>CM043698.1:114955000-115627500 GCA_023935145.1 Bretschneidera sinensis
ATGAGAAGAGGGATAAGTTCATCTGCCTTGAGAATTATGCTGATTCGGACTATGGAGCAGACCGGGATAAAAGAAGATCGATTACCTCCTACTTCTTCAACTTAAACGGATGTTGTCTAAGTTGGAAGGCTCAGTTGCAGCCTGTGGTAGCACTCTCAACGACCGAGGCTGAGTACATAGCAGCAACGGAAGCCATAAAGGAGGCTATATGGTGCAAAGGGTTGTTGGAAGAGTTAAAGGCCCTAGAAGAGCAGGTTGTGGTGTATTCAGATAGCCAAAGTGCATTGCACTTGTGCAAAAACCCAGTGTTCCATGAGAGGACAAAGCACATGGATGTTCGGTATCATTTCATTCGAGAAAATATTACGGAATGATGCATTCATATGGACAAGGTAGCCACAGAGGAAAATCCTACAGATTTAGGCACCAAGGTTCTACCCCTAAATAAGTTCAATCATTGCCTTGGACAACTTAGGATTGGAGTCGGTTGATATGATGACTCAAGATGAGTCTGGATACTGAGTTCTCTGCACAATGGTTCGGGTTTAAATGCTTAGATAAAGGTAGAGATTATTAGTATTTGTCTAAGGTTTAAACATGGTTAAGGTTTAAACAAGGTTGGAAAAGGTTTGAAGAAATTCAAGCATCAAGCCTCAGCACACTAGGAGTGTGCCTCAGCATGCAATCAACAAAAAAAGTCCAGCAAAATGAGTGTACGCACCAAGTCAGGCCGTGGCCCTGCCTTGTCCAGGCTGTGATGCCTAGCAAGGAGGAGAGCTGGAGGAAGGGCCAGGTCACGGCGCCCCCTCCTCCAAGCCACGATGCCCAGAAAGTGGTGAATTGGTGCTTTGCCTTGAGCTGCGGCGCCTCCTGTTTCAGGCCGCACCTTCAGGCACACTAAGGCACACATGCTTCAACCTTTAGTTGGGTTCGTGAGACATCTTCAAAACATATAAGATCATTAAGGAATGATCAAGGGCCATGGTTGATTGGTCATCAAGATCTAAGGGTGGATATTGACACTCAAGATTGGACAAGAAGTTAGTGCACTATATAAAGGGTAACCTAGCTTTATTCTCAACAAAAATTATGAAAAAGCAATACAAGAGATTAATATGATCATTATACAAGAGATACAAGAGAGAATTGTGTGAGAGTGCAAAGACACAAAACACAAGAGGGACTCATTGTAGAGAGGCTGGTTGTAAACTGAGAGGAGTATAGATTAGATAGAGAGCATTGTAATAGTTCTTATCTTCTTCCTTTCTTCTCTTCTTCGTTTCTTCAAGAACTTGAGCTTCTTGGAGAGGGTTGCTGTGATTGTAAAAGAATCATTGATTTAGTGCAGAGAGTTCAGAGGAACTCACGGGGACATAGGCTATTGCCGAACCTTGATAACAAATGGCTTGTCTTCTTTCTTTCTTTCATTTCTGTTTCTGATTCCTACTCTTTACAAGTCATTCTAGACATGGGTATTTGGAAGATCACCACCTGGGCATCTTGTGCACCAGGTCAAGCCGCGGCCCTCCCAAGTCCAGGCTGCGGCGCCCAGAAAAAGAGGAAGCTAGTGGAAGGCCAAGGCCGCAGTGCCCACTACCCAAGGCCACGGCGCCCAAAGAAGGATGAAGGTGTGCTTTGCCTTAGGCCGCGATGCCCCCTGTTCAAGGCCGTGACGCTAGGCACACTGAAGCAAGGTTGTTGAGCCTCTTACTTAGGTGCGTGGATGTAAGATCAAAATGCACAGGATCACTTAGACTTGATCAAAAGCTGAGTTTGATTAGTCCTCAAGATCTAAGGGTGGAGAATGACACTCAAGATTGGACAAGAAGTTGGTGCACTATATAAAGGGTCACCTAGCTTCATTCTCAACAACAATTATGATAAAGCAATACAAGAGATTAATGTGATCATTATACAAAAGATACAAGAGAGAATTGTGTGAGAGTGCAAAGACACAAAACACAAGAGAGACTCATTGTAGAGAGGCTGGTTGTAAAGTGAGAGGAGTATATATTAGATAGAGAGCATTGTAATAGTTCTTATATTCTTCCTTTCTTTTCTTCTTTGTTTCTTCAAGAACTTGAGCTTCTTAGAGAGGGTAGCTGTGATTGTAAAAGAACCATTGATTTAGTGCAGAGAGTTTAGAGGAACTCACGGGGATGTAGGCTATTGCCTAACCTCGATAACAAATCGTTTGTCTTCTTTCTTTCTTTGATTTATGTTCTTGTTTTCGATTCCTAATCTTTACAAGTCATTATAGACTTGGGTGTTTGGAAGATCACCACCTGGGTATCTTGTCAAGGTGATTTCCAACAATGGTATCAGAGCTAGAGGAGATACCACAACAGTGGTATCAGAGCTTGCACAGCTGGGTGTCGGAGCAAGAACAAGAATGTGACGGAGTCAGCAAAATGGAGTTTCTGAGAGGATGAATAGAACCCCTTATGGAAAACGTTAGGTGCATGTTTATAGGATCTGGTTTACCAAAATATTTTTGGGGAGAAGCTGTGGCTATAGATCACCCTCTAGAGCTTTAGAGCTCAAGACTCCCATGGAGATGTGGAGTGGGAAACCCCCTGAATTAAGCAACCTTAAGACTTTTGGGTGTGCTGCATATGCACATCAAAAGGATGATAAACTTAGCCCAAGATCTAGAAAATGTGTATTTCTAGGATAAGGTGATGGGGTTAAGGGATATAGGTTGTGGTATTTAGAAAAGAAAGGCATGAAAATCATTATAAGTAGGGATGTTATTTTTAATGGATTTTTATTTCCCTACTTAGAGAAAACTAACCCTGTAGGGGCTAGTGAGCAAACAAGTCCGAAAGTTATGGAGCATCGCATCATGGAGAGTTCGGTTCAGGTATAGCAAAGAAGGCAAGAGGGTTCGGACCAGGTAGAGCCCTTGAATGAAGGCCATGCTTAAGAAACTCAAGAAGAGGCTGAACAAGAAGAGGTTGATGCAGCAAGTCAGAATGACTACCAACTCACAAGAGACCGGAAAAGGAGGGTGGTTAGACCACCTTTGAGATATGGGTTTGCGGATGCTAATGTAGCAGCTCCTTGGATAGAAGGAAAGGTTGAACCAGAAACTTACATGGAAGCCATGGAATATAAGGATTCGTCAAAGTGACAGCTAGCTACGGAGGAAGAAATGGATTCTTTGATGAAGAACAACTCTTGGGTGTTGGTGCCCAAACTAGAAAAACAGAGAGTTGTGGATTATAGATGGATCTACAAGATCAAAGAAGGGAATACTCCAAGGGATAAAGTCCGGTATAAAGCTAAACTGGTGGCGAAGGGGTTCACACAAAAAGGAGGCATAGATTTCACCGAAATCTTCTCACCAGTTGTGAAGTACAAGACGATACGGATAGTGTTAGCATTGGTAGTGTAATTTGATTGGGAAGTTGAGCAAATGGATGTGAAAACAACGTTCTTACATAGAGAGCTCGATGAGACCATTTTCATGAGGCAATCTGAAAGCTATGAGGAAGGAAGGCAGGGATAGTTGGTATGCAAATTGAAAAAATCTCTCTATGGCCTGAAGCAATCTTCTCGGCAATGGAATAAGAGGTTTGATTCCTTTGTAATCAGCCTAAGTTTCATGAGGAGCTACTATGATTCGTGCTTGTACTATAAGGGTCAGAAGGTTAAGGAAGTGGTGATCATCCTCATCTATGTTGATGACATGTTGCTGGTTGGGAGTAGCATGGAGAAGATAAGGAAATTGAAGGCTCAACTCAGTTAGGAGTTTGAGATGAAGGATATTGGCCATGCACAGAAGATCCTTGGATGTGTATCATCCGGGAAAGGGAGAGAAATAGTTTGAAGATCTCTCAAACTTCCTACATAGAGAAGATGGTATCTAAGTTCTCTATGGAAGATAGCAAACCAGTGAAGGTTCCCCTTACTTGTCATTTCAAGTTCTCTAGAGATCAATGTCCAAGATCGAAGGCGGAGAAGAAGGAAATGGAAAAAGTCCCTTATTTTAGTGTTGTTGGTTCTGTTATGTTCACCATGGTAAGCAGTAGACCTGATGTTGCTTATGTAATAAGTGTTCTCAGTAGGTTTATGAGTAATCTTGGAAATGAGCATTGGCTTGAGATGAAGTGGTTGCTGAGGTACTTGAAGGAAAGCCTAGAAGTAGGGCTGGTTTATGAGAAGAGGGGTAAGTCCATCTGCGTTGAGGGTTTTGCGGATTCGGACTATGGAGTAGACCGGGATAAAAGGAGATCGATTACCTCTTACTTCTTCAACTTAAACGGATGTTGTGTAAGTTAGAAGGCTCAGTTGCAGCCAGTGGTAGCACTCTCAACAACCGAGACTGAGTACATAGCGGCTACGGAGGCCATTAAGGAGGCTATGTGGTGCAAAGGATTGTTGAAAGAGTTGAAGGTACTGGAGGAGCAGGTTGTGGTGTTTTCGGATAGTTAAAGTGCATTGCACTTGTGTAAGAATCCGGTGTTCCATGAAAGGACAAAGCACATGGATGTTCGATATCATTTCATTCGGGAAAATGTTACGAAAGGATGCATCAATGTGGACAAGGTAGCCACGGAAGAAAATCCTGCAGATTTAGGTACTAAAGTCCTACCTCTAAGTAAGTTCAATCATTGCCTTGGACCATTTAGGATTGAAGTCAGTTAATTGATGACTCAAGATGAGTTTGGATCCTAAAGTTCTCTGCAAAATGGTTCGGGTTTAAACACTTAGACAAAGGTAGAGATTGTTGGTATCTGTCTAAGGTTTAAACATGGTTCAAAGATGGTTAAAGTCTAAACCAAGGTTGGAAGATTAAAATACAGCATGATAAAGGAGTGCACACATGTGTGTGCATCACTTTGGGTGTGTGTACACACCCCTAATCAACAAGGCAAAATAGTGCGCACTGCTATGTGAAGGGCAACATCAGTGTGCGCTACACCGCCCCTTCACCAGTGCTGCACCATCCAGCAAGGAGGCAGTTTGAAGAAGGGCAGCGCCGCACCGCCCCTCCACCAGCGTCGCACCGTCCAGAACGTGGTGCAAAGGGGCTTTGCCTAGCGCCTCACCGCCCCCTGTTCAGTGCCTAAGCGCTAGGCACACTAATGCACACATGGATAGCTTGTTTCAACCTCCTCTTAGGTGCCTGAATGCAAGGTTAAAATGCACAACACCACTTAGGATTGATGGAGGGCCATGGTTAAGTGGTCATCAAGATCTAAGGGTGGAGATTGACTCTCAAGATTGGACAAGAAGTTGGTGCACTATATAAAGGGTCACCTAGCTTCATTCTAAACAATATTGTTGTGACATACTTTGAGATCAATTGTAAAGAGTGACAAGACATAATACAAGAGAGAATTATGTGAGAGTGCAAAGACACAAAACACAAGAGGAACTCATTGTAGAGAGGCTAGCTGTAAAGAAGATAGAGTAGTATAGATAGAGAGCATTGTAATAGTTCTTATCATTTTCTTTCTTCTCTTCTTGGTTTCTTCAAGAACTTGAGGTTTCTTAAAGAGGGTTTTTGTAATTGCAAAGAACCATTGATTTAGTGCAGAGAGTTCAGAGGAACTCACGGGGATGTAGACTATTGCCGAACCTCAATAACAAATTGCTTGTCTTCTTTCTTTCTTTCATTTCTGTTTCTGTTTCTGATTCCTAATCTTTACAAGTCATTCTAGACATGGGTATTTGGAAGATCACCACTTGGGCATCTTGTGCACCAGATCAGGCCGCGGCCCTCCCAAGTCCAGGCCATGGCGCCCAGAAGAGGAGGAAGCTAGTGGAATGCCAAGGCCGCAGTGCTCACTACCCAAGGCCGCGATGCCCAAAGAATGATGAAGGTGTGCTTTGCCTTAGGCCGTGGTGCCCCCTGTTCAAGGCCGTGACGCTAGGCACACTGAAGCAAGGTTGTTCAGCCTCTTATTTAGGTGCGTGGATGCAAGATCAAAATGCACAGGACCACTTAGACTTGATCAAAAGCTAAGGTTGATTAGTCCTCAAGATCTAAGGGTGGAGAATGACACTCAAGATTGGATAAGAAGTTAGTGCACTATATAAAGGGTCACCTAGCTTCATTTTCAACAACAATTGTGACAAAGCAATACAAGAGATTAATGTGATCATTATACAAGAGATACAAGAAAGAATTGTGTGAGAGTGCAAATACACAAAACATAAGAGGGACTTATTGTAGAGAGGCTGGTTGTAAAGTGAGAGGAGTATATATTAGATAGAGAGCATTGTAATAGTTCTTATATTCTTCCTTTCTTCTCTTCTTTGTTTCACCAAGAACTTGAGCTTCTTGGAGAGGGTAGCTGTGATTTTAAAAGAACCATTGATTTAGTGCAGAGAGTTTAGAGGAACTCACGGGGACGTAGGCTATTGTCGAACCTCGATAACAAATCGCTTGTCTTTTTTTCTCTCTTGCTTTCAATTGCTGTATTTCTTTCTACAAGTCATTCTAGACTTGGGTGTTTGGAAGATCACCACCTGGGCATCTTGTCAAGGTGATTTCCAATAGGTTCCTTGTGGGGTTATGAAAGCAATGGGTTCAACGTCATTGCCTTCTTCATTGTTTAGGAGATTGATATGGTCAAGGGGGATAAAGAAAATCAATGTAGAAAATGCAGTGAAAATTCAAAAATTTTCATTGATTCATATAAACCCTTAATCACCTTATGATTTATGTATAACATCAAGAACATTCCAGGATAGAAATATTACATTTGATTTTTTGTGTTCTTGACTCTTTGTAATTATCGTGCTTGAATTCTTCAATCTGCTTAAATTCTACAATATGCCTGAATTCTCTAAGATTCATGAACCCAAATTCTTGCATCCTTGAGTCCACAACAATCACAAAAGTATGTGATCTCTAAAGAAAGTTCACATAGGAAAAATCTTGAATTATGATTTCTCTCTATAGTTTTTCTCTTTCTGAGAATAAAATAGTCTAAAATATCTTAGGAGAAACTTATGTGTAGAATAATGTGCTAGCAAAAATCTGCACACTAATAAACTATTTGTAGTAGTACGGCTAGGTGAAACTAATCATTAATTGCAGACTAAACTCTTCTAGTTATTTCTTGATTACATATTGCCCCTTTAGTATGCGACCCTTTAAGTTCAAACTAATATGATTGTAGGCCACAACTTTTATGTAATTGCAATTGGAACCCTTTCAAATTAATTAGAACCCTTCTAATTTATTTTGAATCAAAACTCATTTTCATTCTCCTATTTACAAGAATTAATTAATTGTATATTAAATTAATTCTTAGGGCTTCTACAATCATGAGTGACACCTATCATCATATCGTGATTATCAAGATAGTGTGAATTTGATTGTGAAACCTTGAACCTTTCTGTTATCAGTTACCGTGCAATTCAATCTTTCCATCATGCAATGTTTCAATTAAGCTAATTAGGATATAAAATTATTTCCAAACTCTTAGTATTAATTCTATGTGTCTAGATCTCAAGAAACAATTCGTATGGTGGAATTAGAAACTTCTTTCTAATTCTCACCATGTCTTGGCCAAGGAACTTTCCAAATTATATCTTAGTAGATCACATAGGACATTCTCTCTTTTTTACTTAGGAGTGATGAATCCATTATTGTACACTCACATACCTCCATATGAAACTCATTATATCTAATTACTACCAAATAATAATCTATGAATAGAACCATATTAAATAGCATCAAAGCATAATAAGTCGCATACAAGATAACCATGGTGCCTCAGGTCTAAGAATCATATGCATAACTATAGCATAAGAACTACCTATTGACAAGCAAGTAAAACTCCAATAGGCACTCTTAAGTAGTCATGTTCAGTGAACTCATTCTTCAATGAGGTGTACCACATAAGTGACACTAAGATCAGTCACCTTCCAAATTGAACAAACATAATATGTATCAGTTTATTTGGATTACTAATCATCCAATTAGTATCCTACGACCAAAAACATTTAAGAGAAAATTTTGAGAAGAGTAGGTCTCAAAATTATGATCTCATTATAATCTTATCTTTAATGTTTACTCTATCGACTTAATCATAACAATGTAATTAACTAAATATTCACGATAAATAAACTTGTCATAAATTGTGATAACAATTTGAATGAGATTGTTTTACAAATAATATCCCTAGTCATCAAACTAATAGAGAGACTCTTTGGTAATTTGGCAATGGGTTCTTGTGTACATTGGGATTTCTTTCTAAGGTATTGGACTTAGGGATGTCATTGTTGTCAATGAGGTCTTGGATAGCATGATGAAGGCATCCACACTTGTTAGTAAAGTGGTCATATTGCTGGTGGAAATCACAATATTGTTGGGATTGTAGTTGAGCTTACTAGTTAAATCACTTAAGGGACCACATGGAGACAATAGACCATCTTTAATCAAATTTTTCATAACTTTGGACATATGGCAACCTAGAACATCAAACTTTCGAAGCCCTATAGTATTCACTGCATTGACATCATTCACCTTAGAATTGGTATTGGCATTGGCATTGCTTCCTTTCTTGGGGTACCTTTGAGAATCATTCATTAGAATAGCACCACTTAGCATAGCATCCTCAACTTGGATTCCAGATTTGTATAGTTGTTGGAAGGTATTAAATGGTATGGCAAAGAGATTCTGGAAGTATGTTGATTAAAGGTTTATTAGGATGGGAAAAACTTGGTCTTGTTCAATGGAACGATTGGTCATTTTGGAAATTTTTTCTCTCCAACGAATGATGAATTTAGAAAAGGACTCATTAGGCTTTTGTTGGTGGTTTCAAGATCCCGAAGGGTGACATTAAGTTGGGTGTTATAGGCATACTGTTTGATGAATTCAGTGGCAATGTCTTTGAGGGTTTTAGTCTTTGAGGAATCAAGGGTGAGGAATCATTCAAGTGGGACGATTCCGAATGAACAAATTGAAAGGTACAATCCAAAAAGACATAGCTTCTCCTCAAAAGATTATACAAGGATGATTTTTTAAGGACATGACAATGACACAAATCATCGACGAAAAATCTATTAGGAGTCGTCACTTCGTTTTAAGGACCAAGAAACCACATAGCCACTGGTCGCTTACAAGATAAAGATTCGAGTCTGGAGATTGGGTACACAATGGGATGGTCAAGGATGTGCGGCCCAAGTACACCTAGACTTCAAGGGATCTAGCCCATACTCTAGCAAGTTAATGGATTTTCCTTTAACTAAATTAATTGATTAATTAGTTTTTATTTATCAATGATCACTTAAGCAAACAATGTAATGAAAAATTTGAGTCACACAAATATCATGGCATTTATAAGAAATCAATAAAATCACCCAATCAAAATATCATCTATCCATAGCAAATAAAGAGCAGGAAAATAAAGTGTGGGAAGTAAAGAATGATAATAAGGGAAATAGCGGCCCTAAAATTAATCAACCTAGGAATGTTATAAATTGCAATTACAAAGGAAATAACAGTCAAAATATTCTGTTCTAAAATTATTATTCATCTAAGAAAGAAATTACAAGGACATAGTCATAAATTAAAAGTGCCTAATTGTAACTTACATTCCAAAAATTCCATGAACTTAAATAAAATCAATAAAAATAAACAATCCATAGTGCATAAAAAATAAACCATTCATCCATAGCAAGTATAAAGAGATAATATAATTTCATCCATTCATCCATGAGCAATAAAATAAATAGAACAGTAACCATTCACATGAATAATGCAAGTAAAATCATCCAATCTCAACCAATCAATTGAGCAATTTCACATATTAGTCAAACATTCAACCACAATCATGTTGACAATCAAGATTAGGGCATAAATGGGTAGATAATGTGAAAGTAATGATAGGTCAGAAACCTTATCATGCATTATTCATTCAAAGCAATAACTATTTCATGTCATATTAAGCTTGTGATCAATGATGAATAACTATGAATCATATGAATTAAATATAACATCATACAAGGCATGGAACATAGGGTTTATTATGTAAAATCTTAATCTAATTAACCAAACATATGATCATGCTTTAGAGAAGAAATTAAACTAACCTAAATCCTACTACTTAACCTAGAAACATCCAAAATCCAACAATCATGCATTAAATCAATCAAAGTCCATCAAAGCATACTCTTTTAAGCCCTACTTCAATTAAATTTTCATACTTTGATTTCATGTAATAAACATTGATTCATGCTAACCTAGGGTTTCTAGATGTTATATAAGTGATTTAAACAAGTTAAAATCAAACAAACATGCATAGGAAAGAAACCTAAAAAAAAAATGATACAAACAAACAAATCTGAAAAAGTATCACATTGGAGTGCCACTCTTTGCAGGAGCAAGTATAGAATGACGCCATACCTATTTCTGGACCTGAATATGCGTTTGCATCAGAAACTTCCATAACCTTCGGGTTTTCTTGATTCGTTGATCAAAATTTGATTTTATGGTCTAAAAATTATCTTAACATGAAAAAAATACTTAACATACTACATGGTAACAATTATAAATCACTCAAACATGTAAAAATATTTAATCAAATAAGAGATCAAATCAAATATCCAAATTAAACCCTAGAGAGAGAAGCAAGTTTCTACCTTTGAAGCATGTTTATCTCTTCTGAAGATCAAAGCACATATTTGAGATCTTCCTTAAGTGATGGAATAGGGACAAGTAAGGTCCTTGAATCCTCCTTATTCTCTTAATAAGGGGATGGTGGTAGTTTTCTTGTTCTTCTCAAGAAAACAATAATCTGGATGTAAGCGATCTTCAATGTAATTCCAAGCCTTCTTTCTTGTTTGCTATGATAAAAAAATTATGTTTTATGGAAGGATATTGATGTGTTTTATATAGGAGATTAGATCTTATGATTAAGGTTAGGGTTTGCGCTCAAGAATGAAGGGTTTTCCATTCAAAACTGACTCAAAAAGGGGATTGCAATTGTGCAGCTGCTCCAGGGTTCAAAATTTTAAGAAATCTCTCTAAAAATCACTTAATAGAATTATATATAAGCCTCATTAGGGTTAGGCATCAGTTGTGGCCATCTTGGAGAAGAATTCTGTCGATCTAGGCAACTTTCAAATCCTAATCCCGTAAGAAAGGAAATTTGGCATATTTTGGACTTCAACTTCAAATGGGTCCTGCAAACTCATTCGGATGAGTATGGACCTATTATTAGAATTTATGGAAATATCAAAGAGTATTATTTTAAACTCAAGTGGTTGGAGGCATAAATGCATCACGAATTTTAAATGATAGCCTCGATACTAAAATTGGTCAGTTTCATACCTATTTTGGTAAACAATTAAGTTCTCACACTTCTCTTATCATAAAAATTTCCATAAGAAATAATTGGAAAGTTAATTAAAATTTGTTTTTATTTGGAAAATAATAGTTTTTAAAATTTTGGGAATAAAAAATTATTAAGCCCAGAAGACATATTCTCAAAACAAGTGAAAATTGACCTTTTTATCCTTTCTATCTTTAATCTTTTTTGTGAATTTAACTCCTCCATTAAATTCTTTCTTAATCATAACAAATAACTTAAATTGGAAAGGAATATATATCGATCACATACACGAACCATCGCCTCTATCGAAGAACAAGAAAGTGAGTGATTGTTGACTTTCAAAAGGGCGCAAAATACAATTTCTACACGTGTCTAGTTTCTCTGTGTAAGGCTGATAGTCCTCATCGAATTTATTGGACAACAAGCCATTCATATCTATAACAATTTGGATGAAGGCTGCTTTGGTAAATTTGGGTCGGTCAAGGAAGTTGTGATTGGATGTGAACAACAATGGGAAAGGGATTTGTTAACTAAGGTTGAACTACCTCGTGCAGAAGTGTGGGTTGTACAACTCAACACCATAGTTGTTATTTTGTGGTGTGGTCGAAACACCACAATGCAAATCTCGGCCTACCAAATAAGACTTTGTCAGTTTTTTTATCTTTGTATTCTGTTAGGTCTTCCTCTGGTTCCTCTACGAAGAATCCCATAAACGCACCGTGACCATGAGTTATTTTGGAAAAAGGCATGAAACGATAGTCGGGCTGTTTGAAATTATGGCTGAAGATGCGGCCAAAACATTCATATAAGTTGTATTACAGTTTTGAGGTCTTCAACACATAGGTCCCATAACAAGGTGTAAATTCTTTTTTCATTAATACATTTCTAAAGCCAAACTCAGGGAAGTATGCATGCAACCATAGTTGGAGGATCCATATTAGTCTTGGTGAGTTTGGTTGTGATTTTTTCTAGGCGATATCTCTATCTAGGATTCCAATTCCTTGGTACAAAACGGCCAAGATAAGAGAGTTTATATCGACGACCTGGCACACAGCCATTGCTTGAGCTGCTGGGAAGTACTCTTTGACAATTTTCTAAGAGGGGACGAAGAGAATGAATTTACAGAGTTGACAAAGGAGAACTATGAACCCGGCTCCATAGGTGTTCCTTCTTGACCTCAATAGACTCTTTAGAAACCTTCATAGTTGGTGCCCGAGGAATGAGTTTCTACTTTTAAGGCTTTAGGGTTGAGGACTTTCATATTAGCATTAATGAAGATTTTTCCAATGGGGGCAATTGAGATGATGGCAACTAGATCTGAAGGTGTAATGGTTAGATTTTCGAAAGGAAAGGGAAAGGTATTGGTCGAAGAGGACCATAAACACATAGCAATAGCGATTAAGGCAGAATCTCGGCTAATCGGCACATTAGTAAAGTATAGAAGTTTCAAGATCCCTAGGTCATCTAAGATCTCCCATATATGTATTTGGATCTTGGCTAACCAATCGGTGAAATCAAAATTTAGGCATGGTCAAGTTTGAAACTTTTTGTTGTCCTTAGTGAAGGAGAAATCGAGATTTTCAATTTCCCATAAAAATTGTTCAAATTCAAGTTTTGGAAAAAAAAATTACAAAATTGGGTAGGAGGCTCTTGAGCGAAGCAGGGACTGGCATAGGCGCTGTTAAATGTTCATCGAGTGTTAAGAATTAAGTATTCACCACATCAATTTCGCGATTAAATACCAGGTTCAAACGAGTCATGGTGTTGAGATACTGTACAGAAGACGGCGAAATATTTGAAGGCATGCACATCCTTTCAGATGATTGGCTTCTATTTCTCGGGTCGGTTTGGCTTGGACTTTGCGACTTTTTTGATGTTCTTCTGCTGGCCATAAAGTATGAAATTTTTTAGACTTCGGTTGATGGAAAATACAGGTTCAAAGAATTAACGTTAGAAGGACGATTTGAATCTTGTTGATAATGTTGATGATTTTGTTGTTCATGGTGGTTTATGGAGAAAGCAGCTATGAAGTTTTGAATGGGATTCGAAGAAATCAAATCCCATGTCAAGCGAAGGAATTGAGGATCTATTGTGATGAGGGGAGTATAAGAAAAGTTTGAGTTAGAAATTTTTCGTAAAGTAAAATGTGATTCTTTGATTGCTTTGTTTTGTTATGAGTTTCAAAAGTTTAAAAGATGACAACCGCCAAAAAATTAAATGTGTCATACTTGATCTCTTAATAGGCGGAAAAGGTGTTATTACCTTTATGACATGACATGTTTTTATTGAGCAGTGTAATTTGATCCAACAGACAAGCAGAGCAAACTACAAAATCAAGGTTGGTTCATATCCCTTCCTTTTGTTTGGTTACAAGGAAAAGATATAGGGGGGGCATTGTTGAAACTTTGATTTTTCAGCTATTCATACACAGGAATAGTATGTCCGATTGAATTACATCGGCCACGCTGTATTGCTCTCAGCCTCGTTTATTGGTCTCATCTAAGAAGGATTGTTTCCGGAGCCCAGGTTGGGTGACAATGTAAAGAAATATGGTTTTTGGTTGCTTGGGCACGTGGCAATTCAAGGCAGGAGCAGTTTAGTAGTTAGTTATTTAATAGTTTTACTTCCCCTCTTCCATATAAATATTTGTACAAGTTTTCATTAATGGACACACAATTCAACAATAATTTTACACTCTTATTTGGGAGTAGCAGTAGAGTAGCACTAATTTAGCAATAAAATCTCTGTTATTATTTTGTATTAAGATATGAGGACCCAAAAAAAAATATTGAATACAATGAATTGTTCTTATTTGATTTTTATCTAAAAAAGACACTAAATACGATAATTGTTTTTATTTAACTTCCATACAACAAAAACACTTAATATAGTAAATCTTTCTTGCAATCACCTAATTGATTTGGATGTGTAATAACATTCAACTCTATCTTAACACGCTCGCACAATTCACATTTTTCTGTATCAACAAATATTTAAAACGGTATTGACTTCACGGCAAAGCAATGAATACGACCTCTCATTCTTGTTTATCGGACATTGAAGTGTTAGAAAAGCAGCTTTTTTGTCAGCTTCATTTCCAGCTAAATCAAAGAATCCATGTTCACTGATTCATGGGCGAAATTAGATCCAAAAGAGAAGAAATGAAAAAATACTTGCAAGAAACCACTTGAGATTTTGTAACTTAAGACTATAGTATAACATCCTTTCTTACATATCCAATCATTTGACCATAAAATAAAACAAATACTACAACATAATTTAAATTATAATCATACCTCTCCTAAAGAAGATGTCCCAAATTATCACAACTGTTTCACATATTCTATATACAGTTCCCAGGTCGATTTTAAAAACTTTCAAGCATTCAAGTCTAAATCATAGTTCATCCAATTAAACAAAATTTTACTAATTGATTAATAAAAAATCAGCATCACCACTATCAATGTTTAATTGTATAGTATCAACAGCCACTATTTACATCATGCTACTCGCTGTAACTAGATGCCTTCAAGTTACAAGAGCCACTAAAAATCAATTACTTCTATCAAGCAACGCTGAATCCAACAACAGCAACAAAAACAGTATTAAGCAAAAGATAAAATTGAGCAAGATTCGAGGACCTTTGGGAGCAAAAAGAAGAGTAACATTCAATTCAATTACAGAAGCTAACCCAGATGTATTCTTCTTTTTATTAAAACCCAAATGTATTCTTATAGTAATACAATACACGTTACTTTCAGCTTTCTACTGGATGGGGAGACTTGGACATCAAGAAGTTACAACAGAGCGGGAAGAACTGCCCCCAAGACCAAGACCCAGACCCAAACCCAATGGTACGCCATCGGCTTTTGACTTGCCATGATTGTTATGGCTGCAATGTGAAGAATGAGCATGACCATGATGATGCTTATTAATGCTATTAGAGTTCAAATTTATAGCCACATGGGCATTGCCATTGGTGTGATGAGTCTGGATGTCGCCATTCTGCAAGTTTGAATTCCTTGGAATATGCATCATTCCAATCCCCTCGGAATTAGCTGAATCTTCAATAAACTCCACGTCTTCGTTGTAGCCCTTGATCAAGAAATCAGAGCAATTCTTCCGCAGCCCATGATCATAAGGATTTCTGAAACGACCACCTGGGCCTCTAAGGTAGCTATAGCGCATTGCATTTGCCATTTCATTAGTTGTTATATTGCGGGATATCTGTTAACAAAGGAAAGAAAGGACTCAATGGAGTATTATGTAATCTACTGAGTTGCAGAAATAAATTGCTAGTGTCCCCTACTGCATATGAGAAATCAATCCAAACAAAAAGTAAAGAACTAGATCGATGTCCAACGTATATCAAGATCTTTGCTGCAATGAAGATTGAAAAAATACAAGACTAGTGCAAGACCAACGAAATTGAAGGTCATAGACTGATTATCAAAATAAAAAATAAAACTGTCACCCCCAATGAAGGTCAAATGCAAGACCAACATCAACATAAACAACTAGATAAAAATTATTATGCTTAGGGTTTGTTTAGTTCAACTGAAGAAACCAACTTATCACTTATTAGCAACAGATCATAATTTGATGCTTAAAATTATTTTTTAAGAAATAAACTATTTAGTGTTTGGGTATCTTGGTTAAAGTTTTAAATAAGTTGTGGAGGTGCTTGATACAACAAAAGTGCTAAAATCATCTTAAAACTATCAAAATTACCAAATTATGATATGAAATAGTGTTTTAGATTATGAGCAAATAGAGATTTTTGATAAAACTCAAGGATAAGGACATTGATCAAAGTCAAACCAGATTAGGGTACCCCAAGCTTCCCAAAATTCAATTATTTTCACCCTAAATTATAATCTCCCTAAACTATAAGCTGAACCAAATAGACAAATAGAGTGAAATATCAGCTTATAAACTGGTTTGACCAAGCTTATAAGCTTAACCAAACAGGCTCTTATAAAATCACCTCTCCTGATGTACAAAATAAACAAACCCTAAAATGAACAACAGTCATTCTGTAGTCTGTACTAATAAAAAAATAACTACTTTTACTTCTGTGATGTAGAAGAAACATGCACTTAATAAACCATGGACTTAATCTGGAGATGATACCACTCTTAAGGCGTACGACATGACGTGAAAGTATAGACAAACAAAATAAACCAATGAAGTGGAAGGTTCTAGAATAAACGTTCCAGGAAAAATGTCTGAGCAAGCAATTACCAACATCAGGGGGGAAATAATCCTACAGGCTAGACATACCTGAGAAGCTTGTACAACGGTCAAAACTGCCACACCAAAGAAAAGGAAGAAATCTATAATGACAAATGACATAGCACCAAGATGACGATTACTAGTATGGATCATCCATGCTCCAAATGAAGATGGAGCCACAGGATCAGTCAAAACTCCTGCATGTAGCAAATCACATTTTTTAGAAGATTAAGCCAAAAATTAATATGCCAAAAGGCCCAAAACTAACTTGAATATCTACATCAACTCAAAGCATACTTGTAAGAGTAACTGCACCAGTAATCATCATTGCCGAAACTTCTAAAACAAGAAACAGAAAGAAATCCCTCTTGTTTTTCTGTAACACAAGAAAATGAAAAATATCAAATTAATCTAGCAACAGGGAAAACTATTACATTATCATAATCAGGGGAGAAAGCTGTGACTAAATATTTTCCAACAGCCAAGTAATGAAAAGGACATTATGGATCAATTAATCTGGAACATTTTACCAACAAATAGCTAGCTACCAAGTTTCAATGAGTACAATTCATGAATTTAGCATGGGTGGAAACATGCTTGATCTAAGTTCTCATCAGAGTTTAATTTTCATTGCAAAATGGGAGAACAAACACATACCTTGCCAATGCAATTGGATACCCAAGGGCAATGATGGTCAAATTGTTCAACACAACGATCACAAGTGGAACAGTGCTTCGCTCGAAGAGGTCTGACAATCTGACGACATGACAAATCGTATAAGGAGACTGTCACAATAGCCATATATTAGATGAGTCACAAATGGAACAGAACACAGATGACACAAGCACCTTGCACGTTGCACAGAGCTGAGACCAATTCCCAGCTAGCAAAGCAGGATTATTTATCTCAATTTTCAATAAAGGTTCCTAGTAAAAGATAAATTACAAACAATCAGAAACAATTTTAAGCCTCTAAAGAAGATAAAAAGAAGAAAACTCTTTATGACCTGGAAAAAAGAATGACAAAGGAAAAAGATCATCAAAATTTTCTGTGAAAGAACAATTAATAAAATCTATCAAAAGTCAATGGAAAGAGAATAAAACTCACATCATCTTTCATGTTTTGTGGATCATGAAAATTCATTCTGATGTAACCTGGATCCTTGCTGTGAAAAAAATAATCAAAAAATTGATAAAAAGACAACCATGCTCTTATGGTGCATTTGATTAAAAATTTATAGGAAAAATTACACCAAACACCCCTCAAGTTTATTGAAATGACAAAGACCTCCCTCTTATCAGAAAATGACAAATCACTGTCCTATTATAAAAAAAAAATGGCGGAGATAGAAGCCTCCCTTACTTGGATAAATATGATACACTTAAGTCCCACTGCTAGTCAAAGATTAGCCATCATTACTTGACCTAACAAAATATGATATTATCACTTAAAAAATCGGGGCATATGTTGAAACTGCACATGCCAAATTGCCATGTAAGTATTCCTTTCGATAATAAATCAACTAATGAGCTATATGAATAAAACAAAAAAAAAAGAGACATAAGAATTTATTAAAAAAGAGAAAGGAAGAAAAAACAGAAACTAAAGGAATTGTCCGGAGATGCTTTTATATTTCTTCGATTTTTATGTTTCCTTTTTCCTTTAATTCAATTTCTATTCCATTTTTTATATTTTTCATTTTCCTTGTATCTTCTTTTTTTCCCCTCTCTTTTTACCCCGTCACTTATTGTATCATCTAAAGAGATGCTTACATGGCATAGGTAGTTTTGACATATTCAATTTCCTTTTTCAAATAATATCATTGTATTGCATGAGACAGCAAAAGTTAAGAGTAACCATTGACTATAAGTGGGACTTATGGTTATCTTATTTATCTAGGTAACGAAGGTCTTAGTCATTTCTAATAATAGAAGCTATCATTTCAATAAAACCAGAAGAGAGCTCAGTTCAACTTACCCATATTCTAACATGCAACTACCAGCATAAATCCAACAAAAACATTTTTTCTATTATCCAATTGCATGGTAGGTTATACACATCACTCAACTCCCATAACATGTATAGAAATGAAATATCAGTGATAATTATAAATTCTGTAACTTGCTAAAGTGAGTTTTAGCAGTCTAGTAATCCTGAATCAACAATACAGAAGGACCATAAGATTAAGAATGATACTGGTCAGCATTACAATATCAGTGATAATAATAAATTCTATAACATGCTAAAATGAGTTTTACGCAGTCTAGTTATCCTGAATCAACAATACAGAAGGACCATAAGATTAAGAATGATACTGATCAGCATTACAACATAAGCTCACCTGAATGGAAGAAAAGCACCCTTCAGACAGATGATAGCAAATATCATTCATAAAACTAGGTGATGGGAAATTGATAAACATCAAGCTTGCTAACCAAAACAGAAAAACTAACTACATAGACTAATGAAAAATAAATAATTTCAAAACATCAGAGAATATTTCATGCTTGAAAACTGAGCATAATAAGGAAGTTGAGGCTAATGCTTGAGGACCAGAAAAGACAAGAACAGAATGCAAACAAACTAAAGAGCAGCCCCAATAGACAATAAATAAAACAAATGATTGATCTAGGACAACAAGGGGAAATCTTCAATGGCTGAAATTAGAGTTAGGGTTTGCAGAATTCTGGGAACAATTGACAGACTAGATAAAGACTAAATAACAAAACTGACATATTAATCTACTAGCCTCACACTAGTAGTGTTCTAGGAATCAGGAAGAAAGCCTCACACTTTCTAGGGTTTATGAATAACTGAAATTTTGGAAAATCTTCATTAATGAAAGAGACCCCATATAAAGCTTATATAGTGCTCATCTGTCTAAACCCTAAAGAACATAAAGAAATCCTATTAACTGGAGCCATAAAACAGAAAAACAAATTAAAATAAAATAAACCCGTACAGTAATGTGAACACTAATTTGCAACAGTGCTTCCCAAAAATAGCATACTTCAATTAATTACCACATAACGCCAATAACTAATAAAGTAAAACCCCAAACTAAAAACTGTTTTAACCCTAGACTTCCCTGTCCGCACAATGATAATAAGGTGTGGAAGGAGGAAATTACTAATAGAGTAATGGGACAAAAATTAAATGAAAGACTGGATTAGTGTAAGAGTCCCTAATTCTCTTCCTCTTAGGCCACTACAGAGTCACGTAAACAGGTTTTCTGAATCTGCCCTGTGCATCGATTTGGTATCTGATCTGAGCTAAAGGATCTTGACTTGATTACTTCCCCTAAGCCATTCTTTCATGGTTCTTACCATCATGCCTACAAAGGCAATTTTAAACTCAAAATTTGCTACTTTCTCTAAAGACCAGGAGGCTCTTAAAATAAAAGTACATCTGAATCTACGACGGATCAGATGAAAGAGGAGCTGTCAACCGCCATCCTTGGTGAAAGTTTCATCCCAAAAGATCCAAAATCAAAATTAAATCCTTCGCATTAGTACCACCATGAAGAATAAGGAGCATTTGAATCAAAGGTCATGATGATAGTGGAAGATAATATACAAATCTTACAAGAGCAAGAAAAGGACAATATTGAAGGTGAGACAGTTCAAGACAAAGGATGAGGATATAATGAGTGTGAATGATCTTCCTTCTATTGATTTCAATATGCCTATGTCCTTTACAAAAGAGACGGGAGTATTTAGTAACGTCCTTGTGCTTTGGTAAGAAAGTCAAGACGAACAGGTTCTAAGTTTTTGTCACTGTGAATGTCCAAGACTCGAGGATGTTGAGTCTTCAACACTTCAAAACTTGAGGCTGAGTTTTCTCTAATCCAAGTAGAGTTCAAAACTTGAGGCCGAGTTTTCTCTAATCCGAGTAGAATGATGCGAACATGGAAGAACAAGGATAGCTACTTTATGGTTTTTTCTTCAGGAGTTACGAGTTATTTTTACAGCAAGCATAGATCTGTTCTTTTATAATTTCTAGCAATTTCAGGGTATTATGTTCTTAGGGTTATTAATGAAGTTAATGTTCGTGCGAGTACTATTCATAATGACGTAGCAGTGAATACATTCTTACTAGTGAAGTTACTGTTCACGTAGGTACTATCCATGGTAGTGTAGCAGTGAACTAATTAGTTTATTTTGGTCCATTTCATTGTTTAATTAGGATTTTGATCAATGGTTAGAATTTAATGTTTCTAAAGCTAGGATTTATTGTCTTTTAGGGTTTGAGCCTATAAAAGAGTTTTACTTTTCTGTTAAAGGAGAAGTATTTTTGGATAATGAAATTATGAGGAATTATTATTGATGCATTGTGCCAACATGCTTGGTGCTCTCTCTTTCTCTCTCTCTTCCTCCTCACTCTTTCTCTTGCTATTATTGCTGCCAGAAATTCTAGCAACCATTTCTTTCCATTCTTCTTTCTTGATATCATACCTTAATCGGATCAGTTCTAATTCCTTTCCTCAACAAATTCAAACCCTAGAATCCCTAATTCTCTTCCTCTTAGGCCACTACTGAATCATGTAAACAGGCTTTTTGAATCTCTCCTGCATCACCAGGGCTTCCCCTTTTCCCGCTCTCTCCCCACCACTGACTGTAGACTTTAAATGTACACAGAAACCTTTACTCGTGTACAGTCATTTGTTTCTATCAATAGTTTCACAAACCACAAGGTGGGAATATCATAATGTGTAGAGACAATATCTTCATACATGTAAACCAACCCTACCTATAAATGCACAAATTGTGAGACTTTTGAGCAGAGAAAAGCCTACATAAATACAAGGACTTGATGCCTCAAGCTTGCAATTACTCAAGTCCACATTTAACTCTAAAGTTTGAACAGAGAAAAGTCTACACATTCAATAGGCATACCTGCTACACCAATAAAACACAACTAGTCCGCCAGTTGCAAGGAAAAAACCCAACCATGCAAGAAAGCCAAGGCCAGCTGTTAACTGGGGTAGATTTGATGCTGCAGACAATGTTAACTAAATAAATAAACCAAAAGTGACCAGAGTAAGTATTATTTGACAATATGGACACAATGAGTTTTCTTGAAAGAGTCAAGAGGCAGATACCCAAGATGACGGAATGAGTATAAATCATAAGTAGCAACAAGATTATGCACCAAAGAATGGGGGCAAGTCCCAATTTTGAAAGCCGTCCAAGGTGACTATTCCCATCACATCGCTTATCAAGCAATCTTCGAGCATTTCCCTACAAAATAGAGTTTATAAGATCATAACATTTCTGGCTAAATGTCAGAAAAGCAAAAGAGCTAACAAAACCACCTCAAAAGAAATTATTACGAGAATTATATTATTTTCACACTCAATATTTCTCATCCTAAATTTAGAAACTCAGCAAATGCAAAATCAAACTTTATCTATGCAACAGGGACAGAAACAAAGGTGAGGTTGCCAAAAATGGATAAAGATGATTGAAAATAGCAAGCACGTCATCAAACTGAACATATTATCACACAGCCATATTCTACTATGTCTTGTTTGCCACTCGACATGTTCCCAGAAACTACTTATAAAAGAAATGTTCCCATAAACTAAATGCATGTTCATGGACCATATTATATTGTACTTTTCTTCTTTTGCATAACATGCTGTATACCAGTCACTTCTATACTTTTTTACCGAGTAAAACCAGTCACTTCTATTCTAAATAATACTTAAATAAGACATTCTTCCCATAAAGCACAAGAAGCAGAAACCAGCTTCCATTTGGCCACAGAGTATTCATCAGTCATCACTTATGGAACAAATAGCAAGAGACCATATGTCAAAAGTAACATTACTAACCAATTTAAAGTGTAATGAACACCTACAAGGAAAAAAGCAACTTGTCTGTGATTCTTATCAGAAGCAAGCTGTGCTGGCGTAAGGCCAGTGTTATCAGTAACCATCAAGTCCTCCTTTCTCCCAGCCTGAACTAATACCGTGCATGCCTCCAAATTACCCCTAATAGCAGCCCAGTGAAGAGGAGTGCAACCTGACATCATTATTATATTACACAATCAAGCGAAACAAAAAGGTTATGCATGTCAACAAATTTTCTGAATATATTTAATTATTTTAATTATTAACCAGGTGACAGTTTCTAAATAGAAAATTGTAGAACTATGCACAAGAACTTACCCTCTTTGTCCTGGCGTCCTCTATATGCATCCAGAAATAAAAGAAGACGTATACAATCAGCAAAACCTTTATAAGCAGCCCTAAAATTCTCCAAAGATTTAAAACCAAAATGAAAGATCAGTACTTGGATCAATAAGAAAAGACAGAAAGGAACTTCAAGTTTAAGAAGTATTTTACACGAGCAAGCAAGGACCAGAAAAGGACATGGAAGTGATTCAATAAAAAAAATCTGAAAATTTTCCTCGAAAAGATATTCATACGAAAAGCAGTTACTATAAAAAAAAATTACACATGTAGATGTACCAACGACCATAGATTTTACTATTCAGAGCTACAGAAAGTACAAATAAAAAATATAAGTGATTTATTGCCATCACCATCAGGCACAATAAAATTATATATGTAGCCTATAGTACAGTGTATGTGGGGTGCAATCGAGAATCAGAACATCACCAACAAATGCAATTAACCGATGATAATAAAAATAAATAAAAAATCGGACCCCTGTAACGCTGAAACTATCTTAAAAGGAAATGTGGTAGATTGCATTGAGAACAGAACAGGCATATATCAAGAAAATAAACTTCGAAAAAGTAAGGGTTGAGAATGACAGACTTAGATAAGAAAATCAATAAATTGACATAAAAATATGAAGAATTCAAATCAGACTTCCTTAGAAGTGGATCAAGAAATATCTATACTCAACATAGTAATTGTTTTTGATAAGATATACTCAACGTAGTAATTGTTTTTGATAAGATATACTCAACGTAGTAATTTAAATTCAGCATTCATAAACAACAGCTATTATGTTAAAATATAGGAAAACAAAACAGAACTGAGTAAGCAAGGGTATGTAATATTAAAACTTTCCAACAATAATAAGTAGAGGCGAAGTGAAAGTTCTCATGTACCAGTGTAAAGGGCTTCTTCCATCATTATCAGGAACATCAGGGTCAGCATTCCATTTTGAAACAATGTGATAGAGGAAAGCCGTCTGACCATATTGAGCCGCAACATGTGTTGTCTGCAAACAAGTTAAACTAATAATCAGCATGCATCCATCTGGATATGAAACAAGGAAAAAGAATAATAATTAACTGTATTTTTTTATAAATAGAAGTATAGTATAAAAAGGGATCAAAGGGGAGCAACCCAATTACAAGGATACTAAATACAAGAAAGTGACTCAATGAACTTTATAAAATGAAGATCATTTACAAAAAAATTCCCCTCAACCAAAAAAATAAGAAGGTTAAGCCAACCCTCTTTACAAGAGAACTATAGTAATTAATCTGTTAAAACTCTAATTTATATGTAACCAACCCAATTATGACACGAAGATTGAGCATTAAATACCCCTAAAAGTATTGCAAGGATATCAGTACATTAACAGAAAGTCAAGCTTGGCTCTACAATCAGATTCTTTTTTATAAGCCTATAGTCGGATTATAAAGCTTGGCCAAATTCACTTTGGTGGATGTTGGGCTGCTAATACAATTAAAATTCCACAGATCTATTATGGTTTAATTTTGGTGTCAGACACAACCCAAACTATCCCATCATATATTCACATCAGGATTGTCGCAATTGGTGGAGACACTACCACATTGTCACATAATTGGGCGAAGATTATCTAATGGATATTGCAGGTGTTGATTTGTGAAATTTTATTCAAGCAATAATAAAATCATATATTTTCTTCTCTGCTTTGACTCGGGTGTGATATGTATCTAAGTGTCCGACTCACCAATTTCTCCGAGCGTAAGACTCTGGGATATAGGCTATAGCCTAAAATGGTCGCATTGTCTCGCCAATTTCCTCAAGTCTAATATTCCGGGATGCATCCTAAAAGGGTCGAAAAAGTGGATTTAGAAATTTATTAGTGCTAAGATGTTTTATATAAGCAAAGAAAATAATATTGTGCATATTTTTTAATGGCTTGGGCTCACATAAACAAATAATAAGTCTACATCCTTGGTCTCGTGATTTGGGCTCACATAAACAAAAAATAGTAAGCCCATCCCTTTAGTTCAAAGAATTTCAGCCCATAAAAGGAGTAATAGGAGTAGGACTTATAAAGCTGACTCATAAAAAGAAAAAAAAATATATATAATAACTAGACCAAACACTTAAATCTTACGAAAAGGAAAAGAATTTAGCACATGTTTTTCTTCAAAGACCCACTCTGGCACCCAATACTCCTCTTTGTCTCTTTCTCTCCCCGACCTTAATCTTCTCCCTTTTCATCTACAGCCACATATCCCTTCATATTGACTGCAGCATCTCTCTTCTCACCAACGTGCGGCGTCTCCCTTCTCACCGACGGCGACACCTCTCTTCTCACCAGACGACGGTTCCTCTCTTCTCACCGACCGCAGTGCCTCACTTCTCATCTACAGCATCGCCTCACTTCACTTTTGATCGACAATGTTGTCTCACTTTTTCCTCTCTCCAATCTGCAACTTCATTCTCTCTCCACGATTGTGATGTCTCTCTCTCCCCGATTTGGTCTCAAACATATGAGATGAGTTGCTTTGTTTTTGTTTCCTTTTGTTTTTCTGGGTTGAGAACAAGATGTGTTCAACGTTTTAGGGAAGATCTGACACAATTTTAGGGAAAAGAAAGTCAACATTAGTTCTTCCTATTCTACGGCCGGTGACTTTTCTTGTCTACGTATTTCTCTCTCTCAATCTCCTTATAATGAATTACTCATCGAGGGTGCCATAGCGGTGTATTTCTCTCTCATCTACCATGGCATCTTTCTCATCGAAGGTGGTGTCTTCATCTCTGATCGGCGGCGGCGGCAGCGGCTTCATTTCTCATCATCGACACCAGCTTCATCTCTCATCAGTGCTACGGCTTCATCGGCGCCAGCGGCATCATCTATTATCAACGGCGGCTTTCTCTCTCTTTGATCTGCAATATCTCTCTCTTCCCGATTTGTGATGTTTTCCTTTCATTAACGGTGGCGGGCTCTCTATATGAGATGAGTTGCTCTGTATCCTCACCCATATCCTCACAATGAGGTGTGTTCGACACATCCCGTATCCTCACCGAGATCGTGTCGTGTAACACGGGTGTGGTGCCATTTTTGGCAAGTCAAACAAAGTAGTATATTTGTGCATTTTAACCTCAAAATATTATGAAGTAGTGTCTTAGCCGTTTGTAATGAAGAGTAACGGATTCTAAACTCGGCCCTTTTTGTAAGTAATGAATTCTGAACTCTTTTAAGCCTCATACTACTTATTAATATATATTAAAACGAAAATCGAACAAAGTAGCTAAATATAGCTACAGAATATAGAATTTCTTGCAGGAAAGTGTCTGATATTAGAGATATTGAAAGAAAAAAGAAAATGTAAAATATTTTTCTTTTAAAATAAAAAAGCAAAGAGAATTTGGGAGGAAGGATAACATAGTAAAAAAGGAAAGAAATGTAAAATTAAAAGACATAGAAACTGGTTAAGATACTTGGTATAATGAGAAATTTTCTAATTTATATCAAAAGTATGGTCATAAATATAACAGAATATATAATTATTTTTTATAATTAATAGAAAATATAATTATTAGAAAACCTAAATGCTCCTTTACAAAAACATTAAACAGAAAAATAAAAAAAGATTTATGTTTTCAATCAAGCCCTTTTCTTCCTCTAAGCCCCACAATCTCTCATTTCAGGAATAAAAAAAAGGCAGGAGAGTATTATGGGAAATCAACAATAAGTACATAATTTACCTCTATACTCTTCAAGGAAGAATTTTTTAGCAAATTAAGATTACAAAGAATCTAAATTGCAAAAGAATCGAAGTAAGGCTTGTTGATTCACACCGTCTGCAGGATGGTATCAGTTCTTACCTTGCCATATTGGTCTGTAACAGACTGTTTGAGGCTGTAGTAATTGTAACGTTCACGATGCGACACAGCCATATAGCGGGCTGATGCAGTAACATAACCTTGAAATTCTGTTGTGTCATTATTACACTTACACAACATAACAGCCGCAACCTAAAGCTACAGTCATCATATTCTATGCAGGCACTACCGTATCTTCATTAGCGGGATCACACACTTTACTGTCACCCTGTGCCCTGATTGTAAAACATAAAAAACCCTATCTTAATCAGCAATTTTTTTTTGGCCAATAGGTTGGGGAGTATTCAAAGAAAATTTCTTTGGGGTAACACGGGAACAGTATAAGTATCATTTGGTAAGGTGGGGTGTGGTCAAGCAACCATTGGAGAAAGGGGGACTTGGTCTAAAATCTATCTTTTTATTTACTAAAACTCTACTTGGCAAATTGCTTTGGAGATTTCTTTTTGAGAAGGATCACCTTTGGAGTAGTGTGGTGGAGGCAAAGTATGGAGTGGATCAAAATGGGTGGATGTCTAAGGAGACTAGGGAGGCCTATGGAGTGGGGATGTGGAGGTGGATTCAGAAAGGGTGAGAGGACTTCCATTCTTATGTTGTGGTATCGGTGGGAAATGGAGAAATGACCCGGCTTTGGTATGACACTTGGTGTGAGAACACTCCTTTGAAGGACAAATTTCCGGACATTTTCATTAGTGTGAGGAATAAAGTAGCGCGAGTTAGCTCGAGTATCTCCATATCAAAGGAAGGGAAGATTCTTTTTTTTATAAAGTCCCTTCAAATGGTAACCTAAATTTTCCTTGGAAAGCAATTTGGTGCTCCCGTGTACCAGAGAAAGTACGTTTCTTTGTGTGGGAAGCCTCTTTGGAGAAAATTCTAACTCTTGACAATTTACAAATGAGGGGAAAAGTGATTGTTAATAGGTGCTATATTTGTAAAGAGGGTGTCGAGTCCGTATATCATCTTTTGGTGGAATGTAAAGGTTTGCTTGCTAGAAGTTTTTGAGAGATGGCTTATAATATTTTGGGGGTTTCTTGGATGGTGGTGGGCTCCGTGAAAGATGAAATATGGGCTTGGAGTGGTTTGAGGGCTTCCAAGGAGGTTAAAAAGGATTATTCATTGATCCCACACTCAATTTTTTGGCTAGTGTGGAGAGATCGAAACAAAAGAGCTTTTGATGGGGTAGAAAGACCTATTGGAACTATTAGAGATAGTTGGTTCAATACCCTCAATTTTTTATTTAGAGGGAATGTCTTTGTAAATAGTGATGATCTTTTAGATTTAGTGGCTTGTAAATAGCAGTTGGCTTTGAGTTGCACCATCTTGGTGTTTTATTAATAAAGTTTTTTACTAATCATAAAAAAATTGGGGCCAAGTGGACTACTGCTTCTCCATTAGCAATCACCCACTTAAAGAATACCTTTACTCCATACCCTGATCAGTCAAGGTCACTAACCATGTCTTAACCAGCAATTTTAATGGCTGAGCAACTCCCCTTTTAGAGAGAGAGAGAGAAGGGACCAAAACCAATTATGTCAGAATTCCAAACACGCAAGTCGTTAGGTTTCCAATAAAATCACATTATGCCAATGTTTGACGATAAAGATTGGACCCGCCATCAAATGCATCCCATTTAATAGATTGACAAAGCAATCATTAGCTTGAATATGATAAGTTGCCATAGAAATTCAAATATATATAGAGACATTTTGGAACCACTTAAAGAATACCTTTATTCCGTACCCTGATTGGTCAAGGTCACTAACCCTGTCTTAACCAGCAATTTTAATGGCTGAGCAACTCCCCTTTTAGAGAGAGAGAGGAGGGACCAAAACCAATTATGTCAGAATTCCAAACACAAGTTGTTAGGTTTCCAATAAAATCACATTATACCAATGTTTGACAATAAAGATTGGACCCGCAATCTAATGCATCCCATTTAATAGATTGAGGAAGCAATCATTAGCTTGAATATGATAAGATGCCATAGAAATTCAAATATATATCCATCGAGAAATTTTGGAAAGTTTCCATGGCCAAAAAAATGGTCAAATTAATGGTTTAACTTATAAAATCAAGCCAGTTTTTTATAGAATTAATCCACCCAATGGAAACCATTATAAGGCCAGTCAATATTAATTCTGAAAAATTCTGTATTCTGAATTCTCTAGCGGTAACATGCTAAGTTTAACTTTGAACATGGATAGCTGCATTTAAGGAAATGATGCAAAAGTAGACCTCTATTTTTGCCATACTCTTAATACATATCATCCAATCTTTATGCATGTTCATTGTTCTACAGAGTAGATTCAAGAAGTGTTAGGTTGCTTATTTCCTTTCTCTAGATTCTAGAATGTCTCAATACAGAGTAGGCTTTAGCTTGACAGCTATGAGCCTCAAAGTCCTCCTTCAAGTGTTAATAAAATGAAGGCCAGAAGATACTTCATGAGCCCCCACCACTCAATCCAGAGTAGGCTGCTTATTTCCACTCTCTAGATTCTAGAATGTCTCAATACAGAGTAGGCTTTAGTTTGACAGCTATAAGCTTCATAGTCCTCCTTCATGTGTTCATAAAATCAAACCCACGAGATACTTTATGAGCCCCCAGCCCCCCACCATTCAATCCACCCTCATCTTCAACCAAAATTCTAAACTAATCAAACCTAAAATATAATAGCTTACTCATAACTGCAAAAAGCAACCAGACTAAATTGCATACTGGAGGATTGGGAACATGGAGTGAGATAGAGACAAAAGTTTTTTTTTTTTTTTTTTGATAAGTGAATAAAATATATAAAAAAAGAAAAGCGCACCAAGAGGGTGCAACCCATGTACAAAAGTTACTATATCTATTTCATTTACAAAAGAATTCCCTGTGACCCAAAAAATGAGGGCATTGAACCACCTTTCCCTAATTACAAATAAAGGTCTCTCAACCCTATCAAAAACTTTATGATTCCTCTCAATCCAAACTAACCAAAAGATAGAGAGAGGAATCATAGAGTAAGCTTTCTTAAGACTCTTTGATGTCCGAAACCCACTCTAAGGCCAAATTTCATCCTTCACAGAGCCAGCGAAAACCCAAGACACACCCAAAACTTTATAAACCATCCCCCCAAAAAGCTCTAGCCAATAAACATTCCAACAAAGATGAAACACGATTTCTCCGCAACTTTTGCAAATGAAACACCGATTAACCAACACCCTCCCTCTTTTTTGTAAATTATCTAAAGTAAGAATCTTCACCCAAGTGACTTCCCACCCAAAAAAACACACTTTCTGGAACACCAAATTGTTTTCCAAGGGAAATTGGTGGAATCATCAGAAGAATCCCATCCACAAGAATCTTATAGAAAGATTTCGCCTCAAAGCCTACCTTGACTATCCCTCTATCTAACCACATCCTGCTTAGACAGATCCATCTTATAGCTATACAAAGTTTCTAATAAACTTTCCACCCTCACAACCTCCCAATCTTGAACATTACGGATCAAAGGAACGTCCCACGAAATATTACTATTAGACACCAAGAAACACGAAGAAATAAGAGCTTCTTTATCCCTCACAATTGCGAAAATCTCCGGAAACCGATCATTAAGAGGAGTGTCCCCAAACCAAGAATCATGCCATAGCCTGGTTTTCCTCCCATTACCCACCAACACTTAGAGACAAGGACGCAAGGCTTCCCAACCCTTTCTTATCCATTTCCACATCCCTACACCATAAGCCCCTCTCCCTTTTTTTTGTCATCCATCCCAAACTTAGCTTCCACCACCTTTCTCCAAAAGTGATCCCTCTCCCCAAGAAATCTCTAGAGCCATTTCCCTAAGGGGGCTTTATTGAATAAAGTGAGAGACTTCAAACCAAGACCCCCTCTTTCCATTAGCTGATTAACCACTCCCCATCTCACCTAATGATATTTATACTCCTCCCCTATATTACCCCATACGAATCTCCAATGAATATCCTCCAACCTCTTAGCCACAACACTAGGGATAGGAAATAGAGACATGAAATAAATAGGTAGACTGGAAAGAGTGGTTTTAATGAGAGTAAGTCTTCCTCCTTTAGAGAGAAGGCGATTCTTCCACCCAAGAAACGGTTTTTCAAATCTTTCCACAATTAGATTCCAAACACTTACATCTTTAAACTTGGCTCCAATAGGGAGACCAAGATAAGTAATAGGAATACATCCTACATTGCACCCCAACAAACTAGCAAGAAAAGGACCATTAATGTTTTCACCAAGTGGAATTAAATCACTTTTACTAAGATTGACCTTGAGCCCCAAAACCGCCTCAAAACAGAGAAGAATACATCGAAGATGTAAGATTTGTTTAGAATCCGCCCCACAGATGATAATTGTATCATCTGCAAAAAGAAGATGTGACACTCTAACAAAACTCCCTTATCTCCCCACCTTGAAGTCACTCAAAAGCCCTACATCGACCGCCTTCACTCACAGTTTGCTCAAAGCCTCCATAACTAAAGTGAACAGGAAATGAGATAAAGGGTCACCTTACCTGAGACCCCTCGGGGCTTTAAAGTAACCAGAAGGACGACCATTACTGAGGATCGAAAAAGGAGGCTGAAGAAATACACTTGAAGATCCACTTGCACCGTTTCTCCCCAAAACCCATTTTCTTCAAGAAGTAAATCACAAAACTCCAACATACACGAAAAGCCTTCTCCATGTCAAGCTTGCAAATCACCCCTACAACCATTAATGAGGAACGAAAAAGGAGGCCGAAGAAATACACTTGAAGATCCACTTGCACTATTTCTCCCCAAAACCCATTTTCTTCTAGAGGTAAATCACAAAACTCCAACATACACAATCAAAAGCCTTCTCCATGTCAAACTTGCAAATCACCCTTTCCCCTCCATCTTTTAAGTGAGCATCCACCACTTCATTAGCAATCAAAGCGGCATTCAAAAATTTTCTACCCTCTACAAAAACATTTTGGAAGGGGCTAACCACTTTAGAGATAACTTTCTTCAGCCGACAAGTAAGGACCTTTGAAAGAAGTTTATAAATACACCCCACAATAAAGGTGGAGTTGAAACTATTCACAAATTCACCCGTTAAATGAAACTCTTCAAAGAGAAAGAATATCCTCTTTAAGGACTTCCCAATTATGCTTAATGAATGCCATGGAAAAGCCATCGGGCCTCGGTGCTTTGTCCCCATCACACTTCCTAAGAGCACAAAGAATCTCCTCCTCCACAAAAGGGCGCTCAACCCAAATTGCCTCCCCACCATCAATGCTAGAGAACTCCAAGCCATCCAAGTTCGGCTTAAAAACGCAAGTCTCCTTATAGAGAGACTTGTAAAAAAAACAAATAGCCTCCTTCATACTCTCCTCCTCCTCAAACATTGAATCCCCTATCTCAATGGAGGTAATAAAGTTGAGTCTTCTATGGATATTTGCCATCCGGTGGAAGAATTTAGTGTTCCTGTCGCCCTCCCTAAGCCAAATTTCCTCCACAAGATTTCTTCCATCAAAATAAGCCTGGACAACTCTTTCTTAACCCACACCCTTCTCTCTCTATCCTCCCCCAAAAGCCCCGAAGAGATCTCCTTCTCATCAAGCCCATTCACCTCCCTCATTAACGCATTAATTGAGGAGTTGGCATTCCCAAGGGACTCCTTGTTCCATTTTTTAAGCTCCCCTTTTAGATATTTCAATTTTGAAGCCACCATGAAACGAGCAAAGCCCCTCACATCCCAACCATGTCACCAACCTCTGATAAGATCCTGGAAACCTTCCACCTTAAGCCATATGTTCTCAAACCCAAACGGAGTCGAACCCCAATGCAAACCCCCTACTTCAAGGACAATAGGATGATGGTCCGAGGTTGGCAGAGGCAAGAGCTTCTAAACAATATTAGGAAAAAGAGCTTCCCTACTGTCAATGACTTAAAACCGATCAATTCTAGAGAAAGAGGGAGATTCTTTAAAATTCAACCAAGTGAAGGAGCCTCCCGATAAAGGCAAATCGATGAGCTCGTGCCCCCTAACAAAAGCCAAAAATTCCCTCATGGAGCTATCCTCAAACGAACACCCGACTCTCTCAAACGGATAAAGGATAGTATTGAAATCCCCCACCACCACCCACGAGAGATCCCACTGTTTTAACATTAGCAAGTTCACCCCAGAAAAGACCCCTCCGACTACTAGGCATCGTACCATAGACTCCTGTCAACAACCACTCACCACTCAACATAGATCCCTTAAACACACAAGAAACTGAGAAAAGCCCTTTTTGAAAATCAATCAAATCCAATACTTGTTTATTCCACATAACCCCAACACCACCTGAAGCTCCTACCGCCGGTAAAGCTTTCCAATCACACAACCTAACACCCCAAAGACTTCAAATGATTACATCATCGATAAAGTCCATTTTAGACTCTTGAAGACAGACCACGTCTCCTTTCCAATCTCTAAGAAAACGCTTCACAATAGCCCTTTTATTCAAATCATTCAAACCCCTCACATTCCAAGAGATAATTTTCAATTCCATTGATTAACAGTATCACCCAACTCCTCCTCTACCCCCAAGACCACATTGGAACTCCCCTCTCATAATTAACACCAAACACCAATCTTTTGAGTTCTCGATTGATCTCCCCGTTGTGCTTTCTACTCCCAACGAGCTTTCTACTTTTCGATTTACCTTCCTCCAACCTAATCTTCTCTATTTCCTCAAACAACTTAATCGCTTGCTCTTCCACCCCGTTGAGAGAAACCCCCCACCAACTTGTGCAATTTCTTAACTAGACTCAAAACCCAATCAGAAGCAATCAAGTTCAGCTTTTCAACATCACTCTCCTCATTAACCACCCAATCATCTTGGTGGTCAGCACACACAACCTCTAGTCCACTAGCGACCAACTCATTTCCAAAAAGCGATCCCTCACAAACACCTTGATCTGAAACCTCTCCCTCTACTACTCTGTTTTCAATCTCCAACCCACAAATTGGGTCGCCTAAGGTAGGCATCGGCTCTCCAACAAAGGTCGCCTCAACTCGTCGACAGATATCCAAGGAGAAACCAAGATCCGATCAAAAAGAGTTCGAAAAACAGCAAATCCGGCCCGGAATCCGGTCGACCAGCCCCTACCGCCACCGGAGCTGCATCACCGACGAGATTCACTCCGGCCGACACCATCCCCACCACCTCTTTCTTCGTCTAGTGACCTAAGATAATTGGCGGCCCAAAGCGGGTTGCTACCCATCTCTTCGTTGGCTTAGAAGCAGCAACAACAAGAGCTTTGTAGTAGAGAGCCCACTTAGGCTTTCTAATTTTCCACTTCATGGAGGTGATTCTAAAAAATTTCGACCCAAGCCCATTCTTTTTTAACTCCTTCAGCCCATTTGGAGACTTGAGAGAGGACTGAAGCCCACTAAAGCGACTCGGCCCAGCTTGCATGTCCCCAGAAAAGTAATTGAGTCCCTTCTGGCCCAAGTTCTTATCCACAATCAAAGCCTCGCCAACCGAGCCCAAGCCCATTATTTCTTTTCCTTTATCAGAGACTTTTGAAACCCCATCCAAGCCCACTAAAGCAACTCGGCCCAACTTGCATGTCCCCAAAAAAGTAATTGAGTCCCTTCTGACCCAAGTTCTTATCCACAATCAAAGTCTCTCCAACCAGGCCCAAGCCTAGTATTTCTTTTCCTTTATCAAAGGCTTTTCAAACCCCATCCAAGTCCACTATCTTTATTTGTGCATGGGACAACAAGAGGAGAGTTTAAATTTGAATTTGATTTGCAAGCCAGTCGTCCCCCACTAATCTCCATAGCTTTACCTAACCCACCTTTCGACAAGCGCGTGATCTCACTCGCCCTAGCCTCCCTCTCTTCCAGGAACGGTCAAGGTTGCTTAGAGCCATTGAAACTGTTCTTCTCAATGCTGACATTCAAACAATGGCCACAATGAAGGCAATTTCCTCGAAAAGAAAAATCTTCCCCCTTTGCCTTTGACAAAATAGGAACAGTCCAAGGGCTAACCTCCGTCGTGAGACCTCCAGAGGACTGTTGGGCCTTTTCTCCGGCAAGAAAGAAAGAGCAACATCTTTAATGGCACCATAAATCCTCCACCAACCCCCTGTTGCAACTCCTTCGGGAAAGATCACCATACGAGAACCATTTCGAGAAATTTCTGAGGGAGAGGAATCTGCCTTACCTATTACTGTGCAACCCCAAGACCTAGGACTTGTTGGCCCTTCTAAATCTCCGGAACCAGACCTAACCCCCATTTTCATACCAAAACTCAAACCAAGAGTCTAGCAACCATTCAGTCTCTTGCCTCTCCAAGAAAAGTGAAATCCTCTTGCCAAAACCGTTTTCGGTGATTCTAAGCTGATCACCACCTCTTCCTTCAACAACAAAATCAAAGAACTTCTGCTCCACCTAGAGAAAACGACGGAAACTGGGCATTTCCTTTTCCTGTAGCCTTTGCAACTACTCCTTATGCTCTTTTCTAATTTTTGGGTTCCTTGAGGATGCTTTCGTTGAGATCGACAACAATGATTCACGAGAGAAAAAAGGGTTTCTGAACGCTTGGGACGAAATCGGATACGATCAAGAGTGGGTTTGGTCTCTCTATTGTTTTAGCTCGAAAAATATTTTTTCAAACTATTTCTTTCCATCAAAGTGCAATCAGTTGTTAGATGCTTAGGCACAAAGTCCATAACTCAAACTCAGATGAAAAGTTTTGGAGAGGAAAGTTGAGTTGGACAATTAAAACACATAGTGATAACTTAAACAACTACCATGTATTATTTAAGGCTATATAAGAATAATGTATGCCATTCCAAGCTACTCAGATTGATTCCACGGCATGCATACACAGCAAAAAAGCTACACATTGATTTTACTATTAAAATCTTCCATATTACTTTGTATGTCAATGGGCCCTAATTCAAGAAAATATGATTATTTGTGAGTGCTATAATCCATTGCAACAAAATGAACCATTCATGTGCATCCATGAACATATCACAAATGTATCATCTTTAGAACAGGCAGGACCGTCCAAACATATTTTTGAAAAACACAGTACCAGCCCAAAATCCATACTCAAGACAACAATATTTATCTCTTAAACAAAGTAGAATAATAGCAGAGATACAAGAGTAAAGATAAGACTAACCTGATAGCCATACATATCAGCAGCATCCACCCGTGCACCTTCTTGGAGTAAAAGTTCTGCAACTTGGGTTGCCCCACGAACCGCACTCCAGTGCAAGGCAGTCTGTGCCGTATGATCTGCTGCATTTACTTCTCCTCCATGCTGGCAATTAAATCCCAACATGTAATCAGCTAATTCTAGTTATATAAATAAAATTAAAACTAAATGTTTCATGCTTAATAGTGCTTCGAAAGGCATAATTTCTTTTTTTTTTTTTTTGCCAGCAAACATTGAGAGCTAAGCTGGTGTATACAGAACAAACAGACAAAAAATATTGATCATTAAATCTCTCGTTCACTTCTGCTCTGCCCCTCCAATTTCTAATCAACTAATCAATCAAAGTTAATCTACAAAAAATTACTACAAAAGTTCAATTATTCACCAAATAATAAAAAGAATATGAAGACCACGGTAGTTAGACTAAGTAAACTCAATCCAATTACCCCATTTTTTTATAAGTAAATAAATTGTATAAAAAGAGGCACCAAGGGGCTGCAACCCATGTACAAGGACTAAACCTTCACAAAATCAACTAAATCTAGGTCATTTACAAAAGAATGATGCCAAACACCTTGTAAGTCATTTCCCACGAAGCCGTAGCCAAAGAACACTCCAACAAATAGATGAAAAACGGACTAGCAGCAAATAATATACCGATTCACTACAACCTTTGCAATCCAATAACCCCATTAATGAACCCAAAGATAACTCAAATCACAAAACTGAATAAGCCCTGCAACTAACCTCAATTTCATACAAACACACAAAACCCGATTCAATGAGCCCATCAAATTTTAGCACAAAACCCATTCAAACAAACCAATCAAAGAACCAAAATTTCCACAAACCTCAATGATATACTGAGCAGCAGCAGTCCGGTTATTCAAGGCAGCCCACTGAAGGGCATAGTAACCAAGCCCGTCGGGCTCGGATACGGAGCATCCCTCGCACTCCACCAATCTCTGCAGCTTCTCCAAATCCCCATACGCCGCCGCAGTGTAAACATCGTTCTTCAAGCTCTCTTCACCACCACCCACAACAATCTCATTGTTCCCAGAACCCGATTGGCAATTATTGTTTGAATTCGATTGGACCTCTTCAACAACCTCAATCTCCGATGACATTTTCTTAAGGAAAAAACGAAGGGAATCGCGTGTAACTAAGTAAAAAAAAAAAAAGGTCACTGAGATCGCATTCGATTTGCGTATCTGAGATTTGATTTGGGTTCTTTTGGGGTTGACTTTTTCGGTGGGTTTTCTTTCTGAGAGGGTATATCTTTTGAGGAATGTTGTAACGTGGGTGCTAGGGTTTTACGTAGAAGGAAAGAGAGGTTTGGGGGTTGATTCGCCGTCCCGTGTTGACTGGAGGTGTGGAGAGAGAGAGAGAGAGGGCAGAGGAGCTACTTTGCCTATGGATATCCCGCAGAGATTTTTTTAGAACGATGCGATAAAATTCAATTTTACCAAAGCGAGCGTTTAGATTTTGGCTTGCTTTATTCTTGTATTATCCATTACTAGTCATCGAGGCAAACGCGATGACTGTGCACAAATTATACGTTGCATATGTAACAATCACTCTTTGAAGCAGTCATAAGAGTAGAAAGTTTGATTGGACAGAATCACCAATTCTACTCCGGATTAGTTTCTAGTGTATTTAAGAGAGAATTTATTTTTTGGTTTTTGTACTAAAAACTAACTAAACACTCATAAAAAACGTGATTTATAAAATAGTTTTTACTTTTAAAATTTTGAATTTTGTTTAAAAGAATTGTTTTACTTGATGTTAAATAGTTTATAATTTAATTATCTTTTTATCGTAAACCATTTCATAAACTAAATCATAAATTGTTTTTAGTATTGTTAGATCAAACAGGACCATAAGTATCCATACTTTAGAATTTGTGGATTCAAATCACCATGATGTGATCACACATATATGATCATATTTTAATCATAGAATTTCAAAAATACTCCAACAAAAAATTATATAAATCAATTAAATAAAATAATAACAATTCGACTACTAATAAGTATTTTTATATAATACTATATGATATATAATTACATAAATAATAAATAATTATAATAGATTAAATTGAAATAAAATGCATGGTATGTAGTACATAACAATTTAATAATAAAATATAACGTACTCCCTAATATATATTATATTATATAATCCTATACTATATTACATTGTATTATATAATATTAATATTTAGCAATTCAATAAAAATAACTCTAGAAGATAAATGTTGCAACAAATCTTGATTTTTTATATTAATTGAATAATTCCAATATTTTAGTAGTTTGATAAAAATTATATCTTCATTCTGATATATTAATCTATCAAACCAATCATTAAATTCATAATGGAGTCAACTATTTTTTATGCAGAACCAAAAGCGAAAACAAAATGTCATTCAATTTCTATCCAATTTTATTTCTAATCAATTTCAATATTTCTACCCCAATTCGCATGATTAAGCAAAACAAATGTTTTTAAAAACCACAATTCTTGCAAACAATAATTGAAAAAAAATATAGAAAGTGTATACATCATTTAATAGTAATGATGATGTAAGTTGAAATTCAACCAACCATTATTCAAGATCACTTAAACCCACTTGGATTGGCTTAAGCTCAATATTGATGGGTCATCTCGTTGGGTAAGTGCGAGAGGGCTTGATTGAAAGATAGCTTGGGGCCATTTGGTGAAGCTTTTTCTACTACAAAACTTAGGTTATGCGTTATAGGCAATGTTTGGGATCTTAAATCTTATTTCAAACATCGTCATAGTGTGGTAATTGAATTTTTTTGACGATTTTTGAGAATTTCTTAAAATATATTTAAATTAATAAACTTAAATTCGTTCAAAACAAAAATTTCTTGAATTTACTGACTTAAACATGTTTAATCATTTCTCAAACATAACCTAAAGTCTTAACATTAAGAGATAGTGTTGATGATTTTCAATATAAGCTTGATTTTAAGTTTGGAATATTTTAGAAAATCAGATAAAAAGAAAAAAAAAAGGGAGGAAAAACAAATTTTGGCTTTTGAGAGTTAATACAGTTGACTGCAAGCATCGTATTGTCGACTAAATAGTGATTACAATCAACTGTATGAACCATTCAGTCGACTGGATGGAAAGCTAAAATTTCTTGAAACTCTTTGGAACTTTTTCAGTCGACTGGATGATCATAAATTTTGAATTTTCAGAACGTTAAATGACAGTTGGACGTGACTAAAAGTATCCATTGAGAAAAAACTATCAATATTTCGTTTAAATCAATTTTCTACTTATTCAGTGTGTCTCTAATGAAAACACGTACTAATTTGAATGCTATATAAGTGTGTATAACTGTCATAATTAAGAAGAACAATTAGATTCTCTGGTTTTGTTTTTTCCTCTATTCTTCTTCTTCTCTTCTAAAAAATTGTTGGTCTGCTTATGTTTAGAAATCTTGCAAATTTCCAAACATAAGAATTCTACATCCATAAACTCTTAGAAGTTGTTGTGGGTTATTCTTCTTTAGTGTAAAGTGCATAATAACATCAATGTTTCATTGTATTTTAGAGGAAATTCGTCAATAACCTCTTGCACCATAACAGGCAAATTAAACCTGAAGAAAAGTGACTTGGTCGCACTTTGAAGCAATTATTTATCTCTATTTTATTTTGATAAACAACCCTCATTTCCAAAAATTTCTTCAACAATCTTAAGGTTTAATTCTGGTTTATCAAAATGACTTCATCATTGAGTTCGTTGAGAGATATGGTGTTGGGCATCAACAAGTTGGAGTGGTTTGATGGAGGAAATTTTTATCGTTGGCAGAAGAAGATGTTCTTTCTCTTGACATCATTTCGTGTGTACTACGTCGTAACATCTCCAAGGGCCAAACTTGTAGAAGATGAACCAATTTCCCCGATTTGAGACAAATAGAAATGGGATCAGGATGATGACATTTACAAAAGTCATATTCTGAATGCCATGTCTGACACCTTATTTGATGTCTAGCACAATATCAAGACAACAAAGGGGTTGTGGGACATATTACAGGCAAGGTACATGAAGGAGGACACAACAAGTAAGCGCTATATTATTACAAAGTTCAATACTTTTCAAATGGTTGATACTCGTAGTATTATAGATCAATATAGTGAAATAAAAACTATATTAGATCAGTTTTCTCAACATAATTTGAAATGGATGAGACCATAATGGTCACAACCATTATAGACAAATTGCCTACATCGTGGAAAAATTTAAGGATTCGTTCGAAGTACCAAAAAGAAGACCTGACTCTCGAGGAGTTAAGCAACCACCTCCGTATTGAGAAGGAATTGCGAGAAGAAGGCAAAAAAGAAGCCTTCTCCAAGATAAATATGGTGAAGGAATGAGAGACTTTAAAGAAGAACTCTCTAGTATCTCATAAGAGAAAGAATCAACCAGCAAAGTTTTCTCAGAATAAAAGGACTAAGGGTTTCTACTTCAATTATAGGAAAATGGGGCATTTCAAAAGAGATTGTTGATTGCTAAAGAAAAAGGGAAAAGTACCACAAGAATTCATGGTTGTAATTTCTGAAACAAATGTCCTTGAGGACAATGAGGCTTAGTGGATTGATTCTGGTGTAACAAGGCACGTGTGCAAAGAAAATAGGTTCTTCAAGAACTATGAAACAATGGTTGATGGTACTTTAATGTACATGGGAAATTCTGTCACTATACCAGTGAGAGGAAAGGGAAAAGTGCAATTAGAGTTCACTTCTGGGAAGATCCTCACATTCACCGATGTGTACCATGTTCATGAAATTAGGAAGAACTTAGTTTCTAGTAGCCTCTTGAACAAAAATGGGTTCAAGCTTTTATTTTAGGCTGATAAGTTTGTGTTGCTTAAGGGAGGTGTATTTGTCGGGAAAGGATATATGTATGAGGGTATGTTTAAGCTTAATATTCATAATACTATGATTATCATTTCTGCTTATATTGTTTTGTTCTGCTTTACTTTGACATAATCGTTTAGGACATATGAATGCTAGACATATAAATGATATGGTTAAATTAGATTTACTTTCAAAGTTTGATATAAATATGGAAAATTGCATAACATTTATGCTTATTAAAATCACTAGAAAACCGTTTCTAAGTGTTCAAAGAAGTTCAAAAATTCTGGAATTAATTCATAGTAGTTTATGTGATATGCATGCTACACCTTCTTTAGAAGGAAAGAAATATTTTGTGACTTTCATAGATGATTGTACAAGATAATGTTATATTTATTTATTGCATTCTAAAGATGAGGCTATGCATAATTTTTTTTGTTTTTAATAATGAAGTTAAACTTTAGTGTGACAATAGGATTAAATGTCTTAGAACTAATAGGGGAGGTGAATATTATGATCATTTATATTTTGAAACTCGTGGAATAATTCATGAAATCATTGTCTCTTATACACCATATCAAAGTAGTGTAGCAGAGAGGAAAAATAGAACTTTAAAAGAGATGGTTAATGTCATACTTTCCAACTCTAGTATAGGACATGATTTTTGGGAAAAAACACTTTTAACAGATTGTCACATTTTAAATAGAGTTCTTACAAAAAGAAACAAAGTAACACTGTATGAATTATGAAAAATAGAAAGCCTAATCTAGACTATCTTAAGGTGTGAGGTTGTAAAGCTATAGTTAGAATTCTTGAACCAAAAAGGAAGAACTTGGGTGAAAGTGGAATAAAATGTATATTTCTCGGTTATGCACTTCATAGTAAAACTTATAGATTCATGATGGTAGAGCCAAATAATTATTACTTAATAAATTCTATCATTGAATCTAGGGATGCTATTTTCGATGAAAGTATGTTCAAATCACTTCCTAAGACTATTTCGGACAGTGTTGAACAAGAGCAAAGTTCAAGAAATGAAGTAGATGATAATGAAATGGAACCTAGAATGAGAAAAAGAGTTAAAACTCCTAAGACTTATGGACCTGATTTCTTTATGTATTTAGTAGAATGTACTAGAAACTCAATAAGCAGTTCGATTCCAATTGTCTTGAATATTGACTCTGATTAACAAACTTATGAAGGGGCTATAAAGTCTCAAAATGTTGCATTTTTTGAAAGAGGTCATAAATGATGAAATGGACTCCATAATAGGGAATGAAACATAGAAATTAGTGGACCTTTCACCTGGTTCCAAACCTATTGGATGCAAATGATTTTCAAAAAGAAATTAAAAGTGGATGGTACAGTTGATAAATTCAAGGCAAAGTTAGTGGTTAAAAGATTTACATAAAAAGAATGTGCTGATTATTTTGACACCTATGCATCAATTGTCCTCTGTGCATTCTGGAATGGTTCCGATGACGGGGTGAGCATGCTCCACGGCCACTTCAGTATTGCCAAGACTCTTACTCGCTCACGCAAGAAATTTATTTCGTCGATCACAAGAACAATTTCGTAATAGATGAGGGCAAGAATGATTTGCTTATTTGTTTTGGCATATCCCTGCTAACACTTAAGATCACCCATGACTTATTATGCTCCAGCTGTCATACCAGCAAGCTCCCCTCCAAATCCGGTTGCTACACCCACCGTTGAGGTCCCAGCTCCGACACCAAGCAAGAAGAAGCCAAAGAATAAGCATAATGCTCTGGCTCCAATACTTGTGCAGATTTAGGAAAAATCATCTCACTAGCTCTAAATCTCCTTAACTATGTTTAAGGCCCCACAATGGAGAACCCAACTCTTATGTCCATAGCAACAAGCGTAACTGCTGCCCTCGGTAACCACCCATCGTCGATCGTCAGCTCTGACACCGATCTCTCCTATCTAAATTCAAGAACTTCTCAGCGTGAATCTGACTAAGATCAGCACCAGCAACAAAAATCCATTCAACTCAATTCCAAAATTACCACAGATCACCCAAACAAGGTTCTCCTTCAGAAATAGCTATAAAAGCCTCAAACTCGATCGCACCCACCAACTCCTCTATTGACGTCGACTCTCTTTCATCAGCAGCGGCATCTCTATGGACCCTAATGGTTCAAAAAGATGGACACTAGTAAGGGTCTTGAATTGATCCCTGAGTAGTGCTTTACCAGACCCGGATCGATCTTGCTTTTGTTTGACATTTCTTTGCCTTGATTTTGAAAAGCCCTTTTCAGAATCTTTGATCTTTGTCGAGACAAGAACTCATGAAGAATTAATTAACAAGGCGGGAGCTTATGCACAACTATTCAGATCCTAAAAAAGGGTGAGAAACCGAGACTTCACTAGCACTAACGATTTTAAAATTGATTCAAGCCTTTGAGTAAACAATGCATCAAAAAGAAAAGAAGTAGAGCAAAATAAATCATCTAACTCTTGAAACACTTTTCGGGACTGCTTTCATAAAAGTAATTCAATTAGTAGGTGCACCAGGGTATGTTGACAAGCGATGTACGGAGATTTCGAGTACAACAATCCAGTCAACTCACTCCAAGTCGCTCGTGCTCCGTCTTTCTTATAGCAAGTCAAGACCATCAACTTCTCTTTCTTTTACCGATTGGAACAGCTCAACCCAGAAACAGAGTTTCTCCACAACATAAATCCAGCAAAGAATTATGAAACCAGAAATATAAAAAAGGACAGAAGGCTCTCATATTTGGTGATTCATACAGAAAGAGAAAATGGGATTGATCTATTCTCCAAAATCTAAAAATCGGAGTTGTCTCACTTCTCATTACTGCAACTGTGTCACCGGTGACAACCTTTATCTTCGTCAAACCCTATTCTCCACTGCAAACCACCATGATAGTTCCATCATCCCATCGAGTCAGTCGCGCCATCATCTTGTTCCACCACGCGAAGCCACCGCATCCACTGAGCCACCACTGTTTGTTTAACCATTAGTGATGTCATTGACGGACTGAGTTCGTACCATCACCATCATGCAAATCAGGCCGTTAACGGTGTCGTATCCGTGATCGAAGTCTTACTTCGGCAGTCCGAGGTTTGATGATGGCGTTAACTTCTCGTCGGTTTCAACATGGTTTGATTGGCTAATGCTTTGTGCTTTAGTGAAAGACAGAATGAATCTTTGCTTTCCTAAAAGCTTTGGAATGGTTTTAAACAATTTAATCTATAAGGAGCTAAAGAAAAGAGAGACAACGGTGGGAGTCGCGAAAGGAAATTCTAAAGAAAGTTGTGGCAATTATTTTCAATAAGTGGAACCACTCACATGGGTTTTGCCCAGTAATTGATGGAAGTGTTCCTGGTCCATTTGCAAATGCTCAAAGAACACAATGGGTGCTTTTACAAGCACTTACAGTGAGACCAAGTGGGGGCCTTGTGTTCGAATCACGGGTATTGAACATTATTTGCTCCAAACATTACAAGAGATATGCTTGATGTCAAGCCCAGGGAGGCTGGTTCATGTGGAGGATCAACTCCAATAATATTTTACAAGAAAGGTGGAGAATATGTTTTGTGATCATACGGACTCAAAATAAAGCATGACTCAAAATTCACAACAAAATGGTGGATTATCAGAATATGGAGACTATAGGGTCAACTGGGCCTCTTACGGAGAATAGTCTAAAAATTAGAAAGAATTAACAATAATAACACTGTTACTTGGCATTGTGGAAACATATATCTCTGTCTAATCCAGCCTGGAGAAAGCAATGGGACCGTCCAATAGTTGGAAGGGCTTTTTTAGCATTACATCAGAACGGAGTTAACTATATCTCTTGAATGGAAAACACCATTTTGAATCCAGGTCCATTTTTCATGCTATCTACATATCCACTCTTCAGGAAAAACCATTCTGAACATAGATTCAAACTTCAGAAATACAAAGCATATTCGCTTCTAAGTAAGAGGACCATTCACCTTGCCAATAAGCAAAATCGCAAACTTAAGCCTTCACAGTAGACTTCAGTCAATTCAAAAGTATCGCACGAGTGAACAGGCGCTAGCTCCGTCATTCCAGGGCCTCAAACATGCCCCAAAGTCTAACCAGCGAAGCACAAACAACAAGAGAAAATTACTATCATTCATCGTCAGTGACACATCTAAAATTCATCAGCGAGTGATGCAATAAATTCGTCGTTACCTAGCGATGCATCTAAAAGCCATCAGCCAATTACCCACCAAAGCTCTCTAGTTCAGAGGAGGTAACCCCGAGCTACTTTGATCTCGGTCCGGTTTCTCAATCGGCTCAGTTTTTCTATCGGCTTAGTTTTTCCATCAACTCCGAGGAAGTAGCCCCGAGCTATGCTGACCTCTGTCCAGTTTCTCCATCAGCTATGAGGAGGTAGCCTCGAGCTACTTTAGCCTCAGATCAGTTTCTCTATCAACTCTGAGGAGGTAGCCTCGAGCTACTTCGGCGTCATATCAGTTTTTTCATCAGCTTTGAGGAGGTAGCCTCGAGCTACTTCGCCTTTAGCTTAGTTTTTCTATTAGCTCTAAGAAGGTAGCTTCGAGCTACTTCAGCTTTAACTCTGTTTCTCCATCAGCTCTGAGAAGGTAGCCTCAAGCTATTTCGCCCTCAGCTCAGTTTCTCCATTTTTTTTTAGGAGGTAGCCCCGAGATACTTCGCCCTCAACCCAGTTTCTCCATTAGCTTTGAGGAGGTGGCTTCGAGCTACTTCGCCTCCAGCTCAGTTTCTCCATCAACTCCGATAAGGTATCCCCGAGCTACTCCGACCTCGGTCTAGTTTTTACATTAAACTTCGAGCAGTTTGACTCCATGTCTTTTTCTTCCAAAGACTCCAAGTAGTTGGAGTCTATTTTCAACTCCTCGAACTTCTCCAAAGACTCCGAGCAGCTTTGACTGAGTGTCAACTCCTTGGACTCAAATCACCAAACTCCAAGTAGTTCAGATTGAGTGTTAACTCTTCAAATTCGGTTACCAAGCTCCGAGAAGTTTAGATTGAGTGTCAACTTCTAGGACCCAACCGCCAAACTTCGAGCAGCTTTGACTGAGTGTCAACTCCTTGGACTCAAATCACCAAACTCCAAGCAGTTCAGATTGAGTGTCAACTCCTCGGATTCAGTCACCAAGCTCCGATTAGTTTAGTATCAACTCATCGGACTTAATCGCCAAACTCCAAGTCGTTGTGACTGAACGTCAACTTTTCAAACTCAATCCCCAAACTTCGAGTCGTTTTGACTGAGTGTTAACTCCTCGGACTCAATAGCCAAACTCTGAGTCGTTGTGACTAAACATCAACTCCTTGGACTTGATCGCCAAACTCCAAGTCGTCTTGAGTTAATGACAACTCCTCAAATTCATTCACTAAACTCCGAGGATTTACCAGAGTGATAGGTCTCGTCGGAGTCTCCATCTCCACCCAAATGGGTTCAAACCTTTGTGATACCAAAGTATACTCAACCGATATGAGTCACACAGTAAACTCCATACGACCTACTTCCTCAAGTGCATTAATGCACTTAAAGAAGTGGGGGGCATCTGATGTAGGGAAAAATTCCACCTCTAATAATATTACGACACGTGGCAACCTTCAATGGTAAAAAAGTAATTTCATAATCTAGACAGATCAACAAATCAAATCTCCACACTTGGTAAGGAGCATTATGGTAATTTTACACTGAAATGCATTATGGTAATCTCATGCCAATGTCCCAGTACTACTATAACACTCCAATTTATGGATAAACTGCTATTCAAATCCAGTTTATGGATAACTCTAGTCTTATCTAAGAAGAATGTTATTCTTATCACAACACTAAAATCATTCTCCTAATTGGATTTTCTAGTTTACGCGTCTCTTATGTGCACAGGATCCGAAGGTAGATTTTCGACTTTAACAAAAGTATTATTTAGTGTATCAAAAAATCTATGAGAAAACAGTGGAACTGAAAACTCCTTTTGAAAACACCTAAAAAGAGTTATCTAAAACCAATTTTCAAAAAGATTGTTTTAAAAATAAATTTCAAAAATTATATCTGAAAATTGATACCAAAACATGTTTTATAATTTTGAAAATTGTTTTTAATTTTTGAAAATCTAAAACTCTTTTTTGGAAACTCTAACAAAACATGCACTTAATAACCCAATTTCAGAACTTGAAGCTCATCATGTTTTGATTATTGTATTTTGCTTTCTAACTCTATAGGGATTTGTTATTCTACAAGTATGTATTAAGTGCTAGTAACAGAAATTGAGAAAGAGAAGGCTGCCCTTGATTGATCTCTAATGTTTTCAGATTTGCTTCTACTTCGCTTTTAGATACGTGATTAGCAAGCCAAAACACTTGAGTCATATGTTCGATTCAGCACTTCCAACTAAGGATGACCGCGAGTCAAGATAAAATACTACTTCATTATATGTACTTAATGCAATATTTCTTTTATTGATAAATGATGGGTTTTTCTAACATTAATTTGCCCTTAGACAGAAGGATTAATTAAAAAGATGATTAACTTACCATATAAGTATTTAATTATTTCCTGATTAATATTAAAATTTTCAAATGTAAAACAGTAAATGTAATTAATTACTCTTAGAGTTTACACAATCACTCCTAACAAACTGATTTATTACTGGTTTATCTTACCATTAGAAGCATGAGAAAAAAAAGAAGAAAAAAAGCTATTTTTTCAATCAATAGTAAAATGGATTTTTGTATCATATATTTTTCATAGATATGGGTAAACAAGAATTTTTTTTTTTATAAAAGATGCATGAAAAAGCAATGTGTAATTAACAAAGCCTATCATTATAGTAAAAGTTATAATACTAATAATAATAATAATAATAATAATAATAATAATAATAATTATTATTATTATTATTATTATTATTATTATCATCATTATTACTATTATTATCACCACCACCACCATTTATAATTATTAAATTATAAATATAACTATGATTATAATTTCAAATATAAATATAATAATTATTATAATAATTATAATAATTACAACAATAATAATTATTAGTAAATTATTATTACTATTGCTATCATTAGTATTTATATAAAAAAAGGCAATATGAAAATAACTGAATAATAATAATTAAATATATTTATAATTATTATATATGATTATCATTATTATTAAAATTATTATTTATTATTGTTATATAAAAGGGTAATATGAGAAATAATGGAATATGAAAGGTAAAATTGTCCCAAAAATGTTACTCCTACCCCATTTGGCAACCAAACATAGTATTAGGGATTAAAGTGGGATTAGGTTATAAGTCCAATCCCATCTAGTCTCAGTCCAGCACCATGAAACAAACATTTATAGTTAAATACGAAGGGCTCTTTTGTTCGCGAACAAGATACCATAGGATATGATTAGGATTTACATGAGAGTGTTAAATGGGATTAAAGAGGCAATACTTTAATTCTATAGTTAGTTCATGATATTTATAAATTGGGACTAAAGTAGGATAACATGTGTAAATAACACGATGCGTACCCTCATTGTTCATCATCATCAACAATCCCCAATTCCTTCACCATTAACCCTAATTTTTTCCTCCTCCTCCTCATTTTTGATTATGTCCTAATATCAAGTTGTGATGTATTATGTCTTGTGGGGGGATTGGGACAATTTTCTCAACTAAATATAGAATAACTATTATACGAGATTATATTTGTCCAATCCCACCTCCATCCTCCTAGCCAAATGGATCCTAATGGACTAATAGTCGATATTTTCCTTTCCCTTAAAATGTATATGATAGCATCATTACATTGAAGAAGCATGCACTTGTTTCTTATTTCACCAACGGATAGAGTCACAACAAAAAAAATGTCAACTTATAAAAAGTTGGAGGCATACTTGATAATTGTATTGTAAAGGTTTAATCTAGGCCTTATATATAACTCTTTCTTTTGCTTCATTTGGAAGGCAATTGACCCACACAACCCCTATTAACAGAACAAATTTATAAGTATACTTAATAACAATGTATAGGGGTTTGCTAATTTAACTAATTGTAGGAATAGGCTAGCATTATGTCCCGACCTTTGTAGACTACAATATCCCTGATTATACACTAAAACGTGATTAAAATAATGATATTTTTATAATTTTACAAAAAAATAAGAAATTTCAAAAAATCAAAATGTAGGGACGAAATCCATTCATGGGTGCTGGAGTACGTCAGAGAGTGTGATCCACCCCGGCTGTTTTCGGTAACGGCTCACCACCAAATTTTGTAGATAGATCAGAAATTCAATTTTCAACTTGGTGGTGGCGTTATTTTTTTGGTAAAAATCACTAGAAAATGCTAGATCTAAAAAACACCCTCTTGAGGTAATCGACAACGCCTGAGGATAGCCGACTGTTTAGAAGAAGATGCTTCGAATTCATATTTTGTAGATCTTGATGAGAGCTTTCTAATGGTAATAGAGTTGCACTTTTCTGACCATCAATTGGCCTGATATCGCTAAAAAACCTCGGAGGTGGAAAAATTAAATAAGTGTGTTTATTGAATTACCTTATTTCCCTTCTGTATGTCTTATGAAAATTTGAATTAGTGAGAGTATCATGGTCCACAAAGGTTGGGGCACATTGCTAACTAACTCCTATTAAAATGACTATAATCAAGGTGAAGAAAGTATACCTCAAGAGCATAATGATGAAGTTTTCAAATTTTACCATTTAATATAGAATTTACAAGAGAAATTATATCCTGGTTGTGAACATTCAAAATTATCATCTATAGTTAAATTACTTCACTTGAAGTCTTTTCATAGATGGATCAATGCTTCATTTGATAATGTGCTTCAAGTGGTAAGAGAGCTAATCCCAAATGGTGAGAAGACGTTTGCATACTCTCACTATAATGCAAGGAAGTACATTGGTGAACTTTGGTTAAACTATGTGAAGATTGATGCATGCAGAAATGATTGCATTCTATATGAGGATATATGTGTATACTAATGCAAGTGAGTGTCCGACTTAAAGCTTGTCTAGATAAAAACCGAGCAATTGCAAGGATAAGAATATATCGCACAAAGTGTTAGACAATTTGAGTTCATAACATAGTTTATAACCAATAGTTCTCCTCCCTTACAATTTGCTAGCTGAGATATACATGAAGCAATTATATTTCATGCTATCCTTACTTATTCCCGGTCTGAATTGTCATGATATGAATATAGATGCTTATTTGCTGCCTTTGATTAAAGAGCTTAAAGAATTGTGGGAAGAAGACGTAGAACATATGATACACATGAGCAACCAAATTTTAATATGTATATTACAATAATTTTGACTATTAATGACTTCTCCACCTATGTTGACCTTTCATGATGAATGATTAAAGATTATTTGGTATATCCTTCTCGCTATAAAGATACTTTCTCAAACGCCTAAGTGGTGCAAGTAAGATTTGCTATATTGGTCATCTTCTATTCTTACCCATTAATCATAGGTGGAACAAAAATGCAATGACTTTTGATGGTAAAAAAGAAAATAGGTGTAATCCTTAAGAATTTGTGAATTCAAATCACTAGGATGTGATGAGACATATATGTTCATTTTTTAATCATAGAATTTATATTCTAACAAAAAATTATATAATTCAATTAAATAAAATAATAACAATCTGAGTACTAATAATTTTTTTTATATAATACTATACGATATATAATTACATAAATAATTATAATAGATTAAATTGAAATAATATACATGGTATGTAGTACATAACAATTTAATAATATAATAAAATATGACGTACTCCCTGTATATATTATATTATATAATCCTATGCTATATTACATTGTATTATATAATATTAATTTTTATCAATTCAATAAAATAACTCTAGAAGATAAATGTTGCAACAAATCTTGAGTTTTTTTTTATATTAATTGAATAATTATAATATTATGAATATTTTAGTAGTTTGATAGAGATTCTATCCTGATTTCGATATGTTAATCTATCAAAAAAACTATTAAATTCAGAATGGAGACAACAATTGTTGGAAATCACCTCACAAGAGTGCCCCAGGTGATGATTCCCAAACACCCAAGTCTAGAATGACTTGTAATGAAATGAAACAGCAAATGAAAGCAAGAAAGAAAAGAACACAAGTGATTTGTTATCAAGGTTCGACAATGTGCCTACGTCCCAATGAGCTCCTCGGAGCTCTCTGCACTATCTTATCAATGGAGTTCTTTACAAAATACAGCAACCCTCTCCAAAAAACCCAAGTTCTTAAAGAACCAAGAAAAAAAGAAAGAAAGTGATAGAACTATTACAAAAGCACTTTACCCACAATCTATACTACTTCTCTCTTTACAACCAGCCTTTCTTTTGAGATCTATTCTAGTGCCTCTCTGTGTTTTGTGTCTTTGCACTCTCACACTTGCAGTTTAACTCTCTTGTATGATGATCACTTGTATTCACAATTGTGTCTCTAGTTGTTAGGGATTGAAGCTAGGTGACCCTTTATATAGTGTACAAACTTCTTGTTTAATCTTGAGCGTCATTCTCCACCCTTAGATCTTAATGACCAATCAACCATGGCCCTCCATCAATCTTTAGTGATCCTATGCATTTTGAGCATGTCTCACGAACTCAACTAAAGGCTGAAATATGTGTACATCAGTGTGCCTAGCGCCGTGGCCTAGAACAAGGCGCGCTGCGGCCTGGAGCTGGGCACACTTGCTGCCCCTCTGGGCACTGCAGCCCGGGGAAGGCAGTGCCGTGGCTTGCTCCTTCCTCCAACACTCCTCCTTGCTGGGCACCATGGCTTGGACAAGGCTGGGCTGCGGCGCGCACTGGTGTGCACCCTTTGCTGAACATGCTGATTTTTCTTCCTTCATTTTTCTGTTTAAATCTTAGACAAACTCCAACAATCTCTACCTTTGTCTAAGCATTTAAACTGAACCCATTGTGTAGAGAACTCAATATCCAAACTCATATTGAGTCATCATATCAACCTACTCCAATCCTAAGAAGTCCAAGGCAATGATTGAACTTGCTTAGAGGTAGAACTTTAGTACCTAAATCCGCAGGGTTTTCTTCCGTGAATACCTTGTCCACATGGATGCATCATTTCGTAACATTTTCCTGAATGAAATGGTACCAAACATCTATGTGCTTTGTTCTCTCATGGAACACCGGATTCTTGCATAAATGCAGTTCATTTTGGCTATCCGAATACACCACAACCTGCTCCTCTAGTACCTTCAACTCTTCCAACAACCCTTTACACCACATAACCTCCTTTATGGCTTCTGTTACTGCTATGTACTCAGCCTCGGTTGTTGAGAGTGCTACCACAGGCTGCAACTGAGCCTTTCAACTTACACAACATCCATTTAAGTTGAAGAAGTATGAGGTAATCGATCTTCTTTTATCCTGGTCTGCTCCATAGTCCGAATCAGCATAACCCTCAAGGCAGATGAACTTACCCCTCTTCTCATAAACCAGCCCCATATCTAGGCTTCCCTTCAAGTACCTTAGCAACCACTTCATCCCAAGCCAATGCTCCTTTTTGGGATTACTTATAAACCTACTGAGGACACTCATTGCATGAGCAATGTTAGGTCTAGTGCTTACCATCATGAACATGATTGAACCAACCGCACTAGAGTATGGGACCTTTTTCATTTCCTTCTTCTCCTCATTCGATCTCGGGCATTGATCATTGGAGAACTTGAAATGACCAGCAAGGAGAAACTTCACTGGTTTGCTATCTTCCATAGAGAACTTATATATCATCTTCTTTATGTAGAAAATTTGAAAGATCTTCAATCTGTTTCTCTCCTTTTCTCGGATGATACACATCCCAAGGATCTTTTGTGCATGGCCAAGATCCTTCATCTTAAACTCCTCACTGAGTTGAGCCTTCAATTTTCTTATCCTCTCCATGTTGTTCCCAACCAGCAACAAATCATCAACATAGATGAGGATGATCACCACTTCCTCAACCTTCTGCCCCTTGTAGTATAAGCACGAATCATAATATCTCCTTATGAAACCCAAGCTGATCACAAAGGAATCAAACCTCTTATTCCATTTCCGAGGTGATTGCTTCAGGCCATAGAGAGATTTCTTCAATTTGCACACCAACTCTCTCTGCCTTCCTTCTTCATAGCCTTCGGGTTACCTCATGTAGATAGTCTCATCAAGCCCTCCATGTAAGAATGCTATCTTCACATCCATTTGCTCGATTTCCCAATCAAATTGGACCACTATTGCTAATACTATCTGTATCATCTTGTACTTCACAACCGGTGAGAAGATTTCAGTGAAATCTATGCCTTCTTTTTGTGTGAACCCCTTCGCCACCAGCTTAGCTTTATACCGGACTTCATCTCCTGGAGTATTCCCTTCTTTGATCTTGTAGATCTATCTACAATCCACAACTCTCTGTTTTTCTGGTTTGGGTACCAATTCCTAAGAGTTGTTTTTCCTCAAAGAATCCGTTTCTTTCTCCATAACTAGCTGCCACTTTGACGAATCCTTACACTCCATGGCATCCATGTAAGTTTTTGGTTCAACCTCTTTTTTTGTCTAAGGAGCTGCTACATTAGCATCCACAAAACAATATCTCAAAGGTGGTCTAACCACCCTCCTTTCCCGGTCCCTTATGAGCTGGTAGTCATTCTGACTTGCTGCATCAACCCCTTCCAATTCAGCCTCCTCTTGGGTTTCTTGAGCTTGGCCTTCATCAATGGGCTCTACCTGATCCGAACCCTCTTGCCTTCCTTGCTCTACCTAAACCAAATTCTCCTTGATGCGATGCTCCACAAATTCCGGACTGGTTTGCTCACTAGCTCTTGCAGGGTTAGTTTTCTCCAAGTAGGGAAGTAACAATTCATTAAAAATAACATCCCTACTTATTATGAGTTTCATTCCTTTTGATTCTAAGGACAACAACCTATACCCCATTACCATACCCTAGAAACACACATTTTCTATACCTTGGGTTAAGTTTATCATCCTTTTGATGTGCATATATAGCACACCCAAAAGTCCTAAGGTTGCTCAACTCAAGGGGTTTTCCATTCCATATCTCAATGGGAGTCTTAAGGTCTAAAGCCCTAGAGGGTGATCTATTAACCAAGTATGCAGCTGTAGACATAGCTTCTCCCCAAAAATATTTTGGTAAACCGGACCCAATTAACATGTACCTAACATTTTCCATTAGGGTTTTATTCATCTTCTTAGCAACTCCATTTTGCTGAGGTGTTTTTAAAACTGTTCTATGCCTTAGAATGCCATTTAACTCACAAAATTTATCAAAATCCTTATTACAAAATTTTAAGCCATTATCGGTTCGTAAAGCCTTAACTACCCTACCTGTTTGAGTTTCCAGCAACTTTTTCTACATCACAAATTTATTTTATTTTTAAAGCAAATAAACCCAAACCTTTCTTGAATAATCATCAATGAAAAACAGAAAGTAAAAGTTACCTCCCTGTGTTGGTGTTCTTGCTAGTCCCCAAAGGTTCGAATGAATGCAGTCAAGAATCCCCTTAGACTTGTGCACTCCGGTGTTGAAGCTGACCCAGTGTTGCTTCCTAAGAACACAACACTAGCAGAAATCAAGTTCTCTACTTTATCTCCACCAAGTAGGCCATCCTTACTAAGAACTTGCAGGCCTTTTTCGCTCATATGTCTCAAACGAGTGTGCCAAAGAGCTGCCCTATCCATCTCAGCCATCAAGCTTGTTGTTTGATAATTGATTTCTGTCTCTTCGATCATCTCATAGAGTCTATCCTTTATTGCTGCTTTGATCACTACCAAAGATCCCTTGGCCACCTTGATCTTTCTAACCTCTACTTTGCATGTGTAACCCATGGAATCCAGCTGCCCTAATGAGATCAAATTTCTCTTAAAATCTAGAAGATACTTCACATTTCGAAGCAGCCTTATGACTCCATCAAACATCCTCAATTGGATGTCTTCTATCCCCCTCACTTGGCAAGAATTGTCTTTCCCAAAGAAGACCCTTCCATCATTGAACCATTCCTTGTGAGGGCACATGTGATAAGTGCACCCGAAATCCAGAATCCATTTCTCGCTGCCTTGCATCCTGCTCACATTTGAGCACACAACAAGAACTTCATCTTGCTATTCTCCTTTGGCAATTGAAGCCTCTCCATTGTTGGTATGGCTTCTCCCTCTCTCATCCCACAACCTCTTCTTGCAATCTTTCTTGAAGTGACCCTCCTTGGTGCAGTAGAAGCACATCTTTCCTCCAAATCTTGGTTTGGAATGTGCTCTCCCATGGCTCTGCCCTCTATCTCTTGATTTCTCCCTGTAGTTTCCATGAATGCTACTGCCATTCTGAGTTACTGGCATTCCTCTTACGAATAACCCTTCTCCACTTGATGCCTCCCTACTTTTGGCTTTGAAATCATGAGCCTTTATAGCATTGACTAAAATTTCTTTGGTTAGTGTATCTCTTCCATATTCAATTGCATTAATTAAACTATCAAAACAATTAGGAAGAGAATTTAATAACATAACAGCTAATTGTTCGTCTAGGAATTTAATACTACAACTAGCCAAATCTTGAACTAGCTTATTAAAGACATCAAGATTATCTTGCAACTCTTTATTAGGATCCATTTTAAAAGCAAAGATTCTTTTAAGAAGATAAATCTTGTTAGGGAGAGTTTTGGTAAGAAACAACTCATCTAGTTTCTTCCATATGACAGCAGGATCTTCCGAGTCTCCGCACTCCCTTGTGACACTATCCGACATGTGTAGGAAGATGGTGCTGTATGCCATATTCTTCATCTCGATCCGCTGGTCCTCTGTGATACTTACTGGAAAAGCATCATCTTCTCTAATAGCCAAGTCCACCTTCTGTTGCATAAGAACAACCTTGATCTTCCACTTCCACAGGGAAAAATCTCCCTTTGCATCAAACTTCTCAACAACGAAATTTGATCCCATCTTGCGGAGATGATCCCAAATATGTGCAGCACCCACAAATGCTTTCCAATTTCTTCTAAACTTCAAGAACACGATTGAAGATTAATCTCAACACTGTTCTTGAATCAACCTCAAGAACACGATATGATCTTGATATTTACTCTGTTCTTGAATCGCCCAAGAAGTTTGTTCTTTGATTCTTGGAGTCTTGCTCCGATACCTTCTGTTCTTGTTCCAATACCCAGATGTGCAAGCTCTGATACCACTGTTGGTGGTATCTCTTCCAGCTCTGATATCGCTGTTGGAAATCACCTGAAATGAATGCCCAGGTGATGATTCCCAAACACCCAAGTCTAGAATGACTTGTAATGAAATGAAACAGCAAACAAAAGCAAGAAAGAAAAGAACACAAGCGATTTGTTATCGAGGTTCGACAATGCGCCTACGTCCCCGTGAGCTCCTCCAAGCTCTCTGTACTATCTTATCAATGGAGTTCTTTACAAAATACAGCAACCCTCTCCAAGAAACCCAAGTTTTTGAAGAACCAAGAAAAGAAGAAAGAAAGTGATAGAACTATTACAAAAGCACTCTACCCACAATCTATACTACTTCTTTCTTTACAACCAGCCTTTCTTTTGAGATCTATTCTAGTGCCTCTCTGTGTTTTGTGTCTTTGCACTCTCACACTTACACTTTAACTCTCTTGTATGATGATCACTTGTATTCAAAATTGTGTCTCTAGTTGTTAGGGATTGAAGCTAGGTGACCCTTTATATAGTGCACAAACTTCTTGTTCAATCTTAAGTGTCATTCTCCACCCTTAAATCTTAATGACCAATCAACCATGGCCCTCCATCAATCCTTAGTGATCCTACATGTTTTGAGCATGTCTCACAAACTCAACTAAAGGCTGAAATATGTGTGCATCAGTGTGCCTAGCGCCGCGGCCTAGAACAGGGCGCGCTGCGACCTGGAGCTAGGCACACTTGCTGCCCCTTTGGGCGCTGCGGTCTGGAGAAGGCAGCGCCGTGGCTTGCTCCTCCCTCTAGCACTCCTTGCTGAACATGCTGATTTTTCTTCCTTCATTTTTTCTGTTTAAATCTTAGACAAACTCCAACAACAATTTTTTTATGCATAAGTAAACATAAAAATATATATGTGATAAATAATGCTCCAATTTCGATCCAATTTTATTTCTAGCTAATTCCAAGTTTTCTGCTCCAATTCGCATAATTAAGCCAAACAAATGTCTTTAAGAACCTTTAAAACAATTAACAAATACTTCAGAAAAAAAAAATACAATTTCATATGTATTATTATCTAAAAACAATATATCATCTAATAAAAATAGAGTTATTATCATCAAACACCTTTATATTTTGCCATGTGTTTCAATATCCCCTTATATTTTAAAAAGATCAATATACCCTTTGTATTTTAAGCATGTGTCTAATAAACACTTTTAGTGATAATTCCAGGAAAATTTATACCGGTGCACACAAAAATCTTGACCATTAAACAAGGCAAATTTTTTTCTTTCCAGAATTTAATGTATGTCGATATCATCTTTTGTTAAGATTTTGGTGTGCACCAATATAAATTTTGTCGGAATTATCACTAGAAGAGTTTATTGGACACATACCTAAAATGCAAGGGGTAAACTGATCTTTTTAAAATGGAAGGGAGACATTGAAACACAAGACAAAATATAAGTGTGTTTAGTGATAATAACCCCAAAATTACGGGAAGCGTATACATAATTCAATTAAATCATGCACTTAAAAACAGTAATGATGATGTAAGTTGAAATTCAATCGACTATTATTCAAGTTCACTGAAAGTCATATGGATTGGCTTAACCTCAATATTCACTACAAAAAATTGATTTTTAGGTCAAAATATCATGCATCGTCGTTGCTCTGACGCTTGTTATGTAAAGTATTTCGCAACGAGAAAGTAGTTGTTTCCATAGCTCGTTATTTATAATGACAAATGGCCATTGCAAAAGAATTTTCGTTGCCAATAGTTTATAAAAAAAAAGAATTAGTACAAATTGGTAACGGAAAGGTCGTTGCGAAATATTTTTCACAATGATGTATTGTTGTTGCAGAACACTTTTAAGCAACGACAACGCATCGTTGTGGGACATGTTTAGGCAACGACAACCCATCATTGTGAAACATGTTTAAGTAATGCCAATGTGTTGTTGCAGGACAGTTTTAAGCAATGACAATGTGTCGTTACGGGACAAGTTTAAGAATGTGTATGGAACAACTCGTGGCCATTGACGCATTGTCTTTGCATAACACTTTTAAGCAATGAAAAATGTTTCATTATGGAATATGTTTAGGCAAAGACAATGCATCTTTTCGAAACATGTTAGGCAACGACAACGTGTGTTTGAGGGATAGGTTTAGGCAACGACAATGTGTCATTGCGTGATAGGTTTAGGAGATAAAAACGTGTCGTTGGGGGATAAGTTTAAGCACGTGTATGCAACGACTCATTGCCGTTGTGGATTGCGTGCACACAACATGTTTTTCTTTTTTGAAATAGGTTTAGAGCATCATTGCTAAATGGGTTTGATTCATTAAATCGAAACAATTTATAGTGTTGTGAACTTATTACAACATATATACAAATCAAGATATTTTTATACTAAAAAATGCTTTAGTAAGTTTTTACAAAAGTCAAGAGACTTAATTAGCCAATTCGATTATGGCATCCATGTTTAGCTTCACTATTACTAGATCAAAAGCTTTTATAACTTTGCACCTTTTTAATTTATTACATAATGAAATCACATAGCAAAACATTGAAATATCTAGTTAAATAAAATTTGGAGTAGTCAAAACCAATTATCTACTATCATACTTGAACCTACAATGTGTATTACTGCTTCGAGGTTATAAGAATTTCATGCCTCACTTAAAAAAAAAAAAACAAAAAGTATACCCACCCTCCTAGCTAGGTTCCAATCTAACAGTTGTCAACTTCACACCTGCACCATAATGAAAAACCGAAGAGTTAAAATCAATAATTCATGCCAACAAAATAAGAGAAAGCACCAAATCAAATAGAACTAAATGACTAAAAATAAAATAGTAATGGAATGAGATTTAGCTGTATATAATGAGTGCACATGGTGGAGCACCAAATTCCATCATCTAACCTAAACCAAAAATATATTATACCATCTGAAAACATGTTTTGGATCTTCCACATAAAAAACCTACATGTGTCAATGATTCATGGTGTGTCATCAAAGTTCTTATTAATAAAGATTATGATCATTGACCCAACAACACCGATCGCTAAGGTCGATTATTTGAAAACTTAGATTCTTAAAACTCATTTGATTGAAAATGAATTTCTGTAGGTATTATAAATAATATATGTGGAAAGATTATCTAACCAAATTTTCAATCACAATCAGACTAGACCCTTGATGGTCATGATCCTCTCTGATATGGATTCATAATATCTATATGTTTGTTATATTTCCTTATGTTTTAATGGTTATAAATGCTTAAATCTTGCATTTTGATTATGTTTCGTATTTTATGGAGTAGATTGAAGAGTTAAATCAAATTGAATTCAAAATCAAGAGATTTGTGAAGAAAAGTCGAAGCTCAAAGCTGCAGCGCTGGTTCAAGGGTGCTGCAGCACTGGAATAGCACTGGAATGACAAGATTTGTGAAGATTGGACAGAAGCTTAATGCTACAGCGCTGGAAATTGCAAAATATGTGAAAAAATGACATAAACTCAAAGCTGCAGCGCCAGGAAGTTGGCACTGCAGCGCTGGTTAGGGTTTGATTTGTTCCTGGCGCTGCAGCTCCGGGAAGTTGGCACTGCAGCGCTGGCCGGCGGATTCAGAATATTATAAATAGTAACCCTAGCTGAAAGAAAAGATCTCTGATAGAAGGCATGGCTATTGAACAGAAAAATTCCTCTTCTCTTTTCTTTAGGTGTTCTTTTAATTATGAGTAGCTAAATACTTTTTCTTCCAGCTGAAGGATAATTGAAGTTTTGGTTCTTCAAGAATTGTGAGATCTAAATAATTTTCATTGCTATTTTATTTCTTCTCTATTTATATATCTTCTGTGTTTATTAAAAATTATTGTCTTGGTTGATTGATGCAAAGGGCCCGTTGTTCAATTATCAGGTCAATAAATTGCCATTTAGAACTTTAAATCCGTAATTGTTTAAATGTTCTAATATTAGTGGTAAAATAACAAAGTTGGTTATAGAGAGATTTTCGATTTATGTTATGGAGATATATAACCTAGTCTAAATGAATCGAGCTTGTGTATTTGTTGGCTAGAATTGGTAGTCTCTCTAATTATTAATGCTGTGGATAGATTAAATCCTAAGAGCTTGTTTAGGGTTGTTTATTAACAAGGGAAGTAATCAAAGAGCTTGTTTTGGTTATCGAGAAAGTAAGGAGAGATAGGTTGTTAGAGCTTGTTAACAACCATAACCAATTTAGTGAAGAATAGAAGATTTTATCCTTGTATCTGTGATCAATTCTCTGAACCAATTCTGAAATTATACCTTTGGTTGGATATTTTCCTGATGTTGATTTCTCCTTAGTTTTTAGTTGATTATAATTGCTTTCTCGTTTATTTCACTTCGAAATTTCAAAACCCCCCTTTTTTCTCCGCTTTAACTTTCATTAAAATAAATCTACCCAATCTCTGTGGATACGACCTTGTTCATCACTGTTACAATTTGTATTTTTCGAGAGCGAGAATTTTATTATTTTTTGGATTCGACACCCACCAAATTTTTGGCGCCGTTGCCGGGGATTGGTGTTAATTAGATTTATTTTAATGCTTCGATCTTCTTGTGCAGGTGAACTCCAATACGATCCTGAGATTGAGAAGACGGCTTGGAAGTTGAGGAAGGAAGCTAAATTGCGTGACAAACAAGCATCTTCATCCTCACCCCCAGGATTTAATTTAGTACCTGACTTGATTGATTCATCTAGTGATTCTGAAATAGAAGAAGCAATGGCCAATCAAGAGAGAACTTTAAGGGAATTGGCTGCACCAAATGTAAATCAACAACCACTTTGCATTACATATCCAGCTTTGGAAGTGGGTTTTGAGTTAAAATCTGGATTGATCCATTTGCTCCCAACTTTTTGTGGTCTTGAGAATGAAGATCCTCACAAGCATCTAAAGGAATTCCATGTGGTGTGTTCGAGCATGAAACCGCAAGGAGTGACCGAAGAATAAATCAAATTACGTGCTTTTCCATTCTCGTTGACTGAAAAAGCAAAGGATTGGTTATTTTATTTTCCCCCTGGCTCTATAACCACATGGATGGAGATGGTGAGATTGTTTCTTGATAAATTTTTCCCTGCATCACGAGCTGCTGGCATTAGAAGGGAGATATGTGGAATAAAACAGAAAGATACAAAGACCCTTCACGAGTATTGGGAAAGATTTAAGCAACTCTGTGCAAGCTGCCCACAACATGGAATTTCTGAACAACTCCTCATTCAATATTTCTATGAAGGGCTCCTACCCATGGTAAGGAAGATGATGGATGCAGTGAGTGGAGGTGCCATAATGAACAAAACTCCTCGTGACGCTAGAGATTTGATCTCTATCATGGCCGCTAACTCACAACAATTTGGATTCAGGCAGGACACATCTTCAATAAGGGTGAATGAGGTAAGTATATCTTCCCTTGAAAATCAAATATCCAAGCTAACTTCTATTGTTCAACAGTTAGCTGTAGGAAATATGCAACAAGTAAAAGCTTGTGGGATTTGTGCTACCATCAGTCATCCAACTGACATGTGCCTTACACTTCGAGATGATTCCTATGAGCATGCCAATGCAGCTGGAGGATTTCCAGGCCCACCACAAAGGAGATACAATCCCTACTTAAATACTGACAACCCAGGATGGAGGAATCATCCTAATTTCAGCTATGGGGCAAGACCACAATTCCAACACTTTCAGCATAGACCACCTGCTCCACCACCACAACCAACCTCCACAAGTTTAGGTATGTCTCTAGAAGAAATTGTTAAATCACTTACAACTAACACGCAACAATTTCAACCGAAGACAAGAACGAGAATCAAATGAGTCAACTAGCATCTTCTATGAACAGATGGGAATCTCAAGGTAAATTGCCCTCACAAATTGTTGTTAACCCAAAACAAAATGCTAGTGCAGTTACCTTGAGAAGCGGGAAGGAGTTGAAGGAACCCAGTAAGGCATCATGTGGAGAAGAAATTGAAAAAGAAGTAGTTGCTCCTCAACCTCAAACTGACCAGCCTAGAGGACTCGATAGTGAACAACCAAAGACATTTGTGACGAATCCTCCCTTTCCTACTAGATTGACTAAATCCAAGAAAGAAGAGGAAGAGAAGGAAATTCTTGAAACTTTTCGCAAGGTTGAGGTAAATATTCCCTTACTTGATGCAATTAAACAAGTGCCTCAATATGCTAAATTTCTCAAGGAGTTGTGCACCAACAAGAGGAAGTTGAAAGGTAATGAAAAGATAAGTTGGGGGAAAATGTTTCAGCCGTCCTCCAGAAAAAATTACCTCCAAAATACAAGGACCCAGGTATGTTTACTATCCCTTGTAAACTAGGTGATGTTAGGATTGAGAGAGCAATGCTAGATCTAGGAGCTTCAATAAATGTCATGCCTCTCTCTATTTATTCATCTTTGAATATTGGTCCATTAAAAGAAACAGGCATGATTATTCAACTTGTTGATAGATCTAATGTATATCCTGAAGGAGTCTTGGAGGATGTCTTAGTACAAGTTAATGGGCTGGTCTTTCCTACTGATTTTTATGTTCTTGACATGGAAGAAGATGACTCTTCTAATTCAACACTAATGTTATTAGGAAGGCCATTTCTAAAAACATCTAGGACAAAAATTGATGTGCATGATGGTACACTCACAATGGAATTTGATGGTGAAATTATTAAATTCAATATTTATGATGCCATGAGGTACCCTAATGATGTGTCTTATGTTTTTGTTATGGATGTTATTGACCCGTTGGCGCAGAAAATCTTTGATCTAATTGATGATGATAAGCTAAAAGTTATACTTAGCAGGCATTTCACTCTTGAAGGGACTGCTACAACTGAAGAACTCGTCATCCAAGAAGAAGCAAGGAACTTTGAGTCTGAAATGAGAAAAGAAGTGCCAAAAGAACAAATAATAATAACTGAATTGAAAACTTTACTTGCTCATTTGAAATATGCTTATTTAGAGAAAAATATTTTTCCCGTTATAATATCTTCTTCGTTGACAGGTAAAACAGAAGAACGGTTGTTGGAAGTCCTAAGAAGGCATATATTTTCGGGAAAGTTAAAATCTCGGTGGACTGGACCATACACCGTGATAAGTGTATCATCTTTTAGTACCATTGAAATACGACACAAGAAGAACAAGGCGACGTTCAAGGTTAACGGGTATAGATTGAAGCACTACATCATGGGGGCATTTGACCCTCAATCATCCACAACCATTCTCCAAGAGCCATAAATCGCAACGTCTAGCCAAAGACGTTAAAGAACGGCGCTTTTGGGAGGCAACCCAAATTTTTGTCTTAATTTCCTTGTTTTCTTTATTTTATTCCTTTTTCTTTTACTTAGATTATTTTTAGTTTTTTTTTTATCATTTTTCGGATTGCATTTGATTTTCTTTCCAATTGTTTTGGCAGAAGATGATTTTCGTAACCTGTGGGCACGCCTTATGGAAAATCTTGAATCCTGGAATTAGGCAACAAACCAGAAGACATCTTTGAATACAATGTGATCACACCTTATTCCAATTGTTTCCAGCCACCTCCTTTACCCGATCGCCTAACCCTCCACCTCGAACCATCTTGCGCCCCCAAGCACATGACTGATATCTTGGTTGATGCTCAACATTTTCAGGGGAGTTTTCTACTTACTCTTGTTCTTTTTATAGTTTTTGAGTATCTATTTTTAATACATTGAGGACAATGTATGGATTAAGTGTGGGGGAGGGTCTTTGACATATGAATTTGATTTTACTTTGAACTTCACTTTTGGCTCCATTTTGATCAAAATTTTGCGTCATTTTTCAAGAAAATTTTCAAAATCCAAGTGATACTTTAGTTCTTGTTTGTGATCCTTCTCTTCTTAATTCTAGATTCCGTCGATGCTTGTCTTAAATGATCTGGATTATTGTGAATTATTGAGATAAATTGAGGCATAATGAGGGATTAGCATGAATGGTTGAATTCTTATTTACTACACAGTGATTAATTGCTCTTGATGATTGATTGAACGAAAAATGTTTGGGAACTAATGCACATGACCCTTTTTGTGCGCTTTTGAGCCAATGAGCATTCATATTATATTATGCTCCATTTTCTTAATTGAGTGATTGTCATACATAGTTGATTTTTCTAGAACTTGCTTTGCATGTCAGGAGACTACATTGTCGAATTGGATGCATTGAATTAATAAGGGCATTTAGGTGAAGTCATTTAGCTTTCTTAAAAAGCCTACCTTGATTTTTACCGTAGAAAGCCAATTTTGAACCTTGGCCCTTTTGTTGGAAGTTAACCATGGTGTAAGCAATGTCAACCCATTCTTTTGTCGATTTCCCTCTTTTGAGCCTTGAATTGAAGGATCGTACTAGCTTGTTCACATGAAGCTTCAAATTATCTTTGAAGGGATTGAAAGATGGGAATAAAGTGATTCAAGTTACAAGTGCCTTGGTTCTTCAAATTCAAATTATTTTTGAAAGGCTTGAAAGATGCTGGGAATAAAGTGATTTAAGTTACAATTGCTTTGGTTCTTCAAAAAAAAAAAAAAAAAAAAAGGTGGTCAGAAAGAGAGAAAAGTTGTGCAATTTCAATTGTTTGGAAGTGAATTGATTAAAGAAAACATTTGATGTTATTGAGTTGTGCTTTGTGTGGAGAAGTTGGTATAATTCCTTTGATAAAAATACCTAAAAATTCTTTCTCACCACACCTTACCTAAGCCCCGTTACAACCCATTTAAGACCCTTAGATTCTTTGCATTCAATTCAATCCATTGATGATAAAGATGTGATATATTAGCAAGCTTATGGTAAAGATCTTCTATGTTTTGACTTGAGAGTTCATTGATACCCTAAACACTTTGAGCGTATTGAGTGAATCCAATGAGAGGGTGTTAGATCCTATTGCATTTTGATTTCAGGAAGATTATTGAGGTGATTGTTCATGGGTGTGGTTTATAAGAATTTACACTATGAAATTGTTCGTTTCTTATTTGTCTTTAGATTTAAATCTTTAAGGCATGATAATTTGGATTATAGAGGATGAGTAAAGGTAGAAGAAGGAACGATGATGAGAAAAGGTGACAGACTTGAGCTATTGTATGCTTGAGGACAAGCATCGTTTAAGTGTGGGGGAATTTGGTAAGGATTCATAATATCTATATATTTGTTATATTTCCTCATGTTTTAATGGTTATAAATGCTTAAATCTTGCATTTTGATTATGTTTCGTATTTTATGGAGTAGATTGAAGAGTTAAATCAAATTGAATTCAAAATCAAGAGATTTGTGAAGAAAAGTCGAAGCTCAAAGCTGCAATGCTGGTTCAAAGGCGCTGCAGCACTAGAATAGCACTGGAATGACAAGATTTGTGAAGATTGGATAGAAGCTCAATGCTGCAGCGCCAGGAAGTTGGCGCTGCAGCGCTGGAAATTGCGAAATATGTGAAAAGAGGACAGAAACTCAAAGTTGTAGCGCCAGGAAGTTGGCGCTGCAGTGTTGGTTAGGGTTTGATATGTTCCTGGCGCTGCAGCTTCGGGAAGTTGGCGTTGCAGCGCTGGCCGGCAGATTCAGAATATTATAAATAGTAACCCTAGCTGAAAGAAAAGATCTCTGATAGAAGGCGCGGTTGTTGAACAGAAAAATTCCTCTTCTCTTTTCTTTAGGTGTTCTTTTAATTATGAGTAGCTAAATACTTTTCTTCCAGCTGAAGGATAATTGAAGGTTTGGTTCTTCAAGAATTGTGAGATCTAAATAATTTTCATTGCTCTTTTATTTCTTCTCTATTTATATATCTTCTGTGTTTATTAAAAATTATTATCTTGGCTGATTGATGCAAAGGGCCCATTGTTCAATTATCAGGTCAATAAATTGCCATTTAGAACTTTAAATCCGTAATTGTTTAAATGTTCTAATATTAGTGGTAAAATAACAAAGTTAATTATAAAGAGATATTCGATTTATGTTATGGAGATATATAACCTAGTCTAAATGAATCGAGCTTGTGTATTTGTTGGCTAGAATTAGTAGTCTCTCTAATTATTAATGCTGTCGATAGATTAAATCCTAAGAGCTTATTTAGGGTTGTTTATTAACAAGGGAAGTAATCAAAGAGCTTGTTTTGGTTATCAAGAAAGTAAGGAGAGATAGGTTGTTAGAGCTTGTTAACAACCATAACCAATTTAGTGAAGAATAGAAGATTTTATCCTTGTATCTGTGATCAATTCTCTAAACCAATTCTGAAATTATACCTTTGGTTGGATATTTTCCTGATGTTGATTTCTCCTTAGTTTTTAGTTGATTATAATTGCTTTCTCGTTTATTTCACTTCGAAATTTCAAAACCCCTCTTTTTTCTCCGCTTTAACTTTCATTAAAATAAATCTACCCAATCTTTGTGGATACGACCTTGCTCATCACTGTTACAATTTGTATTTTTCGAGAGCGAGAATTTTATTATTTATTGGATTTGACACCCACCACTCTTCAATGTTCTTAAATCAAATATATACTACAATAGCATCAATGGTCTATCCAAAGGAAGAACCAAGTCCTCCATTCAACATATAATTTGCTAAGTCCACATATGAGGAAGAAAAAAGCTAATCAACACCACACATATTTCTATGGTCTACTATTGTTTCTAGGAAAAATTATACTAAATTTACTATAATTTGTTATGCTTTTTGTTCTCCTTCTCTCTCTAGGACTCCAAACTAACACTGATAATAAGTAACAATTTATCAAAATAATAATAATTATGAAAATAATAATAAATTCTCTCTCTTTACATCCATTCTTTCAGACATTTAATATGTTAGGAGCACATCCTTTTCATTTTGGAACACTAATTTCATTCATGATCGAACCAAGGCTTTCAATAAACAAAATGAAAATGTGTCTAATAAGTTAAAAAATTAACAAATGGAAGGCATCCACCTGGAGATATTTTCGAGAATAAATATCTTCTATTCGTATAATCCCATACTCAATAATATATGCAACATAATAATACCTACATAAATTCATTCTCAACTACACTAGGATGATTTTCCTGTAGAAAGTACCAACTATTTTAATATAATTTGATAAATATTTTTGAAGAGAAAGAAAATTTCTTCACATCTTCATTAAATGGTAAGCATGTTGTTTTATAAATTTAGCTATTAAAAACACATACAAGAGCATCATGAGATGCCAGTAAGAAATGGATGTCATCAACAAGATTTGCATAACAATCAAATACTGAACTGAAAATTAAGTTTAACTCGTTCTCCATTCTTCTGGTTGCTTTTTTAGGAGCTTTCAAGGTGTGATATAGGTAAGTTCATGTAATAAGTAAGGATAAAGAAGCAATTCGATAGATATTAAATGAAATTAAAATAATATATACATGAAAGATTTAATATTAATATAATAATTTAAAAATAAGAGACACCTAGACGCTAGTGTCCAAGTGTAGCTTTTGCGGTTTAAAAAAATAGAAGGTGATACACTTGGATGCTAAGTGTCCAGGTGTAGGCTATACAAATAAAAGTGTCTTACATGCAAGACACTCCAGAAACCAAAGAAATCGGTTTTGGATATAAAAACAAAAATTAAGTTTTGTTAAAACTTGATTTACAACAAATTTTTTTCTCACTCTAAAATTTTATTCACTTTCTCAAATTGCTCTCTTTCTTTAAATAGCTAGGGACAAGAAGAAAGGTTGAAAGATTGAAATTTGAAGAAGTTTATGGGACAATTTCAAAGAGATTCAAGGGAAGCTTTAAGAAAAAAAAGGTAATAATGTGAATTTTATTTTTGAAATTATGCATACATGAAATTACATGGAATTTGATGTAGAAATTTAAAGGTATGAATTACAGAAGAATTTAAGAATAAATTAGAAAATTTAATACAAATATTATGTCAGATGTTGATGATCAGTAATCGGGTGAAATTGCTTAAAAGAGCAGGAAAGGCAAGGAGGTGATCCACGGGTAGCTTTAAGTGCTACATTGTGAGTTAGATTTACTTTTAGTAATTGAGACCAATAAAAATATGAATTTATGATATTTGAATAAATGGTTGAATTATAATGATTTAATAATGTATTTTTCGTTAAGTGTGATAATTGATTAGGGATTTAATAGTATGTTGAATATTAATTTATAAGAATTGATTTTTTAAAAATGATGGATTAATGAAAAATATGCTGAGAAGTTATATGAAATTTATGAAAATGTGATTGAAAAATTTATATGATATATGAGTAGAAAATTTAATAAATATGATAAAAATAATAATTTTGAGAAATAGCTAGATAATTGAATTGAATGCTTTGATCTATGCTTGCTTGCATGTTATTGCTCATTTGCATAAAAGGGAAGACTAGGAAGGTAGCTGGTCTAGCTAAGAAGCCCAGGAAGGCAACTGGTGTAGCTAAAAAGACTAGGAAGGCAGTTAATATGAGGATGTGGACCATGTTGCTTAGAGAAAACGATTTAGTCTGAAACTCCACTCACAATTCTATCTGTCTTGCCCGCTACTTGAAATCATTGAACAATGAGGAGTGAGCTTCACAAGCTCAGTGAATTAAATTTATTAAAAGTGTTTGATTACATACTCTCAATCACATCTTATAATTCAGTTACTTCTAATAATCTTTCGATATTCATTCATCTCTTTCCTCAAATAATTCAATAACAATATTTTGTAATCACTACTCAATTTTATAATTCCCCCATTACACAATGTCTTCTTAAGTTACTCATCAGACATATCAATCTTTCAATCATATATTAAATTATCTCTAAATTCTCAATTCAATATCATCGTTTACCTCGTTATGAGGTTCACAACATATATTCAATCACTTGGACAATTCTCATCATATTATACTTTCATATTTCTTTCTCATCATATTTGTCTCTCTGTGAGACTCATTCATCTATCAATAAATTTACACTCAAGAAAAACACTTTAACATCTCAAGCAATAGCAATCAATATTTAAAGCAATTGTAATGCATGAATTTAAATGTTATTATTATTTGGGAACGTCTTCCTACATGTCGACATGTTTAGCTTAGACCGGCTGCCTTCACGATTCTTTTATTTCATGCATATGCATATGAACAATAATATAAAAATAGGCATACATTCAGACATTCAATTTAGCTATCGAGCTCTTTATTATTTTATCATATTCCTCAAATTATATCCTCATAGTTCCTATCAAATTATCAATCATAATTTCAATAATATTAATTCTCATATAATAAATCTCTAACATATAAATTATTTCTATCATACCAATCAACCGACTTTCATCCATCATCAAATCATAGGTTAATAATTAATTCATATATTATCACTGTATATTTCATATTTATCTCAAATACTAAAAGTAAATCCAACTCATCACGTAGTACTTAAAACTACCCGTGGATCACCTTCTTGGCTTTCTTGTTCTTTTCAGCAATTTCACACGATTGTTGTTCGTCAACACCTGACATAATATTTATATTAAAATTTCTAATTTATTCGTCAATTCTTCCAGAATTCATACCCTTTAAAAATTCCCACATTGAATTCCAAAAATTTCATATATGCTAAATTTCAAAAATAAAATTCACATTATTACCTTTTGTTTTTCTTAGAGCTTTCCGTGCTCTCTGTAATATTCTCCCATAAACCCCTTCAAAATTTTACTCTTTCAACCTTTCTTTCAGTCCCCATGTGTTTAAAGAAAAAGAGTAGTTTGAATTGTAGTTGAAGAAAACCAAACAAGATTTGGTAAGTAATAAATAAAATAGACTAAACTAATTATATATATATATATATATATATATATGTGTGTGTGTGTGTGTGTGTGTGTGTGTGTGTGTGTGTGTGCGCATACTATCACTGCTTTCTCCTTTGTGAATTAGTATCCATTTGGTTGTCAAAATGCATGTAATGAATACAACACCTGGACCCAGGTGTCACACGCCCCTTTTTTTTTCTTCTTTACCCATGCTATCCACACGTCCATTTTTTTCAAAAGAATTATTTTATTCAATAATAAATCTTTAATGTATATATTATTTTATTTCCATGTAATATTTATCAAATTACTTCTTTACTCTAACTTTAAGTACACGGGTATTACAGTTATAGCCTATGGTTCTAGGTAATTGAAGAACCATAAGAGAAATTATCTGATCCATGATTTAGAATTGGCTGCCATAGTTTTTTACTTTGAAGATTTGGAGACATCATTTGTATGGAGCCACTTGTGAAATTTTTTCTGATCATAAAAGTTTGACACATTTACCTACCCAAAGAGAGTTGAATATGAGGTAAAGGAGGTGTATGGAATTGATTAGTGACTATGACTGTACAATTCATTATCATCAAGGGAAGGCTAATGCAGTAGCTGATGCCTTGAGTAAAAAGTCTATAGGGAGATTAGCTACTATTGGGAGTCATGATATTAGCTTGATGATAGAATTAAAAGAAATGAGAATGCAGTTGAGTATCAGTGATAGAGGAGTATTGATGGCAAATATGGTGGTACAATCTTCTATTATTGATCGCTTGTTATAGATGCGGAGTAGAGATGAAGGAATAGAGAAGATCGGACAGGAATAATGAGTGGGAATCTGATTGGGTTTAGAATTAGAGAAGACGGTATGGTGGTATTGGGATATAGAGTTTGTGTTCCCAATGATGTTGGGATGAGAAAGAAGATACTAAGAGATGCTCATGATTATATGTATTCTATGCACCAGAGTAATAATAAAATGTACAGGGGGTTGAGACAGAATTATTGGTGGTCAGGGATGAAGAAATATGTAGCTGAGTATATTTCTAGATGTTTGATTTGTTAACAAGTGAAATCTGAGAATAAACATCTGACAGGTTTATTATAGTCTCTTCCAGTACCTAAATGGCCATAGGAGAATGTAAGTATGGATTTTGTTTCTGGTTTTCCCCATACCCAGAGAGGTCATGATACTATATGGGTTATAGTGGATAGACTTTCTAAGTCTTCACATTTTCTTCCTATTAAAACTACCTGGAGTCTTGAAAAGTTGGCTGAATTATATGTAGTGGAAATTGTAAGACTACATGGAGTACCTTTAAGCATTGTATCAGATAGAGATTCTAGATTTATTTCTAGATTTTGGAGAGGTTTTTAGAAAGCTATGGGTACACAATTGCAGTTTAGCACAACTTTTCATCCTCAAACGGACGGGCAAACAGAGAGAATCATCAAAATACTAGAAGATATGCTGAGGGCAAGTATATTGAGTTTTTTAGTGAGCTGGGATGCTTATTTACCTTTAATCAAGTTTGCATACAATAATCAGTATCAAACTAGTATTAGGATGACACCATTTGAGGCTTTATATGGTAGAAGGTGCAAAACTTCAGTAATTTGGGAAGAAGTTGGAGAAAGAAAGGTATTTGGTCTAGAAATGATGCATTTGACTACTGAGATGATCAAACTGGTTAGAAAGAACCTTAACGCAGCTCAGAATAGACAAAAGAGATATGCTGATAATAGAAGATGACCTCTTGAGTTTAAAGTTGGTAACTGGGTGTTTTTTAAGATATCTCCATGGAAGGATGTATTGAAATTTAAAAAGAAAGAAAAGTTAAGTCCAAGATTTGTGGGGCCATATGAGGTAATTGAAAGAGTTAGACTAGTGGCATACATTGGATTTGCCTCCAGAGTTAAAGCAATTACATAATATATTTCATATTTCACTTTTGAGAAAGTGTTTACATGATGAAGCCCATAGTATTCCGAATCAAGCTGTAGAACTTCAGGCAGATTTGACCTTTATGCAAGTACCAGTCAGAATTCTAGACAGAAAGGAGTAAGTCTTATGTAATAAATTTATTCGTTTGATTCCAGTATTATGGCAAAACAAAGATGTTGAAGAAATTACTTGGAAGTATGAGGCAAGAATGAGGAAAGAGTGCCCCCAGCTTATTCATGAGTTAGGTAAGGAAATTTCGGGGACAAATTTTTTTAAGGTGGATAGAATTGTTATATCTATCTATATTATTTTATTTTTTGATAGATATTACAAGGAATTAAAATAATATATAATGAAAGATTTATGATTAATAGAATAATTATTAAAAAAACACCTGTAGCCTTTTGCGGTTACAAAGAAGAAGAAGAAAAAAAGAGACATCTGGACGCTAGTGTCCAGATGTAGCTTTTGCGGTTAAAAAAAATGAGGTGATACACTTGGATGCTAGGTGTAGGCTATACACATAAAAGTGTTTTGCATGCAAGACACTTCAGAAACCAAAGAAACCGGTTTTGGGTATAAAAACAAAAATTAAGATTTTGTTTAAGTTTTGTTAAAACTTGATTTACATCAAATTTCTTTCTCACTCTAAAATTTTATTCTCTCTTTCAAATTACTCTCTTTCTTTAAACACTTGGGGACTCAAAGAAAAGTTGAAAGATTGAAATATTAAAGAAGTTTATGGGAGAATTTTAAAGAGATTCGAGGGAAGCTTTAAGAAAAAAAAGTAATAATGTGAATTTTTTTTTGAAATTACGCATACATGAAATTATTTGTAATTGGATGTAGAAATTTAAAGGTATGAATTACAGAATAATTGAAGAATAAATCAATTTTTTTAATATAAATTTTATGATAGGTGTTGACGATCAACAATCGGGTGAAATTGTTGAAAGGAGTAGGAAAGGCAAGGAGGTGATCCACGGGTAGCTTTAAGTACTACTTGGTGAGTTTGATTTACTTTTAGTAATTGAGACCAATAAAAATATGAATTTATGATGTTTGAATAAATGATTGAATTATGATAATTTAATGATATATTTTCCATTAAGTGTGATAATTGATTTATTTATTGATTAGGGATTTAATAGTATGTTAAATATTAATTATAAAAGAATTTATATTTTAAAAAGGATGGATTAATGAAAAATATGCTGAGAAGTTATATGAAAATTTTGAAAATATGATTGAAAAATTTATATGATATATGAGAAGACAATTTAATAAATATGATAAAAATAATAATTTTGAGAAAGAGCTAGAGAGTTGAATTGAGTGCTTTGATGTATGCTTGTTTACATGTTATTGCTCATATGCATAAAAGAGAAGACCAGGAAAGCAGCTTGTAACGACCCATCCCAGGTTGGCCACCCTTGGACGGTGTCATCACATTTTGAAAATCCAAGCACGACACATATATGCAACAATAAATTTAATACTACCAGATTTTTTTTTCTTTCCTTTAACAGGAGAGGTAAACAAATCTGATATTCACTTAAACATAAAAATACATAAATGCATGAATATTTACAATAAAATTTTTATAAGTCTTTAACTTGATTGTCTGAGGATATTGACACGTACTTGGCTTATAGAAAAAGATCTTGTCTGATTCTCAACCCACCAGACTATTTATCTTGATTGCTACCTAAAATCATTGAACAGTGAGGAGTGAGCTTCACAAGCTCAGCGAATTAAATTTACTGAAAGTATTCCAAATTCCATCAATAATCCTTTAATATTAAAATTCATTTTTCGCATAACCTGATGACAACTTTCTACTATCAATATATTCTTCTCAATCATTGGTTCACCTTAAGACTATCAATTATTTCCTAATTACCTCGTAATGAGGTTCATATCAAAAAGTCCATCATTTAGATAAGTCTTATCACTGTCTTTTTATATGAAACTCAACCTTCTATAATTAAATTCATAAAAAGTATCACATCTCAGCATCTCGAAAATCTCATCATTATAGCTGTCTCTTTTTATGAGACCCAACCATCTATAATTTAATTCACAATTAATATACCACAACTCAGCATCTCACACATCTCATCATTATAACTGTCTCTTTTTATGAGACACATCCATCTATAATTTAATTCACAATTAATATACCACATCTCAGCATTTCAAATAATGCAACGATAATTAAAACAGATGCAGATGCATGAATGATTATGATGGGAACGTCTTCCCACCTGTCGACAGGTTATTATTATCTTAGACCGGCTGCCCTCCCGGTTCTTTTATTCTCATCAGACCGGCTGCCTTCCCGGTTAATTCCAGCATATACCGGCTGTCACGGTTATTTCATTAGACCGGCTGCCTTTCCGGTTCTTTCGGTTATATTATTTAATGCATATGTGCATGAACAATGATATGAAACAGTAATATAAACAGAAAATATAAAAACAATGTAAAGATTCCAACCACTTAATTTGACTATCCTAATTATCCACAAATTTTATCTAACAAAGTTTCTTTAAAATTTCTTACATCCAATCATCCAGATTTTTTATCAAATTATAAAAATTCCACAAGATTCTTTTCTTCCCAAATCACATCAAATAATTCATTAAAGTCTGTCCAGATCCACTAAATTTCATCTCAACTTATCCATCAGAATTTGTCAAGATCCACTAAAATTCATCTTAAATCATCCATAAAAATTTAACAAGATCCACTAAAATTCATCTCGTCATAATTCGTATAAAAACATCTATATATCTCATCAATAATTTATTTATTGCTTTTATCCTCAAATAAACTTATGATTTTCAAAAATATCATTTCTCACCGAAAAATATTTCTACCTGGCCAAATTTCCTATCATACCCATAAATCAATTTTTTTATCTATCACCCTAGCATACTTTAATAATTAATTTTAATAATATCACCAAATAATTGATTTTTATTTAGACTACTAAGAGTAAATCCAACTCACCACGTAGCACTTTAAAGCTACTCGTGGGCCACCTCTTTGCCTTTCCCGATCTTCCTCGAATTTTCTCCCGATTGTTGACTACCAACACTTGACAAAATATTGGAATTTAAATTTCTTATTATTTCTTCTTTTCTCCATAAACTACACAGTTTGAAAAATTTTCTATTTTAACCTCCTGAAACTTTCATAAATGATAAAATAACATTACCTTATTACCTTCTGCTATTTTGATAGCTTCCTGAAATATTTTTGAAAACACCCTCAAAATTTTGTTCCTTCCACCTTTCTTTAAACTCCCAAGTGTTTTAAGAACACAGATGAAATATTTGAAACTATAGGAAAATTTCTTCGTGTAATTACACGAACCTATATCCCATATTTATAGGGGAGCTCGGCTGAAAATCAGCAGCCCCCCCTCCCTCTTCCTCAAGTCTTCATAAGATACCAATTTAATAAAAAAAACAAACATAATGATAAAAACATCATCATTATGTTTTGTTCTCCACTTCCCATTAAACAACAAAAACCAATATATAAACTATCCCACTTGGGATTGTTCTCTCGGTGGCAGTAGGTATGCTGTCCCGAGTTACTGTTCCAAGTTGACTTTTTTTTTTTTTTTATACTTTTCAACCTTGGTCTCCAGAAATCTTCATTCAGCCATTCAGGGATTTAACTCTTTGTCATATTGATAAAAATATACACTTACCCAACTTTTAAAATACAGATATTACACAGCTGGTCTGGTTAATAAGCCAAGGAAGGCAGCTGGTCTGGCTAAGAAGACCAAGAAGGCAATTGGTCTTGCTGAGAAGACCAGGAAGGCAACTGTTCTAGCTGAAACATGTCGACATGTGGGAAGATGTTCCCAGATGATAATATGAAATAATGAGATAATGTGATGAAAAAGAAAGAAAGAAAGAAAAATGATTTAAACACATGCATTTATTTACTTAGTTATTTTATATTAATTAATTGAGATACTAAAGTATCATTCTTGATTGTAAAATTATTGATAGACAAATAAGTCTTATAGAGAGACATATATGATGAGAAAGAAATATGAAGTATGATATGATAAAAATTATTTGATTGATTGATTATATGCTGTGAACCTCATAACAAAGTAAATAATGATGTTGAATTGATAATCTCAAGATGATTAAATATATGAGAAGAAAAATTGATATGTTTGATGATTAATTTAAAAAAGATTGATAAATGGTTGGAATTATGATATGAGTAGTGATAATAGAATGTTTTTATTGACTTATATGAGATTACAAATTAATGAATATTGGAAGATTATTTGAAAGATTGAATTATTATATGTGGAGAAATAGATGATTAATATTGGTTAATTAGAAATGAATGAATTATAAGATATGACTAAAAGTATATAATCGAGTACTTCTAGTAAATTTAATTCATTGAGCTTGTGAAACTCACTCCTTATTGTTGAAAATTTTCAGGCAACGGGCAGGGCAAATAGAGTTTAGAGCTGATATCATAGTAATAACCTTAAGTAAGTCGTGTGGTCAAGTCCTCCGACATTGTAAGAAAGAAGAAAATTTTTTTTTAATAAAATCTTTTCATGCATTTTGTTATATTTATATATTGTTTCTGATAGGAGAATGATGATGTGTCTCATCTGAAAAGAGTTGAGGATTGGATGTAATTTTTAATTTCAGTTGATGTATTTTTATATTGTTGCATATATGAGTCATGCGGGGATTTCAAAATGTGACGACACCATCTCGGGCGTGGTCAACCCGGGATGGGTCATTATAGTTCACGATTAAAAAAAGGCAGTTAAAACCTTTGGCAGTTGAGGGGATAAAAAGGGTGGTCTTGCCAAGTAAGCAATTGTGAACGGTAATTGGTAATGGCCTTGATTGGATTGAATTTTTTTCACTCTACGTTTCTTTTTATAAGTGAGTTTCATAGTTATATGTAGCTTCAAAAAAACTTTGAAGCACGTCATGATAGGGAGACATTCAATCTCACTGGTAGAAGAAATGTTATGTCCATAGCAGCCAAGACAAAATTAAAAAATTTCAATTTCCAAATTGTCTCTTCATTTTTAAAATCAATTTGAGAATTTGGATTTGATGTAATACCCATATTCGTAAAGAAAGGATAAAGAAGTAAATTAATAAAAATGACATGGAATTAAAATAATACATATATGCGAAAGATTTAATTTTTATAAAACAATTCTAAGAAAAAAGGGACACGTGGACTGTAAGGAAAAAGAAAAAGAAAAAAAAATTCGTGGAGGATAAGATGAAAAAAAAGAAAAAAAAGTTTTTTTATTAAAAAAATGGACGTGGCAACACCTGGCTCTAAGTGTTGCCAAAGAAAGTTTCAATCTTGCATGTTGCACAGCAAGAAAGTGGTGAGCGGTGAACAGTGCTGCGTAAAAACATTTTACTGTAGATATTGAATTGTTTTATTAGTTTTACCAAATCATGTTTGGTTTTCTTCAATCTCAAATCTAAACTACTCTATTTCTTTAAACACTTGGGGACCGAAAGAAAGGTTGAAAGAGTAAAATTTTGAAGGGGTTTACGGAAGAATTTTATAGAGAGTCACGGGAAGCTCTAAGAAAAATAGAAAGTGTTGACGATCAGCAACCAGGGGAAATTGCTGAGAGCAGCAGGAAAGACAAGAAGATGATCCACGAGTAGCTTTAAGTGCTACGTGGTGAGTTAGATTTACTTTAAGTAATCAAGATAAATATGAAAGTTGTTTGATGGGTATGATAGGTATAATTAGTATGTGAAAAGTTATTATATGAGAAGTAATATTATCGGAATAATGAGTCGATTTAATAATGAAGGTGATAAATGAAATTCTTGATGAGTTATGGTTAATAAATTGATGTGATATATGAGGAGAAGAAATTAGTGAAATTGATTAAATAGTACTTTGAGAAAAGCCAAGATAGCTAAATTAAATGTCCGAATACATGCTTGTTTTTAAATTATTGTTCATATGCATATTTCAAATCATTGTTCATATGCATATGTATGAAATAAAAGAACTGGGAAGGGGCCGGTCTAATTGAAAAACTGTGACAGTTTATTCGACTTAATATATCACCTTGGGGAGCCCCTGTATTGTTTGTCAAGAATAAGGATGGGACAATGAGATTGCGTATGGATTATAGACAGTTGAATAAGATCACCATCAAGAATAGATATCCTTTGCCAAGGATGGATGATTTATTTGAACAGTTACAGGGAGCTAGGGTGTTTTCTAAGATAGACCTGAGATCAGGTTACCATCAATTGAGGATAATGGAGGGGGACATGCCTGAGACTGCTTTTAGGACCCGTTATGGCCATCATGAGTTCCTGGTCATGCCATTTGGGTTGACTAATGCTCCTGCAACATTTATGGATCTAATGAATCAGATTTTTAAACCATTCTTGGATAGATTCATGATTGTGTTTATTAATGATATTCCGGTATATTCCAAGAATGAAGAGGAGCTTACATAACATTTAGAGATAGTGTTGAAAATTCTAAGGAGAGAGAAATTATAATACCCGTATTTGTAAAATAAGGGTAAATAAGTACTTTAGTAAAAATGATATAGATATTTTTTAAATGCGAAAAGTCAAATTTTTATAAAGCAATTAAAAAAAAAAATTTGGGACATGGACGTCCAACAAAAGAAAAAGAAAAAAAGTTTTCTTAAAAAAAAAATGAAAAACGTGGCAGCAGGTGGCAGCACCTACTGCCAAATTTAGAAAAATTGGTGCATGTCCTGCACGTTGCATAAACATATAAGTTTGGTAAATGCTGAGTATGCACTTACTTTTAGTTGCCAAAGATTTGTTTTCAAATCTTCCTTATTTATATACTAAATATATGCAAACGTAAATATGTATATTTACCAAATTTCATTTGATTGTCTTTTAATTACTCATTTTCTCTAAACACTTGGGGACCCAAAGAAAGTTTGAAAGAGCAAAATTTTGATGGGATTTACGGGGGAACTTTATAGAGAGTCACGATAAGCTATCAGAAAAATAGAAGGCAATAATATAATGTTTATTTTTGAATTTTTAGCATGCATGAAATTTCCTAGAATTCAAAGTGGGAATTTTCAAAGGGTGTGGTTTATGAGGAATTGAAGAAAAAATTAGAAAGTTAATACAAATATTATGTCCGGTGTTGACGATCAGCAACCGAGGGAAATTTCTGAGAGGAACGAAAAAGGCAAAGAGGTGATCCACGGATAGCTTTAAGTGCTATGCGGTAAGTTAGATTTACTTTAAGTAATCTAAATAAAATAAAATATGTAGTAATAATATTAAAATAAATTATTAGCTTATACTTTGGTGGTAAATAAAAATTAAATTGATCTGTATGATATGAATATTGGACATGTAGAAAATTATTATGTGAAAAGAAATATTATTAGAATAATGAGTTAATTTAATAATGATGGTGATAAATAAATTCTTGACAAGTTTTGGTTAATAAATTGATGTGATAGATGAGGAGAAGAAAATTTTGAAATTTATCAAGCAGAAAGTTGAGGAAAAACCAATATTTAATTTAAATATTTTGAATTCATGTGGTTTTTATATTTCTGTTCATATGCATATTTAATTTTATTGTTCATATGAATATGCATTAAATAAGAAAACCGAAAGAATTGGGAAGGGGCCGGTCTAATTTAAAAACTGTGACAGCCGGTATATGCTGAAAATAAAGGGAACACCATGACAGTCGGTATATACTGGAAATAAAAAGGACACTGTGACAGTTGGTATATGCTGAAATTAAATACCGTGATAGCCAGTAAAGGAACCGGAAGGGGGCCGGTCTAAGATAATAAAAACATGTCGACATGTGGGAAGACGTTCCCATAATAATAATTCATGCATTGCATCTGTTTTATATGTTGATATTTTTACTGAATGTTGTTAATGTTATGCATTTATTTGCAGATAAATGAGTCTCACAAAGAGACAGTTACAGTGAGAAAAGACATAGAAATATGACATGATAGGAATTTTTTAAATGTTAGACATTATACTATTATTCAGTTATATGAGAGATAAATGATTAAATATTAAAGGGCTATTTATGCAATCTGAATACTTTTAGTAAATTTAATTCACTGAGCTTGTGAAGCTCACCCCTCATTGTACAATGATTTCAGGTAGTAGACAGGACAAGTAGTCTGGTAGGTTGAGAGTCAGATGAAATCGTTTTCTGTAAGCCACGTACGTGTCAATATCCTTAGACAAACGAGAAAATGAAATATAAAATTTTTATTTGTAAATATTCATGCATTTTGTGTTGTATATTATGTTTAAATTAATATCAGAATGATATAAAAGAAATTTCTGTTAGTATTATTTTTTTATTGTTGCATATATGTGTCGCGCTGGGATTCTCAAAATGTGATAACACTGTTTCGAGGGTGGCCAACTCGGGATGGGTCATTACAATTTTGGTATCGGAGCCTTTGGGTTTTAAGATTTTGTAGGCTGCATGAGAACTTAAAAAGTGGAAGATCTAAATAAACTATATTTTAAATGTGGAGCCTGAGGATGACACGTGGTCGTACTAGAGCTAGAGGTAGAGTTCTAAATCAGAGGGGATATGGTAGACCCTTAATTTTTAGGAGAACTGAAGCAGAAGAGGAAGTGGAGTCTGTGGTTCCCACGAGGGAACATGTTGATAGTGCAGCTGGTACTACTGGAGCTGGGAGAGGATCTGAGGTTAGGAAGGATGAATTGAGAGAAGATCTTAATCATGCTATAGAGAGGATGAATGCAGCTGAAGAAAGGACTGATAATCTGTAGAGAAGATTAGAGGAAAGGGGTAGAAGAGAACCTGATGTGGTGAGGCAAGAGGTTCATATGGGAGAAGGTGTCTTTACACGTGAGATGTTAAGGGATTATTTTGTGAGATTTCTTAAGTTTAAACCTTAGTCTTTTAGGGGATCTGTAAATCCTGTGGAAGATGAGCAGTGGATTAGACATGTGGAGAAATATTTTGAAGTCTTACCAGTGTCAGATAGACAGAAGGTTGCTTTTGCTTCATTTATACTGTAGGGTGAGGCTTCTCAATGGTGGGAGGATATTTTCCCCAAGTAAGCACACGGGTAGAACAACCTTTAACTTGGAGTAAGTTTAAGAATGAGTTCTTTGCGAAGTATTTCCCAGATACCTTTCGGGCACAACAAGAGAGAGATTTTATTCATCTAAGGTAGGTAAGTTTATCGGTGGCTGAATATGATAGTTGATTTATAGCCCTGTCTAGGTTTCTACCTGAATTAGTGAATACGGAGGAGAGAAAATGCAAGAGATTTTTAGATGGATTACATTATGACATTCAGACTAAACTCTCTTATATGGGCATAGGGAATTATGCTGTACTGGTGGATAAAGCATTACAGATTGAGATCGATTTGATGGAGTTGAGAGGTAGGAGGGATTGGATGAAGAGGTCGAGATTTGAGGGACCTAGAGGTGGTAATCGTATGGGTGTACAGGGTGAGAGACCACCCCAGAGAGGCCATTCCTTATCACAAGGAAATGTAGTGCAGAGTCAGAGGCAAGTAGGATCTGTTACTTTTGTAGCTTAGAGTAATACCGGTGGGACCCCTAGATTTGAGAGTTATGGTAGAGGAGTAAGTATACCACCAGGGGGAAGTAGTAATCTGATGTATGGTCGAGAGGCAAGAGCTTGCTTTAGATGTAATTAGATGAGGCATCCGTCTTGAAATTACCCTACACAGATATGCTTTGTATGTGGTGAGGGAGGATATGTTGCTACAGATTGTCCAACGGGGAAATCTATTGACGTAGGTGTTGGAAGTGTTAAGAGAAGAACGATGGAGAGAGGTGGTGGATCAGGGAGTGTGCGGGGCAGAGATCGAGGATCAGTAGCAGAGCGAGGGCGTGGCAGCCAGTTTTAGTCCAGAGATAGCAGAGTCTATGCATTGACCCAACAGGATGCACAAGCCACTCCTGATGTTGTTATGGGTACGAAATCTATCATTGGTAGGCCTGCTAGATTATTGATTGATCCCAGTGCATCCTATTCCTTTGTATCTAGTATTTATATGAAATCTATTGATGTTAGTGCTAGTCCTTTGATGCATACTATTGCTATTGAGGTTCCTACTGGAGATAGAGTTATTATCAGGACAATCTATCGAGGTTGTGTGATAAATATTGCTAATAGAGAATTTGAAGTTGATTTATTGCCTCTATATATGACAGATTTTGATTTAATTCTGGGGATTAATTGGTTATCTGCATATCATGCTTGAGCAGATTGTTTTAGAAAAAATGTGGTGTTTAAGATACTCTGACAGAAGGAGTTTAAATTTCAGAGAGAACGTAAGATACTTGCTAATTGTCTTATTTCTGCCTTAACTGCTAGTAAATGGTTGAAGAAGGGTTGTGAGGGGTATTTGACATATGTGGTGGATTCTAGCAAGGAGAGTAGGAAGTTAGAAGAAATCTTGATAGTAAAATATTTCTCTGATGTTTTCCCTGAAGAGTTGACTGGGTTGTCTCCCAATAAGGAGATTGAGTTTTCTATTGAGGTGATTCCAAGATCAGCACCTATATCCATAGCACCCTATAGCATAGCACCAGTTGAATTGAGAGAGTTGAAAGTTCAGCTTCAGGAGTTACTAGATAAACAGTTTATCCGACCTAGTATGTCACCCTAGGGAGCCCCTGTGTTGTTTGTTAAGAAGAAGGACGAGACAATGAGGTTGTGTATTGATTATAGACAGTTGAATAAGATCACCATCAAGAATAGATATCCTTTGCACAGGATAGATAATTTATTTGAGCAGTTACAGGGAGCTAGAGTGTTTTCTAAGATAGACATAAGGTCGGGTTTTCATCAATTGAGGATAAAAGAGGGGGGCATGCCTAAGACTGCTTTTAGGACATGTTATGGCCATCATGAGTTCTTAGTGATGCCATTTGGGTTAACTAATGCTCCTGCAACATTTATGAACCTTATGAATCGAGTGTTTAAACCATTCTTGGACATATTTGTGATTGTGTTTATTGATGATATTTTGGTATATTCCAAGAATGAATAGGAGCATATGCAACATTTGAAAATAGTGTTGGAGATTCTGAGGAGAGAGAAATTATATGCAAAGTTCTCTAAATGTGAGTTTTGGTTAAGTAAGATATCTTTCTTGGGGCATGTTGTGTCGGGAGAGGGGATAGTAGTTGACCCACAGAAAGTAGAAGCGGTGTTGAATTGGAGACATCATCTATATGGAGCCAATTATGAAATTTTTACTAATCATAAAAGCCTGACGCATTTATCGACCTAGAAGGAGTTGAATTTGAGGCAGAAGAGGTGGATGGATTTGATCTATGATTATGACTGTATGATTCACTATCATCTAGGAAAGGCTAATGTAGTCGCTGATGCATTGAGCAGAATGGCTACAGGGAGATTAGCTGCTATTGGGAGTCATAATACTAGCTTGATGATAGAATTAAGAAGAATGAGAATGCAGTTGAGTATCAATGATAGAGGAGTATTGATGGCGAACATGGTGATGCAATCTCCTATTATTGATAGTTTATTATAGATGTAGGGTAGAGATGAGAGGATAGAGAAGATCAGACGGGAAGTGTTGAGTAGGAAGCCAACTGAATTCAGAACTAGAGAAGATGGTATGGTAGTATTGGGGCATAGAGTTTGTTTTCCCAATGATGGGGAGATGAGAAAGGAGATATTAAGGGAGGCTCATGATTCTGTATATTCCATGCACCCAGGTAATAATAAGATGTATAGGGGATTGAGACAGAATTATTGGTGGTCAGGGATGAAGAAGGATATAGCAGAATATATTTCTAGATGTTTGACTTGTCAACAGGTGAAGTCTGAGAATAGACATCCAGCAGGTTTATTACAACCTCTTCTAGTACCTGAGTGGCCATAGGAAAATGTGAGTATGGATTTTGTCTCTGGTTTTTCCCGTACCCAAAAGGGACATGACACTGTGTGGGTTATAGTGGATAAACTTTCTAAGTCTTCACATTTTATTCATATTAAAACTACCTGGAGTCCAAAAAAGTTGGTTGCGTTGTATGTAGCAGAGATAATGAAATTACATAGAGTACCCTTGAGTATCGTATCAGATAGAGATTCTAGATTTACCTCTAGATTTTGGAGGGGTTTCCAAGAAGCTATGGGTTTGCAATTGCAGTTTAGTAAAACTTTTCATCCACATACTGATGGGCAGACGGAGAGAATAATCAGAATACTAGAAGATAAGCTGAGGGCAAGTGTATTGAGTTTTTTAGTGAACTGAGATGCTTATTTGCCTTTATTCGAGTTTGCATACAATAATCAGTATCAAACTAGTATTAGGATGGCACCCTTCGAGACTTTATATGGTAGGAGGTGTAGAACTCCAATATGTTGGGAAAAAGTTGGAGAGAGAAAGATATATGGCTCAGAAATGATAGACTTGACTACTAAGAGGATCAAACTGGTCAGAGAGAACCTCAAAGCAGCCCAGAATAGACAGAAAGTATATGCTAATAAAAGAAGACGATCTCTCGAGTTCCAAGTTGGTGATTGGGTATTTTTGAAGATATCTCCGTGGAAGGGAGTGTTGAGATTTAAAAAGAATGGAAAGCTAAGTCCGAGATTTGTGGGGCTATATGAGGTGATCGAGAGAATTGGACCAGTAGCATATCTTTTGGATTTGCCTCCAAAATTAAAGCAACTACATAATGTGTTTCATGTGTCACTGCCGAGAAAGTACTTACACGATGAATCCCATAAAATCTCGAATCAAGCGATAGAATTTCAGGAAGATTTGACTTTATGCAAGTATCGGTCAGAATCCTAGACAGAAAGGAATAAGTCTTGCGCAATAAAGTCATTCCTTTGATTTAAGTATTATGGCAGAATAAAGATCTCGAAGAAATCACGTGGGAACATGAAGCAAGAATGAGGAAGGATTACCGCCAACTCTTTTCTTGATTTTAGGTAAGGAAATTTCAGGGATGAAATTTTTGTAAGATGGGTAGAATTGTAATACCTGTATTTGTAATATAAGGGTAAAGAAGTTCTTTAATAAATATGACAAAGAACTAAAATAAAATAGATATTTTTTAAATGCGAAAAGTCAAATTTTTATAAAATAATTTAAAAAAAAAATTGAAAACGTGGTAGCAGGTGGCAACACCTGCTGCCAAACTTAGAAAAATTGGTGTATGTCCTGCACGTTGCATAAACGTGCAAGTTTAGTAAATGCTGAGTATGCACTTGCTTTTGGCTACCAAAGATTTGTTTTCAAATCTTCCTTATATATATACTAAATATATGCAAACGTAAATATGTATACTTACCAAATTTTGTTTGATTCTCTTTTAATTACTCGTTTTCTCTAAACACTTGGGGTCCCAAAGAAAGGTTGAAAGAGCAAAATTTTGAAGGGTTTTATAGGGGAACTTTATAGAGAGTCACGAGAAGCTATCAGAAAAATAAAAGGTAATAACGTAATGTTTATTTTTGAATTTTTAGCATACATGAAATTTCCCAGAATTCAAAGTGGGAATTTTCAAAGGGTGTGGTTTATGAGGAATTGAAGAATAAATTAGAAATTTAATACAAATATTATGTTAAGTGTTGACGATCAGCAGCCGTGGAAAATTTCTGAGAGAAACGAGAAAGGCAAGGAGGTGATCCACATGTAGCTTTAAGTACTACGTGGTGAATTAGATTTACTTTAAGTAATCTAAATAAAATAAAATATCTAGTAATAATATTAAAATAAATTATTAGCTTATGCTTTGGTGGTAGATAAAAATTAAATTGATCTGTATGATATGAATATTGGACATGTAGAAAATTATTATGTGAAATTTAATACAAATATTATGTCAAGTGTGTAACGATCAGCAGTTGGGAAATTTTTTTGAGAAGAATGGGAAAGACAATGAGGTGATCCACAGGTAGCTTTAAGTACTACGTGGTGAGTTAGATTTACTTTAAATAATCTAAATAAAATAAAATATCTAGTAATAATATTAAAATAAATTATTAGCTTATGCTTTGGTGGTAGATAAAAATTAAATTGATCTGTATGATATGAATATTAGACATGTAGAAAATTATTATGTGAAAAGAAATATTATTAGAATAATGAGTTAATTTAATAATGATGGTGATAAATAAATTCTTGACGAGTTTTGGTTAATAAATTGATATGATAGATGAGGAGAAGAAAATTGTGAAATTTATCAAGCAGAAAGTTAAGGAAAGACCGGATAGTTAATTTCAATATTTTGAGTTCATATGGTTTTTATATTTGTGTTAATATGCATATTTCATTTTATTGTTCATATACATATGCATTAAATAAGAGAACCGAAAGAACCGGGAAGGAGTCGGTCTAATTGAAAAACCGTGACAACCAATATATACTGGAAATAAAAGGGACACCGTGACAGCCGGTATATTCTGGAAATAAAAGGCACACCGTGATAGCCGGTATATGCTGGAAATAAATATCGTGATAGCTGGTATATGCTGGAAATAAAAGAATCGGGAGGGGGCCTGTCTAAGATAATAAAAACATGTCGACATTTGGGAAGACGTTCCCATAATAATTCGTGCATTGCATCTGTTTTACGTGTTGATATTTTTACTGAATGTTGTTAATGTTATGCATTTATTTGTAGATAAATGAGTCTCACAGAGAGACAAGTACAGTGAGAAAAAGACAGAAATATGATATGATAGGAATTATTTAAATGTTAGACATTATACTATTATCCAGTTATATGAGAGATAAATGATTAAATATTAAAGAGCTATTTATGTAATCTGAATACTTTTAGTAACTTTAATTCACTGAGCTTGTGAAGCTCATCCCTCATTGTACAATGATTTCAGGTAGCAGATAGGACAAGTAGTCAGGTGGATTGTGAGTCAGACGAAATTATTTTCTGTAAGCCACGTACGTGTCAATATCCTCAAACAAATGAAAAAATGAAATATAAAAATTTTATTTGTAAATATTCATGCAATTTGCGTTGTATATTATATTTAAATTAATATCAAAATGATATAAAATAAATTTCTGTTAGTATTATTTTTTTTATTGTTGCATATATGTGTCGTGCTGGGATTCTCAAAATGTGATGACATCGTTTCGATGGTGGCCAACTCTGGATGGGTCGTTACAGAAATTATATGCAAAGTTCTCTAAGTGTGAATTTTGGTTGAGTCAAATATCTTTTTTATGGCATGTTATGTTAGGAAAGGGAATAGAAGTTGACCCACAAAAGGTAGAAGTAGTGCTGAATTAGGAAAGACCCACTAGTGTAACTGAAGTTAGAAGTTTTGGGGTTAGGTGGTTATTATAGGAGATTCATCCAAAAAATTTCTATGATCGTTGGACCATTAACTAGATTAACATGGAAGGATGTGAAATTTAGATGGTCAGAGGAATGTGAGAAAAGTTTCCAGTTATTGAATAAAAATTAACTACTGCCCCGGTATTAGGGCTTCTTTCTGGTGATGAAGAATTTGTGGTATATAGTGATGCGTCACATCAGGGGTTGGGATGTGTGTTGATGCAATATGGGGGAGTTATAGCTTATGCATCTAGGGAATTGAAGAACCGTGAGAGGAATTACTCGACCTATGATTTAGAATTGGCTGCCATAGTTATTTCTTTGAAGATTTGGAGACATCATTTGTATGGAGCCACTTGTGAAATTTTTACTAATCATAAAAGTTTGACGCATTTACCTACCCAAAAAGAGTTAAATTTGAGGCAAAGGAGGTGTATGGAATTGATTAATGACTATAATTGTACAATTCATTATCATCCAGGGAAAGCTAATGTAGCACTTGATGCCTTGAGTACAAAGTCTACATGGAGATTAGTTGCTATTGGGAGTCATGATATTAGCTTGATGATAGAATTAAAAGAAATGAGAATGCAGTTGAGTATCAGTGATAAAGGAGTATTGATGGCAAATATGGTGGTACAACCTTCTATTATTGATCGCTTGTTATAAATGTGTAGTAGAGATGAAGGGATAGAGAAGATTAGATAGGAAATATTGAGTGAGAATCTGATTGGGTTTAGAATTAGAGAAGATGGTATGGTGGTATTGGGGCATCGAGTTTGTGTTCCCAATGATGTGGAGATGAGAAAGGAGATACTAAGGGAGGCTCATGATTCTGTATATTCCATGCATCTAAGAATTAATAAGATGTACAGAGATTGAGACAAAATTATTGGTGGTCAGTGATGAAGAAGCATGTAGCGGAACATATTTCTTGATGTCTGACTTGTCAACAAGTGAAGTCTGAGAGTAAACATCTAGCAGGTTTATTACAACATCTTCCAGTACCTAAGTGGCCATGGGAAAGTGTGAGTACAGATTTTGTCTCTGGTTTTCCTCGTACCCAGAGGGGTCATGACGCTGTATGGGTTATAGTGGATAGAATTTCTAAGTCTTCACATTTTCTTCCTATTAAAACTACCTATAGTCCTGAAAAGTTGGTTGAATTGTATATAGCAAAAATTGTAAGATTACATGGAGTACTCTTGAGTATTGTATCAGATAGAGATTCTAGATTTACCTCTAGATTTTGGAGAGGTTTTTAAGAAGCTATAGGTATGCAATTACAGTTTAGTACAACTTTTCATCCACAAACTGATGGGCAGACGAAAAGAATCATCAGAATACTAGAAGATATGCTGAGGGCAAGTGTATTGAATTTCTCAGTGAGCTGGGATGCTTATTTACCTTTGATCAAGTTTTTATATAATACTCAGTATCAAGCTAGTATTGGGATGACACCATTTGAAGCTTTATATGGTAGGAGGTGTAGAACTCCAGTATGCTGGGAAGAAGTTGGAAAGAAAAAGATATTTGTTCCAGAAATGATATATCAGACTACTGAGAAGATCAAACTAGTTAGAGAGAACCTTAGAGCAGCACAGAACAGACAGAAGGGATATACTGATAATAAAAGACGACATCTCGAGTTTCAAGTTGGTGATTGAGTATTTTTGAAGATATCTCCGTGGAAGGGCGTGTTGAGGTTTAAAAAGAAAGGAAAGTTGAGCCTGAGATTTGTGGGGCCATATGAGATGATTGAGAGAGTTGGACCAGTAGCATATAGATTGAATTTGCCTCCAGAGTTAAAACAATTACATAATGTGTTTCATGTCCCACTTTTGAGAAAGTACTTACACGATGAATCTCATAGTATCTCGAATCAGGCGATAGAACTTCAGGAAGATTTGACTTTTATGCAAGTACTGGTCAGAATTCTAGACAGAAAGGAACAAGTCTTGTGAAATAAAGTCATTCTCTTTATTCAAGTATTATGGCGAAGCCAAGATGTTAAAGAAATTACTTGGGAGCATGAAGCAAAAATGAGGAAAGAATACCCCCGACTCTTTCATGAATTAGGTAAGGAAATTTCGGGGACAAAATTTTTGTAAGGTGGGTAGAATTGTAATACCTGTATTCATAAAGAAATGGTAAAGAAGTAAATTAATAAATATGACATGGAATTAAAATAATACATATATTCGAAAGATTTAATTTTTATAAAACAATTCTAAAAAAAATGGGACGCGTGGACTGTAAGGAAAAAGAAAAAGAAAAAGAAAAAAAATGGACGTGGCAACACTTGGCTCTAAGTGTTGCCAAAGAAAGTTTCAATTCTTGCATGTTGCACAGCAAGAAAGTGGTGAGCAGTGAACGGTGCCGCGTAAATTTTTTTATTATATATATTGAATTGTTTTATTAGTTTTACCAAATCCTGTTTGGTTTTCTTCAATCTTAAATCTAAACTACTCTATTTCTTTAAACACTTGGGACCAAAAGAAAGGTTGAAAGAGTAAAATTTTGATGGGGTTTACGGGAGAATTTTATAGAGAGTCACGACTCTAAGAAAAACAGAAGGTGTTAATGATCAATAACCAGGGGAAATTGCTGAGAGGAGCAGGAAAGACAAGGAGGTGATCCACGAGTAGCTTTAAGTGCTACGTGGTGAGTTAGATTTACTTTAAGTAATCAAGATAAATATGAAATATATAGTGATAATATTTGAATAACTTATTAACCTATGATATGATAATAAATGAAACTTGTTTGATGGGTATGATAGTTATAATTGATATGTGGAAAGTTATTATATGAGAAGTAATATTATTGGAATAATGAGTCGATTTAATAATGAAGGTGATAAATGAAATTCTTGACAAGTTATGGTTGATAAATTGATGTGATATATAAGGAGAAGAAATTAGTTAAATTGATCAAATAATAATTTGAGAAAAGGCAGGATAGCTAAATTAAATGTCTGAATATATGCTTGTTTTTATATTATTGTTCATATGCATATTTCATATCATTGTTCATATGCATATGCATGAAATAAAAGAACTGGGAGGGGGCCGGTCTAAATGAAAAATCGTAACAGCCGGTATATGTTAGAAATAAAAGAACCGAAAGGGGGCTGGTCTAAATGAAATAAAAGAACCGGGAAGGCTGCCGGTCTAAAATAAAAAATTGTCGACATGTGGGAAGATGTTCACTAATAATAATTCATGCATTGTATCTGTTTTAAATATTAGTTTTATTATTGAAATGCTGAAATGTTGTTTTGTTATTGTAAATTTATTTGTAGATGAATGAGTCTCACAAAGAGATAGTTATGGTGAGAAAGAAACATGGAAGTATGATATGATAAGAACTATCTAAATGGTAGACTATATGCTCTGAACCTCATAACGAGGTAATTATGAGATAATTGATGGTTTTAATGTGAACAAATATATAAGAAGAAGAGATTGATAGAGAATGTGACTTTTGATATGTGTAGTGATAGTAGATGCTATTATCAAGTTATATGAGATATAAATGATTAAAATTAAAAGACTATTGATACAAATTGAATACTTCTAGTAAATTTAATTCACTGAGCTTGTGAAGCTCATCCCTCAATGTTAAATGATTTCAGGCAGCAGACAAGACAGATAGTTGGTGAGCTGAGATTTAGACAGATTTATTATCTATAAGCCACGTGGTTCACATCCTCAGACTAATGAAAAAAATTGTAAATATTCATGCATATTATGTTATATACAATGTTTAAGTTGAGATCTGAATGATGTATCTCCCCTGTTAAGGGTGGAGGATTGATGTAAATAATTGTAGTTGATAAATTTTTATTGTTGTATATATGTGTCGTGCTAGGATTTTCAAAATGTGATGACATCGTCTCGGGGGTGGCTAACCCGAGATGGGTCGTTACATTTGACCTAGTGAGACGACTCATCAGGTCGTCCAAAATGCAAGATACATCACTCGTTCACAATCGTATATGCTTTCAGAGTTCCGTAAGAGCTATTGAAGTAAAAGATTCTAGGTTCTAAAATTTCTTTTAAAAATACACTATCATGTTGATGCCCATTTTCAATAGCAACAACATCACTGAAAATGTGATGATTCAATATTTTTAAGGAAAAGAATGAGGAAAACAATCAAATTAATACTCAAGTAATAGTGAGGCTTGGATGGGAAGATGGAATGTCTAAATGGTAGTTCCTTTGGAAAACTTAAAAAGTTAGCATTTTTATAAGTTAGCCTACAACAACAACAAGTGATTTTTTGTTGATGGTCAAGAAAAAAGCAGAATTAAGCATAGAAAAGCAGCTAGACAAAAGTGATAATGGTAAATATAAAAAATTCAATGTATATTACGGAGTCTAAATGAAAAAACTTATCTATACTATATAACTATTTGACAATTTGTTTATGTGGCAAGCCTGTTGAGATGAAATTTTGTAGATAGAATCATGTAGATGCAAAAAAACTTATCTATTCTATACAACTATTTGACAGTACAATTATATTACACTTCTTAATCTCTTCTTTCTATGTTCTATTGTGCCATAGGGTATATTGGCAAATTTCCAGATTTGATGGAATAGGCTTTAGTTCTGGTCCGTAATGTTGGCCATGTATGGTTAACATTTTAAATGTCTTCAATCATCCTAGATTAAATCAAACCTTATTTATCATAATACCTAACCTACCAAACCACTATCAACTTTAAGTAACTTTGCTTAAATCAAGATTTAAAAAGTTTATAAATAACCTCGTTATCACCTTAAGATAGGAGTTTCATTAGTTTGGTCTCCTTGTCAATCACTTATGCTAGTTTCTTACTTAATCTATAGAAGCTCACATATATTGCTTATTTTTCTTTTTCACGGAATTAAAAAAAAAGTTAATTTTTTATAGAAATTTTATTTTGAGAAAAGAGACAGTCTCTCGAGTTTTTTCAAAACTTGCAAATTATGTTATTACTTCTTACCTTCCTTTCATTTTTCTTCTTCTTTAGCTCAAAGGCATTGTTGCAAAATGAATCAAGATCATTTTCTATGACTTTTTAAAAAATAAGTGTATATATATAAAGCACCAAGGGGGTGCCACCCGCTTACAAAGAGGGACTATCTAGAACTTTGAAATCTGAAAGCACCCACGTACTTATGAAGTTTTAATCCCTTTTCCTTTTTGTTAAACCACCAAAACTACAAAAATGATTTGTATTTCCTACTGCTAGAAAATCCAGCAGCCTGAATTTCAAGTCTTTCTTAACCATTTGAGGAATAAACGCCTCGAATCCCTTCCAAATACCTCAAATTCTAACTTGGAATTTTTCATGAAATTTAGCCCACCACAACCCACATGGATAAATCACCTCAAACCACGCCTACACTCTCAATTTAGTAAACTCAAAATGAGAATAACTTTGATCAAATCTCTCTTTTTAGTTTTTTATAAGTGTCTTTCTAGTTATATTAATGTATTTAAATATGATATGTTGTTCAGACTTGTACAAGGAATAGGCTTACAAAGACTATCTCTAAACCGCTTAATTTTGGATGCTGAAAAGAACTAATTTCAATGATAAGAAGGCATTCCAAGGTATTTATCAAAAATAAAAACAAAAGTAATTCCAAGGTATTGTAGGTAAACAACGAAAAAATGAGGCACAGTGAGATTATAGAAGGACAAATGGTTTGAAATAGGCCCCTTTATGCTTCTATTCTAGCATTTGAAAATCTATTAATGGTGAGTTCTTTATTGCATGTTGCACATTTTCCAAGTAACTTCACACCTAGAATAGAGGAAAAATTGAATATCCATTAGAAGTAGCTTAATAGACTCCTATCATGTCCAAACTTCCTATTAAAAGGGATAATGTGAGTACTTTCTTAATCATAATGCTACTTCCATGAGCTTCATTTTATATGTTGGTATTTTTCTAAGGTTTAAAAATGGTTCAAACATGGTTAAAATCTAAACCAAGGTTGGAAGATTAAATTTCAGCATGTTAAAGGAGTGCACACATGTGTGTGCATCACTTTGGGTGTGTTATTCAAGGAGTGCGCACAGCTGTGTGAAGGGCAACATCAGTGTGTGCCGCACCACTCTTTCACCAACGCCAAACCACCCAGCAAGAAGGTAGTTTAATGGAGGGCAACGCTGCACCACTCCTTCACCAGCACTGCAGCACCCAACAAGTGGTGAAAATGGTGTTTTGCTTAGCGCCGCAGCATGCCCTGTTCAGTGCCGCAACGCTAGGCACACTGATGCACACATGGATAGCTTGCTTAAGCCTCTTCTTAGGTGCATGGATGCAAGGTTAATGTTGGAAATCACCTTGAAAAGATGCACAGGTGGTGATCTTCTAAACACCCAAGTCTAGAATAACTTGTAGAAAGAATTGGAATCGAAAACAAGAACAAAAAATTAAAGAAAGAAAGAAGACAAGCAATTTGTTATCGAGGTTTGGCAATGTGCCTATGTCTTTGTGAGTTCCTCCGAACTCTTTACACTAAATCAATGGTTCTTACAAGTTTACAGCAATCCCCTTCAAGAAGCTTAAGTTCTTGAAGAAACCAAGAAGAGAACGAGAAAGTGATAGACCTATTACAATGTTTCCTATCAATTCTCTACTACCCTCTCTTCTTTACAACTAGCCTCACTACAAAGAGTCCCTCTTGTGTTTATGTTTCTTTGCACTCTCACACAATTCTCTCTTGTATTACATTTGATCTCAAAGAATGTCACAACAATGATTCTTCTCTCATGTGAAAAATGAGGCTAGGAAACCCCTTTTATAGCCATCCACTTCTTGGAAATTCTTGTGAATCAATCTCCACCCTTTGATCACGATATCCACTTAATCATGGCCTTCCATCAATCCTAAGTGGTTCTGTGCATTTTAACCTTGCACTCACGCACCTAAGAGATGGTTAAAACAGGCTGTCCATGTGTGCTTTGGTGTGCCTAGCGCTTAGGCGCTCAACAGGGGGCGCCATGGCACTGGGCAGGGCACTTTTGCACACCTTTTGGACACCATGGTGCTGGTGGGGAGCGCCTAGGTGCTGGTGCGGGTCAGGGAGACACCATTCTAGATGCCATGGTGTTGGTGGGGAGCACCTAGGCGCACACTGATACTGCAGCTGTGCGCACATTTTCCTGATTGTGTGCAGAAGTGCGCACACTAGTGCGCATGGCCTTCTCTTGCTCCAAATTGATGCACACACATGTGTGCAGCCTTCTAACTTGTTGAAATTTGATACTCCACCTTTGGTTTAGATTTTAACCATTTTTAAACCATGGTTGGACCTGTGCAAACCATAGACAAATACCAACAATCTCTACCTTTATCTAAGTGTTTAAATCTGAACCATTGTGCAGAAAGCTTCGGGATCCAAACTCATCTTGAGTCATCACTTAACCAAATCCAATCCTAAGTAGTCCAAGACAATGATTGAACTTACTTAGAGGTAGAACTTTGGTGCCTCAATCTGTAGGACTTTCCTCCATGGTCTTCTTGTCAACATGAATGCATCATTTCGTACCATTTTCCAGAATGTAATGATACCGAACATCCATATGCTTTGTCCCCTCATAGAACACCAGATTCCTCCACAAGTGCCACAAACTTTGGCTATCTAAGGACACCACAACTTGCTCTTTTAGGACCTCCCACTCGTCCGACAACCCTTTGCACTCCATAGCCTCCTTTATGGCTTCCATAGCCGCTATGTATTCTGCCCCGGTTGTTATGAGTGCTACCATTGGCTGCCACTGAGCCTTCAAATACCTCAGCAACCACTTCATCCCAAGCCAATACTTTTTTTCAGGATTACTCACAAATCTGCTGAGAACACCCATTGCCCAAGAAACCCTTAACCAGTTTCTCTCCTTTTCTTGGATTATACACATCCCAAGGATCTTTTGTGTAAGGCTGAGATCTTTCCTCTCGAAATCCTCACTGAGTTGAGATGTAAACCTTTCCATCCTCTTCCTACTGTTCCAAACCAACAGCCCATCAGTGACATAGGTGAGGATACTCACCATCTTCTCCACCTTGTGTCCAGGTGAGAAAGTTTCTGTGGAACCTATGTCTTCTCTTTTTGTGAACCCATTCGCCACCAGCCTAGCCTTGTTCCAGACTTCATCTCTTGGAGGGTACCCTTCTTTGATCTTGTAAGTGCACTTACATTCCATAACTTTCTGCTTTCCTGGAATTTTCACCAATTCCCAGAAGTTGTTCTTCCTCAAAGAATCCATTTCTTCCTCCATAGCTAGCTTCCATCTTGACGAATCCTTACACTCCATGTAAGTCCCTGGTTCACTCATATCTCCTTCTATCCAAGGAGCTGCTGCATTCGCAGCATCCGCAAACCCATATCTTAAAGGTGGTCCGACCAGCCTTCCTTCCTGGTCTCTTGTGAGCTGGTAGTCATTCTGACTTGTTGCATCAACCTCTTCTTGTTCAGCCTCTTCTTGAGTTTCTTGAGCTTGGCTTTCATCCAAGGGCTCTACCTGGTTTGAACCCTCTTGCCTCCTCTACTCTACCTGAATCGAGTTTTCCTTGATGCAATGCTCCACAACTTCCGGTTTGGTTTGCTCACTAGCCCCTGCAGAGTTAGTTTTCTCCAAGTTGGGAAATAACAATTCATTAAAAATAACATCCCTACTTATAATCAGTTTCATGCCCTTCTTTTCTAAGGACCACAGCTTCTCCCCAAAAATATTTTGGTAACCCGGATCCTATTAGAATGCACCTAACCTTTTCCATAAGGGTCTTATTCATCCACTCAGCAACTCCACTTTGCTGAGGGGTTTTTACAACCGTCCTATGTCTTAGAATGCCATTTAACCTACAGAATTGATCAAGTTCTTGGTTAAAAATTTCTAAGCCATTATCGGTTCTTATCCCCTTAACTACTCTGCCCATTTGAGTCTCAACCAGCCCTTTCCACACCACTAACTTATTCAAGGCATCCAATTTATTTCTAAGCAAATAAACCCACACTCTTGTTGAATAATCATCGATTAAAGACAGAAAGTAAAAGTTACCTCCCTGTGTTGGTGTCCTAGCTGGTCCCCAAAGATCCACATGAATGTAGTCAATAATCCCTTTGGACTTGTGCACTATGGTGTTGAAGCTGACCCGGTGTTGCTTCCCAAGAATGTAACTCTCACAGAAATCTAGTTTTTCTACTTAATCACCACCAAGTAGACATTCCTTGCTAAGAATTTGCAGGCCCTTTTCGCTCATATGTCCTAAGCGAGTGTGCCAAAGGGCTGCCATATCCATCTCAACCATCAAGCTTGCTGCTTGATCATTGATTTCTGTCTCTCCGATCATCTCATAGGGTCCATCGTTTCTTGCTGCCTTGATCACTACCAAAGATCCCTTAGCCACCTTGATCTTTCCTCCCTCTACTTTGCATGTATACCCCATGGAATCCAGCTGCCCCAATGAGATCAAGTTCCTCTTCAAATCTGGAAGATATCTTACATTTCCCAGCAGTCTTGTCATTCCATCAAACATTCTCACTTGGACGTCTCCAATGCCTCTCACTTGGTAAGAAATATCATTCCCTAAGAAAACCCTTTCATCATTGGTTTCCTTGAAATTCTTGAACCAACTCCGATGAGGGCACATGTGATGAGTGCACTCGGTGTCCAAAATCCATTTCCCACTGCTTTCTTGCCCCTTGCTCACACCCGAGCACACAACAAGAACATCACTATCTTGCTATTCTGTTTGGAAACCGAAGCCTCTCATTTCTTGGTATGGCTTCCTCCTCTATCCCTTGTCATCTTCTTGTAATCTTTCTTGACATGACCCTCTTTATGGCAGTAGTAGCAGCTCTTCCCTCTAAATCCCAGTTTGGAATGCATTCTCCCATGGCTTTCTCCTCTACCTCTGTCCCGGTAGTAGCCATACATGCTGTTGTGCACTCTCCCATGGCTCTCTCCTCTACCTCTGTCCTGTTAGTAGCCATGCATGCTGCTGTGCACTCTCCCATGGCTCTCTCCTCTACCTCTGTCCCCATAGTAGCCATGGTTGCTGCCATACCGAGTTGCTGGCCTTCTTTTAAAGAACAACCCTTTACCACTTGATGCACTCCTTCTCTTGGCACCAAGATTTTCTTGCAACTCTTTCTTAGGATCAAATTTAAAAGAAAAGATTCGTTTACGAAGATAACTCTTATCCGGGAGAGTCTTAGCAAGAAACAACTCATCTAGTTTCTTCTGTATTGCAGCTGGATCTTCCGAGTCTCCGCACTCCCTTGTGACATTATCCGACAAGTGCAAGAAAATGGTGCTGTATGCCATCTTCTTCATCTCATTCCGCTGGTCCTCTGTGACACTTGCTGGAAAAGCATCATCTTCTCTAAGAGCCAAGTCCACTTTCTGTTGCATAAGAACCTCCTTAATCTTCTACTTCCACAGGGAAAAATCTCCCTTTCCATTAAACTTCTCAATACCGAAATTTGAACCCATCTTTTGCGGACAAGATCCCTGATTTATGCTCTTCCCACAAATGCTTTCTTCAACCTCAAGAACACAGATTGAAGATGGATCTTAACACTGTTCTTGAATCAACCTTTAAGAACACGATTGGATTTTGATCTTTACATCGTTCTTAAATCACCCAAGAAGTTGATCTTTGATTCTTGGAGTCTTGGCTCTGTCATCTTCTTGTTCTTGCTCCGATCTCCTCTAACCAAGCTCTGATACCATTATTGGAAATCACCTTGACAAGATGCCCAGGTGGTGATCTTCCAAACACCAAAGTCTAGAATAACTTGTAGAAAGAATTGGAATCGAAAACAAGAACAGAAAATCAAAGAAAGAAAGAAGACAAGCAATTTGTTATCGAGGTTCGGTAATGTACCTACGTCCCCGTGAATTCCCCCAAACTCTCTGCACTAAATTAATGGTTCTTACAAGTTTATAGCAATCCCCTTCAAGAAACTCAAGTTCTTAAAGAAACCAAGAAGAGAACGAGAAACTGATAGACCTATTACAATGCTTCCTATCAATTCTCTACTACCCTCTCTTCTTTACAACTAGCCTCACTACAAAGAGTCTCTCTTGTGTTTATGTGTCTTTACGCTCTCACACAATTCTCTCTTGTATTACATTTGATCTCAAAGAATGTCACAATAATGATTCTTCTCTCATGTGAAAAATGAGGCTAGGAAACCCCTTTTATAGCCATCCACTTCTTGGACATTCTTGTGAATCAATCTCTGCCCTTTGATCATGATCTCCACTTAATCATGGCCCTCCATCAATCCTAAGTGGTGCTGTATGTTTTAACCTTGCAGTCACGCACCTAAGAGATGGTTAAAATAGGCTGTCCATGTGTGCTTTGGTGTGCCTAGCGCCTAGGTGCTCAACAGGGGGTGCCATGGCGCTGGGCAGGGCATCTTTGCACACCTTCTGGACCCCATGGTGCTAGTGGGGAGTGCCTAGGCACTGGTGCGGGTTAGGGAGACACCATTCTGGACGCCATGGTGCTGGTGGGGAGCACCTAGGCACACACTAATGTTGCAGCTGTGCGCACATTTTCCTGATTGTGTGCAGAAGTGCGCACACTAGTGCGCATGGCCTTCTCTTGCTCCAAATTGATGCACACACATGTGCAGCCTTCTAACTTGCTAAAATTTGATACTCCACCTTTGGTTTAGATTTTAATCATTTTTAAACCATGGTTGGACCTATGCAAACCTTAGACAAATACCAACAGTTAAAATGCACAGCACCACTTAGGATTGATGGAGGGCCATGGTTAAGTGGTCATCAAGATCTAAGGGTGGAGATTGACTCTCAAGATTGGACAAAAAGTTGGTGCACTATATAAAGGGTCACCTAGCTTCATTATCAACAAGAATAATAAGTTTGTGACATATTTTGATATCAATTGTAAAGAGTGACAAGACACAATATAAGAGAGAATTGTGTGAGAGTGCAAAGACACAAAACACAAGAGAGACTTATTGTAGAAAGCCTCATTGTAAAGAAGAGAGAGTAGTATAGATAGAGAGCATTATAATAGTTCTTATCATCTTCTTTCTTCTCTTCTTAGTTTCTTCAAGAACTTGAGGTTTCTTGAAGAGGGTTGCTGTAATTGTAAAGAACCACTGATTTAGTGCAAAGAGTTCAGAGGAACTAACGGGGACGTAGGCTATTGCTGAACCTCGATAACAAATTGCTTGTCTTCTTTTCTTTCTTGCTTTCGATTGCTGTATTTCTTTCTACAAGTTATTCTAGACTTGGGTGTTTAGAAGATCACCACCTGGGCATCTTGTCAAGGTGATTTCCAATAGTGGTATTAGAACTTGCACAGCTGGGTATCGGAGCAAGAACAAGAAGGTTACAAAGTCAAGACTCCAAGAATCAAAGATCAATTTCTTGGGTGATTCAAGAACGGAGTAAAGATCAAGATCAGATCGTGTTCTTGATGGTGAACAATTGGCTGTCATTTTGTTAAATTCTCTTCCTGATTGCTTTGATAATTTGATTAATGCTATTGAGTATGGAAGGGATACTTTAACCAAGGAGATTGTGATCAATGCCATAAGGGCAAATGACTTCAAAGCCAAGATGAAGGAGACATCAAGTGGAGATGGACTGTTTGTAAGAAGAAGGCCAGTAACTCGTAATGGCAGTAGCAACCATGGCAACTACCAGGAGAAATCAAGAGGTAGAGGGCAAAGCCATATAAGAGCACATTCCAAATCAAGATTTGGAAAGAGGTGCTTCTACTGCAACAAGGAGGGCCATTTCAAGAAAGATTGCAAGAAGAAGATGTGGGATGAGAGAAGAAGCCATACCAACAATGGAGAGGCTTCGGTTGCCAAAGGAGAATAGCAAGATGATGTACTTGTTGTGTGCTCAAATGTGAGTAGGAGGCAAGGCAGTGAAAAGTGGATTCTGGATTATGGGTGCACTTATCACATGTGCCCTCATAAGGAATGGTTCAAGAATTTCAAGGAGATCAATGATGGAAAGGTTTTCTTGGGGAATGAAAATTCTTGCCAAGTGAAGGGGATTGGAGACATCCAATTGAGGATGTTTGATGGAGTCACAAGGCTATTGCAAAATGTGAGGTATCTTCCAGATTTAAAGAGAAATTTGATCTCATTGGGGCAGCTGGATTCCATTAGGTATGCATGCAAAGTAGAGGGAGGAAAGATCAAGGTGGCCAAGGGATCTTTGGTAGTGATCAAGGCAGCAAGAAATGATGGACTCTATGAGATGATCGGAGAGACAGAAATCAATGATCAAGCAGTAAGCTTGATGGTTGAGATGGATAAGGCAGCCCTTTGGGACACTCGCTTGGGACATATAAGCGAAAAGGGCCTGCAAGTTCTTAGCAAGGATGGTCTACTTGGAGGAGACAAAGTAGAGAAACTAGATTTCTGTGAGAGTTGCATTCTTGGGAAGCAACACTGGGTCAGCTTCAACACCGGAGTGCATAAGTCTAAGGGGATTCTTGACTACATTCATTCGGACCTTTGGGGACCAGCAAGAACACCAACACAGGGAGGTAACTTTTACTTTCTGTCTTTAATTGATGATTATTCAAGAAGAGTGTGGGTTTATTTACTTAGAAATAAATTAGATGCCTTTGATAAATTTGTTGTGTGGAAGAAGTTGCTGGAAACTCAAACGGGTAGGGTAGTTAAGGCTTTACGAACCGATAATGGCTTAGAATTTTGCAATAAGGATTTTGATAAATTCTGTGAATTAAACGACATTCTAAGACATAGAACGGTGGTAAAAACACCTCAGCAAAATTGAGTTGCTGAGAGGATGAATAGAACCCTTATGGAAAAGGTTAGGTGCATGTTAATAGGATCCGGTTTACCAAAATATTTTTGGGGAGAAGCTGTGGCTACAGCTGCATACTTGGTAAATAGATCACCCTCTAGAGCTTTAGAGCTCAAGACTCCCATGGAGATGTGGAGTGGGAAACCCCCTGAATTAAGCAACCTTAAGACTTTTGGGTGTGCTGTATATGCATATCAAAAGGAGGATAAACTTAGCCCAATATCTAGAAAATGTGTATTTCTAGGATATGGTGATGGGGTTAAGGGATATAGGTTGTGGTCCTTAGAAAAGAAAGGCATGAAACTCATTATAAGTAGGGATGTTATTTTTAATGAATTATTATTTCCCTACTTGGAGAAAACTAACCCTGCAGGGGGTAGTGGGAAAACCAGTCCAAAAGTTGTAGAGCATCGCATCAAGGAGAGTTCGGTTCAGGTAGAGTAAGGAAGGCAAGAGGGTTCGGACCAGGTAGAGCCCTTGAATGAAGGTTATGCTCAAGAAACTCAAGAAGAGGCTGAACAAGAAGAGGTTGATGCAGCAAGTCATAATGACTACCAGCTCACAAGGGACCGGGGAAGGAAGGTGGTTAGACCACCTTTGAGATATGGGTTTGCGGATGCTAAGCTCCTTGGACAGAAGGAGTGGTTGAACCAGAAACTTACATGGAAGCCATGGAGTGTAAGGATTCGTTAAAGTGGCAGCTGGCTATGGAGGAAGAAATGGATTCTTTAATGAAGAACAACTCTTGGGAATTAGTGCCCAAGCCAGAAAAACAGAGAGTTGTGGATTGTAGATGGATCTGGAAGATCAAAGAAGGGGATACTCCAGGGGATGAAGTCCGATATAATGCTAGGCTGGTGGCGAAGGGGTTCACACAAAAAGAAGGCATAGATTTCACCAAAATCTTCTTACTGGTTGTGAAGTACAAGACGATACAGATAGTGTTAGCATTGGTGGTTCAATTTGATTAGGAAATCGAGCAAATGGATGTGAAGACAGCGTTCTTACATGGAGAGGTCAATGAGACCATTTTCATGAGGCAACCCAAAGGCTATGAAGAAGGAAGACAGGGAGAGTTGGTGTGCAAATTGAAGAAATCTCTCTATGGCCTGAAGCAATCACCTTGGCAATGGAATAAGAGGTTTGATTCCTTTGTAATCAGCCTAGGTTTCATAAGGAGCTACTATGATTCGTGCTTGTACTATAAAGTGAAGAAGGTTGAGGAAGTGGCGATCATCCTCATCTATGTTGATGATATGTTGTTGGTTGGGAGCAGCATGGAGAAGATAAGTAAATTAAAGGCTTAACTCAGTGAGGAGTTTGAGATGAAGGATCTTGGCCATGCACAGAAGATCCTTGGGATGTGTATCATCCAAGAAAGGGAGAGAAACAGATTGAAGATCTCTCAAACTTCCTACATAGAGAAGATAATATTTAAATTCTCTATGGAAGATAGCAAACCAGTGAAGGTTCCCCTTACTGGTCATTTCAAGTTCTCCAGTGATTAATGTCCGAGATCGGAGGCGGAGAAGAAAGAAATGGAAAAATCCTTTATTCTAGTGCGATTGGTTCTATTATGTTCACCATGGTAAGCACTAGACCTGATATTGCTCATGCAATAAGTGTTCTCAGCAAGTTTATGAGTAATCCTGGAAAGGAGCATTGGCTTGGGATGAAGTGGTTGCTGAGGTATTTGAAGGCTCAATGGCAGCCGGTGGTAGCACTCATAACAACCGGGGTAGAATGCATAGCGGTTACGGAAGCCATAAAGGAGGCTATGGAGTGCAAAGGGTTGTTGGACGAGTGGATGGTCTTAAAAGAGCAGGTGGTGGTGTCTTTGGATAGCCAAAGTGCATGGCACTTGTGGAGGAATTCGGTGTTCCATGAGGGGACGAAGTATATGGATGTTCGGTATCATTTCATTTGGGAAAATGTTACGAAATGATGCATCCATGTGGACAAGGTAGCCATGGAAGAAAATCCTACAGATTTAGGTACTAAAGTCCTACCTCTAAGTAAGTTCAATAATTGCCTTGGACTACTTAGGATTGGAGTCGGTTAATTGATGACTCAAGATGAGTTTGGATCCTGAAGCTCTCTGCACAATGGTTCGGGTTTAAACACTTAGACAAAGGTAGAGATTGTTGGTATTTGTCTAAGGTTTAAACATGGTTAAAATCTAAACCAAGGTTGAAAGATTAAATTTCAGCATGTTAAAGGAGTGCACACATGTGTGTGCATCACTTTGGGTGTGTGTGCACACCCCTATTCAGCAAGGCAAAGGAGTGCGCACAGTTGGGTAAAGGGCAGCATCAGTGTGTGCCACACCACTCCTTCACCAGCGCTGCACCACCCAGCAAGAAGGTAGTTTGATGGAGGGCAGCGCTGCACCACTCCTTCACCAGCGCCGCAGCACCCAGCAAGTGGTGAAAATGGTGTTTTGCCTAGCGCCGCAGCATGCCCTGTTCAGTGCCGCAGCGCTAGGCACACTGATGCACACATAGACAACTTGTTTAAGCCTCTTCTTAGGTGCGTGGATGCAAGGTTAAAATGCACAACACCACTTAGGATTAATGGAGGGCCATGGTTAAGTGGTCATCAAGATCTAAGGGTGGAGATTGACTCAAGATTGGATGAGAAGTTGGTGCACTATATAAATGGTCACCTAGCTTCATTATCAACAAGAATAATAAGTTTGTGACATACTTTGAGATCAATTGTAAAGAGTGACAAGACACAATACAAGAGAGAATTGTGTGAGAGTGCAAAGACACAAGACACAAGAGGGACTCATTGTAGAGAGGCTGGTTGTAAAGAAGAGAGAGTAGTATAGATAGAGAGCATTGTAATAGTTCTTATCATCTTCTTTCTTCTCTTCTTGGTTTCTTCAAGAACTTAAGGTTTCTTGAAGAGGGTTGCTGTAATTATAAAGAACCATTGATTTAGTGCAGAGAGTTCAGAGGAACTCACGGGGACGTAGGCTATTGCTGAACCTTGATAACAAATTGCTTGTCTTCTTTTTTTTCTTGCTTTCGATTGCTGTATTTCTTTCTACAAGTCATTCTAGACTTGGATGCTTGGAAGATCACCACCTGGATATCTTGTCAAGGTGATTTTCAACATTATATATCCTAAGGAAGACCAATACAAGCCATATGTATATGGAATTAAATTAATTTTCTATTAAGATAACTTTATATTTTTTTTCATCAGTATTAGGATGACTATATATGAAACGAAAGAATGGCATAAGTTTCAATCGCGAAAAGAACAAAGTGGACGGGGTCCAAGAAAGTTCTGGCAAAATATAATATTCTTATGAATTAATAATGTTTCTATTCTTATGGGATATTATTGGTTGAGTTGTGACTCATACTAAGCTTTTCTTATTATAGTATCAACCATGTATCTCTTGTGCAGCTCCATATTGTACTTTAATTAGTGTGAGTGCTTACATGCATAATAATAAATATAATACAAATTAACCAAATACATGAAAACTTCATTTTATATATAGTTTTACAACTTTGCGCACCTGACTTGCTTTGCATTTGAAACTTGAAAGAACCAAAACTTCTTCAAATGTAATGGCTTTATCAATCTTCCCACCAAATATCCCCTCAAACATCTGCCAACCCAGTCCAACAATAACTCCTTTACTAAAAAATAATAACATCACTAACTTAAAGCAACCAACAACCTTGACAACAACCAAAAAACAATATAATCTAAAGAATACCAATGACACACCTTAAGTTGGATAAAAGGACATTAGGAGCTTCAAGAATAGACATTTGAATCCTCGCTGTCACCAATTTCTTACAACTAAACAAGCACAAGTTTCTCAATTAGAACATTTTAACAAAGTTAATAAATAAAGAAGCATTTTTTAATCAAATTACTTACTTCTCACATCTGTATTTATTGTTGCCATCCAAAGTCTCTGGCTGAAAGAACTTTTGCATTGAATATTTAAGCGTCCTGCTCTGAAAAATCTTAAGGCTGATATCCATAATCTCATCAACCTTATTTGATTCGACACCGCAAGACAAGCATTTCACCTAGAAGCTCCTGGTAAAAGTAAGAAACACCTAATATTTAAAATAAAAAAACTAAAACAGAGACAGAGATACAGCAGTGCATTGAGTAAAATTAACAAACACTAGCAATGCAATCCTTGAAGCCAAATCTTCACACTGTATACAATTTTCCAACCCAAATTAATGCTTCAAAACAATCAGCAAACAATATGAGAATCTCAGGCAGAAAATCATCATGGTTAGCACCAAATTATAAATCTGTGAAACGAGGCTCTACAAAAAATTTCTTCTTCAATGTTGCTTGGCATTAAGCATTAGATTTATATCTTAGATCCATCTTCATCATGAATGGAAGGCAACATGATAACAAACCTGCTAGCATAGCCATGATGGCACTTTAATAATTCTTGCTAATTAAACATTGTAGAGTTGACGACATTAATGATCAAAGAAAGAAATTAACAAGGAATGAAGTTGATCAAAGTCCAAGCACCAATTCTGGTCTTATTATTTTTTTCTATTAGACGGGCTTGTGGTGAACTCAATTAATCCCATAGGCTATTTCGAATAAAGAATTAAACATTAATTGGGGGATTTGGCGTCCGAACGTACCAAAATTGAAACAAAGGATCTAAATCATTTTCCAAATACTACGTCAAACTGAATTTTTTTTGTACCCAACACTATGTAAAGAAAAGAAAAAATCATTATTGCAGTGATAAAAAGTACAATACAAAATAACATTAGAAGCCTTGATAAGAGACTCCAAGTTCAAGGAAGCATGTTCTCACAAAGATAGTAGTAGTAAAACATTTGAGAACTTTAATCAAACATCTTAGCTGCAAAAGCCTGGAACATAATGATCAGTTTTGCTTACAAACTAATAGTCACGTTTTGAAATTTGATACTTGATTTGTTATCATCAAAACCACAAGAAAATTATTTGTATTTTTTCCCAATAAAATAACTTTCGTGTTCTCTTATCCAACTGAAGCCTAAAATGTGTGAGTGCATCAGTTAGGGTAGAGTGGTAGACTTATAAGTAAATCAAGTAATTATTTGGAAAAAGCTAACTCCATAATGTCAAATATTATTCAAGAGAAAAGATCAACGGAATATTCATGTTCGTTAATTATTGCATACATCCAAGAAAATGAAAGTTTCCCACAAAGTATATTCTTACCCACAATTTAGTCGCCAGTGTGTTGAGACTTGAGATCACTATGTCTGCAGCAATGTAACTAGAGTTTATTCTCTTATTAAAGGGTAATTGGTTCTCTAAGAAAGAAAAAAGTTTAAGGAATATAAACCAGGCCTAATGATGAGTCTTAAATATTACATATTTAAGCCCTTAGATTATATGTGTTAAGCTCTTAGTTTGTATTATTTCACTTTATTTTATGTCTTTTCTGTGTTTTGTGTATTTTTATAGGTTTGTGGAGAAAATAAAGCATTTCGAGAGATGTCACGCTTCAAGAGAAAAAGCTAAGGATACCTAGTGCGATCGAGCGCACAAGATATGCGATCGAGTGCACCTGCGCTCGAGCGCACCTGCCTATGAACGAGCGCGTGGTCAACATCCCACATCGAAATCTTTGCAGTGCAGTGCAGTGCACTTGCGATCGAGTGCATCAGACTTGCGATAGAGCGCACATGCGATCGATCGCACCAATCTGCGATCGAGCGCACTCGGGCAGTATCCCACATCGAATCTGCAACCCATTGTGCTCTGGGACTCCCCCTATAAATGAACCATCTCACCTCATCATTCAGTGTGCAATTCCTGGGCCATTTGGTGTAATCCAGTGGACGTCTGCTAGCATTCTGGTGGACCCTGAAGGCTTTGCTACCATGAGGGGAAGCGCCGCCCAACAACGAGTGAAATTTCTCCCATGTATAGTAATTTATTTGTTTTTATCTAGTTTTAAAGTTTAATGTTTAGCACTTGTATTGTGAACTTTAGTTTCATAATTATGAGTGACTAAAATCTTCAGCTAAGGTTGAAGATGAAACATTTCCATTGTTTAGCATTATATTTTCAGATTTGCACATAATAATTATGATGTTTTTAGTATAAATGTTCTGTTCAATTATTTGAGTAAATCTTATGATTGATTGCTTTTAATCGTTAAATTGGATATTCCTTGTGTTTCATCTGATGGATACATCGAATCGTTTTCGATTAAATTGGATTTCCTTTGTGATTTGTTAAAAGTGGATACATTGGATGCTTTTGGTTTAATTGGGATATTCGTTGTTTTTTGTTTAAAGTTGGATTCATAGAATTTTTTTGATTACTTTTATATAGAACATGAAAATATATGCTTTACTTTGGTAGGGTGGATTCAGAAACCTTAGTCTTTTATTATTTGCTTTAAACCAATTTAGTTTAAGTTTATATTTCTTTGCACAATATAATACAAAATTCGGAACTAGGTTAAAATAGGGTTAGTTTAGATAAAATTATATTTTCACAACGCAATTCTCTATGGATTCGACCTCGCACTTGCACAACACTATATTGCAAACGATTCGTGCGCTTGCGAGTAATTTAAAACTCACAACAAGTTTTTGGCGTCGTTGCCGGGGAATTGTTTCATTTGTGAAAATTACTTTTTTGTCTGAATTAATTTTATTTTTCTATTAGTTAGTTAGCATTGTTTGTTTGATTTTTCTTTTTGGCAAATTTATTTTATTTTATTTGTTTCTATTTGCATTGTTAAAAAAAAAACATTTTTGCAAATTTTTGGCTCATTTGGTGAGTAATGTGTTTGCGGTTTGTGCAATTATTCTATTTTATTCTGTAGTTTCTACTGGTTAGGTTATTTTAGTGCTTTTTGTGCGGTGTATGCTTGGTCAGAGATCCCTGAATTTAAATTTGATACATTTAGATCTCGACTTAGAAAGAACTCTGAGGAGACAGAAAAGAGCACTAGTTGAAAAAGAGATAGTTGAGATGAGAGAAAATTTTAGGAATGCAAATCATCCGAAACATGAAAAGTAACCTAGAGGTTGGAACGTGGACTCCACTACATCCCTTAGGGATTTGTTCGCACCCGTTGCGACTAATTCATCTTCTTGCATAGTGTTGCCACCTACCAATGCCACCCATTTTGACTTAAAGCCACATGTCATCCAACTCCTACCCTCATTTCATGGCTTAGATATTGAAAATCCTTATAGTCATGTGAAGAAGTTCAAAGATATTTGTTAAACATTCAAGTTCCAAAACTTCTCTGAGGAGTCAGTCCATCTTCGAATTTTCCCTTTTTCTCTTCATGATAGAGCTAAGGCATGGTTGGTTTCCAACACGCCCGGGTCTATTAAATCTTGGAAAAATCTGTTTAGCAAATTTTATCACAAGTTTTTCCCAATGTCTAGAGTGAATGAGTGCCAAAAAGAGATTAGTTCTTTCACTTAGGATGAGGATGAAAAGTTTTTTGAGAGCTAGGAGCACTTCAAAGAGTTACTGATCAAATGCCCTCCACATTGATATGAAAAATGGAGACTCGTTTAGTTCTTCTACCAAGGGTTGACTCAACCCAACCGTAGCATGATCGAGTCTATGAATGGGGGGGCATTCTTAAGTCTGACGGGGGAGGAAGCATACAAGGCGTTAGACAAGTTGTCCGACAACTTGTAGCAGTGGGATTTTTCAAGCTGTCGAGATAAGTCCATTCGTGCTCCTAAGAAAGGAGGCATCTATGAGGTCAGGGAAGACGCAAACTTGAGGATAAAGTTAGATGCTCTCACTAAAAAGATTGACGCTCTCGCTGTGGGCCAATCTATCAATACTTCCAACACATTCAATGTTGATAGCTGTTCCATCTGTGCTAGTCCCATGCATCTAGCACAGAATTGTCCATCTATGCCAATTTTTGTCGAGTATCCTATGGAACAAGTGAATGCTTTCAATGACAATCGGAGGCAGTCGAATGGATCTTACTCCGAGACGTACAATCCAGAGTGGTGGAACCACCCTAATTTTTCATGGAAGCAGAGCCAACCAATGAATCAGGGAGGAGCCCCACATCATGCTCAAAATCAATACCCTCCCAGATTTTCTCCACAAATTCCTAGTCATGGTCGCTCTGCCCATCCAGCACCATCACCTGCTTACCAAGCTTCCATTCAAACGCCAGTGCCAGTTTCACAGTCACTAGAGGACACCCTTAAAGAGTTCATGAAGATGACTGGCCAATCCATGAGCGAAGTAAGGAGTGCAACAATGGTAAACACCTAACCAATTGCCAAACTAGAGAGTCAAATAGGGCAAATTGCAAGTCACTTGGGTGAAAGAGAGAAGGGAAAGTTCCCCAGTCAGCCCGTGCCCAACCCGAAAGGACAGTTTATGGTTGAAAATTCATCAACTCCTACGCACGGGGAGGAACAAGTGCAGTCGATTGTCACATTGAGGTCTGGGAGACAAGTAGATAATCGAGTGGAAGAGAACCCTGCTATGCAGCAAGGGCAAGGAAGTGGCGACAAGGAGAAGAGAGACGCTGAGTCATCTACAGCCACATTTACTGTGAAGGACCCTCTTAGGTCGCTTGTACCTAAAGCACCTTACCCTGAGAGATTACGGGTGCCCAAGAAAGGAGGGAAGTATGAGGAAATTTTAGAGGTATTCAAGCAGGTCCAAATCAATATCCCATTTTTGGATGCCATCCATCAAGTGCCGTCATATGCCAAGTTTTTAAAGGACTTAGTCACTATCAAGAGGAGGACAAATGTCCCAAAGAAGGCATTTCTGACCGAGTAGGTTAGCTCAATCCTTCAGTGCAAGCTACCCATCAAGTATAAGGACCCGGGGTGTCCTACCATCTTTTGCACGATAGGAGTCAGCCAGATTGAAATGGCTCTCTTGGATCTAGGAGCAAGTTTGAACCTTCAACCTTACTCAGTCTATTTGTAGTTAGGGTTAGGAGAACTGAAGCCCACAAACACGACGCTTCAATTGGCTGATAAGTCAGTGAAAATACCACGGGGAATAGTTGAGGACATCTTGATAAAAGTGGACAAATTCTATTTCCCAGTGGATTTTATTGTGCTTGACACAGAGCCGGTTCAGAATGTAGGGATTCAGATACTGGTTATTCTAGGGCAACCATTCTTAGCCACGGCTAACGCCCTGATCAATTGTAGGACAGGGGTGATGAAGATTTCCTTTGGAAATATGATAGTGGAGTTGAATATCTTTTATATAATTAGGCAACCACTAGAATATGATGAAGTGAGAAATGTATGCTTGATAGAGGAGATTCTTGAGGAGACTGTGAATGAATCAAGCATTGAGGACCCCTTGGAGGCATGCTTTGCTCAATTTGGAGAGGATTTGGATTTAGATAAGTTGCTCGAGCAAGCTAGTGCCATTTTGGAGTCTCCTCCTCAGGAGAGCAATGAGACGAAGGAGACTGCAGCACCTGAACCCCCCAAGAATGAACTTAAGCCTTTACCGGATAATCTTAAGTATAATTTCTTAGGTCCAGCCGATTGTTTGCCTGTGATTATAGCTTCAGATTTGGGTGAGGCTCAAGAGGACGAATTATTAGATGTTTTAAGAGAGCACAAGGAAGCTATCGGCTGGACTATTGAGGATATCAAGGGAATCAACCCCTCATTGGTAATGCACAAGATACATTTGGAGGAGAATGCCAAGCAATCGAAGGAGCCACAAAGAAGGCTCAACCCAGCTATGTAAGAGGTTGTGAGGGCAGAAGTAATTAAGCTGTTAGATTCAGGGATCATTTATCCCATCTCTGATAGCAAGTGGGTGAGCCCGATTCACGTCATTCCCAAGTGAGCTGTATTAACAGTAGTGAAGAATAAGGACGACGAGTTGGTGCTAACTCGTGTTCAGTCAGGGTGGAGAGTGTGTATAGACTACCGTAAACTGAACGCTGCCACAAGAAAAGATCATTTTCTACTCCTATTTATTGATTAGATGGTGGAGTGTTTGGTTGGGCACGAGTATTATTGCTTTTTGAATGGTTATTCTGGATATAACTAGGTCCCTGTGTACCCTGAAGATCAGGAGAAGACGACGTTTACCTGTCCTTTTGGGACATTCGCCTACCGTCACATGCCCTTTGGGTTATGCAATGCACGCGCTACTTTTCAGTGGTGCATGGTCAGCATATTCTCTGACATGGTAGAGTGGTTTTTAGAGATTTTCATGAACGAATTCTCCGTCTTCAGTTCAACATTTGAGGAGTGCCTACATCGTCTCACTTTGGTTTTAGTGCGGTGCAAGGAGAAGAACCTGGTGCTTAATTGGGAGAAGTGCCATTTTATGGTTAAGCAAGGTATTATACTGGGGCATGTCGTATCTCATAAGGGGATTGAGGTCGACAAAGCGAAGGTGGACTTGATTTCCAATCTTCCACCCCCACGTACAGTGAAGGAGGTTCGATCTTTTCTGGGCCATGCAGGCTTCTACAGGTGATTTATCCAGAATTTCAGCAAAATTGCCAGGCCCTTGTGCAAGTTATTACTTAAGGATGCCCCATTTGTATTTGATGAAGATTGTAAGAAAGCATTTGGGGATCTGAAGAAGATTCTGACGTCCACACCCATAATTCAGCCACCCATCTAGGGTGTGCCTTTTGAGATTATGTGTGACGCATCAGACTATGCTGTTGGAGCTGTTTTGGGGCAGCGTGTTGATAAACTTCCCCATGTTATCTATTATGCAAGTCAAACTCTAAACGACGCACAACTCAATTACTCTACCATTGTGAAGGAGTTGCTAGCAGTCGTTTTTGCATTAGACAAGTTCAAATCCTACTTGTCAGGATCTAAAGTCATTATCTACTCAGACCATGTAGCATTGAAGTATCTTTTCTCTAAAAAAGATGCTAAATCTTGTCTTATCCGATGGATCTTACTACTTCAAGAGTTCGACATAGAGATTCGGGATAAGAAAGGTTCCGAAAATGTGGTGGCGGACCATTTGACTAAATTGATTGTGGATTTCACTGAGGCCGCCACTCCCATTTCTAAGACCTTTCCTGATGAGCAATAGATGCACATTGCTCACAATCCCACTCCATGGTCTGCTGATATAGTGAACTATCTTGTCACCGGTCAAATGCCTTTACATTGGGGGCGACAAGATAAATCAAAGTTCTTGGCCATGGTTAAACATTTTTTCTGGGATAATCCTTACCTGTTCAAGTATTGTTCCGATCAGATCATCAGAAGGTGTATTCCTGAGCATGACCAATCTAATGTCATTGCCTTTTGTCATGATCATGCGTGTGGAGGCCATTTCAGTGCTAAAAAGACCGCTGTGAAGATTTTGCAGTATGGATTCTATTGGCCTACCCTATTCCGAGACTCTCACACCTACTATGTATCTTGTGAGCATTTCCAAAAGCTAGGGAATCTTTCTAGGAGGAATATGACACCCCTCAACCCTATCCTTATTGTTGAGATTTTTGACGTGTGGGGTATTGATTTTATGGGACCGTTCCCAAACTCCTTTGGCTACTTGTACATTCTGGTTGCTGTGGACTATCTGTCCAAATGGGTAAAGGCCGTTGCATGCAAGACCAATGACCATAGAGTTGTGGTCCAGTTTTTGAAGGACATTATCTTTGCTCTTTTTGGTATGCCTCGAGCAATCATAAGTGACGGAGGTAAGCACTTTTGCAATCGGATTTTTAAGCAGTTGATGAAGAAGTATTTCATCACACACAAGGTTGCCACCCCGTATCACCCTCAGACGAGTGGCCAAGTGGAAATTTCCAATCGCGAGATCAAGCAAATTTTGGAGAAGACTATGAACCCTAGTAGAAAGGACTGGTCTCTGTGATTGACTGATGCACTATAGGCATATCGGACAGCCTTCAAGACACCAATTGGCATGTCCCCCTATCGTATTGTGTACGGAAAGGCCTGTCACCTTCCGATAGAATTAGAGCATCGTGCGTATTGGGCTATTAAGCAGCTGAACTTCAATCTTTCTAAGGCCAGCTCACAAAGGAAGCTCAAACTCAATGAATTAGAGGAGCTGCAGAATGATGCATATGAGTGTGCACGGTCATACAAGGCACAAATGAAGAAGACTTATGACCAAAACATTTTGAGATGAGCTTTTGAGCCAAATCAAAAAGTTTTTCTTTACAATTCATGCCTGTATCTTTTTCCAGACAAGCTCAAATCTCGATGGACAGGCCCATTTATTATTCGGTCGGTTTTTCCTCATTGGGCCATCGAGATTGAGGATCCAAAGAATGGTAACACTTTCAAGGTAAATAGACAGAGGCTAAAACTATTCTTGGAGTTGAGGAGTCCGGACATTGAGACGATATTGTTGGAGGATCCTATTTACTCAGATTGAATATCGTCTACTATGGAGAGTCTGGCTGAAGACTTTAAACTTAGCGCTCATGGGAGGCACCCCACAGCTTATCCTTTATGTTTATTTATTATTTTACATATTTATGATTAATGTTTGTTTCCAGTATTTTTTTTTGTTTTTCAGTCTTTATTTTTCAGGGACAACGCGTACTTCAGTTCAAGTTTGGGGGTATGCTATGAGCCATACCAGTTCAGATAGTTCTCAATTTCTCAGGTTATCTCTTTCCATATTATTCACACATTGGGGTCAATGTGTAATTTAAGTTGGGGGTATGGGAGACACATTTCACACACTTTGTCCTAATTTGTTGTTGTTTTTTAGTGAGGATAAATGCATGTTCATGTTCATCTGAAAATTTTGGTTGATCTGAAAAATTGTGATGTGATTTCATTGGTGAGTTTAAAACTTTGAACACATGATCTGATGATAGAGTTTAAACTTTAGTTACTTACTTTAGGCATTCAAGAATTCACATGTTTGATCTAATCTAACATATGCACATTAGCACATATTTGTGTGAGGTATGACATGTGATGTTAATGTGTATGTTTCTTATCTTAACTGAAACGGGATGACTTGTGGGATTAATACTTGGGCATAGAAAATCAATATATATATATATATATATATATATATATATATATATATAATGATCATCATCAATAAACTTTCGACTAAGTAACTGGACCTCTTGCCTCAGTAAGCAGTGAGTGTTCACGTCAAAAGGTGGAAATTTTATTCATAGTGATCATTGCATAATTTTTTGTTGAGTAATTGGACCTTTTGCCTCAGTAAGCAGTGAGTGTTCACATCAAAAGGTGGAAATTTTGTAGTATTAAGGTCAGTTTAGTTTCGTAGCCCTTTTTCCTCGAGTTAGTAAGTCCTTAGGGGTGTCTTTACACCTAATGCCCTAAAACCATCTGGTTTGGGAGTCATTGACTCAACACTCCTTACATGGGTCAATTAGAAAGCTTAAGGGAACTAAACATAGCAGAGTCTTATTATTAAAAAAAATATAAAAAAAGAAAATAAAAACTATGCCATCGTTGTTCATTCCGATGAGAAATTCTGTGAATCTTGAGATATGGAAACATTGTACATTGATCTTATTTGGAAACCTCATCAGTATATGCTAATTCACTTGACACTGAAGACTTTGCTACCACGATGGGAAGCGCCGCCCAACAATGAGTGAAATTTCTCCCATGTATAGTAATTTATTTCTTTTTGTCTAGTTTTAAAGTTTAATGTTTAGCACTTGTATTGTGAACTTTAGTTTCATAATTATGAGAGGCTAAAATCTTCAGCTAAGGTTGAAGATGAAGCCTTTCCATTGTTTAGCATTATATTTTCATATTTGCACATAATAATTATGATGTTTTTAGTATAAATGTTCTGTTCAATTATTTGAGTAAATTTTATGATTGATTGTTTTTAATTGTTAAATTGGATATTCCTTGTGTTTCATCTGATGGATACATCGAATCATTTTTGATTAAATTGGATTTCCATTGTGATTTGTTAAAAGCGGATACATTGGATGCTTTTGGTTTAATTGGGATATTCGTTGTTTTTTGTTTAAAGTTGGATTCATGGAATTTTTTTGATTACTTTTATATAGAACATGAAAATATATGCTTTACTTTGGTGGGGTGGATTTAGAAACCTTAGTCTTTTATCATTTGCTTTAAACCAATTTAGTTTAAGTTTATATTTCTTTGCACAATATAATATAAAATTCGGAACTAGGTTAAAATAGGGTTAGTTTAGATAAAATTATATTTTCACAACGCAATTCCTTGTGGATTCGACCTCGCACTTGCACAACACTATATTGCAAACGACTTGTGCGCTTGCGAGTAATTTAAAACTCACAACATCTAACTCGTTGCTTAGGAAAATCAATAGCTTAAGGAGTATACACCATGCCCTTAGGTTGGCAACATTAGGTATTCATAATGTGATTAAAGCATTGGCATATTGTTTTATTGTGAAAGCATGATTAGTGGTGGATATCAAGTCCCTATACTTTTATTATTATCGAATCAAACTCATTTATTATTTCTCTCGTTTTATATTGCAAAATTAATTTTAAATTGAAATTTACCAATCCCTGTGGGAATGATCTCGCACTTGCACACTACGCTACTATTTTGACCTTATGCGTTTGCAAGTAAAACGTTCAATTATTTGCTTATTAATTTAGGTAGATTTTTGCACAATAAGTTTTTGGCACCGTTGCCGGGGATTGTGTTAAATTCTGTTTAGAATTATTTTCATGGTAGGTTTATTATTCCGTTCTATTTTATTTTTTTTATCAAAAATAAAAAAATTATAAGTTTTTTTTTGTCTTCGTTTTGTTTTTTTGTTTTTGCTTCAAATCTGCGGCAGAGTAGTTCCTGGCATTGAGATCGAGCGCCGGCTTATAGCGATCGAGTGCCCAACTTGGAGCGATTGAGCGCAATTCCAGAAACTACCCACATAGCAATGGGCGGTTGCATCATCTGGCTGAAGATGTAAAACTTAGCGCTCATGGGAGGCACCCCACAGCGTATCCTTTATGTTTTTATTGTTTTTCAATTTCTTGTTATTGTTTATTTTTAGTTTTTTTTTTCAGTATTACTTTAGTATTTGTTTTTCAGGGACAACACGTACTTCAGTTCAAGTTTGGGGGTGTGCTATGAGCCATGCCAATCCAGCCAGTTCACCATCTCCTAGGTCAGCTATTTCCATGTTTTTCACACATTGGGGACAATGTGTAATTTAAGTTTGGGGGTATGGGAGACACATTTATACACACTTTGTCCCAGTTTTGTTGTTATTTTTCGTTTTAAAATAAGCTATAAAAAATAAAATAAAATGCATGTTCATTTTTGTCTTGAAATTTTGGTTGATCTGAAAAAGTTGTTATGTAATTTCATTAGCAAGCTTAAAATTTTGAATACATGATCTGATGATAGAATTTTAAAGTTGAGTTACTTACTTTAGGCGTTTGAGAATTCACATGTTTGATCTACTCTGACACAAGCACATTAGCACATAATTGTGTGAGGCGTGACATTTGAATTTAATGTGTATATTTCTACGGCTTAGCTGTAACTAGATGACTTGTTGGATGGATACTTTGGCATAGAAAAGTTAAAAAAAAGAAGAGAAAAATGCTCATGATAATCATTGATAAACTTTTCACTGAGTAACTGGACCTCTTGCCACAGTAAGCAGTGAGTGTTCATGTCAAAGGGTGGGAATTTTGATTGGTTGCATTATGGCCAATTTAGTTTCGTAGCCTTTCTGACTCTAGTTAGTAAGTCCTTAGGGGTGTCTTTACACCTAATGCCCTAAGAACCATCTAGTTTAGGAGCTATTGACTTAACACTCGCTACATGGGTCAATTAGAAAGCTAAGGGGAACTCAACATGGCAGAGCCTCAAAATAAAAGAAAGAAGAAAATAAAATTATACCATTGTTGTTCCTTTTGATGGGAAATTCTGTGAATCTTGAGACATGGAGACATTGCATATTGGAATTATTTGGAAGCTTCATATTTAGTTCACTTTATACTGATTCGAACTTGTGATGCCTTAGCTGGCCTTTTGTAAGTAATTAGATTTTAAAATTCCTATTCATTACAAAGATGAGTTTATCTTTTTAATCTTGCTCATGAATGAATATCATGGTTTTATGTGATACTTAAGTTTTTGGATACTATGAAAGATAGATTTATCTTTGTGTTCTTTGTTTTTCATTTAGTTTTTAGTTTTGTATTGCTAAGAGACTAGCAATATGTAAGTTTGGGGGGGAGGGTGATAAGTGCTTAAATATTCATAGTTAAGCCCCTTAATTTATATTTGTTAAGCTCTTAGTTTGCGTTATTTCATCCTATTTTATTTCCTTTTTGTGTTTTCTGTGTTTTTCTAAGTTATCTGGCTTAAAGAGCAAAATAGGGAAAAGCTGGAATCTGCTATTGCGATCGAGCACATGAGACCTGCAATCGAGAGCAACAGCACTCAAGCCCCCAAGCTAAGGATCAAGCGCACCTGCGCTCGCGCACATAAGAAGAAGGATTGAGCGTAGGATGATCGAGTGCACCATGTTGCGATCAAGCACATTCACACAGTATGGCGGTTGGTCCTATTTTAGAAATAAGCTTAGGGTTTTATTTCACAACTTTTAGTGTTTTTAAACGTTCTAGGGTTACTTAAACTCTATAAATAAGCTTGAAAACGTAGAAAGAGATGAGATTTTGCAGAAGAATTGACGACTCTCCAAGGAAGCTCTACCAGGTTTACTCTTTCCTTTCTATTTTACTTTATGGAGATGTTTAACATCAAACTCATATGTAACTAAATTTGTTAATGGGACTTGATTGAAGCCCTGATTATGTTACTCAATAACTAAATATTGGTGCCTTTGTGATAGTTATATTATGATGCTTAACTTGATTAATTCCTGTTTTCTTGAAATTCCTCATAAATGTTTGCCTGATCAACATGTGCATGTGGTATGGACTAGTTAATTAAATCAATTTGGATGGGTGAGTTCTGGGTTTAATATTAGTAACAAAAGAAATCTGCGTCGGGTTCTTGGGTTAATCAACATGGGAAACCGGGAGTATATACCATACCCTAGGTCTCATGTGTTTGTCGATTTCCATAGATATTACGCTTTCTTAAAGAACAATTTAGTATACACCATGCTAAACCCTTTAAGAAAGAAAAAAGTTAGTATACACCATGCCCTTAGGTTGGCAACATTAGGTATTCATAATGTGGTTAAAGCATTGGCATATTGTTTTATTGTGAAAGCATGATTAGTGGTGGATATCAAATCCTTACACTTTTATCGTTATCGAATCAAATTGATTTATTATTTTTCTCGTTTTACATTGCAAAATTAATTTTAAATTGAAATTTACCAATCCCTATGGGAATAATCTCGCACTTGCACACTATGCTACTATTTTGACCTTGTGCACTTGCAAGTAAAACGTTCAATTATTTGCTTATTAATTTAGGTAGATTTTTGCACAACAATAAGATTGGGATTAATATGAGATAAGGTTATAGGAGATTAAAGAGGTAATACGTTAATTTTATAGTTTGTTCATGATATTGTTGATTTGGAATTGAAGTAGGATAACAAGTGTAAATATCGAAATATCCTCACTGTTTATCATCATTGTTGACCCGTATTTTATTTTAATTATGACAAAATACTACTTAAAATACGCTAATAGTTTTATCTAAGTGTTTAAAAGGCAAAAACATTCAATATAGAAACAAGTCGCAAGAATACGACACGTATAACTACCAAAAGAAGATAGAAGATCTACAATAGGTTCTAAGGTAATTGATTCGTGTTGTAAATCTTTGTTTTCAGTTACCTAGCTTAACTATGACTCACTTTGATTACAAAAGACTTTGACAAAAATAATCTGAAAAATATCTTTAAGTCAAAAAACTGCTTTTAAGCATAAAAACTATGTTCTGGGTCAACCCAATCGACTAGGCCTCTGAACCAGTCAATTGGTAAAAAGGATAGTAGGTTCTGCCCCTTGACCTAGTCTACTGGTCCTGAGACCCAGACTAGTTGACCGGTACTTGTCTTAAGCTCGAAAACTGGATTTTCTCACTTGACCGAGTCGACTGGTACAAGGACCTAATCGATTAGTAATTCAAAAATATGACCATTTGAGACGTGGGACTTGAGCATTTAATGCTCAAAACCTACCAAATTAGCGTCTAACGGCCATATAAGACCAAGGCTATAAAAAACCCCCTATCAGTGAGCATTTAAACAACAAGAAAGAACACTCAATTTGATTTATAGCTCATTAATACTCTCAAAAGTCTTGAAAAATTTATTGTGAACCATTCTTTAAGATTTGTTCTTAAAAGAGAGATAACCTTTATCTTGTAAAACATTCATTGCTATTTTTCTCCTTTCCTTTTACATTTAATATCATTCATTGTAAAGAGAAAGAGTTGGTGTAACTCTTAGAGTGTTTAGAATTAAACACTTCCTTGTGGAAGAGAGTGCTTGTAAGGTTTGTGCAACACCCATGAAGTTGCTTAACTACAATTAGTGGATTGCTTCAAGGAGGTTCCTTGAAGAGAGTGGACATAGGGTCAAAAATATTTTGATATTGCTGAACCACTATAATGTAGTTTGCATATTCTCTTCCTTTACTCCTTTAATTTCAAGCATCTTATTTGTTGTGTGCCTTCCTTGATTAAATTGTTAAAACTTGTGTGTTAATTGGCAAAAAGTTTTTAAAACCTAATTTACCCCCTCTTGGGTTTGTACCTCGGCCTACAATTGCTATAAGAGCCATATACTCAATTTTAGGCTTAAAATCTTTAAGTTGATTTGATGGCTTCAAATAACTATACCGAAGGTCATTCCTATACTAGACCTCATTTGTTCAATGGCTCAAATTGTAATTGCTGAAAAAATAGAATGAAAATCTTTATCGAATGACAAGACTATAGTTTGTGGAGAGTCATTAAGGAATGACCTAGAATTCCTACAAAAGAAATAACTATGGGAGAAATCAATCATACAATGCCTAAACTCAAGATGGAGTTTAATGAAAAGGATTGTAGAATGATGTCTCTAAATAGTAAAGCTACTAGTATGTTGCATTGTTGTTTAGATATCTCTGAGTATAATAAATTTTCTGCATGTGTTTCGGCTAAGGAGATATAGAACAAACTACAAGTTACTTATAAGGGCACTAGCGAAGTAAAAAAATAAAAAAAAAATTATATGCTAGTGTCCGAGTATGAATCTTTTAAAATGTCTCTTAACGAAACAATTTCTCAAATGCACTCACGTTTCACCACTACTGTTAATGGTTTAAAGCTTTTTAGTAGGAACATTGATGAGTTTAAACTAACAAGGAAAATATTAATATATTTTCCATCAACTTGGAAAGCAAAGAAGATGACCATAACAGAGACCAAAGATCTCGACAAACTTGATGTCGAAATGCTTCTCGGATCATTATTGACATATAAGATGGAAGAAATAAATTCTGATGCCAATGATGATGAGACAAAGAAAAAGAAAATGATTGCTCTCAAAGCCTCCAAAAGTAACAAAGAGGAATAAAATGAAGAAGAAAATGAGAGCAGTGAAGAACATGCTAGAAATGCACATCCTAGAAATTACCATCATGCATATCCTAGAGATAACATGTATATTCATAACTCTCATGCTAGAAACATGTATCTTAGTATTGCTTATCCAAGGAACTATAGGCATACATATTCAAGACATCTTAGAAACTTCAATAACTATCATCATGGATTATGCATCATCAACATGTCTACAATTATAGTGCACCATATAATGTTAAGAAAGTATGGCTCCCTAAAGGAGTTGTATTTTCTAGGACTAACTCCAAAGGACCCAAGAAATTTTAGGTACCTAAAAGTACAATTGTATATCCATGTGTAATGTAGATATGTTTCCACCCCAAAGAAAAAGGTAACTATTGGTACCTTGATAGTGGATGTTCAAAGCACATGACTGGTGATCAAAGCATATTCAAAGAACTAACTCTAAGGGATGGCGGACACGTCACCATTGGAGACAACACTAAGATAAAGATTATCAGGCATGACAAAGTGGGTAAAGATTCCTCAACCATTGACCATGTTTTATATGTGCAAGGTCTTAATCCAAATTTACTTAATATTAGTTAACTATATGACAAAAGCAACAAAGTCATATTTGCATCCTCTCATTGTTTAGTAATAGACATCAAGAGTAACAAGATAAAGTTTGTTGGTCATAGATATGACAATGTCTATCTAGTTGATTTAAAATCTTTACATTCGAAAAGTGAAAAATATTTTCCTGCTTTTAGTGAAACCCTATGGCTATGGCATAGACGGCTTGGCCATGTGAACATGGATTTACTCAAAATTATTTCAAGAAAAGATTTAGTTGTTGGACTTCCCAAAATCAAATTTGAAAAAGACAAATTTTGTGATGCTTATCAAATTAGGAAACAAACAAGAACTTTTTTTTAAAAAAAATCTAAAAAAATGTAATTTTAACCTCTAGATCATTGGAACTTTTACATATGGACTTGCTTAGTCAAATAAGACCCATTAGTCTAGGTGGCCATCAATATGCTCTTGTTATTGTTGATGGTTATTCAAGATACACTTATTAATTTTATTGCTTACAAGAATAAAGCCTATAAAGGATATGTGAACTTTTGCAAGAATGTTCAAAATGAAAAAGGAATTTTTATCTCAAGTATTAAAAGTGATCATGGAAAGAAATTTGAAAACCAAATTTTTTCAAAAATTTGTGATGAAAATGGAATTGATCACAATTTTTGAACCCCTATAACTCCTCAACAAAATGGTGTTGTTGAGAGGAAAAATAGAGTTCTAGAAGAATTTGCTAGAACCATGCTTTATGAAAATAGTTTACCAAAATATTTTTGGGCGGAAGCCATAAATACTTCTTGCTATGTTTTAAATAGAGTATTAATTAGGCATATTCTTGATAAAACTCCATATAAACTATGAAAAGATAGAAAGCCTAATATCTCTTACTTTCAGGCTTTTGGTTGTAAGTACTTCATCCTAAATAACAATAAAACTAATTTAAATAAATTTAATTTCAAGACCGATGAAGGGATATTCTTAGGATATTCAATCTCTAGTAAAGCTAATAGATTCTTTAACAAAATAACTCGAGTGGTTGAAGAATTCATACATGTTGCTTTTGATGAGTCTAACCCAATTAGTAGTAGAATAGTATCTCTTAATGATGATGCAGATTTTATTCTAAGAATAGATACATCTACTCCCGTTATTTCCCCTAAGGAGAGTCAACCTCAAACAAATCAGGAGGTAGATGCCCCCAATCTTGATCAATCATCTGCAAATTAACAAGGAGATGGCATTCCCAAAGATTGGAGGTATGTGAATTATCATCCAATCGATCAAGTGATTGGTGATCCTTCACATGGGATAAGAACTCGATCTTCTATGAGAAATATTTGCAATTATTAGCTTATTTATCTCACATGGAACCTAAGACTTTTGTAGAAGCCGAAAAAGATATGATTGGATAAATGCTATGTAAGAATAATTAAATCAATTTAAAAGAAATAAAGTATGGACTCTAGCTCTTAGACCTAAGAATCATACCATCATAGGTACTAAATGGGTACATAGAAACAAAATAGATGAAAATAGAATAGTAACTAGGAACAAGGCTAGACTAATTGCTAAGTTGCAATCAAGAAGAAGGAGTTGACTTTGATAAGACCTATCCTCCTGTAGCTAGATTAGAAGCCATTTGTATGTTATTAGCCTTTGCATGCTTTAATAAGTTTAAACTATTTCAAATGGATGTGAAAAGTGACTTTTTAAATGGTTTTATAGAAGAAGAGGTTTATGTTGAGCAACCTCTTGGTTCTGAAAATTCTAGTCTTCCAAACCATGTTTATAAGCTTTCTAAAGCTTTCTATGGCTTAAAGCAAGCTCTAAGAGCATGGTATGAAAGATTAAGCAAGTTTTTACTTGAAAACGGTTTTACAAGAGGAAAAATAGATACAACCCTCTTTACAAAAACTCACAAAAATGACACACTATTAGTCCAAATATAAGTTGATGATATTATATTTGGTGCCTCTAATGAATCCATGTGTCAAGATTTTGCTAAGTGTTTGCAAGGTGAATTTGAAATGAACATGATGGGAGAGCTTACCTACTTCCTCGGATTGCAAATCAAACAATTGTAAGGAGGCATCTTCATCAACCAATCAAGATACATTAAGGACCTATAGAAGAGGTTTGGGTTAAAGATCTCAAAATCTATTGGCCCCCAATGAGCACCTCTACAAAACTTGACCTAGATGGGGAAGGTAAGTGTGTAGATACTAAAACTTATAGAAGCAAAATAGGAGCTTTACTATATCTAATTGTAAGTAGACCCGATATAATGTTTAGTGTATGCATGTGTGCTAGATTTCAAGCTAATCCTAAGGAATCACATATTGTTGCCGTGAAAGAATCCTAAAATATTTGCAAGGCACTCAAAATTTAGGTTTATGGTATTCTATAAAGTCAACTTTTGAGCTTGTTGGGTACTGATATGCTGATTTTGCGGGTTGTAAGCTAGATAAAAAAAGCATCAGTGGAACATGCCAATTTTTAGGTGCCTTGTTAAACTCTTGGTTTTCAAAGAAACAAAATTCAGTCACACTATCAATCGTCGAAGCGGAATATGTAGCCGCCAAAAGTTATTGTGCACAAGTTTTATGGATGAAACAACAGTTAGAAGATTATGGCATGTATTTTCAAAAATTCCAATTCATTGTGACAACACTGATGCTATCAACTTGACAAAAAATCCTATTCAACATTTAAGAACCAAATATATTTAGATAAGACATCACTTCATAATAGATCATACTCAAAAGAGTGATATTAGATTAGAATTTATTCCTTCAGAAGATCAAATTGCTGATATTCTTACTAAGCCCTTGAACGAAGATAGCTTTTATAAAATAAGATTGCTAATGGGTTTAACAAACTATGAACATATGTGTGTTTGATTGCATCTACATTTATCATATGTATAATTGCTATTATGTGAATGAATATTAACTCTTATTTAATATCTCTCTCACTCAAAAATGGTGAAAATATATCATTTATTGCAAAATTCCAACTTGGTGCTCAAAATTTCGAAATTCTTGATTGATTGAGTCGACTAGTTGGATGACCTAGTCGAATAGTATCTCATTGCCCAATTACCCAGTTGACTAGTTGGGTCAAACCAGTCTACTGGTAACCTACTGACCATTTAACTAGTCAACTGTTACATGGACACAATCGACTGGTGTCTTGAAAATAAATTCAAAATCCCTAAATTGACTATGGACCAGTCGATTGGTACCTGGACCCAGTCGACTGGTATCATAATTCTATATAATGTCTTTTTAGATTTTTTTTTTTCTGATTTCACGCCCATAATTTCTTGAAATAATTTAAAAGAAAACATAACCATCCTTCAAATCACTTGATATTCGACTCTCATGGTTGAATCTTCACCTTTTTCACACACCCTCTTTTTAACCTCTTAAAAATCATGTTTCACCAAAACATCTATAAGAATTTGTATCAAGACAATTGTACCTGGACCACACATGTCAAAAGGGTCAAGAACACATAAATCTTCGACGTCGGACTCAAAAGAGAAATGGGTTGTCAGTTCTTCAAGCAAACGAGCAAGAACCGAGTTGGACAACTCACTATTTTGGAGTCCTATGGTCAAAAACAGGTATAACACTATCATTCGTCACAAAAAAAAAAAATTATAACAGGTAGATATGTTGATTTTGACTCGATTAGGCATGCAAATTTTGACATTTTACCTGCTTTCGAGGCCATAGGACTAAGACCTCTGGTGAGTATCCACCGGAGATACTACCCTAGGTTAATTCACCAATTTTATGCCAATATAGTGAAACTTAGTCCCTTAGCCCTTAGATTCAAGACCAGTGTTATGGGTGTTGAGTTTGAAGTCAACACTGATTTGTTGGTTAGCCTTATGAAAATCTCTATAGCCGGGATATCATGGAGTCTGGATGGATGATCGGACAACTTTGACAATGAAAAGGCATGTCAAATAGTTAGGGGAGACCCTAACTATGTTTTAAAACCTACTACCTTCCATCAATGCAGTGATATACCTCTAGAATCCAAGCTATTTAACTTGATAGTCAACTGGACTATTCACCCGAGACTTGGGATTCGGGGTTACATGTCTAAGATAGACATTGTTTTGATATGGTGCCTCATGACTATGAATCATTTCAACATTTATCCACTACTCTTGGCCAACATGATCAATGGAGAGGCACATGACTCTGGTTGCCTCCCCTATGGCATGCTCATCACCTTGATCTTTCACCATTTTAACGTTCCCCTACCTACCACTAAAGCCCAAGAAATTGGTCCCAATGATATTATCAATGTCTCTTCTTTGAAGAAGATGGGGTGCACAATACGGAATGACATGGTTCTCTCCAAGGTCGAAAAAAATATCCGCATTGGTGATGATGACAGTGATGAAGAAGAAGACATGCTCGATGATGAAGCTCCTTCTACTAAGATGGATACTGAAGAGTCTAGGGCTAGTCCACAAAATCTTTGGTATGGTAGCTTGACAGCTGGTCAAGGTGGACATTACAATCTTTTTCAGGCCATAGTGAGCCTTTAAGTGTCTATGCAGTCAGGATTCTAAAGCTTAAGCTCTTCTATTGACTCAAGCTTCCCATTGGTACGAACAGACCTGGATTTCATGCGTCATGACATCAACACCTTACGAGATGACTTTGAGTTACTCCGAGAGCACTTAAAAGGCACTCTGGCTAAGATTCAAGATCTTCTACATAATAGCCTTGACTCTCCAGCTCGTTGACTCCTTCTTCATATGTCATTTATCTATTTTTTTTAGCTTTATGGACACTTTGCAATAACATTATTTTTTTTACTTCTTCATACATTTATATACTTGCTTATTATGTTTTCCCAGGACAACTTCTTTAAGCTCCATTATATATGGACCATTATATGCATTTTTACTTTTCCTTTATTGAAATCATTCTATATATGTGTCTTACTATTTGGTTGATGGTTGGATGATTTGAGTACTTATAGCTCATTTTTAAGCTTTGCTTGTTTCAGCTTTTGTATAAAACTTCTGATTCATCTCGGGAGCTCTTAACATCTTTGGTTTATGCTTAGTTTTTGCACACAATTTTGTTTATGTCTTATCTTCCTACCTGTGGTATTTAACTTGCTTATTTTCTAGTTTTATTGTCATTGTCAAAACAAGGGAGAAAAAGAGAAAAATATGTGTAAATGATATAATTCATAATTTTAGGGGGAGCATTGTTTCAAACATGTTAAAATGCTTAAAAAAATCTTTCATTTACTATTATTTCTTGGTTGGGTTGTTCTTGGATGATTGCAGATTGGTTCTTGTAACAAAAACAGAAGAAACTCTGTTCGTTTTTCTTTAAAAACCCAACACTTAGTTTTTAAAACTGTTTTTCTCTTTACGGTTTTGTCATCATAAAAAATGGGGAGATTGTTGACCTGTATTTGATTTTAATTATAACAAAACATTACTTAAATTGAACTAACAGTTTTATTTAAGTGTTTAAGCGACAAAAGAATTCAATACAGAAACAAGGCGCAAGAATACGACACGTACAATTACGAAAAGAAGACAGAAGATCTAGAATAGTTTATAAGGTAATTGATTCATGTTTTAAATATTTGTTTTCAGTTACCTAGCTTAACTATGGCTCACTTTGATTATAAAAGACTTTGACAAAAATAATCCGAAAAATGTCTTTATGTCAAAAAACTGCTTTTAAGCATAAAAGCTATATTTTGGGTCAACCCAGTCAACTAGATCTTTGAACTAGTTGACTGGTTAAAGGGACACTAGGTTCTATAATTCGACTCAGTCGACTAGTTAAAAGACCCAGTCGATTAGTACCAAGACCTAGTCGACTAGTCCTAAGACCCAGTTGACTGGTATTTATCTTAAGCCCAAAAACTAGATTTTTTCACTTGACCCAGTCAATAGGTACAAGGACCTAGTCAACTGGTAATTCGAAAATATGACCGTTTGAGACGTGGAACTTGAGCATTTAATGATCCAAACCTACCAAATCAGTGTCTAACGGCCATATAAGACCAAGGTTATAAAAACCCCATCAATGAGCATTTAGAAAACAAGAAAGAACACTCAATTTGATTTATAGCTCATTAATACTCTCAAAAGTCTTGGAAAATTTATTGTGAGCCATTATTTAAGCTTGTTCTTGAAAGAGAGATAACCTTCATCTTGTAAAGCATTCATTTCTATCTCACTCCTTTCCTTTTACATTTAATATCATTCATTGTAAAGAGAAAGAGTTAGTGTAACTCTTAGAGTATTTATGATTAAACACTTCCTTGTAACTTCCTTATGGAAGAAAGTTCTTGTAAGGTTTGTGAAACACCCATGAAGTTGCTCAACTACAATTAGTGGATTGCTTCAAGGAGGTTCTTTGAAGAGAGTGGACGTAGGGTCGAAAAGATTCCGATATTGTCGAACCACTATAAACGGAGTTTGTATATTCTCTTCCTTTACTCCTTTAATTTTAAGCATCTTATTTGTTGTATGCTTTGCTTGATTAAATTGTTAAAATTGTGTGTTAATTGGCAAAAAGTTTTTAAAACCCAATTCACCCCCCTTTTGGGTTTGTCCCTCGGTCTACAATCATCAACAATCCACAATTCCTTCACCATTAACCCTAATTTCTACTTCTTTTTCTTCTCCTCCTCTTTTGATTTCGTCTCAAGATCGAGTTGTGATATATTATGTCTCATGAGAGATTGGGATAATTTTCCCAACCAAATATGGAATAACTATTTATGCGGGATTAATTTTATCCACTCCCACTCGATTTTCCCAAGCAAATGGATCCTAATAGGAATAATAGTCGACGATTTCCTTTCCTTTAAAATGTATAGGATAACATCATTGCATTGAGGAGCATGCACTTTTTATTTCACCAACAGACAGAGGCACAAGAAAATGTCAATTTATAAAAAAAAATGGGGGCATCCTTAATAATTGTATTGTAAAGGTTTAAAGATACCTGAAATGCGCTACACTATGGTATGTGATTCGAGACTTTTTTCGATATGTGGGACGGAGATGTAGGCTTAGTTAGATCTCTATTTGGGGTCGCAGTATATAATTGAGTGTGTTAATTCAGATCGATATATATATTAAAAATAAATCAAAAAAAATCAAAACACAAACTTCAAATATCTAAGAAAAACTAGTCCCAAAGAAATAAAACCATAAAACGAAAATAAATAAATTTTTAATATTTAAATAAGTAAATAATCTAAAGTTCATTAATCCACCCTATTTCCTTTTCCTTTTGTAGGTGCAAAGCTAGAAATCTGAGTTTGATGAAGTACTAAACAACCAGTTTGTTGTGAGCTTTCAGAACCAAGAGTAGTAGATTTTGAAGGCAAATTGGGCATAGGAGTTGAAGGCCTTTCTTCATTTTCCTTTGCAAAGTTGATTGAATATAAGTTGATTAATTGATATTATATTCTGATGATACCACAAAAAGGAAAAAAAATTATAGTGATAAATATAAGATGAAGAGTTTTGATATGCACAAAAGATGGTAATATATTTTAAGCTGATCAAGAAGAAGTTTATATTTCTCATTATCTTTATCAAATAAGAAGAAAATTTTGGAAGAAACCAATAAAAAATGTAAGTGGAAATGAAGTGAACTACTTCGCTGACTTAAGTCTATAAATGGAACATAAACTTGAGAAATGGAAATCACACTAGTGTTTTGCAAAAAACAGAAGCTGACAAAAAAAAAGGTTTAAGTCCATTAGTTTAAAAAAAATGAGGTGTTCAGTAGTTATTAATGTTTTTATCTTAGCATGTTTGATGAATTATGGGTTAGCCAAGAGCTCACCCTGCACTGATTGTAAACCTTCATCACTTGACCCTTTTAGTAAGGTGCATTTGTCACGATCTGCGTGTTCTAGGGTTTTCTAATACACTTTTTGATTATAATATACAACATTGTACTGCACGTGTACTACAAGGTAGTACCTTGTACTTCCGTACTACACTTGTACTACACTTATAGTACTGTAGGATTGTGACACTTAGTAAGATGTTAGCCATGTATGTAAGGGAGCTCTCTCTATATAAAGGGGTCTCCCCTCACTTGTAAAGTATTCAATCATTCAAGCAATAGTAAGCTCTCTAGCTTTGTCTCATATTCTCTCTTGTGTTGGCTTATTTTCTTTGAGTGGGTCTAGCTTTGAGGGTGATTCTCTTGAGTAGCTAAGACGAAGACTGACTTAGGCATTCCAAGAAGGTGTTTCTGAGCCTAAAGCTGCATGGTTAACGACTTAAGCTTGAAACCCGTGACATATTCACTTCCAGCATAGGCACCAGCCAATCCTTGGTTACAAGGCTCACCTAACTTTGCCGAGTCTCCCTCTGATTGCCTGACTCCCCGTCAGATCCACCAAGCTCTGAATTGCCCAATTTGTTAAATTAGGAACTTGTTCACTACTCACTACTTTTTTTAAATTAATTATATATTACCAATCAAAGTTTGACACATACTAAGCTATCTATGAAAGACAATCACCTGTAAGTACCCCATCTTTTACCGTCCATTATTTGTTTGAGAGAAGAAACAGAATAACAATAGCAATTTACCAATATAATAACAAAAAGACTTCTGGAAAACTAAAACCATATAATAATAGACTTCTTTTCTCTCTCCATATAATAACAGTTATCCATATAGTACAAAAAAGACTCCTACTCTGGTATCGTCTCTGGTTTATTCTATGCCTTGTATATAACTATTTCTTTTACTTAATTTGAAACACAATGGACCAACGCAACCCCTGTTAATAGAAAAAATTTATAAGTGTGCTTAATAACATTGTACAAAGGTTTACTAACTCACTAAGAGTAGACTAGCATTGTACCATAATCTTTGTAGACTATAATATTATTGATTATACACCAAAATAGGAATAAAATAAAGATTTTTTTGTTGTAATTTTACCAAAAAAAATCAGAAAAGTCATAAATTCAAAAAGCAGGACCCAGATCACTTGTAGTGCTGGAGTTCGTTGGAGAGTGTGATACGTCCAATTGTTTCTGACGCGGTTTGCCGAAAAATTTTGCAAGTTAGTCGAAATGGATGGTAGTGTTACGTTTTGGTCAAAACCAAAAAAAAAAAAATGCTCTATCTAAAAACATCCTATTGGGGTAACCGAGCACGTGAGGATTATTGGAGGGCGGTGCTTTTGAATATTATTTTGTAGATCTCAACAAGAGTTTTCCAACGATACCGATGGTGCACTTTTCTGATCATTAGTTGGCCCGATATTGCTAAAAGAATACCTGGGAGTGGAAAAAAATTAAATAGGTGTATTTATTGAATTATCTTATTGCCCATATGTTTATGTTATAAAACTTTGAATTATTGAGAATATCTTGATCCACAAAGATTGGGGTATATTTGCTAACTTATTCCTAATATGGGGTAAACTAACAAACTTCGTGTGTGTGTATAACAATATATTTACTCTTATAATTTTTAAATTGATTATTATCATAAAAAATGGGTAAATATCTATTTTGGTCCTTAAGGTTTAGACCTAATCACAATTGGGTCTTTGTGGTTTCAATTTAAACAATCGAGTCCTTAACTTGTCAAAATCATAACAATTGGGTCCCATAAACGTGACACCGTGAAAAAAACTAGCATAACCCATGTAACTTACCAAAATTGCCCCTTAGTACAGAAATCCATTTCTTCTTCCTTCCTATGGTCATTTCTCTCTCACTTTAATTCCAACAGACATAGATTCTAGGATCTACACCACTCACATCACAGAGAAGCAAAAGAAAAAACCCAATGTGGTGAAGAGATGTAATGACCTTATTGACCATTTCCTTTCTTTTAACCACCAAAAAAGGAAAACACCATAACTGAAACCAAATTTGAGATAAAAATACAAAACTCATTGATACCAAGTTCGTGTTTTGCTTTGTTTTCTTGTGGGATTGTTTTACAAAAACAATTACTCGTAAAAAAACACAGTATGGCATCGATGGAGAAACCTAAAATCGTTGTCGTTGACAACAAAGACAATACATAAGTTGAGCGAAAGAAATTACTGGAGGGTAACAAGGACGTGTTGAAGGCTAAAGACAAGACGAGTCGTTGCTGAAATCTTGCAACAATAGCGCACCACTAAGGAGCTCTTCTCTGGTCACAATCAAAAGACAACAAAATTGTGACTCCGCATCTCATTCACCTCTGTTGTATCCTCCACCGATCCCTCACCATGTCCCCCGATTACGATGTCAGATTGCGGCCTCTGGTTCCATTAAGGAACGCCGTCATTGTCTCCTCCATAGAATAGGTCTCGGATAAGTATTTCTCATATATATAAAATTTATCGGCAATCGTATAAAATTCTCATCTTGAATCAAGTTTCTTTCTCTTTCTGTTTCTCTCTTTCTGTACAAATTGTTGAATATCTTTGGCTTCTTTATTTAAAATAGTAAGGATTAGCATTGATTCTATTATCCAGATCCAATTAACTAATTGTTTGTTACTCTAATTATTGATTACTTTAGGTTTAATATCATATTAATCATTTTTTGTTGATATATTAATTATTATTATTTTTAATGAATGTCTTTATTTTGATTGCATAATGGATTTAATTTAATAATACTAATGATTTTAAATATTTAATCACATGATTTAGATTTGTATGATAGTTTCTTATTCTCTAGCAAGAGCCAAGAAGCTCTTTCACAAGTAGGAAATATTGTCGAACAGGTAAAGAACACACAAATTTCTATGCTTTTGTGTTCTCTTTTGAGTTTCATATTTTAGGAAATAGAGATCAAACTTGATTTATAGGATATTCTTCTTCTTCTTTGTATATGGGTATTGCTGATTTCAAGCCAATTTGCATACGGTAGTGCGAATTCGGGTTGTTTTAGCATTTGTTGGTGAATCAAGAGCATTACAAGCCTATTATTCGGCATTGAAGATTGCGCAGAGATTAGTTTACAAAACTGGAAGGGGTTTGTGTACTAAGGGGTAATTTTGGTATTTCACATGGGTTCTGTTAGTATTTTTCACGGTGTCACACTTCTGGGACCTAATTGTTATGATTTTGATAAGTTAGGGACTCGATTGTTTAAATTGAAACCACAAGGACTCAATTGTGATTAGGTCTAAACCTTAAGGACCAAAATAGATATTTACCCAAAAAAATATTTAATGAATTATTAGCACGAACCCTCGTTATGATTCTTGGATAGAAAAACTCGAATGTGATCATTGTTATCTATATGTGTCATCTATAAAGCTAATAATTAAAAGAATATATTTATATGTATTTATAATTAGTAGTCAAGTTAGAAGTGTCAAAATTGACTCGCAACCCTTTTAATCCGTTATCTGCACATGTAAGTATGATGACGTTGGCATGGTTTCAAATTTCAATACCCGTTAAAAAAATCTATACATGATTCGTCCCATGAATTCATGGGTTGAGGCATCAAGTCAAGTCAACTCGTGGTCATTACATGCTTAATTGATACGAGTAGGGGTGGATTCGAGCCAAGCCTAACCCGAGTTGAGGGGTACTCGAGCTCTGCTCATGAGAAGAAAAAAAAAACTTATTCAAGCCGAGCTTCCAGCTGAGCCCAAGTGAAAAAAGCTTAACTCGAGCTCGACTCGTAAGGTGAAATTCAGGCTCAAGCTTAGCTCGTGAGTAGCTCGACTCATTAACTCGAGCTCAAGCCGAGTTTTTTGAAATAAAATAAATAAACATATATGTATTTTTATAATACACGTTAAATATATATATAATATTTATTTAATTTATTAAATAAACCAAGCTAGTTTGCGAGCCTAATGAGCTGAGTTTAAATTTGCTCAAGTTCGAACTTGATTTAATAGAGTTTTGAGCATAGATTTTTGAGCCGAGTTGCTCGACTCAGTTCCACCTCTAAATACGAGTATGACCGGTATAACCTATAATATTTTCCTACTAATGTAACATACTCTTACATATTATCATTGGATGCATATGTACAACTATTGTACGTACTTATTTTATTTTTACTATAAACTATTTTTTTTAACAACGAAAAGGAAGTATTATTAATCTTTGATGTCAAAGGAACAATATCTATACAAGATTAACCCCAAAATAGACAACAGTCCACCCACACCCAAGAATGAATCACCTTAACAAAGTTCCTGAGAACATAGGCCAATTATTGACAATACTGAGATCAGTGTTTTGAAGGGCGTTTTTGGGGCGCGCCTCGATGCGTTTTTGGGGCACACGCGTTTTTGGGCAAAAATGCCCCAGAGCGTGAATCCTAGGGCGTAAATATCACGGGGCGGTCGTTTTTACGCTTGGGTGTGAATTGTACGTCTTTTACACCTCGGGTGTCTAGGCGAACGCCCAGTGAAATTTTCAGACAAGAGATCAGATGCCAACCAGAACAGAATAAAGGAAAAAAAAAACCCGATAAAATCAAGAACAAAATACAAAGTCAAAGGAAAAGGAAAATAAGTGAAGAAAAACAAAGAATCATGAAGTGATCAGATACCGGAGACATCGAGATCATCTTTGTCAACATAGTCGCTGCCGCATGTGATGATTTTCAGACAAGAAGTGGATCTTCCCATTTTTTGTTCAATCTCGTTACTTGTTTGTGTTACCTCTCTCTCACTCTTCACTCAATTCTCTACCCTCTACTCTGTACTCTGTTTCTCAGACAAGTCACTCTATTGGCTTGGTGTTTTTGGGAATTGTAAGTTAACAAAGAGAAGACAGACCTCAAAAACGATCCTTAAATCTAGATGAGTCTTTGTGTTGAGTCCGCCACTTATTAGGTCTTGTTAAGTTCTTGTCCTGTCTGTTGAGATAAGCTTTAAAAAAAGAATAAAAGCTTTCTGTTGAGAGAAGTCTTTGTCTTTGTCTTTCTTCCTTTTATTATTCTTTTCGTACAAATAAGTATAGTTCTTTTATATGGAAATTAAATTAGATAACTACTCCATAATTAAGTACAAGGAAAATTTAAATATATTTTTATTTTATCTAACCGTTTGGTCACGAGACTTGCGACAAGTTATATTTAGCTTTATCCGTATGGTCCTATTAAGTAGTTGTTTAGAATGTAATTGATTTATATTATTTTAATTTTTTAATATTTTTATAATTTAATTAATATTATTTTATTCAAAACGCCCCATTGTTTCAAAAGGTTTACACCCCAATGCCTCGGGGCTTACGCCTCGCCTCATTGAGGCAAAATACCTCACCCAACGCCCTCGCCTCTGAAAAGACTGACTGAGATAGACCTTATTTTCAAAATGAACATCTCCCAAATATAACCAAAATTCAACCCCATCAATTACAAGAGCAATACATGTAATGACCCATCCCGAGTGGACCTTAGTCAGAACGGTTCCATTACCTTTCAGTAATGAGTACCTTGACTCAAGATGGAACCATGTAATACCCATCAAGAATACAAACATTCTATCAAACTTCACAAGTTTATGAAATCACATTTTTATACATCCAAAGAACCTTTACAATACAAGAGATTCAAATATTTTAAAATTTTCAAAAGACACAAATGAAGGAAAACTCCCCCACTTAAGTAAGCCTTGAACACTTTCTTTTACAACGACTAAACCAAGACCAAGGGCTTAAACTCTTAACAAAAACCTAAAAAATGAGGATGCCCTAGCCGAAAGCCTTATTTAGGACTTCCTTCAACTTTGATTATCAAACTCTTGGTATTACCTAAAATGTTAGAAAATAAAAGGGTGAGCTAAAAATCTAAGTGACAAACACATTACTAATCGTAATCGCTTTAAAAGTATTATTCTCTTATTTTCAAATCTTAATTTAAAATTTATTTATTTCTAAGTGCAAAAAATAATACGGCTTGTATGTATAAAATTTCAGCTTACTTTTCTCATTTCTTATTACTAAAGGAGTAGTCATTACAAATATATCTTATTTCTTTAATAAATCAGAAAGTACATGGTTCTTATCACTTCGCATGTATCATGAGATCAATCTTTTATGAGTAATATCAATCTCAATATTTTTTGTACTACAACAATTAACATTTTATACCCTTCACTGAGTCAAATATATTAAAATCCTTCATTGGACGAATCACAAAACATGCTATTCATGGGCCAATCATAACAAGTGTCCCTCAATAGACTAATCACAACATATGCCCTTCATGGGCCAATCACATCATCACATCAATCATCAACGAATTGAATGCAATGCAATGCATATTTATGTCTCAACTAATCTCATCGCATGTCATGGCCCCTTACTAGGCTAATCTCATAACAACGGGGACGTCTCCCTACGTGCAAATACATCAATCATCACAAACAACTTGGTTCCTTCGCTACCCCTTACTGGGTGAGGTCTTATCTCAGCATATACATATAAGATCCCTCTCTACCCATTATTGGGCTGGGTCCTTAACAATTTGGATCCCCTCCCTATCTCTTACTGAGCGGAGTTATATCTTTTCAACAATTTGGATCCCTTCCTTACCTCTTACCGGTTGGAGTCCTACCTTCACAAGATTATTCTTTTAATTTCCCACTATCACAACATTAACTAGAATTAATATCACATGCAATACATTCACAACATAGTAATTTCTCAAGCATAATTTCATTAAATCTATCACATCATGACAACATTCAAGCATAAGTTATATTAAGTCATTTCCATACTCAATTCTCATACATTCATAACTCTATACGTATATACAATCTTTATCACATTATTATTTGTATTTCCATAATCATTTACTAAGTCATTCGTATCTTCACTTTCCTTTAAGTAAATCATTTAAACAATTCAATAACTTCTCAAACATAAGATTATCAATCAATCATATCACAACAACTTAACAAAGATAAACTCATCAAGATTTAGTTTCTTGGTACTCTTAAACACTCTTCGTTATGACCTTAATTGTCAGATGATCTCTATAGGTTTTGCATTGAATGCTAAGATTATATAACTCACTTGAAATATCATGTTGTGTATTCTCATTATTTTAGTTGAATGACTTGAGTAAGAAGTTTGAGTATATGCCTATCGTTACATACCCTAGTTGCCACTGTCTCTGGAGAAAAATTCAAATTCCTATTTCTAAAAAAAAAGAATATATATATATATATATATATATATATATATATATATATATGAGAAACATTTCAAAAATGGATTTGGTTAGAAAACAAAGAAGACTTGAGATATTTCAAGGGTATTGAAGTCGTTCTTATAAAGAGTTGAAAAGAAAGAGCTTTGGTGTAAATTAGGTTCAGTTAACCACGCCCATCTATGCAGAGGTTCATACTCAATATGTTTTGCTTGAGGTGTTTGACTAGGATATGATATAGGCGATGTGATACCTTTGCAATCCTAACATTTGATTCCTTTCATGAGATCTATTTTGCGAACATATGAGCGTTCTTTGATGATATCCATATTTATATGTGAATTTATATTTGAAATTTCTTGTTTATATAACTTCTATTCGCATATGCTTGATGAGTGTTTGAAACCTAGGTTCGGTGTGCTTAATGAGTTAATCCTGTGAGGCCTAGAGTCAAAGCGAATTCGGATTCTTGACGTTAGGTTTGGGGGTAATTGACGTAAGGTGTTTTGAGCATTGGAATATGGATGTGCGATGTTTACTTGATTTAAGCAATGAATTGTGAAGTCTTGAGACTGTGAACATAATTGTGCATAAGATATCTAGATATGAGTCATAATAAGAATTAAGGCATGAGGATTTTGTTGATTTAAGTTTTTAGGTTTGTTTTGTTTACGTTTTCTTTTAGTTATGCTTGAGGACTAGCAAAATCTAGGTTTGGGGGTATTTGATGAACGAATATTTGTCCTAATATTTTTTTTTTTTTTATGTTTTTCAAGTATTTATTTATATGTTTAACTTAGGAATTTGTCACTTTGAGTTGTTTTTCGTTGTTCTACAGGTTCACAAGCACTTGAAAAGGAGTTTCACTAAATTGCCAGAATTGCCAAAACAGATCAGTCATTTTTGCAGAATAATCTGTATTGATTCAGGAAGAACAAGGAGATAAGCCATATATGCTTGGAAAGATCCGGATGTCTATTTTATGGAGAATTTAACAGCTTGTAAATATGATTTTTTTAGAGAAAGTTATAACAGTTTTAGCATAACTGGGCCTGGAAAGCAGCAGAAGCACACGACCTTAACAGAAACCCTAGGGCAACTTTTCTATCTAAAAGCTGTCTCCATATAGCTATATATAGGAATTTTAGACTTAGAGAATGGAGGGACAACGGTAGTTCTTGGAGAGATATTATCAAGAGGAGTTTTGGGAGATTGAAGGAGGAAACAGTTTCTTTCATCAAGACGGCTTATTAAGAGATTGAAGACGACGATCAATCGCTTCAAGTCTTTGAGGATTCATCTTGTAATTCGTGAAGAAATTCTATCTTTGCTCCTCTTATCCTTCAATATGCTTGTAACCCTAGTATTTAAATTCTATGATTGGGATTTAAACAAGAGCAGCTGAACGCATTGTTGGGCATTTGGCTTAGCTACCTTGACTATTTTGGATATTTTGGTGGATTTAGCTTTATGAAATTTTCCATATTATTTTTCATTCAATATCTTTCATACCTTTGATTATTGCTTGTGGATTGGCCACCTATTATTGATAGCTAAGGTTAATATTTGAGATTGGGTTGAGGACAAATCATCTAGACCTAATTAAGCTTTCTTGAATAGGAATTTAAACCAGGATTCAAATCATTGAATAGGAATTTAAACCAGGATTCAAATCAAATTGTGATTTAGGTGGTTGCATTTTCCTTATACTTAATTTAATTAATTAATTGATGAACACAATCAATGAGATTTAATTAATTAGTTATAAATTGAGAATAAACGCGATCAATTGCATTCTCTAGTCTTAGCAGAAATGCCAATAATCTTGGATGTTGATTAATTCTTTATATTCACCAAATGTTCCAATTCATTATTGGATAGCAAGCTAAACTCCCAATTGTTCTCATTGATTATACTCATCTCTTCATAATTCGTTTTGTTTAATTTACTTAATTGTTTTTATTTCAATTTTCTCTTCACCAATATTTTAATTAGAGTGTTTAGGATTTAATTTCAGAGTTTGTTTTAGTAATTTTAAGAAAATAATTAAGGATTTAAACCATTGCAATTCCTTGAGAGATCAACCTCGAGAGTAGACTCATCGCAATACTATTTATGATTCGTGCACTTGCGAGCATTTAAAATTTGCACATCAAAAAGCCTTATTTTTCTTCAATTTCTTTCACTTATCTCTAAAGGGACTTCCAATCTAAACAAAACACAAGTTCATAAGAGTTTTAAATCAAATATTTTACACTACCCATAAGAAAATTGAACTTGAAACCCTTAAATCAGCATGCTTAGTCTCAAACCCAATCTTCATTGAAACAAAAAAATTTCCTCAAACTTTTCATAAATAAATCTTCAGATCAAACTTTCAAAAACATAAATCCTTAGTCTGATAAATATAATTGATAAATAAGAAGAAAGAAAGACAAACCTTTACCTTAATTTTTGCCAAAACTCCCCCATTCTGTCATTTCTCTTCCTCTCCTTCTTTCCCTCTTTCGTTTTCTTTTCTTTTTCTCCTCTCTCTCAACCCTTCTAGAGAATTTCAGCATTTTCTAGCTTCTCTCTCTCACACACACACCCTATTTATAGACAAAGAGTCCCCAAATTGCATAACCACCCTATAAGACTTTAAAATTTCTGAAACTCCCCTAAAACATATTTTCATTACTTAAAATCTTATTTTATGTACTTGTTTCCAAGTTCCACTAATCCCAGTACTAAATAATTACAACTCAAAACTAAGCAAGTACACCGAAAACGTGTCGAAGTGAAACACCAAAATTTAAAATATTCAATTTAAGGTATCAAGCTCTAGAATACACCCCAAAAACTCCTTAGAAAATATTTTGTCCACCTAGATGACTCTTCCATCAAAGAAGACACTGTCCTGCTAGCACAAAAACAACTCAACAAAAAATTATCAAATCACCATCCACCACCATAAAAACAAACCAACAAAGAATAAGAGGTCAGCCCCTAGAAAACATAGCAACTAAAGAAATGAAAACTGACCACCATAGACAAAGCACATTAAACTAAGAACCCACTCTAAAAGCTCCAAGTAAACTAGCTCAACAGAAACAAACATGTTCTACTAAAACAATTACGGAAAAAAAGGAACCTAACAACTTCCAAATTCGAAAGACTACCTCTTCTAATACCATATTATCATCTTCCTCCAAACAATTCGAACTACTATAATTTCACTAACAAAAAATAGTTCATCAGAGACACCCCAAAAACGACAAACAAAACTAAAACTAATGACAATCCCACCAATAGATATAACATCAACCAATAGCAAACTAGAGCATCGTTCAACAATTTTACATAACATCTTACCTACAAAACTCAATCACCTCCTTCCTAAACTATACTGTGCTGAAAAAAAATCACCCACTTGTAAAAAAGCTCAACCCCTATACAACCAATCTACATACTATCAAAAACCAAAACAACGAAGAGAAATAGCCATCAAAATTTGAAATAGATTTAGACCAATAGAACCACTAAAACATATGTACCAATTCAGAACCAAATCCACTAAATAAAACAACCAAAGCTTAAACTCCCTCATTGTAACGACTCATCCCGGGTTGACCACCCCTGAGACAGTGTCATCACATTTTAAAAATCCCAGCATGACACATATATGCAACAATAAAAAAAAATACTAATAGAAATTTTTACTGTAATCCTCAACCCTCAACAAGGGAGATAAATCAATTTGATATTAACTTAAACATAATATATAACGTAAAATGCATGAATATTTACAAATAAAATTTTTATATTTCATTTTCTCATTTGTCTGAGGATGTTGACACGTACGTGGCTTACAGAAAATGATTTCGTCTGACTCTCAACCCACCAGACTATTTGTCCTGTCTACTACTTGAAATCATTGTACAATGAGGAATGAGCTTCACAAGCTCAGTGAATTAAATTTACTAGAAGTATTCAATTTGTATAAATAACCCTTTAATATTTAATCATTTATTTCTAATATGACTAGATAATAGTATGCAGTCTAACATTTAAATAATTACTATCACATCATACTTCTATGTCTTTTTCTCACTATAACTCTCTTTGTGAGACTCATTTATCTACAAATAAAATAAATGCATAATATCAACAACACTTCAGTAAAAATATTAACATGTAAAATAGATGCAATGCATGAATTATTATTATTAGAGAATGTCTTCCCACATGTCGACATGTTTTTATCTTAGACTGGCCCCCTCCCGGTTCTTTCATTCTCATTTAGACATGTTGCCTTCCCGGTTCTTTTATTCTCATTAGACCGATCGCCTTCCCGGTTCTTTTATTCTCATTAGACCGATTGCCTTCCCGGTTCTTTTATTTTCATTTAGACCGACTGTCTTCCCGGTTCTTTTATTCTCATTCAGATGTATATGAAAACTGATATGAATACGCATATAAATAATAAAATAAAAATAAGTGTGTATTCAGACATTTAACTAGCTATCATGATTATTCTCAAATTATTATTTGAAAATTCCACTAAATTATTCTCCTCATATATCACATCAATTTATCAACCATAACTCATCAAGAATTTATTTATCACCATCATTATTAAATCAACTCATTATTCTAATAATATCTCTTTTAACATAATAATTTTCTACGTGTCCAATATTCATATCATACCTATCAATTTAATTTTTATCTACCACCAAAGCATAAGCTAATAATTCATTTTAATATTATCACTAGATATTTGATTTTTATTTTGATTACTTAAACTAAATCTAACTCACCATGTAACACTTAAAGCTACCCATGGATCACCTCATTGCCCTTCCCGTTCCTCTCAGTAATTTCCCCCGGTTGCTTATCGTCAACACCTGACATAATATTTATATTAAAATTCTAATTTATTCTTCAATTCTTCATAAACCACACCCTTTGAAAATTCCCACTTTGAAATCCAAGAAATTTCATGAATGCTAAAAATTCAAAAATAAACATTACGTTATTACCTTCTGTTTTTCTGATAGTTTTTCGTGACTCTCTATAAAATTCCCCCCTAAACCCCTTCAAAATTTTGCTCTTTCAACCTTTCTTTCGGTCTCCAAGTGTTTAAAGAAATAGAGAAATTTGAAGGAAAACTAAATGAGATTTTGTAGGTATAAATATAATTATGTTAATTATATATATATATATATATATATGTATATGTATATATATATATACATATATATGTATATATATATATACATGTATACATGTATATACATATATATGTATATATATATATGATTTGTTGCAAACTCAAAATATCTCTGCTCAATCACCAAAGCTTCCATGTTTTTGCTATTTGTTGAACATGCATTAGCTTAGCAGCAGGTGCCGTACCTGCTGCCATGTTTTTGCTTGTTTTTTTTTTTTAAGAAAACTTTTTTCTTTTTTTTTTGTTGGACATCTCAATTTTTTTTTAAATTTAACTTTTTTGCATTTAACAATATCTATATGTTATTTTAACTCTATGCCATATTTATTAAAGTACTTCTTTACCCTTACTTTACAAATACGAGTATTACAATTCTATCCACCTTACAAAAATTTCGTCCCTAAAATTTCCTTGCCTAATTCTAGAAAAAGTTGAGGGTAATCCTTCCTCATTCTTGCTTCATGCTCCCACATGACTTCTTCGACATCTTTATTCCGCCATAATACTTAAATCAAAGGAATAACTTTATTTCGCAAGACTTGTTCCTTTCTGTCTAGGATTCTGACCGGTACTTGCATAAAAGTCAAATCTTCCTAAAATTCTACCGCTTGATTCGAGATACTATAGGATTCATCGTGTAAGTACTTTCTTAGTAGTGACACATGAAACACATTATGTAATTGCGTTAATTTTGGAGGCAAATCCAAACGACATATTACTGGTCCAATTCTCTCGATCACCTCATATGGCCCTATAAATCTCGAGCTCAACTTTCCCTTCTTTTTAAACCTCAACACACCCTTCCATGGAGATATCTTCAAAAATACCCAATCATCAACTTGGAACTCAAGAGGTCGTCTTCTTTTATCATCATATCCCTTTTGTCTGTTCTGGGCTACTCTGAGGTTCTCCCTAACCAGTTTGATCTTTTCAGTAGTCAAATCTATCATTTCTGGGCCATATATCTTTCTCTCTCCAACTTCTTCCCAGCATACCGAAGTTCTACACCTTCTACCATATAAAGCCTCGAAGGGTGCCATCCTAATACTAGTTTGATACTGATTATTGTATGCAAACTCGATTAAAGGCAAATAAGCATCCCAGCTCATTGAGAAACTTAATACACTTACCCTGAACATATCTTCTAGTATTCTGATGATTCTCTCCGTTTTCCCATCAGTTTATGGATGAAAAGCTGTACTAAACTGCAATTGTGTACCCATAGCTTCTTGGAAACCCCTCTTAAATCTAGAGGTAAATCTAGAATCTCTATCTGACACAATACTCAAGGGTACTCCATGTAATTTTACTATCTCCACTACATACAATTCAGTCAACTTTTCTGGACTCTAGGTAGTTTTAATAGGAAGAAAATGTGAAGACTTGAAAGTCTATCCACTATAACCCACACAGTGTCATGTCCCTTCTGGGTATAGGAAAAACCAGAGAAAAAATCCATACTCACGTTTTCCCATGGCCACTCAAGTACTGGAAGAGGTTGTAATAAACCTGTTGGATGTCTATTCTCAAACTTCACCTACTGACAAGTCAAACATCTAGAAATATATTCTGCTATATACTTTTTTATCCCTGACCACCAATAATTCTATCTCAAACCCCTGTACATCTTATTAATACCTAGGTGCATGGAATATATGGAATCATAAGCCTCCCTTAGTATCTTCTTTCTCGTCTCCACATTATTGGGAACACAAACTCTATGCCCCAATACTACCATACCATCTTCTCTAATTCTAAACTTAGTTGACTTCCCACTCAATACTTCCCGTCTGATCTTCTCTATTCCCTCATCTCTACCCTGAATTTGTAATAAATGATCAATAATTGAAGATTATATCACCATATTTGCCATCAGTACTCCTCTATCATCGACACTCAACTGCATCCTCATGCTTCTTAATTCTATCATCAGGCTAGTATTATAACTCCCAATAACAACTAATCTCCCTGTAGCCTTTCCACTCAATGCATCAGCTACTACATTAACCTTTCTTGGATGATAATGAATCGTACAGTCATAATCACAAATCAACTCCATCCACCTCCTCTGCCTTAAATTCAACTCTTTCTGGATTGGTAAGTGCGTCAAGCTTTTATTATCAGTAAAAATTTCACAATTTGCTCCATATAGATGATCTCTCAAAATCTTCAAAGCTAAAACTATGGTAGCCAATTCTAAATCATGGGTCGGGTAATTCCTCTAATGGTTCTTTAGTTACCTAGATGCATAAGCTATAACTCTCCAAATCTTCACAATTGGCTTCATATAGATGATGTCTCCCAATCTCAGGTCTATCTTAGAAAACACTTTAGCTCCCTGTAATTGCTCGAATAAATCATCTATTCTGGGCAAAGGATATCTATTCTCGATGGTGATCTTATTCAACTGTCTATAATCAATACACAACCTCATTGTCCCATCATTCTTCTTGACAAATAACACAAGGGCTCCCTAGGGTGACATGGCCGGATAAACTGTTTATCTAGCAACTCCTTAAGCTAAACTTTCAACTCAATTCAGCTGGTGCCATTCTATAAGGTGCTATGGATATGGTTGCTGATCCTAGAATCACCTCGATAGAAAACTCAATTTCCTTATTGGGAGGAAAACCAGATAACTCCTCAGGAAATATGTTAGAAAAATCTTTCACTACCAAGATTTATTCTAACTTCCTACTTTTTTTGCTAGAATCCACCACATATGCCAAATACCCTTCACAACCCTTCTTTAACCATTTACTAGCAGTTAAGGCAGAAATAATACAATTAGAAAGTATCTTACGTTCTATCTAAAAACTAAACTCCTCCTGTCCAGGTATCTTGAACACCACATTTTTCCTAAAAAATCTACCCAAGCATGATATGCAGATAACCAATTCATCCCCAGAATTAAATCAAAATCTGTCATGTCTAAAGGTAATAAATCAACTTCAAATTCTCTATCAGTAATATTAATAACACAACCTCGATAGAGTGTTCTGATAATAACCCTATCTCCAACAGGAACCTCAACAATAATCGTATGCATCAAAGGACTAGCACTAGCATCAATAGATTTCATATAAATACTAGATGCAAAAGAATAAGTTGCACCAGGATCAATCAATAATCTAGCAGGCCTACTAAGAATAAATATCATACCCATAACAACATCAGAAGTGGCTCGTACATCCTGTTGGGTCAATGCATAGACTCTGCTATCTCTGGACTGAATCTGGCTGCCATATTTTCACTCTGCTACTGATCCTTGACCTCTGCCCCAAACACTCCCTGATCCACTACCTCTCTCCACCGATCTTCTCCCATCACTTCCAATGCTTACGTCAGCTGATTTCCCCACGGGACAATCTACAACATGTCCTCCCTCACCATATACAAAGCATATCTACGTAGGGCAATTCCAAGACAGATACCACGTCTGATTACATCTAAAGTAAACCCTTGACTCTCGATCATACATCAGATTACCACTTCCCCTTGATGGCATACTTACTCCTTTACCATAACTCCAAATTCGCATAGCTTGTCTCCTAAATCGAGGGGTCCCACTGGTATTACTCTGAGCTACAGAAGTAATAGATTATGCTTGCCTCTGACTCTGCACTATTGTTCCTTGTGACAAGGAACGCCCCCTCTGGGGTGGTCTCTCGCCCTATACACCCATACTACTACCACCTCTAGGTCTCTCAAATCTAGACCTTTTCAGCCAATCTCTCATACCTCTAAACTCCATCAAATCCTGCTTAATCTATAATGCTTTATCCACCAGTACAACATAATTCCCTATGCCCATGTAAGAGACTTTAGTCTGAATGTCATAGTGTAATCCATCTAAAAATCTCTTACATTTTCTCTCATCCGTATTCACTAATTCAGGTAGAAATTTTGACAGAGCTATAAATCTACTATCATACTCCACCACATATAAGGTATTTTGCCTTAAGTGAATAAAATCTCTCTCCTGCTGGATTTAAAATGTATCTGGAAAGTATTTCGCAAAGAACTCATCCTTAAACTTACTCCAGGTTAAAGGTTGTTCCACCTGTGAACTCACCCTAGGCAGAATATCTTCCCACCATTGTGAAGCCTCACCTTCCAACATGAATGAAGCAAAAGCAACCTTCTGTCTATCTGTCACTGGTAAGACTTCAAAATATTTCTCCACATGTCTAATCCACTGCACAGCTTCCACAGGGTTTACAAATCCTCTAAAAGACTGAGGTTTAAACTTAAGAAATCTCACAAAACAATCCCCTTGTATCTCACATGCAAAGGCACCTTCTCCCTTATAAACCTTCGTCTCACCATATCAGGTTCTACTCTACCCCTTTCCTCTAATCTACTCTGCAGATTATTAGCCCATTCTTCAGCTACATTCATCCTTTATATAGCACGATTAAGAGCTTCTCTTAATTCATCCTTCCTAACCTCAGATTCTCTCCCAGCTCTACTAGTACCAGCTACACTATCCTTTCTAACCTCAGATTCTCTCCCACCCTCTGCTTCAGTTCTTCTAAATATTGGGGGTCTACCGCATCCCATCTGATTTTGAATTCTACCTCTAGCTCTAGCACGTCCACGTTTCATCCTCAAACTCTACATTAAAATATAGTTTATTTAGATTTTCCACTTCTTTCAGTTCTCATGCAGTCTACAGAATCATAAAACATAATGCTCTGATACCAACATTTAAAATATAGTCTAACATTTAAATAATTACTATCACATCATACTTTTATGTCTTTTTCTCACTGTAACTCTCTGTGAGACTCTTTTATCTACAAATAAAATAAATGCATAATATCAACAACACTTCAATAAAAATATTAACATGTAAAACAGATGCAATGCATGAATTATTATTATTAGGGAATATCTTCCCATATATCGACATATTTTTATCTTAGACCGACCCCCTCCCGGTTCTTTCATTCTCATTTAGACCGACTGCCTTCTCGGTTCTTTTATTCTCATTAGACCGGTTATCTTCCCGATTTTTTTATTCTTATTTGACCGGCTGCCTTCCCGGTTCTTTCATTTTCATTTAGACCGGTTGCCTTCTCGATTCTTTTATTCTCATTCAGATGTATATGAAGATATGAATACGCATATAAATAAGAAAATAAAAACAAGCATGTATTCAGACATTTAAACTAGCTATCCTGATTATTCTCAAATTATTATTTGAAAATTCCACTAAATTCTTTTCCTCATATATCACATCAATTTATCAACCATAACTCATCAAGAATTTATTTATCACCATCATTATTAAATCAACTCATTATTCTAATAATATCTATTTTCACATAATAATTTTCTACGTGTCCAATATTCATATCATATCTACCAATTTAATTTTTATCTACCACCAAAGCATAAACTAATAATTCATTTTAATATTATCACTAGATATTTAATTTTTATTTAGATTACTTAAAGTAAATCTAACTCACCACGTAGCACTTAAAGCTACCTGTGGATTACCTCCTTGCCCTTCTCGTTCCTCTCAGCAATTTCCCCCGGTTGTTGATCGTCAACACCTGACATAATATTTACATTAAAATTCTAGTTTATTCTTCAATTCTTCATAAACCACACCTTTTGAAAATTCCCACTTTGAAATCCAAGAAATTTCATGAACGCTAAAAATTCAAAAATAAACATTATATTATTACCTTATGTTTTTCTGATAGCTTTTTGTGACTCTCTATAAAATTCCCCCGTAAATCCCTTCAAAATTTTGCTCTATCAACCTTTCTTTCAGTCCCCAAGTGTTTAAAGAAATAGAGAAATTTGAAGAAAAACTAAACGAGATTTTGTAGGTATAAATATAAATTAGGTTAAGTATATATGTATGTATATGATTTGTTGAAACCCAAAATATCTCTGCAGCTCAATGACCAAAGCTTCCATGTTTTTGCTATTTGTTCAACATGCATTAACTTGGCAGCAGGTGCTGCCACGTTTTTGCTTGCTTTTTTTTTTTTAAGAAAACTTTTTTTTTCTGTTTTTTTTATTGGACGTCCCAAATTTTTTCTTTTTTAAAAAAAAATTAACTTTTTGCATTTAACAATATCTATGTATTATTTTAACTCTATGCTATATTTATTAAAGTACTTCTTTACCCTTACTTTACAAATATGTGTATTACACTCATATCCCAACTTCCACTTTAAAGTATTGTTTTACCAAGGTGAATTTTTGACCAAAATCTCCAAAAAAATCTCATCTTACAACTCACTCCATTGTATCAACTCAAACACCTCCCGGTGTTAACTTTCTATTAATAGAGCCACAGGCCAAACAATTAACCCATACCATTACAACTTCACAAACAAAATAACTCTATACACCATAATAGTCCCAAACTAAAACATAATATATTAAAAAAAAAGAACCCAAAATAAACAAAATTATACTTACTCTCCCTCCTCTTGTTCCCTAGAAACAACAACCCTAGATATAGCAACCATATGAAATTAGCGATGGCAGTCCAATAAATGCATACCCTTAATATGACATCACCCATCACAACTGCCCAAACATTACAAAAAGGCTTCCTAACATCCCACTTTGTCCACCCCTTGCTTTGCTAGACCATCGGTTAACGAATTAGCCTCTTTCGATGTATGAATAAAAAAGACTGAAGGAAGCTTTAATAACATATTATCAATTTCATTGAAAATGGAGTTGTATTTCCATAGACCTCTCTCCTTATCAAAAATCCAAGATAAAACCATCATAGAGTCACTCTCAACAATTACTTTTGACACCCTCTACAATCTACTCCACTACAAAAAACCAGTACCTTCCTAATAGCCAGTAACTCAACATAATTAGATATAGCTATCCCTATATTTTCAAAAAACAAACCCAACACATACCCTTCAGAATTCCTCAAAACTCCTCATACCCTAGCAGGCCTAAGCTTACCTCTAGAAGACCCATCAATATTACACTTAACACAACCCTTAGGCGGGGGTAGCCACTCAACAACACTTCTCTCATTTCCCTTTTGAGACAAAAAAAAACTAATATTCGAAATATTCAATAGCAGATCCTGGACAGAGAAAGAAAAATCTGGACATACAACCTTAATCCACTCCAGCCACCTTACCTTAATCAATTCACACACAAACCTTACTACAAAATTTCCTTCTCTAAACACCACAACATTTCTTCATAACCAAATTGTCCAAACAACTACAAAGAACCCCATAGACCATTATTTTCCAGCCCCTTTTTGCGGGACATAAACATTCTTATATTTGAAACAAACATTGGATCGACTTCGGACTAACCCAAACTACACCCCACCATTCCAAAACTTGATACCATACCACCTATATCTTTTAGCACTCTAAAAATAGATGATTAATAGATTCAGGGAAATTCCCATACAATGGGCATAACAACTTTGACTCCTCTATGCATCATCTCTTACACAATTCTCCTATAATAGCTAACTTACCTTTCAATAGCATCCAGACAAAGCATTCAATCTTTGGAGGGACCAATCCACTCCACTCCTTTCTTTCCAAACAACTCGACCCATTGCCCGGCCCACCAAACTCATTTCTAAAATACTTTATGGAAAATTTTCCTTCTAAACTAAACTTCCAAATAACTTTATCTTTTCTCACTTTGCTAACAACTACCCCATCTAACACCTTTTTAATTTCTAACCATTGAACACACTCCCAATCAAAAAGCCTCATTGTAAAAGCAATCTTCTAGACCCATTTATCCCCAACTCAAGACCCATACTCCACCACATTCATCGACTTATTACTTGCAAGCTGAAACAACTTTGGATAACAATCCTTTAAATAGACATCCCCAACCCATTTATCAACCCAAAACAGCTTATCCCCATTACCCAGACAAATACCAATTCCTTTCCTCATAATTTCATCAAATCTAAGCTACCCACCATACCATACACAATATCCTTCCATACAGTAGAAAAACTTCTTTCCTTCAGACACTATTGGAAACACCCAAACTCAGAATAGTTGTACTTTGCACAAATAACCTTTCTCCAAAACTCATCATACTCTGAAATAAATCTCCACACCTATTTGTAAAGTAAAGCTAAATTTTTAAAACAAATACGGCCTACACCCAAGCCACCGTTTACCCTACTTTAACAATTTTCCTCCTACCCAACGAGATGTAGTTTCCTATTATCACCGCCCCCATCCCATAAGAAAGATATGAATACCTTTTCCAAATCAATAACTACACCCCTTGCAATTTTAAAAATTGACATTTAGTAAATTGGCAGATTATTGAGGACTGCTTTAATCAGCGTAACCCGACCCCCAAAAGATAATAAATTTTGCTTCCAGCCCGTTAACTTTTTCTTCACCCTTTTAATCACAAGCAACCAAGTTGAAATATCTCTCGGACTCGCCCCTAAAGAGAACCCTAGATATGTTAATGGCAAATTCTGCTATCTAGATTTCATTTTCGAAGTCCACCCACTCACTTCCCTATCCTCAACTCCCATGCCTACAACACAGCTTTTAATAAAATTTATTTTCAGCCCGAAAATAACCTCAAAACACTTGAGAATTCTTTTAGTACAGCATAACTCCTCTTCCTTCTTTTCACAAAAAAACATAGTATCATCAGCAAATTAAATGAGAGACCCCACTACACCATTTACATTTACCCCACTAAATTCATTGATCTCAATTTCCTTTTCAACTAACAAGCTGAGTCTTTCAATTGCTAGATTGAACAAAAAGGAGGACAATGGATCCCCTTGATACAACCCCCTTCCTATAAAAAATTTATTGGCAGGTAACCCGTTTACCAAGATAGATACTTGAGCCAAAGAAATGCATTCTTTCATCCGACTTCTCCATTTTTTTTCCCAAATCTCATACACTCCATAATATTATCCAGGAATGACCAATCTAAACTTTCATAAGCCTTTTAAAAATCAACTTTAAATAAGACACCACCCACCCTTTTACTTTTTGATGAAATCCACTATTTCGTTAGCAATCATCACACTATCCGGAATCTGTCTACCTTTCACAAAAGCAGAATAAGACTTGTTAATAAGACCGCCCATAACTTTCTTTAATTTGTTAGCTAGAACTTTAGTTACTAGCTTGTATACACAACTAATGAGACTAATAGGTCTTTAATCACCTATACCAATTCAACACCTTCGGAATCAAAGTAGTAAAAGAGGTATTTAATTCTTTCATCAATTTTCTATTCTGAAAAACTTCTCGAACAGTCTCAAGAAATCTCCTCTCAGGAACTCCTACTTATCCTTAATAAAATTCATATTAAAACTATATGGCCCATGTACTTTATTTCCATCACAATCTCTAATTGCTTCCAAAATTTCTTCTTCCGAAAACTTTCCTTCAATTTCAATTTTCTGACTTTCATTCAACTAACTCCACCCCAAATTATCCATATACACATCAACTACCTCCCTTTTCTCATAATGGTTCTTAAAGAAATTAAACACCCACCTCTAGATCTCGAATGAGACTTCACTCCACTTGCAAATAATTAATTCTATTCCTTTGCTTTCTTCTTGTAGCCTTCAAATGAAATAATCTTGTATCTTTATCCCCTTCCTTAATCCATTTCACTCGTGATTTCTAGCGTCATTCACTTTCCTCAATTCTAAGAAATTTCCATAAGTTGCAGTGAGCTTCACCAAATTCCATAGCTTCTCTATCTAGAAGTGCTCCAATATCTGCTTTTTTCTAAAGCTCATCAATCTTAGACTCAAGGGTCAACAAAATTCCATTCATCGAACCTCCATTCTTCTTCCTCTAATCTTTGATAACTCTTTTTAGTAACTTCAACTTCTTGAAAAATTTGAAACCCACCCACCCTCATGTATTATGCTTTTCCCATTCCTTACCAATACACTTGTTAATATCCCTATTTTTTAACCAATGATTGAAAAACCTGAATGGTACTGGCCCTCATTTTGTATTTTCTTCACAAATAAGAACAGGACAATGATTTGATACAGAGTAAGACAAACTACGTTGAACCACATTATGAACTAACCTGAGTAAATCATCCAATACCAAAAATCTATCTAATCTACCTCTTTTATGGCTATCAGAGTTGTGAGCCCAAGTAAAAACCCTTCTCGTCATCCAACAACCCAGATGAATGGATAAAGCTACTGAAATTCCTTGACAAATGAACAATATCAGACACTCTCACCCTCTCCTCATTCCCCAACACAGCAATAAAATCTCCACAAACACACCATGGCATTCAAAATCGATTTTGCAAATAAATTAGCTCTTCCCGCATAAATATTCACAAAAATACATTAAGTATCAATCTCCACTAACTTTCCTTTCAATAATAAAAAAGCTGGTGCTTTTATTTTATCCTCTAACACCAAAAAAACTAGACTCCCAAACTGACAACAAACCATTGGTAGCTCCATGACTGCCTATCCATTCCCACTCCATATAATTGTCAATACCCATCGTCCTAATCAGCTAGACATCTACCCTTTTCTTTTTTGTTTCTTGAAAAAAACACCATAGAAGGCTTATTTATGAACGATTCGAGACCTGTCAATCGCATAAATTATAAACAGAAAGAAAATAAGATAATATTTACCCATGTTCACCCAAGAATAGGGCTACGTCCTGCCAGAATTTTCTTATTATCAACTTCACAAATCTCTCTATTACAATGTATACTCAGTACATAAAGAGTATTTATATGCAACTTAAAACGTCCTAATTATGGTCTAATTAGGTTTCCATTCTGCTGCAGAACTACTGCTCTTCATGGGCCCAAGCTCAAACCGCCAAGTAAAAAACTAGGACCAACTCATGTACATGACCTAAAAAGTTTCGGGGGCGCTACCCCCTAACCCCTGCCAGCTCTCCGAGGAGCGGGGCCCCGTGTTTATCCGGGGTTCTACAGATCTGGTCTCGTGAAGTATGCATCAACTCTAACAATCTCTCACTTGGTAAATACTTCACACACATGGAAACTTCCCAATACTCCATTTCTTCAAGCCCATCTCAGTAGCACACCACTCAAACTTTGCTAGACTAACTACTTTAGTCAAGAAATCTGTATTGCACACTGTTGTATCGACTTTCTCCAAGATTATCACATTTTCTTCAATCTTTTCTCGGATGAAGTGATATTGGATATCAATGTGCTTCGTCCATGAATGAAATGCAGGATTCTTTGCTAAGAATATAACACCTTAATTGTCACATTTCACCTTCATTATTTTTTTTATTAAACCCAAGCTCAGCACATAAGCTTTGGAGCCAAACTGTTTCTTTTCCAGTATGAGTTATTGACATATACTCTGCTTCTGTAGATGAAAGGGCAACAACACTTTGCCTTTTGCTCATCCAACTTACTGCCCCACCAAACAGATTGAACACATACCCGCTTGTAGACCTCCTACTATCAATGTCTCATCCCTAGTCAACATCAACTGATCCTACAATATCGAGATTCTTCTTACTTTCTGTACCTTTTATACCTCCATAACATAATATAAACTCTGACGTGCCACAAAAATATCTAAGAACTCTCTTGATTGCAATCCAATGCTCTTTCCCAGGATTTGACATATATCTACTCAATACTCTCATTATTTGGGCAATATCTGGTCTCGTATACACCATAGTGTACATCAAGCTTCCAACTACACTAGTATAAGGTACGTGCGCCATATCTTCAGCTTCTTTCTCTGTCTTCGGACATTGTTCCGTAGATAACTTGATTCCCGAAGGAATGGGAGTCCCTACAGGCTTGCTATCAGACATGTTGAATTTCTTCAATACTTCTTCAATATACTTCTTCTGACTTAGCCATAGTTTTCAATTTTCACGATCCCTCTTTATCTGTATGCCCAATATAACATTTGCTGGCTCTAGGTCTTTCATGTCAAACTGCCTTGCCAACAATACCTTCACAGTGCTAATCATCTTCCTATTATTTCTAATCAACAACATATCATCCACATATAAGGTTAAAATGACAAAATCAACCCCTAACCTTTTCACGTAGACACAGTGATCAGCATAGTTACGAGTGAACCCAAGCTGCATGACATATGTATGAAACTTCTAGTACCACATCCGTGGTGACTGCTTTAGTTTGTATAGAGACTTCTTCAATTTACAAACCAGTTCTTCCTTGCCTTTGCTCACAAAGCCTTCGGGCTGTTTCATGTAAATTTTCTCCTCTAAGTCCCCATAAAGGAAAGCTGTCTTCACATCCAGTTGCTCAACGTCTAGATCATAAGCAGTTGTCATGGATAAGACACATCTGATAGATGTTAACTTTGCTACCAGGGAAAATATCTCACCATAGTCAATTCCTTCTATTTGCGAATACCTCTTTATAACCAAACGTGCCTTATACTTTTCTACCATTCCATCTGCATTTGTTTTCTTCTTGAAAATCCATTTGCACCCAATTGCCTTCCTATCTTTAGGTAATTTCATAAGGCTCTATGTTTCATTCTTGTCCAGTGCCTGCATCTCCTCTTTCATAACATCCTCCCACAGATTTGCCTCCTCTGAGCTCCTTGCCTCTTTCATTGTGCTAGGATCATCACTAGTAATATTTAAAGCATATAATGCATTCAAAGACTAGGGGAATACCTGATAGATGGTCTCCTAACCTGTGTGGATCTCCTTATGACAGGCGTGGTCTCTACCTGTAAGCCAACATCTGAATCCTCATCCTCTACATCAGAAACATGAATATCTTGCTCAGACCCAACTGACTCAGTATCTAAAGTATCTGGTGCAGTCTGTGAGGTACTCTCCCACTCTTTATCTCCTAGGATAAGATCAATCTGAACCAGTTTTGGCTGTTTCGGTACATTTTGGACAGCCACCACATCCCTTTATGTTTCTCTGAACACATCTCTACTGTAAACTGCACTCTTGTTTTTTAGATTCCATAACTTGTACCCTTTGACCCCATCCTTATAACCAATGAAGATGCACTTCACTAATTTGTTGTCAAGTTTTTTCCTCTTTTCTTTTGGCACATGAATATAAGTATCACACTCAAACACCTTAACATGAGCCAAACTCGGTTTCTTCCCGAATAATGCCTCAAACGGTGTTTGATCCTGTAAAGCTGGAGTAGGTGACCTATTCTTCAAATAACATGCCGTAGCTATAGCCTCTGCCCCTAACTCCGGCTCCAAGACTGCACAACTTAACATACAACTCGATTTCTCCAAGAGTGACCGATTGAGTCTCACGCCCACCCCATTCTGTTGAGGTGTATATGGAGTTGTTTTTTTGTCTTGTAATGTCGTTTGCCACACAGAATTGCTCAAAATTATTTGAGCAAAATTCCCCTCTATTATCTATTCTCAGTACTTTTATCTTTCTTTCTATCTAATTTTCTACCAATGCTTTAAACTCACGAAACTTATCAAATGCTTCAGCTTTACTCTTAATGAAATAAATCCATGCATAACTTGAAAAATCATCAATGAAATAGACATAATACTTTGATTTTCTAAGAGATTGGACCGAAACTGGCCCAAACACATCATTATGTATTAAATCCATAATATCCTTTACCCTCGTGCCAACGGACTTAAAACTCGCACGGTTCTGCTTGCCATGTAGACAATACTCACAGATATCAAATCCCATTTAGCAATCTGGGACTCCCTTCACCATCTGTTTTGATGATAAATTAGATAGTCCCTTTTCATCGATATGCCCAAGCCTGTGATGCCACAACATAGAGGACATTGCCTCATCATCAATCGTCTTCTCAGAGATAAAACCTCAACTGCACTGACTTTGTATTGTATTTCCCAGCAGCTTGTACAACATACCAAACCGAACAGCTCGTGCAATTACTAATGATCCATGAGTCATCTTGCATGAATTTTTGTTATAGCTGAAATTTACTCCCCCATCTGCCATCTTGCTGACTGATATTAGGTTCCTACTGAGACCCGGAATATGCATCACACTTGAAAGTGTTCTGATTGTCCCATCATTCATCCTTAACTTTACCTTCCCATGACCAAAAAATTTCACTGGAGAGTTATCTCCCAATAAAGCATTTCCCCCATCAAAGGTTTCATACTCACGAAACTAGTCCCTGTGAGGTGTCATGTGAAAGGATGCTTCTGTGTCAATTATCCAAATATTCTAATCTGATTGAGCCAAACAAGATGCCATATTTAAGTCACCAGTATCATCATCATATTGGTTCCTATTACTTGAAGCTGATATCTCGCCTGTTCACTTTTCAAGGTTCATACACTTACTTCTGCACTCCTTCTTTAAATGCCCAGGCTTCCTACACTTCCAACACTTCAACCTAGATTTATCTATACTTTTCGATCTTCCCCTGAACATGGGTTTATCACCAGACCACTTGTAGGCTTTATCATGGGTTCATCCTTTCATAGATAAGGCCTAATTTGATGAGTTTTCTGTACCCTTCCGCCTCATCTCTTTAGACAATAGGGCTGCCACGACATTCTCAAAAGACAGATCAGTCGTACCACTACCAATCGCAACTATCAAGTTCTGTCACGAATCAGGCAGTGAACAGAGCAGTGTAATATCCTTATCGTCATCCATCACATCAATATTAATAGATAATAACTAACCTATCAAAGTGTTGAACTCATGTAGATGAACACAGAAAGAATTGCCCTCAGCCATCCGAAGGTTATACAACTTTTTTCACAGAAACAGTTTATTTACCAGAGATTTACTCTGATAAAGGCTTTCCAGCCTCTTCTAGAGATCTTTCATAGTTTTTTCTCCAGAAACATTTATCAGGACAGAATCAGCTAGGCACAGCCGAATCATACTTCATGCCTTCCGATTAAGCTTCTCCTATTCCATGATGGTCACTGAAGATGATGTTGAAACCACCACCTGCGATGCCTCTATCGTGGACCTCGTACTCTTCGGTATCTCATCGACTATCACCATCCACAGATCCCTATCCACGAGTGGATCCTCCATCTTCAGTTTCCATAACTCAAAGATCTTCCCTTTGAACTTCTCGATTTTAATCCATGATCCAATCGACATCTTTGATCATTAAATCCTCAAACACAAGGCTTTGATACCAATTGAACGATTTGAGACCTGTCAATCAAGTGAATTATAAACAAAAAGAAAAGAAAACAAGATTTACCCAGGTTCACCCAAGAATAGGGCTACGTCCTGCTAGAAGTTTCTTATTATCAACCTCACAAATCTCTATTTTACAATGTATGCTCAGTACATAAAGAGTATTTATATGCAACTTAAGATGTCTTAATTATGGTCTAATTAGGTTTCCGTTCTGTAGCAGAGCTACGGCTCTTCATGGGCCCAAGCCCAAACCGCTCACCAGGGAGCGGGACCCCCTTGTTCGTCTGTGGTTCTACAGATCTGGTCCCGTGAAGTATGCACCAACTCTAACAATTTGTAGACAATAAACTCCGCATGACCCTTTAATATTTCCTTCTTCCCTATCCCTCTCACATTCCAACTGATTAACTTCCAAAATAGGATATGCAAACATTTACACCCTTTTATTTTACAAACCTTCAAACCCTCGCTTCTCTCGCCTCAAATTTTTCCCAAACCTCTTTGCTTAAGTTCCACTACCCGCCTCTGAATTACCTCTTCTTCCTCCTTAAAGATCAGACCCAACTTCTTTCCCAAAGCTAGTGTTTTAGCAGCCTCCTCCATAATAATATTATTTCGATGCCAGAAATCTCCGTCCAAAATTGATGGGTCGTTTCTAATGGTGAACTTTTGTGCTTTCACTATAATAGTCTTTATCTCTGAACTTTGCTTTCCTTTAGATTTGCTCTTCGATTTACTCTTACCTCCCCCCAATACTCTTCTTTACCCTTTTTGTTTATTTTCAAAAATTAATGTACCAGCCACCTCACCTACTTCACTGAAACCATTCTTATCATGAAAGACTTCCTTATCATCAGCGCACCCGCCATCATTAACTACTAAAACCTTATTTTTTTTTCAAAGCCCAAACATTGAGCACCTAAGCTAACACCATCATCTTGATCAAGCTCATTTGAATTTAGACCAAGCCCACCAAACTAAGTGGACCAATAACTCCCTTCTCACTACCATTACTCACACTATCCACTTCTACCATCAGACCCGAATCCCTCTCTTTATGCAAATTACCATTATTGCTCAACACCATAGTAAATGCCTCTCTATTCTCAAAGTCAACACTAGTTTTCAAGCACATATAAGGGTCTAACGATGAATATGTAAGAGTGTGCAAAACCATGGATTCAATTGGTTGAAAATTTAAATTAACTTTTTTCGATTGAATTATTTTTTAATTGTTTCAATCGAATTAATCTAAGCATTTTGATATTAATCGATCGAATTGATTTCGGTTAGTATGGTCGATTAATCGGTTAACCGATACTATTTATATAATTGAGTTTTTTTTTTAATTTATGATGTAAAAACCCATCCCGATAGGACTAGAATGATCCCACTCGAAACAGTATCATTACCCTTGGGCATTGCACACCTGAACCCATAGTACAACTTGAAATCCTAATTCTTTTATCTCATACAATGATCAAACCATATGCATATACACTAGCATATTTCCTATAACTTTTGTACAAAACATCTTGGTTAAGACCAAGAATTTACAAAACATACAAACATTTTATCTAACTAAATCCATATTATAAACTTTTCCAAAAATGGAGTCATATACACATAGTCTATCCATTCAAAAAAAAAAAAAAAAGGTGAAGACTCCTTGCTTGTATTGTAACCCACCTAAATAATATCCTCCTTTTTACCAGTTCTTCACCTACTAGCTTCAATAACCTTAAAAAGACTTTCCTAAAAAGAAAAACAAAAAAAGAATGAGATAAAGAGCTCAGCAAATAATAACATTATTTGGAGTAATCGTTATTACAAACAACAATATTGTTAAATATTTCCAACTTTTACAGTAAACAAAAAAAATGTAAGTAAATGTAATAATTATTCTTCATTATATATAAAAAAGGTGCATCTAAATTACTATAAACATATGAGATACACGTTCATCACATATATAAATATTACATACCCTTCATTAGGCAATTCAAATTATTCACATTCTATAAGTCAACATAAGCATTCTAAATAAAATGCCATGCAATGCAAATGTCAAAAATGACTATTCATTACTTGGGTTAATTATTACACATCGGGGACATCTCCACATGTACTAATACCTTTCTCATGTTTCTATATCCTTAGATCCCCTTTACCTAGGTATCAAATTATTCTAGGCCGGGTCTTACCATTTCAATATCATCATCGGATCCCCTTCACTATAATACCCATATTTGTAAAGTAAGGATAAAGAAGTACTTTAATAAATATAACATAGAGTTAAAATAATATATATATATATATATATATTTAAATGCAAAAATTTAGATTTAAAAAAAAAATCTAAGACGTAGATGTCCCAGAAAGCTGAAGAAGAAAAAAATTTTGCCCTATATATATATATGTATATATATATATATATGTTAATTTACACTTACCGAATTTCGTTTAGTTTTCCTTCAATTACTCTATATCTTTAAACACTTCCGGACCGAAAGAAAGGTTAAAAGGAAAAAATTTTGAAGGGATTTACGGAGGAATTTTATAGAGAGTCATGGGAAGCTATCAGAAAAACATAAGGTAATAATGTAATTTTTATTTTTGAATTTTTAGCGTACATGAAATTTCCTGGAATTCAAAGTGGAAATTTTCAAAGGGTGTGATTTATGAAGAATTGAAGAATAAATTAGAAATTTAATATAAATATTATGTCAGATGTTAACGATCAGCAACTGGAGGAAATTGTTGAGAGGAACGGGAAAGACAAGGAGGTAATCCATGGGTAGCTTTAAGTGCTACGTGGTGAGTTAGATTTACTTTAAGTAATCTAAATAAAAAATAAAATATCTAGTGATAATATTAAAATAAATTGTTAGCTTATGCTTTGGTGGTAGATAAAAATTTGATTGATAGGTATGATATGAATATTGGACACGTAGAAAATTATTATGTGAAAAGAAATATTATTAGAATAATGATAAATAAAATTCTTGATGAGTTATGGTTGATAAATTGATGTGATATATGAGAAGAAGAAATTAGTGAAATTTATCAAGTAGAAATTTGAGGAAAGACAGGATAGCTAAATTTAATATTTTGAATTCATGTTGTTTTTATATTATTGTTAATATGCATATTTCATATGCATGTGTATAAAATAAAAGAACCGAGAGGGGGCAGGTCTAATTGAAAAACCGTGACAGCTGGTATATATGCTGGAAAAAAAGGGAAAAACTGTGACAGCCGGTATATACTGAAAATAAATACCATGGCAGCTGGTATATGCTGGAAAGAAAAGAACCGGGAGGAGGCCGGTCTAAGATAAAACTATGTCTACATATGGGAAGATGTTCCCTAATAATAATTCATGCATTGCATCTGTTTTACATGTTGATTTTATTACTGAAGTGTTGTTGATATTATGCATTTATTTATAAATAAATGAGTATCACAGAGAGATAGTTATAGTGAGAAAGAGACATAGAAGTATGATGTGATAGAAATTATTTAAATGTTAGACTATATGCTATTATCCAGTTATATGAGAGACAAATGATTGAATATTAAAGGGCTACTTATACGAATTGAATACTTCTAGTAAATTTAATTCAGTGAGCTTGTGAAGCTCATCCCTTATTGTACAATGATTTTAGGTAGCAGACAGGACAAATAGTCTGGTGGGTTGAGAGTCAGACGAAATCATTTTTCTGTAAGCCACGTGCATGTCAACATCCTCAGACAAATGAGAAAATGAAATACAAAATTTTTATTTGTAAATATTCATGCATTTTATGTTGTATATTATGTTTAAGTTAATATCAGAATGATGTACCTCCATTGTTGAGGGTTGAGGATTAAAATAAAAATTTCTATTAGTATTATTGTTGCATATATGTATCATGCTGGGATTTTCAAAATATGATGACATCGTCTCGGGGATGGCCAACCCGGGATGGGTCTTTACAATTTTGGTATCAGAGCATTAGGTTTTATGATTCTGTAGACTGTATGAGAACTTAATAAAAATGGAAGATCTAAATAAACTATATTTTAAATGCAGATTCTGAGGATGACACGTGGTCGTGCTAGAGCTAGAGGTGGAGTTTTGAATCAGAGGGGACGTGGTAGACCCCTAATATTTAGGAGAACTGAAGTAGAGGAGGAAGTTGAGTCTATAGTTCCTGCGAGGGAACATATTGATAGTGCAGCTGGTATTAGTAAAGCTGGGAGAGAATTTGAGGTTAGGAAGGATGAATTGAGAGAAACTCTTAATCGTGCTATAGAGAGGATGAATGTAGCGAAGAAAAGGCTGATAATCTACAGAGAATATTAGAAGAAAGGGGTAGAAGAGAACCTAATGTGGTGAGGCAAGAGGTTCATGAGGGAAGAGGTCTGTTTGCACATAAGATGCAAGGTGATTGTTTTGTGAGGTTTCTTAAGTTTAAACCTTAGTCTTTTAGAGGATCTGTAAATCCTGTAGAAGCTAAGCAGCGGATCAGACATGTCAAAAAATATTTTGAGGTTGTTAACAAAAAGAATTATATATTATTGATTTTTTTATTCAACAGTCATATATATAGACTTATGAATATCAAACCTAATAGGACAAAGAGACATAACTAGATAAGAAAGATATAAAATAGATAAGATTTAGTAAACCTAATTACGACTCTTAACATAAACCTAATTAGGACTCTCAACACCCTTGTCAAGCTGGTGAATATGCATCCTTTATTCCCAGCTTGTATATAAGTCCAGATCTGCCTTTCCATCCGTCTTCACGTCTATTTTTTTGTCTTCATAGCATAACCTTCAGGAGCTTGGGGTTCAAGTATCACTTCTTTTTTACTCTCCTCTGCCTGAATCAGAGAGATGATTTCGTTCAGAGGGGGTATCTCTTTTTTGCCTATTATCTGCACCTTTACTTGATCAAGTTCAGCATTAAGTCCTATAAGAAAGTCATAAACTCTATCTTTTTCGATGAAATTCTTCAAGGTTACTACATATTCTGGACATTTGGTCTCGAAACAACGATAATGGTCCAGCTTTTACCATAGAATCTTAAGCGCATTTGCATACTCAGTGACAGTTTTGCTGCCTTGTTTCATTTCAGCGGTCTTGACTTTGATCTCGTACACCTGAGCTGCATTACGAGCTTTTGAATACGTCTGTCGAACAGTATCCTAAATTTTTTTCACCGTGGATAGGAGCATGCAGGTGTTGTTGATTTCAGGAGTCATGGAATTCCATAACCAAGACATAATCATGGAATCTAATTCATCCCACACTACAAATTTGAGATCTCCCTCCTTCGGTCCTGTGCCTTGAAGATGACTTATTTTTCCTTTTCCCTTCAAATATGTGCGGATAAATTGAGACAACTTCAGATAATTCTTCCCATTCAGCCTGTACGCTGCTTGAATGGTGTTTTCAACCATGGTGGGTTAATGATGGAGAAAAAGACAAGTTTAGAGGGAAGAAAAAACTGGCGATAAAGGCCATAGGTATAGTTGGCTATGAAGGCCAAAGAAGGCAAGATTATAGGGAAGAAAAAATTGATGATAAAGGCAAGAGGTATAGTTGGCTATGAAGGCCAAAATAGATGAAGCTATGAAGGCTTTGGAATTTCCAGTAACCAAACAAGGCATATTTCTCTTTAAAAAAGTAACCAAACATATTATAACCATGTAACCAAACAGATTATAACCATGTATCCAAACAGATGAAATCCAAGTAACCAAATAAGGCAGATTTCTATTTATCCAAGTAACCAAACAGGGTAGTTTTCTTTTTATCCAAGTAACCAAACATAGCAGATATGGATCTGGGAACAGATCGGATGGTCAGATTTGTTGCAAATAAATGGATGGTTAGATGTGGCTAGATTGGGTACTGGAGCCAAGGGTTTTGTCATCGGAGTAGGGCAACCCCGGTGATGGTGTTCGATGACGACATGGTACTGGAATCAGCTACCAGAGAAGGAATCGCACTGAAAAGTTATGTTTTGTAGGTGTCGTGTTGCTGTTGCAAGATGTTGATGACGAAGATGATCAATTTCTGGGCCAGGGAAGAAGGCCAGAAAATAGGTTACAGGTGGTGAGGATGATGACAATTTTTGTACAGCTTCGGTTGTTGATGATGACGACTGTTGTATGGCTTTGGCTGTTGCAGGTCTCTTTTCTCTTTTTAAAAAAAAAATTATGTAGCATCCTAGGGAACAAATTGCTCTGATACCATTTTAACAAAAAGAATTGAAAAGAATTATATATTATTGATTTTTTGAATACAATTCAACAATCATATATATAGACTTATGAATATCAAACTTAATAGGACTAAGAGACATAACTAGATAAGATGGATATAAAATATATAAGATTTAGGAAACCTACTATGACACATAATAGGAAACCTAATTAGGAGTCTCAACATAAACCTAATTAGGACTCTCAACAACCTAATTAGGACTCTTAATAGAGGTCTTACCCGTGACAGATAGACAGAAGGTTACTTTTGCTTCATTTATACTGGAGGGTGAGGCTTCTCAATGGTGGGAGGATATTTTACCAAGGGTAAGCACACAGGTAGAACAACCTTTAACTTGGAGTAAGTTTAAGGATGAGTTCTTTGTGAAGTATTTCCCAGATACCTTTTGGGAACAAAAAGAGAGAGATTTTATTCATCTAAGACATGGAAGTTTATCGGTGACTGAATATGATAGTAGATTCATAGCCCTGTTAAGGCTTCTACCTGAATTAGCGAATACAGATGAGAGAAAATATAAGGGATTTTTAGACGGATTATACTATGACATTTAAACTAAACTCTCTTATACGGGCATAGGGAATTATGTTATACTGGTGGATAAAACATGACAGATTGAGAAGGATTTTATGGAGTTTAGAGGTAGGAGGGATTGGTTGAAGATGTCTAGATTTGAGGGACCTAAAGGTGGTAGCAGTATGGGTGTACAAGGCAGGAAACCACCCCAGATGGGTCGTTCCTTGTCACAAGGAACTGTAGTGCAGAGTTAGAGGTAAGTAGGATCTATTGCTTATGTAGCTCAGAGTAATATCGGTGGGACCCTTAGATTTGGGAAACAAGCTATGGGAATTAGAAGTTATGGTAGAGGAGTAAGTATGCCACCAAGAGGAAGTGGTAATCTAATGTATGATTAAGAGGCAATGGCTTGCTTTATATGTAATCAAATGTGGAATCTGTCTCAGAATTTCTCTACATAGATATACTTTGTATGTGGTGTGGGAGGATATATTGTTGCAGATTGTCCAGCGAAGAAATCTGCTAATGTAGGTGTTGGAAGTATTGGGAGAAGATCGATAAAGAAAGATGGTGGATCAGGCAGTGTGTGGGGCAGAGGTCGATGATCAGTAGCTAAGCGAGGATGTGGCAGCTAGTTTCAGTTCAGAGATAGTAGAGTCTATGCATTGACCCAACAGGATGCACAAGCCACTCCTGATGTTGTTATAGGTATGATATCTATCCTTGGTAGGCAGGCTAGATTATTGATTGATCCTGGTGCAACCCATTCTTTTATATCTAGTAATTATATGAAATTTTTTGATGCTAGTGCCAGTCTTTTGATGCATGCGATTATTGTTGAGGTTCCTACTAGAGATAGGGTTATTATCAGGACAATCTATCGAGGTTGTGTGATTAATATTGCTGATAGAGAATTTGAAGTTGATTTATTACCTTTATATATAACATATTTTGATTTAATTCTGGGGATGAATTGGTTATCTGCATACCATGCTTAGGTAGATTTTTTAGGAAAAATGTGGTGTTCAAGATACCCGGACAGGAGGAGTTTAATTTTCGGGGAGAACATAAGATACTTGCTAATTATCTTATTTCTGCCTTAATTGTTAATAAATGGTTGAAGAAGGGTTGTGAGGGGTATTTGGCATATGTGGTGGATTCTAGCAAGGAAAGCAGGAAGTTAGAATAAATCTTGATAGTGAAAGATTTTTTTAACATATTCCCTGAGGAGTTGTTTGGTTTGCCTTCCAATAGGTAGATTGAGTTTTCTATTGAGGTGATTCCAGGATCAGCACCCATATCCATAACACCCTATAGAATGGCACCAGCTGAATTGAAAGAGTTGAAAGTTCAGCTTTAGGAGTTGCTAGATAAACAATTTATCCGACCTAGTATGTCACCCTAGGGAGCCCCTGTGTTCTTTGTCAAGAATAAGGATGGGACAATGAGGTTATGTATTGATTATAGACAGTTGAATAATATCACCATCAAGAATAGATATCCTTTGCCCAGGATAGATATTTATTCAAGCAGTTAAAGGGAGCTAGAGTGTTTTCTAAGATAGACCTGAGATCGGGTTATCATCAATTAAGGATAAAATAGGGGGACGTGCCTATGACTGCTTTTAGGACACGTTATGGCCATCATGAGTTCCTGGTAATGTCATTAGGGTTGACTAATGCTCCTGCAGCATTTATGGACCTTATGAATCGGGTGTCTAAACCATTCTTGGACAGATTTGTGATTGTGTTTATTGATAATATTTTGGATATATTCCAAGAATAAAGAGGAGCATATACAACATTTAGAGATGGTGTTAGAGATTCTAAGGAGAGAGAAATTATATGCAAAGTTCTCTAAGTGTGAGTTTTGGTTGAGTGAAGTATCTTTCTTGGGGCATGTTGTTTCGGGAGAGGGGATAGCAGTTGACCCACAAAAAGTAGAAGCAGTGTTGAATTGGGAAAGACCCACGAGTGTAACTGAAATTAGAAGCTTTTTGGGATTGGCTGGTTATTATAGGAGATTTATCCAAAAAAATTCTATGATTGCTGGACCATTAACTAAATAGACCAGAAAGGATGTGAAGTTTAGGTAGTTAGAGGAATATAAGAGAAGTTTCCAGCTGTTGAAAGAAAAACTAACTACTGCCCCGGTGTTAGTGCTTCCTTATGGTGATGAAGGATTTGTGGTTTATAGTGATGCGTCACATCAGGGGTTGGGATGTGTGTTAATGCAACATGGGAGAGTTATAGCTTATGTATCTAGGCAACTGAAGAACCATGAGAGGAATTACCTAACCCATGATTTAGTATTGGCTACCATAGTTTTTGCTTTGAAGATTTGGAGACTTCATTTATGTGGAGCCAATTGTGAAATTTTTACTGATCATAAAAGCTTGATGCATTTACTGACCCAGAAGGAGTTGAATTTGAGGCAGAGAAGGTGGATAGAGTTTATTTGTAATTATGACTATACAATTCATTATCATCCAGGAAAGGCTAATGTAGTAGCTGATGCATTAAGTAGAAAGGCTGCAGGAAGATTAGCTGCTATGGCGAGTCATAATACTAGCTTGATGATAGAATTAAGAAGAATGAGGATGTAGTTGAGTGTCAATGATAAATGAGTATTGATGGCAAATATGGTGATACAATCTTCTATTATTGATCGATTATTACAGATGCAGGGTAGAGATGAGGCGATAGAGAAGGTCAGACGGGAACTGTTGAGTGGGAAGTCAATTGAGTTTAAAATTAGAGAAGATGGTGTGGTAGTATTGGGGCATAGAGTTTGTGTTCCCAATGATGTGGAGATGAGAAAGGAGATACTAAGGGAGGCTCATGATTCTGTATATTCCATGCACCCAAGTAATAATAAGAGGTATAGGGGGTTAAGACTGAATTATTGGTGGTCAGGGATAAAGAAGGATGTAGCAGAATATATTTCGAGATGTTTGACTTATCAACAGGTGAAGTCTGAGAATAGACATCTAGCAAGTTTATTACAACATCTTCTAATACCTGAGTGGCCATAGGAAAACATGAGTATGAATTTTGTCTCTGGTTTTCCCCGTACCCAGAGGGGATATGATGTTGTGTGGGTTATGGTGGATAGACTTTCTAAGTCTTCACATTTTCTTCCTATTAAAACTACCTAGAGTCCAGAAAAGTTGGCTGAGTTATATGTAGCAGAGATAGTAAAATTACATGGAGTACCCTTGAGTATCGTATCAGATAGAGATTCTAGATTTACCTTTAGATTTTAGAGGGGTTTCTAAGGAGCTATGGGTACGCAATTACAGTTTATTACATCTTTTCATCCACAAACTGATGGGCAGACGGAGAGAATCATCATAATACTAGAAGATAAGCTTAGGGCAAGTGTATTGAGTTTCTCAGTGAGTTGGGATGTTTATATGCCTATAATCGAGTTTGCATACAATAACCAATGTCAAACTAGTATTAGGATGGCACCCTTCGAGGCTTTATATGGTAGGAAGTGTAGAACTCCAGTATGCTGGGAAAAAGTTGGAGAGAGAAAGATATATGACCCATAAATGATAGGATCAAACTGGTTAGGGAGAACCTCAAAGTAGCCCAGAATAGACAGAAGGGATATGCTGATAAAAGAAGATGACCTCTCCAGTTTCAAGTTGGTGATTTGGTATTTTTTAAGATATCTCGCTGGAAGGGTGTGTTGAGGTTTAAAAGAAGGGAAAGTTGAGCCCGAGGTTTGTAAGGCCATATGAGGTGATCGAAAGAATTGGACCAGTAGCATATCGTTTGGATTTTCCTCCAGAATTAAAGCAATTACATAACGTGTTTCATGTGTCACTGCTGAGAAAGTACTTACACGATGAATCCCATAGTATCTCGAATCAGGCGATAGAATTTTAGGAAGTTTTGACTTTTATGAAAGTACCGGTCAGAATCCTAGACAGAAAGGAACAAGTCTTGTGCAATAAAGTCATTCTTTTGATTCACGTATTATGGTGGAATAAAGATGTCGAAGAAGTCACGTGGGAACATGAAGCAAGAATAAGGAAGGATTACCCCTAACTTTTTCTTGAATTAGATGAGGAAATTTCGGGGACGAAATATTTGTAAGGTGGGTAGAATTATAATACCTGTATTTGTATAGTAAGGGTAAAGAAATACTTTAATAAATATGACATAGAGTTAAAATAATATATATATATATATATTTAAATGTAAAAAGTTAAATTTAAAAAAATAAAAAAAATCTGGGACGTGGACGTCCTAAAAGGCTAAAGAAGAAAAAAAAATAAAATTTGTCGGCAACAGGTGTCGCCACGTGTCACCAGCAGAGGCAGCCCTTGCTGCATATGAGGCAACAAGGCTGCTGATGCATAAGTTAAGCTACTAACTTTTTTCTTTCAAAGTTTGCTTATATATATATAAACGTTAATTTACACTTACCGAATTTCGTTTAGTTTTCCTTCAATTACTCTATTTCTTTAAACACTTGGGGACCGAAAGAAAGGTCGAAAGAGCAAAATTTTGAAGGGATTTACGGAGGAATTTTATAGAGAGTCAAGGGAAGCTATCAGAAAAACAGAAGGTAATAACATAATGTTTATTTTTGAATTTTTAGCATGCATGAAATTTCTCGGAATTCAAAGTGAGAATTTTCAAAGGGTGTGATTTTTGAAGAATTGAAGAATAAATTAAAATTTTAATATAAATATTACGTCAGGTGTTGACGATCAACAACTGGGGGAAATTGCTGAGAGGAACGGGAAAGGCAATGAGGTAATCCACGGGTAGTTTTAAGTGCTATGTGGTGAGTTAGATTTGTTTTAAGTAATCAAAATAAAAAATAAAATATCTAGTGATAATATTAAAATAAATTATTAGCTTATGCTTTGGTGGTAGATAAAAATTTGATTGATAGGTATAATATGAATATTGGACACGTAGAAAATTATTATGTGAAAAGAAATATTATTAGAATAATGAGTTGATTTAATAATGATGGTGATCAATAAAATTCTTGATGAGTTATGGTTGATAAATTGATGTGATATATGAGGAGAAGAAATTAGTGAAATTTATCAAGTAGAAATTTGAGGAAAGACAAGATAGTTAAATTTAATATTTTGAATTCATGTTGTTTTTATATTATTGTTCATATGCATATTTCATATCATTGTTCATATGCGTGTGTATAAAATAAAAAAACTGGGAGGGGGCCGGTCTAATTGAAAACCCGTGACAGTCGATATATGCTGGAAATAAAGGAGAACCGTGACAGCCGGTATATGCTGAAAAAAAGAGAAAAACCGTGATAGCCGGTATATACTGGAAATAAATACCATGACAGTTGGTATATGCTGGAAAGAAAAGAATCGGGAGGAGAATGGTCTAAGATAAAAACATGTCAACATGTGAGAAGACGTTCCCTAATAAAATTCATGCATTGCATTGGTTTTACATGTTGATTTTATTACTGAAGTGTTGTTGATATTATGCATTTATTTATAAATAAATGAGTCTCACAGAGAGACAGTTATAGTGAGAAAGAGACATAGAAGTATGATATGATAGAAATTATTTAAATGTTAGACTATATGTTATTATCCAGTCAAATAAGAGATAAATGATTAAATATTAAAGGGCTATTTATACAAATTGAATACTTCTAATAAATTTAATTCACTGAGCTTGTGACGTTCATCCCTCATTGTACAATGATTTCAGGTAGCAGACAAGACAAATAATCTGGTGGGTTGAGAGTCAGACAAAATTATTTTTCTGTAAGCCACGTACATGTTAACATCTTCAGACAAATAAGAAAATGAAATATAAAAATTTTATTTGTAAATATTCATGCATTTTATGTTGTATATTATGTTTAAGTTAATATCAGAATGATGTACCTCCCTTGTTGAGGGTTGAGGATTAAAATAAAAATTCATGCTAGTATTATTGTTGCATATATATGTCGTGTTGGGATTTTCAAAATGTGATGACACTGTCTTTGCAGGTGGCCAACCTGGGATAGGTCGTTACATTCACCTAGGTCACGACCTACACTAAGTAGGGTCCTATCATTTTATTATCATTCTCGAATCCTCTTCACCTAGGTCACAACCTACACTAGGTGGGGTCCTCCCCTTTCATCTTTAATTTATTCATTTCCATAATGCCATTTTAATTCATATCAATGCAATGCATTCATAATATCATAATTTCAAACATAAAGTCCACAATAATTTATACTACAACCATCTCATTCACAAAAATTTTAAAACATAAAGACATTTTAATCAATATTTCTTTATATATATCCGTAGATCCACACAAATTATTATTTTTATTATCATCGCAATTCCATAAGCATTTATTACACTACACTTACTAAAAGTAAGGTGAAACTCACCTTAATAGCACCAAGTGCTATTCTTGGACTTTTTCCTTGTCTTTACTTCGTTCTTCCACCACATCTAGAGAATACATTAATTAGATCACAAATCCAAGAAGTGTGTGTGAGTGTGTGTGTGTGGGGGGGGGGGGGTGGGTGGGGGGGTGCTATTTATTGTTTATCAAATAACAAGCACAAGTAAAAGAATACAATACTACCATTTTCCTTTCCTATCAACAATTTGAGATTAATCCCAAGATAATGATACTTCCTCATTTACTTTATCAAAAATTTAAGTCAAAAGATAAGAAGGTTTTAACTTCATCTCAAGGTGACTTGTTTCCTTTATTTCCCAATTTTCCTTTTTTTCTAAGCTTCTTATTCACAAGGATTATATTAACCACTCAAAACTTCTTCCAAAACAAGGAAGCATACTAAGCTAACTGTTCTTATACTTCAAGATTTTAAGCTTATAGAATAGACATTTCCAAAACACCAACTTAACTAAAATCCACAAGGTTATAATTATTCATCTATATAATTCTTTCCCAACTTGTTTTATCACTTAAATCCTCCAATTCAGAAACTTTCCCTTTTGTTCTAGCAAGTGTTAAGCTTTAAGAAAATTCATAAGTCACACAAATCCATAAGTCTACGCATCCACATATCATTAAACTCCAAATTTCACATATTAATCATTCCTCAAACTCTAACTTAGAGGATTCATTCATATTCAAGACTTTAACTTTATAAAGGCATTCTTCTAAGCACTTAATTTCAACAAGAAAGTCTCTTAAATCAAAGAGATTCCTTTAACTCCATCAAGTTTTATACTTCAAGACTAATATTTTCACTTTTTAATAACACCCCAACATAAGACTATGAAATTCCATAATAAAGTTCACTATTTCAAACCAAAATTTCACTACAACTATCTTTTAATTTTCACAATTTACAAACCCATCAATATTAATACTTCTCTAAAATCTAAACTTATAAATTTCAACAATACCCAATACCCAATCATAAATCTCATTATTCAACTCCAAAGCTTACAATTTTAACTAAAACTCTTAAACTTGCATCATCAACCACACATATCCTAACTTTCCATAGCTCAAACTTAATGAATTTAAGCTCCAATCAACTCAAACAAAGCCAAAATATTAACTTTAAAAACTCTAAATTAACTTAGGAAAGTTTAGGATTCAAATCTACCTCAAAAAACTTGGAGAAAAATGGCCAAAACAACAAAGACCTCAAGAAGCCCTGTTTGGCGCGTGCAGGCCACGCACCACCTTAGATTGCTCGTGGTGGCCCACCTCCCTGACCGGATGGTGGCTGGTGGTTGCAGTAGGGTTTATACAAACTTTGGTGGCAAAATGACTTAATTTGGTAAGGTTTAGGCTTGTCTAAAATTTGGAGAAAACAGGTTTTTATTGGAGAAAAAAATTTTTTTTTTTTTCTGTTTTCTTCTCTCTTTCTCTACACGAAAATGAAGAAGAAAAAATGAGTTTTTTGTTGTTTTTTTTTTTTTTTTGGGCTTTATATACTCCCATATGAGCTTTTATCCTTTTACCCCTCTTTTTTACTTTTATCCAAGTGCGAGTAATTTCCTATCTTTCTTAACTAATACAATTAAAGCCCATATGTTTTACCTCTAACCAAAACTCTAAAATTCACATTTATTTTACACTATAACTCTCCTTTATTTTAATGTCTAAAGTTATTTATTCCGATAATAGGTCCAACACACTATAATACTAGAGTAAAATTGTAATATGGACACATATATGTAACAAGATAAAACAAAATAAAACCGAGCTCTATAATTCCTCCCACCTAATAAAATTTCATCCTCGAAATTTAACTGACTTGGGTTTGTGAATAGATGAGGATATTGATTTTTCGTAGTTGCTTCACTTTCCTAAATAGCTTCTTCCACATCTCTATTCGTCTATTGGACTTTAACCAAATGAATACTCTTGTTTTGCAACTCTTGCTCTTTACTATCCAAGATTTTAACTAGTACTTCTACATAAGAAAGAACCTCTTGGACTTCCACTGACTGTGTTGGAATAACATGTGATTCATCATGTATGTACATCCATAAAGCTGAAACATGGAATACATCATGTAACTGAGAAGCTCTACAAGCAAAGCTAGTTGATAGGCTACAAATCTAACCATCTCAACAATCTCATAAGGCCCTATATGACGGGGACTCAAATTCCCTTTCCACCCAAATCTCAATACTCATTTCCAAGGAGAAACTTTAAGATGCACCTAGTCACCCACTTGAAACTCAAGTGGTCTTCGTCTTTTATCAGCATAACTCTTTTGTCTACTCTAGGCTGTCTTTAAATGCTCTTGTATCATCGTGATTTTTTTTGTAGTCAGCTTTACTAATTCTGGACCCAAGATCTTTTTCCCCCCACTTCTTCCCAACACACAGGATTTCTACATCGCCGCCCACATAATGCCTCAAAAGGATCCATTCCGATACTAACTTAGAAATTATTATTATAAGCAAACTCCATGAGAGGTAAGTACACATCCCAACCACCTAAAAAACTCATAACACATACTCGCAACATATCCTTCAATGTATGTATAATACGCTTTGATTGACCATCTGTCTGAGGGTGAAAGTAGTACTAAAATTTAACTGAGTACCCATGGCTCTCTAAAACCCTTTCTAGAATCGAGAAGCAAACCGAGCATCACGATCTAACACAATACTTAATGGAACACCATGTAACTTCACTATTTTTGCCACATATAACTCTACTAATCTCTCAAGAGACAAAGTAATCCAAATGGAGAGAAAATGTGCAGATTTCGATAATCAGTCTAATATAACCCAAATAGCATCAAAGGCCCTCTAATTACGGGGAAGTCCCATAATGAAATCCATACTCACTATTTCCTAAGGCCATTCTGGTATAGGAAAAGACTATAACAAGCCTGTTGGATGCTTATGTTCAGTCTTCACTTGTTGACATACCATACAACGAGATATATACTCAGCCACATCTTTCTTTAAACCCGACCACTAATAGTTTTGCTTAAGTCTCCTGTACATTTTATTATTTCCTGGATGCATGGAATAGATAGTATCATGTGCCTCCCTTAAAATTTCTTTTAGCAACTCCATATCATATGGTACACAATTTCGATTCCCTAACATCAACAAACCATCTTCTCATACCAGAAAAATTGTCCGCTTACCATCCACCACTTCCTTCTTCATTGTCATCAGTATCTCATCTCTACTTTTTGCTTCTAAAAGACGACTCACATCAAGTTTCACCTCCAAGTTCCTCAATTATTCTATTAATTCCAAGCTATAAGTAGTCAAAGCAGTTAATTTACTAGTAGATTTCTAACTCAAAGCATCAACCACCATATTAGCTTTCCCATGGTGATAGTGGATAGTACAATCATAATCACTAATCAACTCCATCCATCGTTTTGGTCTCAAATTCAGCTCCTTCTGGGTGGTTAGGTACTTAAGACTTTTATGATCTGTATAAATTTCATAACTAACCCCATAAAGATGATGTCTCCATATTTTTAATGCAAAGACTATCACTGCTAACTCTAAGTCATGGTTAGGATAATTTCTTTCATGATTCTTCAGCTGCTGCGAGGCATAAGCTACAACTTTTCCATGCTGCATTAATACATAACCCAGCCCTTGATGTGAAGCATCACTATAAACTATAAATCCTTCATCACTGGAAGGAAGTGCCAATACTGATGCAGTTGTCAACTTTTCTTTCAATAATTGGAATCTCCTCTCACAATCTTCAGACCATTCAAACTTTTCTTCCCTTCTAGTCAACTTGGTCAAAGGTACAACAATTACTGAAAAGTCTTTAATAAGCCTCCTGTAATACCCTGTTAACCTTAAGAAGCTTCTAATCTCAATCACATTGATTGGTCTCTCCCAATTCAGAACTGCTTCAACTTTTACATGATCCACTCCTACACCTTCCCCTGACATTATATGCCCTAAAAATGTCACCATATTCAACCATAATTCGCATTTGTTAAACTTAGTAGAAAGTTTTTCTCTTCTAAGGGTTTTTAGTACAATCTTAAGATGTTCAACATGCTCTTCCTCACTTTTTGAATACACCAAAATATCATCAATGAAAACCACTAAAAATTTATCTAAGAATAGTCTAAGCACCCTATCCATCAATTCCATAAAAGCAGTTGGGGCATTTGTGAACCCAAATGGCATAATCAAAAACTCAGTATGACCATACTAAGTTTTGAAAGTAGTTTTAGGAACATACACATTCTTAATTCACAGTTGATGGAATCCTGATCTCAAATCTATTTTAGAAAACTCCTATGCCCCTTGTAATTGTTTAAATAGATCATCAATTCTGGGTAATAGGTACTTATTGCAGATTGTTATCTTATTCAGTTGTTTATAGTCAATACACAACCGCAAAGTCTCATCCTTCTTCTTAACAAACAACACTGGAGCCCCAAGGAGATATACTAGGATGAATAAATTTCTTGTCTAACAATTCTATAATTTTACATATAGTTCTATCAATTCAGCAAGAGCCATTCGATAAAGAGCCATAGAAATGGGAGTCGAACCAGGCACCAGATCAATGGAGAATTCAATCTCTCTATCATGTGGTAACCCAGGTAATTAATTATTCAAGAAAAACATCTGGGAAATCTTTGACTATTGGTATCCCCTCGAATCTTACACCTTTATCTTTTGAATGAATCATATGGTCCAAGTAACACTCACATCCCCTTTTCAACAACTTTCTAGCTGTGATGGCAGAAATAAGACAATGAGGAAGAATCTTTCGCTCCCCTTGGAAAATGGACTCCTCTTATCCTGGAATCTGAAAAATCATCATCTTTTTAAAACAATCTACCCAAGCATGATGAGTAGCTAACCAATCCATATCTAAACTTAAATAAAATCCATCATCTTTAAAGGCTAAAAATCCACCCGAAAGTCTTTATCCCCAATATTCATAACACAATTTCGATACACATAATTTAACACTACTCTTTCTCCTGTAGGGGTCTCAACAATCACAACATTATTCAAACATATTTTTGGTGTATCAACAGGTATCATAAAGGAATTAAAAATAAAGGACGTAGCACCAGGATCAATTAATATTCTAGCAGTTTTACCAAATCTAGAAGTCATACTAGTGACAACATCGGGTGTGGCTTGAGCATCCTGTTGTATAAGAGCATATACACAATTATGCCCATACTGAACTTGACTAGCATTTTCTTTCTCTACCATTGATCCCTACCCCTGACTTCCACCTCTGTTATTTCTAGATCTATCGCCTCTACCCATCTAACCTTTCCTAGAACCTCTAGTAGTATTCCCATTACTAGTTGATCGAAACCTTAATGAACAATCTTAACCCAGGTGACCAGCTTGCTCACAAATAAAACAAAGAGAACCATACATAATGGGGCATTCTCTTTAGATGTGTCTGACCGAACTACTATGATAACATACCCAAGCAGTATAATCTCGGGATAGATGGCCTACTTGTCTACATTTATAACAGGTCCTTGAATCCACTCCTGATACAATACCACCCTCTTTTCTTGGAATACCTATCCCCCTATTATGTACTCTCATTGATGAGGATTGTCCTTTAGACTTCTAAACCCCTCCTATTGAACTCTGTACAACTGATATTGCTGGTTTAAACTGTTGACTCTGACTCATAGCAAATAACTTACTTTCCATACTTTGTGCTCCTTTAGTAACTAATCTGCTCATCTGAAATAGATGACCACCCTGTGTCCCAAATCTATAATTACTTTCTCTAATACCATCTAATATGCTTCTCTTCTGTTGTTCACATTGCCCCTTAAATTCTATAACATATTTCTCTACTTATATGCCTTATCCACCAACTTTGCATAACTATCAATACATTTATTTTCCTCTGTTTTCACTAATTCTGAAACAAACCAGGACAGGGCAACAAATCTTCATCATATTGGGACACTGTCAGGGCAATATGAAATCCATTTCTTGTTGAGCTCTAAAGGTCTCGGGAAAATATTTAGCATAGAATACATCTTTAAATCTCGTCTAAGTCAATGGGTGATAAACATCTTCATTTAATCTAGTCACAACATCCTTCCACCATCTTGCTGCTTCACCCGCCAACTGAAAAGATGCAAAGGAACTTTTTTGTCGATCTGTGACTGGTAACATTTCAAAGAAATGCTCTAATTCATTAACCCATACCTCTACTTCAAGTGGATTCTCAACACTTTTAAAGGTTGGTGGATGAAACTTCACGAATCTAGTAAATACATCTATTTCCCTCTCCTGTACCAATCCACCTTCCCTTATTTGGACACCTTGTTCTTCAGAGAGTCTTACATGCCATTTAGATAAATCTGGGATTGGTCAATTATGTTCATCCAATTGACATTGTAATTCATTAATTCTACCCAAAGTTTGGTTAAAGGCTTCTCACAACTTATCTGTGTCAGCAATAATATTTCTTACAATCTCACTGGTAGCGCTAGCTACATTATCAACATGTTCCTCTTCAAATATTTCAGGTTCAACTTCAATTTCTTTAACCTTACGTCTACACAAAAGGGGTCGACCATGACCTCTAGTTGGAACACTGCCCCTACCTCATAAAGGTCCCTCATCTCTAGCTTTACCTCTTTTACGACCACGTGCCTCCTTAACCCTACACAAAAGAACTCATTTAGACACAATAGTACTCAACTTATTTAAAGTCTACAGAATCTTAAACTTAAAGCTCTGATACCAAAAATGTAAAGACCAATCCCGAGAGGACTGGAAGGATACCACTCAAAATGGCATTATTACCCTTGGGCATTGAGCACCTGAACCTGTAGTACAACTTGAAATCTTGGTCCTTCTATCACAAACTATGATCAAACCATATGCATATACACTAGCATATTTTCTTTAACCAAAACATCTTGGTTAAGACCAAGAATTTACAAAACATATAAACATTTTATCTAACTACATCCATAATAAACCACATTATACACTTTTCCAAAATTGGAGATATATACACATGGTTTATCCAATCAAAACAAAAAATAAATAAATAAATAAGGTGAAGACTCCTTGCTTGTAACCCACCTAAACAATATCCTTCTTTTTACCACTTCTTCACTTACTAGCTTCAATATCTTTAAAAAGGCTTTCCTAAAAAATTTATAAAAAAAAAAGAATGAGCTAAAGAGCTCAGAGAGTAATCGCATTACTCGGAGTAACCGTTATTGCAAACAAAAATATCGTTAGATATTTCAAACTTTTACAGTAAACAAAAAAAAAATGTAAGTAAACATAATAATTATTCTTCATTATATATAAAAAAAAAAAGACACATCTAAGATTACTATAAATATACAAGATACACGTTCATCACATATATAAATATCACATACCCTTCATTGGGTATTTCCAATCATTCATAGTCCATAAATCAACATAAGCATTCTAAATAAAATGCTATACAATGCAAATGTCAAAAATTATTATTCATTACTTGGGTTAATTATAACACAACGGGGGCGTCTCCCCATGTACCGATACCTTTCTAATGTTTCTAAATCCTCAAATCCCCTATACCTAGGTCTCAACTTACTCTAAGCGAGGTCCTACCATTCCAATATCATCCTCGGATCCCCTTCACCTAAGTCACAACCTACTCTAGGTGGGGTCCTACCATTTCAATATTATCATCGGATCCCTTTCACCTAGGTCACAACCTACACTAGGTAAGGTCCTATCATTTCATTATCATTCTCGGATCCTCTTCACCTATGTCACAACCTACATTGGGTGGGGTTTTCTCATTTCATCTTTAATTCATTCATTTCCATAATGTTATTTTAATTCTTATCAACGCAATGGATTCATAAGATCATAATTTCAAACATAAAGTCCACAAAAATTTATATTATAACCAACTCATTCACAAAAATTTAAAAACATCAATACATTTTAATCAATATTTCTTTTTATGATATATATATATATATATATATCTCCGTAAATTAACACAAATTATTATTTTTATTATCATCGCAAATCCATAAGCATTTATTTACACTACGCTTACTAAGAGTAAGGTAAAACTCACTTTAATAGCACCAAGTGCTATTCTTGGACTTTTTTCTTTCCTTTACTTCGTTCTTCCACCACACCTAGAGAATACATTATTTAGAACACAAATCCAATAAGTATACACATATATATTTAGTCTTTATTTTTTATCAAATAACAACCACAAGTAAAAGAACGCAATACTACCACTTTCCTTTCTTTTTATCCTTCTTTCCTTTCTTATCAATAATTTGAGATTCATCACAAAATAATGATACTTCCTCATTTACAATATCAAAACTTTAAGTCAAAAGATAAGAAGGTTTGAAGTTCATCTCAAAGTGACTTGTTTCCTTTATTTCCCAATTTTCTTTTTTTTAAAACTTTTTATTCAAAAGGGTTATATTAACCACTCAAAACTTCTTCCAAAACAAAGGAAGCATAGTAAGCTAACCATTCTTATACTCCAAGATTTTAGACTCATAGAATAGACATATCCAAAACATCAACTTAACTAAAACCCACAAGGTTATAATTATCCATCTATATAATTCTTTCCCAACTTGTTTTATCACATAAATCTTCCAATTTAGAAACTTTCACTTTTGTTCTAGCAAGTTTTAAGCTTTAAGAAAATTCATAAGTCACACAAATCCATAAGACTACGCATCCACATATCATTAAACTCCCAATTTCGCAAACTAATCATTCTTTAAACTCTAATTTAGAGGATTCATTCATATTCGAGACTTTAACTTTATAAAGGCATTCTTCTGCTTAATTTCAACAAGAAAGTCTCTTAAATCAAAGAGATTCCTTTAACTCCAATAAGGTTTTATACTTCAAGCCTAATATTTTCCCTTTTTAATAACACCCAACAGAAGACTAAGAAATTCTATAATAAAGTTCACTATTTCAAACCAAAATTTCACTACAACTATTTTTTAATTTCCACAACTTACAAACCCATCAATATTAATACTTCTCTAACATCTAAACTTATAAATTTCAACAATACCCAATCTTAAATCTCATTATTTAACTCCAAAGCTTAGAATTTTACTAAAACTCTTAAACTCCCATCATTAACCACACATATCCGAACTTTATGTAGCTTAAACTTAATGAATTTAAGCTCAAATCAACTTAAACACATCCCAAATATTAACTTTAAGAATTCTAAATTAACTTAAGAAATGTTAGGATTCAAATCTACCTAAAAAACTTGGAGAAAAATGGCCAAAACAGCAAAGAGCTCAAGAAGCCCTGTCTAGCACGTGCAGGTCACGCGCCGCCTTAGCCTACTTGTGGTGGCCCACCTCCTTGACCGGACAATGGCTAGTGGTCGCATTAGGGTTTCTACAAACTTTGGTGGCAAAATGCCTCCTCACTCAACATCCTTCGTGCAGTTAATAACTATCTTACATCACCTTTATCCTTAAAATATTACTGTTTTGCTCTTTCGTTTTTCTTGGTGCCCGTAAGTAAAAATAGCAAAAACAGTTAAAAGGAAATTAATTAGTGAAAATCTCGCAAAAGATAATATAATATATTAAAGACAAGCATGAAATTATATTGAAATACTGAAGAAAATGCAACAAGGCAACAAGGACCTTTGCGCTAAGCTCAAACAACACTTCAACATTTACTTGTTCGAAAGTTTGCCTATCCCGAACTAAAACACTAGGCTGGTTTTAGATTTTATTGTTAAAATAGTTTTTAAACAGTTATGAAACTCAAAATTGTTTAAATTTAATAAAAAAAATCATGGAGTTTCTGTCGTGACAAGTTTTACTTTTTATTCTTGTTATAAACATTTTTTTTTAAAGTGGATTTTAAGCTAACTATATTTTTTTTGGAAATTAAAACTGTTTTACTTTTGTTATAGGCGATGTTTACGATGGATTTATTCCAGCTCAAATGTGGCCTATAATATGCTATTATAAAATTATAAAATAATAAAAAATTATAACAGGTACTCCATTTTAGAGCTCATTATCTTCATATTGATCCAACCTGTAATTTTTGCAGCCTTGAACAAAGAAAATTGATCAATGCATTGGGTTTAAGGACAAAAAAAATAGATTTAAAGAATAGTCTAGATTTGAGAAAATTAAAAAAAAAAAAGTCGAGTTGACCCAATTTAACCAACTTAAATATTGTATATTGGGTTAACTAAAAATAAAGAAAACATAAAAAAAATAAAAATAAAAATACGAGCTTGATTGGCAAGCTAAGATTTGCATAACTTGTTAGAGTCGGGCGTAGGTTAGCCTGTTATCGTGGGCCGAGAGCACCTCTTCCCTATCGGTCCACAAAGATTGAGTACATTGCTAACTTACTCCTCAGGATAGATTTTATATATATATATATATATATATATATATATACACTCTAATAATTTCTTTAATGGGTTATTATCATAAAAAATTAATAAATTATTAGCACGGACCCTCATTATGCTTCTTGAATAGAAAAACTCCAACGTGATTATTAGTACGTATATGTGTCGTGTATAAAGTTAATAATTAAAAGAATATATTTGTGTGTATATAACTATATATATGTATTTATAATTAGTAGTCAAATTAAAAGTGTCAAAATTGAGTCACCCTTGCCTTTTTTATCAGAAAGGAATAAAGGCCATGGTTATCCCCGAGGGAAAAGAAACCCAAAGCATTATCCATCAAGTGACCTAAAACCATGGAAGGATTTACAAAGGACTAGAGACTAGCTTGGTTATGGCCGAGACGTATCATGAAATATGCACTACGGTTCCCTTAACGCAACGTGTGAATGATAGGATAGGATGAGAAACTCAATGTCGATAATCTATAATCTTCAATGAGCGAACCAAGCTAACTAAACTATCACTATTATTAATCAACTGAACAACAATTGTCGAATATGATTCAAGCATCACAGTAACCAAACAGTTTTCCTTGGCAATCAAAATCCCCCTCTAAATACCTATTAACTCAGCCTGCAAGATATCAAAAATACCAAGCTCCAAGGAAAAACCTTCTAACCACAATCCTGAATGATCCCAAAAAAAGCCTCCACAAGTGGCAAGACTAGTACGAGGATCCCAACTGCCATCCATATTTATTTTAATCGCATCATCCGGAGAGGGCGACCAACCGATGTGCCTCAAACTGGTGGTCCTACCACAGGAAATGACCATGGGGAATGCAGAACTCATGTCTTTCTCCAAGTTTGAGATTTCAAATACTAGAAAGGGAAAACTCAAGAGATGACCTACAATTATCTACCAGTTCCTAGTAGTCTAGCACACCTATAATCTAGCAAGAAAGCGCAAGACCCCCTAGTCAGTCCCCTAAACTCTAGTTATATCCCAAACATTCCAAAAGACTAAATCAACCATACCAAGAGAGAAAAAAAGTAGAGTGGAAGCGAAGGGGAATGATCGATTTCCAAACTTAAGGACAAGTCACAGTCTCGAAGTATATGAAGAGCTTACTCAAGCGGGCACTAACATCTATCACATTGGGCATTAGGACTAATCCTTCTGATAGCCCGCATCTCGTTCGTTAGTAACTTGTTATGCATGACAAGCCAAAACAACAACTTGATATTCTGAGGACGCCTTAAACACCATAGCCAAGACCAAGATTCCGAAAAAGAAGAAAACTGACTACCCTCAATCACCAAAGAATAGGTTGACTTGGGGGAGAACCTCCTATCTATAACCATCCTCCAAATAAATCTATCTTCCATTAGGCCATTAAGGGGAACAAGTACAACCAGGATAAGATTAATGGCCTTAAGGGGGAGGTAGGAATTAAGGTATTGAACAACCCAGTTTCGATCACTATTAATGATATCAGCTACCACCATATATTCCTCACTAGCTACAATGACAACCCCATCGACATCCTTAAGAGCAACTGATCCCACCAAAAGATCATTCTAAAGGGAAGTGGTCCTCTTGTTACAAATGCAGACAAACAACCCCTGTTAGAGCCAAGGTATTGATTTAACAATACTCCACTAGACATGTGAAGCAGTAGTAGGAGGAGAGACCTCAAGAAGGTGATCACTCCTCAAATACTTTCTCTTGATAGGCTTAACCCAAAGAGAGTCCTCATCGGTAGGAATCTTCCAAGAAAGCTTAGCCAAAAGCACATCATTAGCTTCCCTTGTTTTCCGAACCCCTAGATCTCTCATTCTCTTCGGTTGGCAAATAATATCCCAATTAATCAAGTGCATTTTCCTGGCGTTAGGAGAATCCCCTCAAATAAAGTCTCGATTTAACCTGTTCAACCTATCACAAATGCCAATCAGGAGATAGTTAGTTTGCATGATGTAAGTCAGAATTGCTGAGGTAACAGATTGTACCAAAGTAACTCGCCCTACAAGGTTCAAAGTTCTAGCCTTCCAATTAATATCCCAATTAATCAAGTGCATTTTCCTGGCATTAGGAGAATCCCCCCAAATAAAATCTCGATTTAACCTGTCCAACCTATCACAAATGCCCATCGGGAGATAATTAGTTTGCATGATGTAAGTCAGAATTGCTGAGGTAACAGATTGTACCAAAGTAACTCGCCCTACAAGGTTTAAAGTTCTAGCCTTCCAATTAATATCCCAATTAATCAAGTGCATTTTCCTAGCATTAGGAGAATCCCCCCAAATAAAATCTCGATTTAACCTGTCCAACTTATCACAAATGCCCATCGGGAGATAGTTATTTTGCATGATGTAAGTCAGAATTACTGAGGTAACAGATTGTACCAAAGTAACTCGCCCTACAAGGTTCAAAGTTCTAGCCTTCCAACCAGCTAGACGCTCTTGAACTCTTTCAATTAATGGATTGAAGGTAGCTATGTTTACTCTATAATGAAGATTGGAATCCCCAAATACTTGCCCAAGTCTAAAGTCAAAGGAATGTGGCACTGACGACTAAGATTCCTCGCAGCCATCCCAGATATATTCAGAGAACACTAGATACAAGACTTCTCAAGGCTGACTTTTTCTCTAGAAATCTAACAGAACTCATCCAAGACCTCGAGAATGACTGATGACTGTGCATTGGACGCCCGACAGAATAGGATTAAATCATTCTGCATAAAACTGAAGGGAGAGATGCAATCCTCATTGACCGAGTTATAAAGGCCACCACTAATTAGAGTGAACCCTGGTCTAAATCAGCTGAGAGAATCTCTCCATGTAGAAGACAAACATATATGGAGATGAGAGTCTCCCAGACCACAAGAAAATCGAAATGAAGGAAGAGCCTCACCATTCTAGACAACCAACAGATGTGAGAAAATAACATAATGCATGATCAGCTTAACCAAACTGCTAGAAAACTAGAAATCCACTAACACCCGATTAAGAAACTGCAACAGATGCGATCATAAGCCTTCTTGAAGTCAATTTTGAAGATTATATAAGCCTGTCTACTCTTCTTGCATCGCAGAGTGTGAATCGCCTCTTGATCCATCATGATATTATTCGTAGTTCTACGTCCTGGGATAAAACTGGACTGAAAATGGCCAATAATAGTGTTGAATTTAATAGAGGAAGTGAGACAATACAAAGAGAAGAATTGTATTGAATGGTGTAATTTACTTACAAGGGAGCTATCATATTTATACAAGCCAATAGGAGAGGCAAAACTATACACAACCAATGTGGGATATAATACATTAACTATAATACATTAACATCCCCCCTCAAACTCAAGGCGGTAAGTGAGAGGTGAACTTGAGTTTGGAAACCAGAGAGTGAAAGCGTCCGGGTGGATGAGCTTTAGTGAAAATGTCAGCTGTCTGATCGGCTGAACTGACGGATTGTAGACGAACCGAATTCTGGAGAATGTGATCACGGATGAAGTGGATATCATTCTCAATGTGTTTTGTACGTTCATGGAAGACATCATTATGAGCGATCTGAATAGCACTCCTGTTGTCACAATGTAGGATAGTGGCAGCAGGAGAAGAGATACCCATGGTCAGCGAGTAACCATCGAAGCCAGAGAAGTTCTTGAGTTGCATCAGCCATGGCACGATATTCAGCTTCAGTACTAGAGCGAGCAACCACAGTTTGTTTCTTACTACGCCAGGAAATGAGAGAATTGCCCAAAAAGAAACAGTAACCAGTGGTTGAACGTCTGTCGGTGGGGTCTCCGGTCCAATCGACATCAGAATAGGCTTGTAAAACAGGGGCAGACTGTGTTGAGAAATGAAGCCCATGAAATAAAGTGCCCTTGACATACCGAAGAATGTGAAGAACAGCCGAGTAATGGGTGGTCCGAGGAGCGGACAAGAACCGACTGACCTGATGAACGGCATAGGCAATGTCAGGGCGAGTGACAGTAAGATATACAAGACTTCCAACCAGTTGGCGATATAGAGTGGCATCCTGAAGAGTTGAACCATCGAGTGGGGTAAGTCTGACATTTGGCTCGAGAGGAGTAGTGGCAGTGGTTGAGTCAGTGATCCCAGCCTTGGAAAGGAGATCCGAGGCATATTTGGCCTGAGAGAGAAAAAATCCATCAGAACTAGATGAGACTTCGAGGCCAAGAAAATAGGTGAGCACGCCAAGATCTTTCATCTCGAATTGGCCACTGAGAAACTTTTTGAGTTCAGAAATACCATGTGGATCATCTCCAGTAATAACCATATCATCCACGTACAGTAAAAGAAGGATAATACCGCTGGCAGTATGGCGGATAAATAGAGCCGAATCATGAGCACTCGGTGTGAACCCAAACTGAAGAATGGTAGTGCTGAATTTGGTAAACCAGGCACGTGGAGCTTGTTTTAAACCATATAAGGCACGATGAAGGCGACAAACTTTGTTTCGAGTGGCATCCAAGCCGGGAGGTGTATGCATATAGACTTCCTCAAGAAGTTCCCCATTCAGAAATGCATTTTTGACATCCATTTGAAATAGAGTCCATCTTCGAATGGCGGGGACAGCAATGAGTGTACGGACAGATGTGAGCCTCGCCACTGGAGCAAATGTCTCTTCATAGTCAATGCCATATTCCTGAGCAAATCCCTTGGCAACAAGTCGGGCTTTATATCGTTCAATAGAGCCATCAGAAAGTGTCTTGATCTTAAACACCCATTTGCACCCAATAGGAGTTTTTCCAGGGGGTAGATCAACAATATCCCATGTATGAGTTTTAGCTAGGGCCTGAAGTTCTTCATCCATTGCTTTCTGCCAAAGAGGATTAGTATTAGCCTCTTTATAGGATTGAGGCTCATACAGATGAAGTATAGTGGAAAAACAATGATAATCACAATGGTAATCAGCAAGATGAGAAGGGGGTGAGTTATCCTGGTAGATCTGCGGGGGTGATCTGGAGGATGGCTCTTAGAGGGAGTCGGTGCAGACTCATCAGACATAGGAATTTCCTTGGGCACGACCGATTGATTCAGAGAGGTAAGGTCAGCTGATGGTTCTGGAGCTGGAACTGGGTCTGGGTCTGGAGAGGTAGGATCAACTGGTGGTTCTAGAACGGAAGGGGTGATATCAGCTGGTGATTCGGAGGTGGACTCAACAGTACCTGAAACTGGATTCTCAGGAAATAACTTAATAGATGGATCATTAAAGAATCTGGAGTTAGTGATGGTTGATATGTCAAATGACCGTAAGGAATAGAACATTTGATGTTCCCAAAAAATGACATGACGAGATATACGAAGAGTTTTAGAAATAGGATCCCAGCATCGATACCCCTTATGTTCAATACCATATCCAATGAAACAACACAGATGAGCCCTTGGTTGTAATTTGTTGTGTTCATGTGGTTTGAGAAGAACAAAACAAGCGCAACCAAATACTCTGAGGTTAGAGTAATTAGGAGGCTTACCGAAAAGGTGCTCGAATGGAGATTGATTTTGGATTGTAGTGGAAGGGACACGATTGATTGTGTATACTGCGATGAATGCAGCATCACCCTAGAAACGTTCAGGACATGATGACGAAATGAGTAGAGCACGAACGGTGTCAAGAATATGTCGATGTTTGCGTTCAACTCGTCCATTTTGTTGGGGGGTTCCAGGGCACGAGCGGTGGGGGAGCGTGCCATTTTTGTGAAGTGGGTTTAGAAAAGCATGGTCTTTATATTCCATTGCATTATCTGAACGAAAAATTTTGATATTCCGAGAGAATTGAGTTTGAACCATAGAAGAAAAATCAGAATATATTTGAAAGAGTTCAGATCTGCTTTTCATAAGAAACAACCAAGTATAACGAGAATAGTCATCCACAAATATAACAAAATAACGAGCACCACCCATTGATGCATGAGGAGAAGGCCCCCAAACGTCAGAATATACTAAATCAAAAGGTGCAAGGGAAACGGACTAGCTCTCATTAAAAGGTAAAGCTGATTGTTTTGCAAGTTGACAATGAATACAATGAAAAGACTCATGTTGAAGTGAACCTAACTGACCACTAGAAATAAGAGAACGTAGAGGGCTAGATGAAGTGTGACCTAACCGAGAGTGCCACAATTCCACAGGTGAGAGTGCTGGGATGGATGCGGCTGATTGATTTGGTGATGGTGAGGATGGGACTTAGAGATGAGTGAGCTCAAAGAGGCGTCCAACTTTACGGCCGATTCCAAGGAGTTTTCCTGTCTGAGGGTCCTGCACATGACAACCAGTAGAAGAAAAATGCACATCAAGTCCAAGATCACATAGTTGTCCAACAGATATAAGGTTAAGCGTAAGATTAGGAACTAAATATGTGTCAGGGAGAGACAAATGAGAACTATCAACATGTCCAGTATGGCTGACCAGCATATTTAATTCATTGGTAGTGTGAATAGTAGGCGCATGCTCAGAACGGGTTTTAGAGGAAAAAATAGAAGCATCAGAAGTCATGTGATTGCAACAAGCAGAATCGAAATACCATCGGGATGTACCTGGTGTAGTTGACATGGCTATATTGTTACCGATTTTATTTAAAGCCTCGGTAAGAACGGTGCAGAAACCACTCCAATCAGGTGGAGAGTTGGATGAAGTTGGTGTAGCATCAGTGGTTACAGCAGCAGTATTCTTTGGCTTGGAATATGACCGATTGTATGAGCCTCGAGAGTGATATTGGTTCCCATTTGACTGATTTCCAGATGGAAGTTTAGGGCAGTCTGCAAGATAGTGACCCGATTCTCTGCAGACTTTACATAGGCGAGAAGGACATTTGAGCAATTCATGCCCTTGTGAATGACAATACTTGCAATATAAGGGCTTCTGGTGTGTGCTCTGTCGGTGGGGTAAGTCCGATTTAGCCATAGGAGCAAAGAGGAAGGTGAACCTCCAAGAAACCGGTGATGTGGCGGTCAACTGATGATATGGCAATCAACTGATGATGTGGCGGTCAACGAGTAACATGGCGCTGACGTTTTGTTGATGTGGTGCTACCGTAGCAGCAGCGTGTCTGAAACAGGAGCGGCAGTGGAGATGATGTCAACGGGTGACGTGGCACTGTCAATTGATGATGTGGCGATCAACGAGTAACGTGGCACTAACGTGTCGTTGATGTGGTGCTGACGTGGCAACAGTGTGTCTGAAACAGGAGCGGCAGCGGAGATGATGTCAACGGGTGACGTGGCACTAAGGTGGCAGTGAGGTGGCGCTGATGTGGCTTTTAGGGCTGACATGGCAGCAACATTTCTGAAACAGAAGCGGCAGCGGAGATGATGTCAATGGAGAATGAGACTCCGACTATAGTGATGACCCGACAGGTATGAAAATGATATACTAGAAGTTTTTCTGATGTGAATGATCCACTAATAGTGGCAATCACAGAGCATACTCAACTCTTAATATACCGAGAATTTCTGATGTGAAGGATCCACTAATAGTGGCAATCACAGAGCATACTCAACTCTTAAAATACCGAGAACCATTATGGCTCTGATACCATGTTGAATTTAAGAGAGGAAGTGAGACAATACAAAGAGAAGAATTGTATTGAATGGTGTAATTTACTTACAAGGGAGCTATCATATTTATACAAGTCAATAGGAGAGACAAAACTATACACAACCAATGTGGGATATAATACATTAACTATAATACATTAACAAATAGATTTTAACAAAGGGCCAAAACACATCTAGAAATAAGCTTATATGCCACGTTGCATAAACTAATAGGGCGTAATTGAGAAATCACTCGTGGAGAAGGAACCTTGGGAATCAGCACCAGCAGCGTTTCAGTCAACTACTCAGGAATGACTCCCTGAATTTAAGCTAAACGGACCAGCTGGAACAAATCTGAAGCCACCACCTCCCAAAAACACTAGTAAAAGACCGCATGAATACCATCAAGCCCTAACACTTTGACTCATACCGAACAATGCCCTCCGGACCTCCTCAATGGTGACCACCTTTTCTAACTGTCCCTGTTCCGCCACAGAAAGGGAAGGAAAGTGATCACTAACGGCCCAGTATGGGGCTACTATTGCACTGCTAGAAGGTAGGTTCCTAAAGAAATCTATAGCAAAAGCTGAGACAATCTCTCGATTAAAGCACCATTCTCCATCAGAAAAGTTTCAAGCCACTAATCTTGTTCCGCACCAGACGAATAACAATGGAGGAATGAAAGAAGCGAGTACTTAGATCACCATGTTGAAGCCACTGAACTCTTGATTTTTGGAACCAGAACACCTCTTCTTGCTTTAAAATCTCATTATACTCAGCCACGAGCTCCGTTTCCAACTTCTCCAAGAATCTGGACGAATAGGAAGATAAAGCTCTCTGAATTCCATTCAAATGCCTCAAAAGTTTCCTCTTGCGGGTAAAAAGATTCTCGAACACATCTTTGATCCAATTCTGTAAAGTTTCAATCAGAGCAGAGGTTTTGAGGTGAAAAGATCCATCAGCAATCCTCCAAGCTGAGGTAAACACCTGATCAAACTCCTCGTGGGATAACCAGATCGCTTCACACCGGAACGAATTTCTAGAAGGCAGAGTGAGGGGGGAGCCAGTAACATTAATGCAGAGGGGATGGTGATCAAAAGCACTCTAGGGAAAAACCTGGACCTCAACATTTAGAAATTTAAGTTTCCAGTCCACGTTCGCCATCGCCCTATCAAGATGCTCAAACCTTGCTCTCAAACCATGACGCCCATTACCAAGTAAACTGCGGACTTGTACTGCCCAGATCAACCAAACCCCAGTGATTAATCCACTCACAAAATTTAGAACACCTCCAAAAGACTTAAGTCGTTCCTTCCCCCTTTTCATTAGCATTTGCAAAACGATTAAAATCCCATGTGACCATCCACGGAAGATCAGAAGACCATGCGCAAGCGATCATATTCTCCCAGAACAGATACTTGGAAGTAAAATCTAGAGTAACATAAGCGAAAGAAAGCATCCAGGACCTTCTGACACACTCTGAAGTCTTGTATGAATCGTCTGTGAATCCGACTTTAGAATAGAATGATCAACAATACCAAATTGCCACATCAACCATAAACCACTTGAGAAGCCCTCAGAAGGAACCCGAAAATCAGATTCAAACCCAAGTCTTCTGGGGAGAGATAAGAGAGAACCATGATTTGACCGAGTTTCCAACAAACACGGAATGAGAAGATTTTGAAAACCAACCAAATCAAACAAATTACGCTTTATCCGAGCTTTACCACTCCTATGTAATTCCAAGAAATGATTCTAACCATTAGAAAATTTAGATGGATTTAAGTAACGCAATAAAGTCAACTGAAAATTAGAACTTTTTCCTACGTGCCTCCGATGGCATTGGCGGCTCCATTTTATTGACCAGAACAAGAGGAACATACACCGCATCATCACAGCCTTGTAACTCATTACCAGAAATGGCTCTATTTCCCAAATCCTTCTTCAACACCGCGACAACAAAAGAAATTTCATTCTCTAGAGTAATATCTGGTGGTATGACAAATGGGGGACAACTTTTGTCAGCTAAAGGATGACTGGAGAGGGGGAAGAGTCATCCTTCGAGACTAGGAGCTGATGGAGACGAGACCTTTCGCCATCTGGAAGCTGGGCTAGAGAGTAATCAGTTGACCGTATAAAGCTGGATCAGGCCGCCTCTCGAGGTAAAATCTGATGCCGAGGGGACTTAGCAGCAAGTGAACCCCTGACCTCACCTGACTGGGCATCGTGTGGACCCCGGTTGGGTTGACAACTTACTAAATAAGTAGGACACTGTTAATTAATAATTCTTTTGCCATGTTGGCAAGCCGAGAAATGGGTTGGACTTGTACAGAGTCCTTACCGGAACCAATGAAATGTTCAGCAACTGGCTGGACCTGTACGGAAGCTCCAGGTGGGCCAAATAAAGAGTGCTAGACCGGAACTAAATAGCCAGACGGATTATCAGCTAACTGAGAGGAAGGTTGGGCTTGACATTGAATGCCAACAGGTCCATGGTCCACCACGGGCCTTAGAGGTCCCAACTGTGTTGGCCTTTCCCTGATTCATCGCGACTATGTCAGTCTCCTGGTTATGCAAGTCTCCAAAAGGATTCTGAGTTCCTAAAGCAGTAGGATCCTTAACTGACCCCGTATTATTCGCCCCCGACTCTCGCCGTTGGCGATGCGATACCAACATCCACTCTCCAAAATTCTTACCATGGGCGTCTGATTTCCGGGAATGGCCAGAACTCTTCGGTTGTTGATCTCTCGGCGGCGAGTCCGTCCCCGGCTATGGAGGCTCTCTATAGCCATGCTTGAGGCGACAATCTTCTTCTCTGTGTCTTGTCATCCCACAATGAAAATAAACCAAATATATACCGTCATATTCAACTCTTTGGAGGAGACGCACTATTTTAACCTTGGATACTAGAGGTTTACGAAGATCAATCTCCACTCTAATTCCGCTTGAGTAGTGATCTGGTCAATCTTTAAAGGTTTACCAACAGCTTGAGCAATTTTTCAAAGAGAGTCTTCCTGATAAAACTCAACTGGAAACTCAAGGAAACGAATCCAAGTACAAAACTTTGACAGAACTGTTGTAGCTGGTTGAAAATTGGGAGACAAACGTTGGACCATAAGACAGTGCTTGAAAATAAAGCAAGGGCCACCCATAAGAATCTTGTCCACGTCTTCAAACAACGAGAACTTAAAAAGGAAAAAGCCTCCACCAAGATCAATCGCTTTGAAGTCTTCCATGGGCTTCCAAAGACAAATGGCTTTAGTGACAAAGGTCGAGTATCCAACGTTTTTCCCCCAACAGTTTGACAATGAGGGTGTTGATGTCGAAAAATTGTTACTGATGTGACGTTGACTTTTAGGGATCCGGGTTGACTCTTTGGGGCCTGCACAAGTGAAAGGAGGTGAACTAAAGGACCCTCGGAAGGAGGAGAGGGGGAGACCTCCAAGGGTGCTCCGATGTTCTAGTCAAGCCGAAGTCGAGGGTTAATTTTAAAGTAGATTCGTGTAGATTGTGGAAAAAAATGAAATAGTGTCCTGCTGAACTTACATACCTTAGGTTATTTATAGTCTTCCAAGTAGAGGTCGCCCATGTGGGGGAGGGATGGCCTCGGCCCTGTGATCCCGGGCTTTAGGGAGTCAGATCTTAATCGCATGCTCAGAGAGTCGCGTGTGTCAGCGGGTGCGTGCTTCAGAGAGGGTTAGGCCCGCTAATCATGCTTTGACATGGCGATTGTGCAATCTACCTACTGCACGTGTGCTTTGCCGTGCTGCGGAGGTTTAACACGCGTCATCGTCCTATTGGCGATGCTAGAATCCACGTGTAGGTTTCCTATTGGACCAGGGTTTTGTGGGCTCCATCACAAGCCCCCCACTTCCTCAGGTACTTATGCCTTGAGGAAGTAAAATGTGATGTTCGTTCTGTGGCCGAGCGTTTGCACTTAAGAGATTTGGGAGATTGGTGGTTAGTGCCCTCGGACTGTGGAAATCTAAGGGCAAACCTGTCTTTTGTGTTTTGGAGATTCTTGGCCGAGCTTATGACAAGCAGTTCGTACGCTCGGACTTGGAGATTCTTGGTCGAGCGTATGACAAGCAGTTCATACGCTCGGACTTGGAGGTTTTTGGCCGAGTGTATGATAAGCAGTTCATACGCTTGGACTTTGAGGTTCTTGGCCTAGCGTATGACAAGCAGCTCATACGTTCGGACTTGGTAATTCTTCGCCGAGCGTATGACAAGCAGCTCATACGCTCGAACTTGGTGATTCTTGGCTGAGCGTATGACAACAATTCATACGCTCGGACTTGGTGATTCTTTAGCCGAGCGTATGACAAGCAGTTTATACGCTCGGACCTGGAGATTCTTGGCCGAGCATATGACAAGCAGGTCATATGCTCAGCCCTAGAGATTCTTGGTCGAGTGTATGACAAGTTGCTCATACACTCGGACTTGGAGATCCTTGGCCGAGCGTATGACAAACAGCTTATATGCTTGGACTTGGAGATCTTTGGCCGAGTGTATAACAAGCAGCTCATACGCTCGGACTTGGTGATTCTTGGTTGAGCGTATGGCAAGCAACTCATACGCTTAGACTTGGTGATTATTTGGCCAAACATATAACAAGTAGCTCATACGCTCGGACATGGTGATTCTTTGGCCGAGTGTATGACAAGCAGTTCATACCCTCAGACTTAGAGATTCTTGGCCGAGCGTATGGCAAGCAGTCCATACGCTCGGACTTGGAGATTCTTGGCTAAGTGTATGTCAAGCAGCTCATATGCTCGGACTTGGAGATTCTTGGCCAAGCGTATGATAAACAGCTCATACACTCAGACTTGGAGATCCTTGGCCGAACGTATGACAAGTAGCTCATATGCTCGAACATGATGATTCTTGGCCGAGCGTATGACAAGCAACTCATACGCTCGGACTTGGTGATTCTTTGACCGAATGTATGACAAGCAGTTCATACGCTCGGACTTGGAGATTCTTGGCCAGGCGTATGTCAAGTAGTCCATATGCTCGGACTTGGAGATTCTTGGCCGAGCGTATGTCAAGCAGTCCATGCGCTCGGACTTTGAGATTTTTGGCTAAGTGTATGTCAAACAGCTCATATGCACGGACTTGGAGATTCTTGGCCGAACGTATGATAAGTAGCTCATATGCTCGAACTTAGAGATTCTTGGCCGAGCGTATGACAAGCAGTTCATACGCTCAGACTTGGTGATTCTTGGCCGAGCGTATGACATGCAGCTCATACGCTCGGACTTGAAGATCTTTGACCGAGCGTATGACAAGCAGCTCATACACTCGGACTTGGTGATTCTTGGCCCAGCGTATGACAAGCAGTCCATACGCTCGGACTTGGAGATTCTTGGCCCAGCGTATGTCAAGCAACTCATACGCTCGGACTTGGAGATTCTTGGCGGAGCGTATAACAAGCAACTCATACGCTCGGACTTGGAGATTCTTGGCCTAGTGTATGACAAGCAGTCTATATGCTCGGACTTGGTGATCCTTGGTCGAGTGTATGACAAGCAGCTCATATACTCGGACTTGGTGATTCTTGGCCGAGCATATGGCAAGCAGCTCATACGCTCGATTTTGGTGGTGCTGGGCTATTTTTGGTCTTTTTCTTTCATGGGCTTCCTTACTTCTGGCCCATGGGTTCTCCTTTTTATTGGGCCCATGGGCTACTTCTTCTTGGGCCTATAGGCTTCTTAAATGCGCATTAATTTAGGATGGCGACTGCTTTTTATATGGCGATGGATGGGGCACGACAAGGGTCGTGCTTTTATGACAGCTGGCACATTGGGGAGAGTGGACGGCGCCTAGATGACATCAAAGGTCACGCCTTTTCAGTTGGAAGGTGATTTAATGTTCCTCGTTCCTGTTGCTGCGAACTCTATATAAAGGTTATCTTCCTCTCTTCTCCTTACTTGCATTTTTTAGAGAAAGAAATCTTGAGAGCACTCGGAGTTTGAGAGAAACATTGAGAGCACTCGGTGTAGTGAAGGATTTGAAGTTATACACAACCTTTGTGCCTTCTTTTGGTGAGTCATTTTTTCTTTCTCATACAATGTTTGAGTATAGCGATAGTGAGGTTAGCAGGACTTTGTCGAGGGAGTTGGAGGAGGCCATGGGTGCTTCCTCTAGCGAGGACGTCTCCTCCTTGGAGATTGTTCCTCCGGAGGGTGCCATTGCTTTGGTACCCTTTCTCCCCAAGGGAGATGATGTAGGAGAGGATGAGAAGGGAAGGGAAATTCCTGGAGAGGAGGATGAAGTTGACCGTGCACTGATCAATGTCAGGGAAGATGCCACAACGGCGGAAATGGAGGAATTGATGTTTGAGGCTAACTCCATTTCGATTGTAGTGGGGGAGGCGGAGCTTCAAGGGATGAGGATGGACTATAGGATCCTCATTGAGTATGCCCTATGGGTACCAAAAGGTGGAGAGAGGGCTTGCGATGCCCTTCTGAGCCGGGCGCCTTATGAGCTGTGTGTTTACGAACAGCACATGAAGGTTGGGCTTAAGTTCCCTCTCCACCTGTTCTTTGGCTTGGTGCTCAAGTACTTTGGTATCACACTGAGCCAGCTGATGCTCAATTCGGTGTGACTGATCCTGGCTTTCATAGCCGTGTGCCAAGAAGTGGGCAGGGTTATGAACCTCAATGTGTTCAAAGCCCATTTCCAGATAGTCAAGCTGGGGCAGACCGAGTGGGTGGTGGTGAGCTTGAGGACTAAGAAAAGCATGTTGAAGAAGAAACTGTCCTCCATAAAGAAATGGAAGAGGTCATTCTTCTTCATTAGGAGCGCTGAAAGCTTCAACGTCCCCCTCGACTGGAGTTTAGATCGTGCTGGCAAATGCAAAAAGCTGCACCTTCTGCACCTAGAGCAAGAGACGTTGAAGGCAATGTTGGTCGCGTCTTTAGATGCCTAGGTCCTTAGTGATAACGAGGAGCTTCATAGGCATAGCCTATGTCCTCTTAGCCTCCCAGCGAACCTAGAGCATGGTAACCTTATGCACTTAGTTTTTATTTGCTATTTATTTTCTTCAAGTCACTAATGCTTGTTCCTTGTGCAGAGATGGAGATGGCTGCTCAAGCAAGGGAGAGGGCCAAACATATAGCTAAGGAGAGAAAATGAGCCTCGGAAGGTAGTGGCTCGGCTTCGGAGGGGCAGAAGAAGAAGAAGGCTCGAGCTCTAACTCCAGTGCCCATTGCAGTGGAGAGCCCTCTGAGGCCTCCTGCCCAAGAGCCTCAGACCGCCCATGACACGCCCACTCTTTCTCAGAGCCCCTCCTCTTCCAGGGAGGGGTCTAGAGTTTTGCTCCCTTCGTGCCTCGGTGGGCACTGAAGGTCAACGACTTGGTGTTCGTTATCCGAGAGTCGCCCAAGAGCACCTTGTTCTGAGGATCCCTCCCCGCGACATGGTGGAGCTCACCAAGAAGCCCTTCGAAAGGTTGTGCTTGGTTGTAGAGGCCATGACCTCCCAGGTATAACCTTCTTCTTTTTTTCCTTCTGTTCCTTAATTTCTAATTTCCAACTGTTTTTCACAATGCTTCCCATGTTTGTTTCAGACTGGGGTCTTCGTTGGTGTTCTTACTCGGTGCAGCGCAGATATGACCGAATGCTTAGCAAAGGTCGAACAAAAGCTTGACAAGACCCAGGATCTCGTCTGAACCCTGTCCTTTTCTCTGGAGGCGGCCGAGAAAGCCAAGGAAGACGCCTTCTTAGAGAGGGATCAGTGGTGCTGAGCCAAGGACGCCCTAAGAGCGGAGAGGGACATGGCCCGGGAAGAGGCGGTGGAGATCCTGCGCAAGACTACAGAGGAAAAGGAGGCACCACTGGAGGAAGCCGGAGGCCATTCCTCGACTGCTTCAATGAGGTCAAGAGGAAGGACGATGCCCTATTTTCGGAGACCGATTTCTCCTGCCTTGATCTAGAGTCCTCCTCAAAGGAGGATGCTGCTGCTGTCGATGGGGATGCTGAAGACACTGCTAGCGGCGAGCCACAAGAGGCCCCCGAGAATAAGGCTCCTCGGGGTGATTAGTGTAGTTGTACTTTTTGTTTTCTTTTTGTATATGGAGGCTAATAGTGCCTGTTTTGTAATCGAAATTTTATTTAATGAAATCGGTGCTTTTTGAGCTCAAGTTTCTCATTTTTTCGTTTCTCCTTTTTACACTTCTTGTTACTGATAAAATTTACGGAGATTTTCCACATTCCAAGTATTTGGAACGGGCTTGCCATCTAACTCCTCAAGTTCGAAGGTGCTAACCCGATAGACTGTTCGGATTCTGTACGGGCCTACCCAATTCAAAACGAGTTTTCCCGTTTGCTGAGGACTGGATACTTCACTTTTTCAAAGGACAATGTCGTGCAGTTTGAAGTTTCTGCCTCGAACTTGGGAATTGTAGTACCGGGTGGTCCTCTATTGATATACAGCTAAGCGAATCTGTACTTTATCCCGGGCTTCGTCAATTAAGTCAGCGTTCATTCGTAAACCTTCCTCGTTGTTACTTGGTTCGAAGTGTTGCACGCGCATCGATGGTATTCCGACTTCAAAGGGAATGATGGCTTCTGAATCATACATCATGAAAAACAGGGTTTCCCCTATTGGAGTGCGAATAGTTGTTCGATAGGCCCAAAGGACATTAGAGAGTTGGTCGGCCCATTGTTTATCTGTTTTGTCGAGTCTCTTCTTGATACCTTGGAAAAGTGTTCTGTTGGTTACTTCGGCCTGACCATTAGCTTGCAGATACCTGACGGATGAGAATCGATGTTCAATGCGGAGGTCTTCGCAGAACATTTTAAACTGGGAGCTATATAATTATTTTTCGTTGTCAGTGACCAACACCCGAGGTATACCGAATCGACACACGATCGACTTCAAAACGAAGTTTCGGGTTTGATAGTCCGTGATGCTGGCCAGTGGCTCTGCTTCGACCCACTTGGTGAAATAATCGATAGCCACGATGAGATGTTTTTTCTGTCTAGAAGTCATGGTGAATGAGCCAAGAATGTCCATTCCCCACATGGCAAAGGGGAGAGGACTGGTGATCGAGGTGAGGGGGTTGGCCGGTTGATGCAGCATAGGAGAGAACTATTGGCAGTGTTTGCATTTTCTGACCAAATCTGTTGCATCCTCTCTCATTTTGGGCCAATAATATCCTTGCTGGAGAACCTTGAAGGCTAAGGCTCGGGCCCCTAAGTAATTTCTATATATACCCTTATGGACCTTCCAGAGAGTGTAGTAGGCTTCGACTGAGTTAAGACACCTCAAATAGGGCATAGTCAGAGCCCTATTATATAATTGTCCATCTATGATCGTGTATCATGAGGCATGGGAAATTAACTTCCTTGCTTCGCTTTTTGTTCGGGGACTTCTCCGTCTTTTAAGTAGCAAAGAATCTGGTCCATCCATGTCTCTTCTCTCATTATGGGCAGGACCAAGGTTTCGTCTACGCTTGGGACAGAAAGGGTTTCCATGTACATGGCTTGGGTTGGCTCGAGCTGTCGAGACGAGGCCAACCGAGCTAAAGCGTCTGCTTTCGAGTTCTTCGTTCGTGGGACATGAGTTATCGGGAATGTCTTGAACTTGGCGATGATTTCCCTAACTTTCTAGATGTACTTGGCAATTTTCTCTCCCTGGGCCTCAAATTCACCTGTAACTTGACTTACCACCAATTGCGAGTCGCTGTATACCTCTAGAACCTCGACAGTTAGGGCTTTTACCAATTTCAAACCCGCAATGAGGGCCTCATACTCAGCCTTGTTGTTTGAGGTCTTGAATTCAAATCTCAAGGCGTACTTGACTACGAAACCATCCTAGCTACAGAGGATGAGCCCTGCTTCGCTTCCCATGGTTTTTGAGGATCTGTCTACATAGAGGGTCTATCTTAGAGACGGCTCGTCTGACATTGACCCTGTCCCTTCGTTTGGATCTATGGGGAGAGTTGTTTCAACAGTGAAGTCCGATAAAGCCTGACCCTTAATCATCTTGCGGGGGCAGTACCGGATATCGAACTCCCCAAGTTCTATCGACTATTTGACCATCCTTCCAGAAACATCTGGGTTATACAAGACTTGTTTCAAGAGTTGGTCAGTCAGGAGGACGATAGTGTGCGCCTGGAAATACGGTCGAAGTTTCCTTGTGGCTACTATTAGGGCGAATGCTACCTTCTCTATCGGAGGATACCTCATCTTTGTTTCGTTGAGGGTCTTGCTGACGTAGTAGATGGGCTTTTGAATGCCCTTCTCTTCTCGGATCAAGACGAAAGCCACGGCATTTTGTCCAGCTGACAGATATAGGAACAATTCTTCACATGGGAGCGGCTTGGTTAAGAGCGGGGGCGAGCTCAGGCATTTCTTCAGCTCCTCAAACGCTTCTTGACAATCCTCCGTCCAGATAAAATCTTTGGCCTTTCTGATAGCCTTGAAGAAAGGGAGACACCTTTCTGCAGACTTGGACATGAAACAATTCAGAGCACCTATTCGTCCGGTGAGTCGCTATACTTCTTTCACGGTCTTAGGAGGGGCCATATCAAGGATGATTTTTATCTTTTCTGAATTAGCTTCTATCCCTCTCTGTGTAACCATAAATCCCAAGAACTTCTCTCTTGTCACTCCGAATGAGCATTTTGTCAAGTTCAGTCTCATCTTATGCTTGCGTAGTACCCCAAACGCCTCTTCCAAGTCTGTGTCATGGTTCTGTGCCTCTGTGCTTTTGACTAGCATATCATCCATATAAACTTCTATGTTCCGCCCAATCTGTTCTTTGAAGATCTTATTCACCAATCTCTGGTAGGTCGCGTTGGCATTCTTGAGCCCGAAGGGCGTGACCTTATAGTAATGCAACCCTTGGTCGGTGATGAAGGCGGTCTTCTCTTGGTCGGGCCGTTACATAAAGATCTGGTTGTAGCCAGAGTATGCGTCCATAAAGGAAAGGAGTTCATGCCCAAAGGTAGGGTCTACCAGCTGATCGATCTGAGGGAAGGGAAAGTTGTCCTTAGGACAGGCCTTGTTTAGATTGGTGAAGTCAATGCGAATTCACCACTTGCCACTGGCCTTTCGGACCATCACGACATTAGATACCAACTTGGGGTATTTCGCTTCTTGGATGAAACCGGCTTCGAATAACTTACTAACCTTGGTCTTGATGCCGACTTGTCGTTCCGGGGCGAAAGTTCTCTTTTTCTGAATGACTGGCTTGTGTTTTGGATCTACGTTCAGGCGATGCTTGATAGTTCTGGGGTCAATTCCAGGCATGTCTGATGCAGACCAGGCGAACAAGTCCTAGTGTTTCTTGTGGAGGGAGAGGAGCTCCTCCCTGTGGCTTTTGGAGAGATTTTATCCAATTTGGATGGTCCGGGAGGGGTCCTCTCCAAGGGGAACCGAAGTTAATATTTTTTTTGCACTACAAGATAAAAGGTCATCGCCGACGCATTTTTTTGCATATTTCGGCGCTTTAAAGCGTCGAAATATGTATTACCGGCACTTATTGCAAGCGCTGGATAAAGCACCGGTATGTGTAGTGTCGAAGCACAAATACTGGCGCTTACAAAAAGCGCCGCAATATGCATATTTTTTTGGTAAGCACCGCAATATACCGGCGTTTAGAAGCGCCGCTATATAAGCAGCATAAACAAAAAAAATTCCTCCATTTTCCTCCCTTTTCTCGGCAACCAAACGCAACATATAAGTACAAAATAGCCACAAAAATAAACATAGAAATATCTTAACTAAGCAACCCTTAATTTACACTTTCAACTGACTTGCAATTATGTCCAATATGAACTTGTTGTGGGAGGAAAGTGTCTTGATAAGAGACTAGCTTAGAAGTCTCAAAAGGGAATATGGGATGTTCTCATAAACAATCCATAAAAAATGTGCAATGATCAAACCTGAACCATTGTAAATGCAAATATCTCTTCTTCCTCTTGGTGCATTCTCTGGGGCCAAACCTTGCAGCTTGAATCGATTCTGTTTTGTAGTTCATAAACACACAACTGCTGATTAGAGGAAGATGGGGACAGTATAAGCAACTCATACCTCATTCACAAACAAACTGCTCAAGATCTTTCTGCCTTTGTGACCAAGTAATACTCGATATGTAGAATGGTGAAAAATACACCTAAACCTTTCAAACTGTACTCACAATAAAACAACAAATCCATAAGGCAAGAAATAGAATAAGTATATATGCGGCCAAATGATAGAATGTTCAAGAACTTTACATTGATTGAACTGTCCCAAATCAAAGAAGGGCCTGAAATATATAGACTTCTCAAAAGGATCAAATCCAGCAAACTGCAAAATAAAAAAGAGGGGAAAGGGGAAAAACACACAACAATATAATTTTTTTTCCTTCCATGGGTTAAACTAATAGGAATAAATTAAAAAGAACACCAACATACAAGTAAAGGAACAATTACAGGTGATTACCGGAAAATATTATGGTGGGGGAGCTAAGGGCGACAGCCAAAATAAAGCAGCAAGAAGAATTAGTGTGGGGAAACGGCGCGGCGGAGCTAAGGGAAATGACGCAAGGGAGCAGGAAAAATTAGTGTGGGGGACGGTGCAGTGGAGGTAGAGCCGGAAAAAATTTTTGGGATTGGCGTGGTGGAGCAGGGAAAAAAATTTGGGGAAAAAAATCACATGAAAAATGGCGCGGCAGGCTTTATACATGAGAAATTTTTAGCATATTCCGGCGCTCCAAAGCGCTGGAATATGCCCACTTCATATTCTGGCACTTCAAAGCGCCGGTATATGATATGGGTTTCGAGCATATTCCAACGCTTTGAAGCGCCGGAATATGCTAGAAACCCATTTCATATTCCAGCGCTTTAAAGCGTCGGAATATTTAGAGGAGCATATTCTGGCGCTTTAAAGCGCTGCTATATGTATTAAGATTAACATATAATGGCGCTTTGAAGTGCCGTTATATGTTCATTGAATATTGCGGCGCTTCAAGGAAATGCCACAAAAAAAACACCGGCGCTTATTATATTGCAGCGTTTTAATGAAGCGCCGTCAAATGTCAATTATCTTGTAGTGTAGCAATCATATTGATTTCTTTTCTCTTAATTTCCTTAGATTCTTGATTTTGATAATTTGGTTGCGTTGTTTGATTGTTAAGATCCAAATACCAGCCGCTAAATTAGATCATCGAAGAATATTTTTTGACTCTATTGATGAACTTCATTAGAATTGCTTCATAGATAGTCAAGACTTTGATCCAACTTCAATATGGTTCATGTGTTAGATCATGCTTAAGTGTTTGTTATCATAAAAATAAATAAATTGCATAAGCATCTCAACACACACTATGTGTATGTTGATATACTCTTTTATGTGATAAAATAATACGCTCACAATTATCAATATGAGTTGAAGATAAGAGATAAAGAGTGAAGAAGTTAAGTCTGGCTCAGGAAATGTTATATCTGACAATTTGGATTTGGTTGGGGTTTGAAAATTTTGTAACTTAAGAAGACTACAGAGAATATTGAAGCAAGAATTACATATATGAGATTTTTGCTAAAGCAATTTCAAACATCATTGCATTCCATGGACAAAGAATGTAGACTACATTTCAATATCTGGAAAACATATTGAATACTAATCAAATAGACCCACTTAGCATGAAAGAGTTCTTAGAGTGCATGGTTGAGTTCAATATTAGGGTATACATCATCAGTGAGTTCAACAACCTAAGATTATGAAGCTTGATATGCCTCGTTTTGATGGCAATGATCTTATGGGGTGTGAGCCAAGGCTAAAGAGCATACGAGGAGTAGAGGATGGGTAATAGGAAAAGGAGATCAGGGAAAGGGAAGCAGAACTTGGGGTACAATGGGGGAGAGACTGCGGTGGTGGTGTTGAGGTTGGTACTCGATGGCGATGGTTATGTCAATAGCTAGAGTTGGTGAGTCGTCTTGTGGCGTGTTGTTGAGCACGAAGAGATTGAGAAGAAAGCTACGATTTTTAGATTGCAAATTGAATATGTTTTTTATTTATTTTTTTTTTATAGAGAAATCACACTTTTGCTTGGGTGATTAACGGAAGGAATGAGGGTTTTCTAGAGTTGTTCGGATGGGTTTGATAGAGTTTGAGAACATATACTTTCATTGGTGGATACGTAGCATTAAATGAAGGGCGTCATGGTATTTCCACCTTTAAAGTACCTTTTTGATCTTTTTTTGGATAGGGTTGAGGGGTATTTTTGTTTACTTTTATAAAGGGGTGTATTTATAGTTTAAGGTAAACTAGCTATAAGGGTGTTTTTAAAATTTTTCCTAAAAAATATGTATTGTACCATAAAATATATCAGTAAGACAAATTAACTTACCTTAGACACCACCTTGCAAATAAATTAGTGTTACACTTTTTAAAGTGCAACCATTTTTCTCAGGAAAAAGGAAAATTGTAAAATGTTTTCAAGTTGGGGGTCACAAGAGTTTGTTAACATGGCAGTAACAAATATAATATTTACATGGATGAGATGCATGTATATGTTTGACATATATATTTTTGTGGTAATTAAACTTTTGATAATATATAAATCTATATTTTTAATTAGTAGTAAAAATAAAACAATAAGTAATTTTATTATAAAAAAAATGTGTTTTACCACCAAAAGTATAAATGTTACCCTAAAAAATATGTGTGTAACGACAAAAATATATAGACAAGATAAATCGCCTAATTTTTTAACAAAGCGCCGAACAATTAGAGTTGCAAATGAACCTGATGTTCACAATTGGCTCATATATATAAATTAATTTAATGTTAGGTTAATAAATTATGAATCGAGCTTGGACAATGTGATGCTCGGCGCAATTTGATTCATGAATAAGTTCGTTGGTGTGTTCGTTAAGGTGCTCATTCAATTGTTTACATGATTCGCTTATGAGATTGTTTGTTCATTTATTTAATGGAAGAATTGTTTGATTGTTTGTTAAAAACTTATTTATTTGTTTGTTAATTGTGCTATACTAAAAATTAAAGGCCGTTTATTTTCATTTATAGGTTTGTTTTTCTAATTTTGTTTAGTGTTTGGGTTTTATTTGTTTAAAATAAACGAACAATTATGAACGAACATGCACAAACCGTAAAAAAAGGTTAAAACGAATAAACACGAATAACATTTTAAAATCTTAGTTTGTTAATAAACAAACACCAACAAAGCCTTAGAGCTAATGAGTGAACTCGAACATCAGACCCTTTCGGTTTGTTTGCACCTACTAACAATTACCATGTTTGACACGTTACGAATGAAAGGGGAGACTGGAAAATCAGAGAATAAAAACATCAATTATTATTTTCTAACAATTACTGAAAACATGGTTTCAATCCCAAGCACCTAATTAGCATTTTTCTTACCATCTAAACTTAACAAAAATTTAAATCTTCCAACTCCCGTAGCGCAGCAGTAACATTAATTTCTTTTTTACCCAATAAGAATAAACCTACTTAGCAGCGGGCGGAATCGCGACAACACGGGCACAATTATCCTTGAGTAGTGGAGGGAAGAAAGGATTCAATGGAAACATTTTAGGCCAACAATTGGCATCAATGGAAAGATATGTCCTGCAACAGGCAGGACCAAGTTTACCAAATTGAACGCTGAAAATAGACTGATAAATTTCCCAAATATATCCTTTAATGTTCAATAGAGAGCTCCAACATTGAATCACATCTACTGGAGCCCTTGGTGAAAACAGGCCTGGAAATGGTTGAATTTGGGGTGGTTCCTGCTGGGCTACCCCAGGTTGTACAAAAATTGCAGTCCATGTGGCCAATGCTAGTAGGAAACTTAGCATTTGAGCTTTGCTTGACATGATTACAGTAGCAAAGTTGAACTTTTTTCTAATGGTACTAACTTAAATTAAGAGAAGTCTGATACCGGGTTGAATGCATGAGAGAAGGAAGTGAGAATTTATAGAAGACGGACGAGGCTGAAAAAATTGAATGACTTGAATGAACCGTTGTTAAACCTTTACTCAGGTGACTGAGCCATAAATTTTGGGGATGAATTTCTGTACAGTTTTTTGAATCCTTATTAAAACTTATTTATGTAAACTTATTTCACTTTAAATTCTCATATATTAAATGCATGTAAATAAAAAGGATTACTAACCGGTATGTAAGGATTTATGCCGTAAACTTTTAGAATGTGTTTAGTAGGAAAAACAAATGATAGAAAAGAAAAATGTGTGGAATGAGCTTTTCTTTTACTTAGTAAAAAAGAAAAGTGAGAGGAAAGAAAACTATGATGATTGATATTTTTCTTTTACATGTGCAATTCATAATCTTCAAAAGTTAGGAGAATTTTGGAATAAAAATAGAAAACAGAAGAAATTATCGATTTATCAATTAATTCTCAATTATATACACACAAAAGCTGTCTCATATAGGCTCTATTAGAGAACCGCTGTATTCATATACGTGGGGTTTGTTTTCTGTGTTACTCATTTTGTTCCATTACAGCATCTTTCTCAGTTCCACTCAAAACTCTACCTTTATGTCATTTACTCATATACCACTCAATCTTCTTACTAACTCCATTAAGACTAAAAAATGAACGGAACCCTCATTAATGGTAGACAACCTGAGCCTAAAAAGATGACAACCATTTTAGCAATCATATTGATTTCTTCTCTCTTAATTTCCTTAGATAAGATTTTGATAATTTGGTTGTGTTGTTTGATTAGAACTATTTTTTGACTCTATTGATGAACTTCATTAGAATTGCTTCATAGATAGTCTAGACTTTGATCCAACTTCAATATAGTTCATGTGTTAGATCATGCTTAAGTTTTGTTATCATAAAAATAAATAAATTGCATAAACATCTCAACACACACTACGCGTATGTTGATATACTCTTTTATATGATAAAATAATACGTTCACAATTATCAACATGAGTTGAAGATAAGAGATAGAAAGTGAAGAAGTTAAGTCTGGCTCAGAAAATGTTCTATCCGACAATTTGGATTTGGTTGGGGTTTGAAAATTTTGTAACTTAAGAAGACTACAGAGAATACTGAAGCAAGACTTACAGATATGAGATTTTTGCTAGAGCAATTACAAACATCATTGCATTCCATGGACAAAGAATGTAGACTATATTTCAATATCTAGAAAACATATTGAATACTAATCAAATAGACCCACTTAGCATGAAAGAGTTCTTAGAGTACATGGTTGAGTTCAGTATTAGGGTATACACCATCAGTGAGTTCAACAACCTAGGATTATGAAAGCTTGATATGCCTCGTTTTGATGGCAATGATCTTATGGGGTGTGAGTCAGGGCTAAAGAGCATACGAGGAGTAGAGGATGGGTAATAGGAAAAGGAGATCAGGGGAAGGGAAACAGAACTCGGGGTACAATGGGAGAGAGACTGCGGTGGTGGTGGTGAGGTTAGTACTCGATGTGTTGCACTCATTTTGGACAGTTACACATACCATTACAGTATATTTCTCAGTTCCTCTCAAAACTCTACCCTTCTGTCATTTACTCATATACCACTCAATCTTCTTACTAACTCCATTAAGACTAAAAAATGAACGGAACCCTCATTAATGGTAGACAACCTGAGCCTAAAAAGATGAACAACCATTTTAGCAATCATATTGATTTTATTCTCTTTTAATTTCCTTAGATTCTTGATTTTGATAATTTGGTTGCGTTGTTTGATTGTTAAAGATCTAAATACCAGCCGCTGAATTAGATCATCAAAGAACATATTTGTTGGTCCGTGAACTCACTATGCACATCTCTCTTTCGTTTCTAAAACTTTTTTTTTTCTTTTGTTACATTAAAAAGAACACCAACATATGAGAATCGAAAGGAAAGTGACATTAACCGAGTTAGAACGGTAACCCACAATCGGACAAAAAGATCTTCTTAACCAATGCATCACAAAAGGGCACGGCAAAATCCTTTCTTTAGTTTTATTGTATTAGATGTTTTTTTTCTCTCTTTATTTTAGGGCATGTGTAATGTAGTAACATGAAGTTGAGGTGGAGAATGATGAAGCATCAGAAATAGATACAATTAAGTAAGATATAGAAAACCAAATAAAAAGATATCAATTATTTTCGAAAGGAACAGCCTAAATATCTTGGTACAAAAACACCAAAACCTACTGAGTCTAAACCTAATCTATTTTATCACTTTCATAATATAAAAATGATAAAAATCCTAAACAAAATTATACTAATTTTTTTTAAGGCAGTTGTGCAGCAATGTGATCACAATGTTGTTTGAGGATAAGAGGATAGAAAGGATTGTGAATCTGATGAAACATTTTGACATAGCAAGCTACACTAATTTCCTTGATAGCAGTGCAACAAGCAGGCCCAGGCCGACGAGTAAATCTCCGTCTAAAATAGGCATCAGCTATTTCCTTCTGGCAAGCCTCTCTCGCAGGGAGTTTGGCCCAACATCTTTTCAGGTCTTCAGCTGATGGGAATTTCGGTACTTCATAGCTTGGTGGATCCGATGGATCAGCCGTTGGTGGCTCATCGCTTGGAGGCTCTGAAGGGAAATAGGGCAACTCTCCATACATTGGAGGCTCCGATGGGAATTCGGGAAATTCAATAATTGGTGGCTCTGATGGGAAATCAGGCAATTCAGAGCTTGGTGGATCTGACGAGGAGTCGGGCAATTCAGAGGGAGAGTCGGCCAAGTAATTAGGTGAGCCTTGTAACCAAGGATTGGCTGGGGCCTGTGCTGGTAGTGAATGCACCTTACTGGGACGGTCAGATGATGAATGTGTACAATCAGTACAGGGTGAGCTCCTGGCTAACCCATAATTTATCAAACATGCTAAGACCAAAACGTTAATAACTACTGAACACCTCATTATGGACTTTAACCTCTCCCTCTTTTTTTTTGTCGGCTTCTGCTTTTGGCAAAATACTAGTGTGATTTTCATTTCTTAGGTTTATGTTCCATTTATAGACCTGAGTCGGCCAAGTAGTTCACTTCATTTCCAATTACATTTTTCATTGGTTTCTTCAAAATGACATTGTTTTTCACACTTATTTGATAGAGATAATGAGACATAAACTTCTTCTTGATCAGCTCAAAATATATTTTCATTTTTTGTGCATATCAAAACTCCTCATTTTATATTTATCACTATAATTTTCTTTGTTTTCGTGTTTATCAGTATCTGTTCTTATTGGACCGAGTCATTTCTATCGGATAAAAAAATAATGCAAGTCTGGCCGAACCCAGAGTTCAATTAGCTCTACGAGATATATCTATCTTCTCTTTAACTCTATATTGATGGGCTGGGCAATCAAATCATAGCCCTATCCAAAATCGGCCTAGCTCAGAATAACATTATTTGATGTCAAGTGTCCTAAGACGTGTACGAGCAGTAAAACTTGGTAGTCTTAATCCTCAGTTCAATCATATTAATGGACTCTGTTCTGATTGGTTGTTCCAAACTTTGTTATTGTAGTACGAGGACCACAGGATTTTGAGTTGCTTAATGACGTCAAGTTCTTTTCTTACATCATATCCAAAGCCTCAAGTTAAAAAATTGTTTTAAAAATAAAGTTTGGTTAATGTATTTATTAAGAGATATTAAATAAAATAAATATATAATAATTAATTTAAATTTATAAATATAATTCAAATATACAACCATAATAAGAGGGATATCTAAAATATATTTTAAACTTAAATTGCTAGATAACAAATTCTTTAATGCACTCGATAACTAAACTAAACCCTCAAAATAAACCAAACCAAAGTCAAAATTCACAAAGGAGATTGGTATTGCCAAACCCATTTTGCTTTCTTCCACCTCCAAAAATAGGCCCCAAGTCCAATCCACTACCTTACTTTCTCTTGGAAGCCGAAATATTCTACCTGTTGATATCAAATTTACCCAAAAAAACCCTATCGGACCAAATTCTAGGGTTTACCCTAACCGGACCCAAGACACAGAAGCCACTCAGGTTCTCTCTTTCTCTCTCTCCCCGTGGTCTTTTTGTCTCTCTCGCTAAAGGCACACTTTCTCTCTAGATATTGTTGCACTGATTTTGGAAGTGTCTCTGTTATTGTAGTGTGTAGCAATGGAGGTGGCTACTCTCAGCTCAGTGGAGAAGATGTGGGTATGCTCTTTAATGGAAGCTGTGGTAGGTGAGACTGTTCTCGCTGCTGGGAACTCTATTGCTTGCCTTCTCTTGGCGGTATATGCTTCTTAGTTCTTCCATTAACCTTTAGTTACTTTCTTTCTCTCTGTGTATCTATGTACACCTCACATTTTGTACCAAAGGCTAATTTCTCTGTTTTTATGCTTTTGTTTCTGCTTTTAGGATTTGCCTTAGTAGCATTATTTTGTGGATGCTGTACTGGTTTTATGGAAGTTAGGGTTTGGCTGATACACTATTTTACTTTTTTGTTTCTTCGAATTTTATTGGGGAATCCTATAATGCTATGGTTTTGTGAAATTTTCCCTTCCGTTATTTAGATTGAAAGTAGCTTTGTGTATTGGTATTTATGGGAAGAATGTTGTTTGCTTTTGCTATTGAAAGTAATTTGGACTTGGACAGACTTTTGGGACACAGATCTTCATGCTTTCCCCTGTTAAGGTTTAGGTAGTGGGGTATGTTTAGGACTTCCACTTACTTCTTTATTTATTTATTTTACGTTTTCTGTCTGGCTTTTTGGGTTTGCCTAGCATGTCTGAATTCTGAAAGTTGTACTTACCTGAAATGAGTGTCGGAGTAGTGGTGTTTTTTTTCTTCTCATAATTAATTTTTGGTTGCATATGGTATTGTAATCAATGTGTCTAGAATCTAATTGTTGTTTGCAATCAAAAAGTACCACTCTGCTTTTTTATAATGTTTTTGGTTTTTAACTGGCTTTAGCTGGCAATAACTAAATCTTTGTATACCCGTTTGATTTTCACTGCTGTTTTTGTCCTGCATTGAAAATTTAATGTTGTTATTTCAGCTTTGAAGCCAGCAAATGAACATACACAATTTTAATTATTTATTTTCTTTTTATTTGATCAGATTTGAATGTTGACTTTAATATCTGATTGAGCTGTTCGAGTAATCATTTTGAAATGTTAAGAAATTGAGTGATTTTGGCCTTTTCCTCTGTTAGTACCGTTGCCAAGCGTTTGGAATAATTGATGTATTTTAAACTAAATTTGATTTGTCTAGCTGTCTTCTGCCCTCAGGTATATGAACTTTTTCTTCTTTTAATTGGTTCTCTAATCTCTATGCTGTAGTTATTGTGTAAATCACCTCAATTAGTGAAAATATGCTGTATTTGGATTGATGCAGGAAGCATTTTATCATTACCCTGTTTATATCAATATATAGCATATAGAAATTGATATCACTTAGATAGGATCTCTGCAAAACATTATTTCATGGAGAAGGAAACACCACTTTTTCTTCCTTTTTATATTTCATTTGAGCTCCTTGACCAACATGGGTGAATGTGTTTACAGAAAGGATCATTGATGAATGATATGAATGTACCGCCAAAATTAACCGTAGTGGACGAGAGGTAATACAATTCTTATTGTGCTTCATCTTAATTCATAATCAATGCATAAAAGGAAATTTTATCAAGTTGATTGGTCTAACTCCTTTTTGTAGGTTTCCTCTAAATGAGCTTCACAAAATGAAACAGCCTGATCCAGAAAACAAAGACGCTAGTGAAGCAGAGGATGACGAAGATGATGAAGATGCAGATGATCAAGATGATGATGGTGATGATGATGAAGATTTCTCTGGTGAAGAAGGGGAGGAAGGGGATCCTGAGGATGAGCCTGAGGCCAATGGTGGAGGCAGCAATGATGAGGATGAGGATGAGGATGGTGATGAAGATGATGCTGATGATGATGGGGAAGATGAAGACGACGAAGAAGAGGAAGATGAGGATGAAGAGGTTCCCCAGCCACCCTCTAAAAAGAGGAAGTGAGAATAATAATAGGCTCTGTAGCTTTTCTGTTGCTTCCTCTTAACTCTAGTTAAGGATCTTTAATAGTAGGGCGATTTATCTGTTTGCATTGAGTAGGAGATTTACCATCCTTGTTCCAAGTGAACATCCTTCTAGTATTTATCTTGTTACATTTTGTTGTGATATATATTTATTTCTTGTGGATTTAATGACCATTCATACTAATCAGTTCCAGTTGGGGTCTCCATTCAGTATTGTTAAATAGTACATGATTATCTTTATTTTGGGCTTTCGTAGCAGGGAAGAAATGCTTGTAATTTGGAAATTGGAAATGTTCCCCCTCCACCCTTTTCCCCCATTGGCGGCCTGCAGAAGAACAAATTTTGTTCGTCAATTGATAATATTAGAGGCTGAATGCTAAAACAGGATACTGTTTTTAATTTTGCCGTCGGATATCAAAAGAAAAGTTAAATGAGAAAAACATAATTTAGAGTAGTAATAAATAAGAAAAAAACATAATCAAGAAGAGTATATGAAAAGGATGGGTTTTAGTAGATAATTTTTTTCATTAATTTTCCCTTTTTATAGATTTCTTCATATTTTTGAGGAATTTTCAAATATTACTTATTGCATAGAGCTGAAATAGAATCAAGTTTGTAGGCTATGCTATCACCTTAATCATGTGGTAGTGGATAGCCAGAAATTGTTACAACTCATTTATTTATTTTTTATTTACAACGATGAATTTAATTTACTTTATTTTCATTCAATTCTTAAGACATGAAAACATTCAAATACTTGAAATGATATTCATTAAGCTAAGAACTTTGATCCCACGTAACCGGTTCCGTGTAATTAATAATTATAAAAAAATACAATAGTAACTGAATAGAATATAAAATATTTAATTATTATTGTAATTTCTGTAATTATCAGTAAAGTTAATCCTGATAACTCATGGAAAATAAGACTCTTAAGCTCAACGCTGTTAATTACTGATCATCTATTACTTTGCATCAATTCAATTTATAAATGTTTTCCTTCCTCTTTTCCTCCTTTTTAATCACGATCTCAAGTGGTTGGTTTCATGATAACTAAGATTTTTGACTCGCTATGTATTAAGATTGAAAACTAATCAATAAATGATTTTGAAAACTTCATAGAACGCATTTCGCACGCTATTTACACGAAGAACTTGAGTTTGTGAAATCCTTTTATTATCATTTTTGAAACAATAAGTAGAATCGAAATTAAATTTGAGGCTCCAAAGTGGGTCGTAAATTTTACACCAAACATTGTTTCAAATTAACTATTTAAATAAGATATTTTGGTTTTGATGCACCATTTAAGATTTGAAGATATTTTAAATATGTATCAATTAAATTATATATATTTTTAAAAAAATATATAATTATAAATATAAATTTTTTTAATAAAATAATAACAATCTAAATATATAAATTAATCCTATCTTAATTTTTTTAAATCAATTATAAATCATTTTTTGATATAAATTTAAATTAAGACTGTCTCATTCATATATATATATATATATCATAATAAAATAATCATCATTCAAACGTTAAATGATAAAAATAATATATCACCCACATTATTCAATTAAAAAAAATTAAAATTATCAAATTGCCCATTTAAAATTTTCAAAAATATATAATAATTAATATTATAATATTTCGATCGAAATATTATCTTTCAATTGAAACAACCTGAAACAAAAACAAAAAGAAATATATTACCATTCATACATAAATGAACCTAGAAACGACTAACAAGTGAATTAGTAAATCTGTCTGTTTCTAAGGTAAATAAACCTTTTGAGCTCACACATCCTGATCTTTTTCTTAATTCTTCCATCCCAAGAATTAAGCCAACTAGTTGTACTGGGTAATGCTCTTAGAAACGACAAAAAATTTAATCTTCTTAATTTTTTCCTTTAAAAAACAAGTGTATTTATTTCTTATTATCACATTTATTTCCTACCAATCGCAGTCTAAAAATCAACCTGAAGTCACAGTTTAATAAGGCAAAATTCTAACAAATAAAACAATTACTGTAACATAAATTCCTTGCAAACACCCAAAGTCATTGGTTATGTATTTGCCTTCTGAGATGCACTGAGGCGGCAAATAACTATTGGCTCTCCATAATGTCAATGCTAAACCTGGCTCCAATGCTAAACCTGGCTCCATTGCTACAGTCTTCTCCACCGATGGGCCATTATTCTCATACTGCACTAAGACCTACAAAAGGGAACGATAAAGAAATGGAGTGTATTAATTTTGTTAAGTTACTAATACTATAATGCAAACTGTGGGTTGAGCTCTACAGAGAGATGAGAATCACACTGGCCATATGATTTGGTTATGAACATCAAGTTTCAATCAAAATACCTATACAAATATTCAAACGGGAAAAATTTGTACATCTGCCCATACCTTATAGGACAGACCACAACATTAGTACCAGAGGCCAGAAAACTTAAGAGACTATGAAGATGAGAACCATTTCCCGTTTCATTCCCATGAACAATCAAGTAAATAACACACGCATGCCATTACAATTCTCTCTCCTTTGTTCAAGATACAACAGAGAAAAAAAAAAAGAAATCATTAAGTTCCGAACTTGAGACATATCTCTTAAAGAGAGTAAATAGCAGGAACCCAGGTGTGTCCCTAGCCTGGTTGCCTAATTAGAATTAATCAAGGTTAATTTGAATAAAATACTTGATCATAGTGGTGAGCAAGGCAAATGAAAGAAATACAGAGAATGGATGGCTGGAAAATTCCTCTGCAGCAGCTGAAGCAATCAGAGATATTAAATGGTAGTTGTTCATTTGTTGGTTAACTGCTGAAGTGCTTATGCAGGCTTTCCTTTTCCCAGCATGCTGAGCTCATGGGCTTCAGAAACCATAGATAAGCAAGTTGCAAGGCCCTCAAATGAGACTCAAACAATGAGGGACATATAAGGCACAGAAAAGCTCTTAGAAAGTTCAATGGATGTGTAGTATTTTGATTCTGAAGTTCAAACAGAAATACATGCGTATTCTTATGGGTGAGCAGTGAATACATCACATCATATTCATGACATTAGCATTTTATTCTCGTCCAATACATTGACTACATGCTCCATCAGACCATATAAAAAATACAGTGTCCAGATGGATCACATGTAAATAGGGAATGACAACTGCAAAGGAGATTCAAGTGAAAAAAGACTAAGAAACATGAGGAACTCAGCCCATGGAAAGTCGAACAAAATTTGAAGAATCATTGCAAATGATTGTTATATTAAACATACAAGTCAATCATTGCAAATGGTGTCGATGGGAAAATAATCAGCAATCATCATAAATCATCGTGACATCAAAGATGGCTACAACCATAAAGTAAAGCACACAGGTGCATGAAAAATACACAGTAGAAAATATAATCTTGATAAAGAAAATAGTAAGAAACAAAAAAATGCCAATCCTTGCCTTTACCATCTGTCTTTTATAATCATAAATTTATAATTCATTTCTACAAGTCAGTAAATAAGATCAAGTTGTCTTCATTTTGGAAGTGAGGGTGTGTGTGAAACAATTTATATCAAGTTAAGTAACAATTCTTTCAATAAAGAAAACTTGTAGAAATTGGTTAGGTTTCTGATTTAAATGAAAATTTGGTAAACCTCCAAGTGTTTTAGTCAAGCTCTTGAACATAACTATCAATATATGACCCGGAGCATGATTCAATGATACAGACCTTTTCACTTTCTATTCATCATCTTTGAAAAATGTAGTATGAAGCAACCATCCTGATATTTCTATTTCAAAATGCAGGTTTTCTAAAAAAAAGTATAAATTTCAAACGTCTCAGGGCTAGATTGTTCTTTTATTCTAGGGAAATAGAAAAGTCATGGAATTGCTCCTAATTCAGTTCCTTTTCTTAAGCAAAAGCAATGACAGACTTCTCTTCTTTTCTCCTGTCTTCTCTAAGATCTAAGCAGAGATAAACTAAAGTTTGCTTAAAATAGAGAATAGACATAAATCTTCTAACAGGGCTACAATCTCACATCAAATTTTTCTAAAAATTCACTTTGTCTAATGGCAAAAACTATTAAACAATGATCAATGGCCCGTTAATTCAGTGATCAAAGAACAACCAGACAAACTCCAATAAACAAAGAAGCATGCATCCACAACTTAATCAACCATAAACCAATCTGCAAGCACCACTTTAAGCACCAAACTAACATCAAATGACAAAACAAACAACACCCACAAAACCACACCCAACAAGGTATCCATTCTACACACAAAAATCTTCTCGATGCAATTATGCCTTCAAAAACCAGTGAAAAAATAAAAAAGTTCAACATCCAAAGGAAATAGCGCACACAAACTCACCCACTAAGGCAGCTTCCCGGACCGGAAAACCGCAAACTTGGTCATCTGGGAATCAGAAAACCCGATCCCGTTCTCTCTCAAAAACCCCTCGATCATGCTTTTGACCTCCTCAGGATCCCCACTCTCGCATTCGATTTCATAGCAAGTCCCGAACGCATAACTAGTCTCATCAACCTCCAGTTTGACCCCTCTCCACTCATACACTCCCCTCACATTCTCAAATCCACCCAAGCACACAAAACCCACTTCACCGCCAACCATAAACTCCTCTCTCACTCTCCTCAAAATCCTCGATTCGATGGAACCTAGCTTTGACGGAGTATCAACGCACTCTCTGGCGATTGACGGCTCAAGTTCCTCCTCGTCTTCTTCGACGCGGCTGATTCCGTTGATCAGGGTGGGTTTAGATTTGATGGAGATGATACAGCGAGAAACGACATCTTTCTCAAGGAAGCGGAGGCGGAGGACAGAACGGTGAGAAAGAAGGTCGTTTTGGGGAGTGTCAAAGAAGAGGTTGCGTTGGTGTAAGGTTTTGAGGTGGAAGGAAGAAAGGAGGGTGGCGAGTTGGCCGTGAGCGGCGGCGTCTGGGAGGCGTAGCTTCACTTCAACCTCCATTTTTATGCGTAAAGGTAGGAGTAGTGGAGGTGTTAGGAAGAGAGGCCAATTCGGTGGGATTTGGAGGAAGGGTTGTGGTGGAGAGAGTCAAGGACGTGAAGGAGGGAGGAGGTAGTGGTGGAGGGGGGTGCGATGGTGGTGGTTATTGGGGGTTTGCGGGCCTGTTCGAGTTCTTCTTTGTCTTCGATTTCGACTTCGATTTTGCTTGGTTTTCTTCTAAGCATCTCCGTGCACTCTAGAGGATGAGAGAGTTGCTTGGCTGTTTGGTTTTATGCTAAGGATGTTGACCAGAGCTTATGTCATAGTTGACAGCTGGCGCCGTTTCGAAAGGATTAAAGTAATTTCATTTTCTTAATCATTATAAATTATTGATAGAGGCATAAATTTTGACCGATAAAATCAATATATTTTGACGTGATTTTTTAGTTTCAACCTCGTAGAATCAGTTTAGTAAAAATTATTACGGAATTAAATTTTTTTATTAATAAATATAAAAAATTGATACAAATCTATATCAATTGATGCTTCCATTAACCTTCATTTTCCAAGCTTTTCATCATCATTCTCCATAATTTCCACCATATCTCTTCCAATGGCTGAAGGTACGCGATTTGCAAGGATTGATGAACAAATCAAACCTTGCAGCAATTACAAACCACACTCTCCTTACAAACCAGTTCCATCAAGAAGACTACAGAGAATACTGAAGCAAGACTTACAGATATGAGATTTTTGCTAGAGCAATTACAAACATCATTGCATTCCATGGACAAAGAATGTAGACTATATTTCAATATCTGGAAAACATATTGAATTCTAATCAAATAGACCCACTTAGCATGAAAGAGTTCTTAGAGTACATGGTTGACTTCAGTACTAGGGTATACACCATCAGTGAGTTCAACAACCTAGGATTATGAAGCTTGATATACCTCATTTTGATGGCAATGACCTTATGGGGTGTGAGCCATAAAGGGCTAAAGAGCATATGGAGAGTAGAGGATGGGTAATAGGAAAAGGAGATCAGGGGAAGGGAAGTAGAACTCGGGGTACCATGGGGTAGTGACTGCGGTGGCGATGGTGAGATTGTTACCCGATGGCGATGGTTGTGTTAGTAGCGAGAGTTGGTGAGTCGTCTTATAGCATGTTGTTGATCATGAAGAGATTGAGAAGAAAACTATGATTTTTAGATTGCAAATTGAAGTTTTTTTTTAATAAAGAAATCACACTTTTGCTTGGTTGATTAACAGAAGAAATGAGAGTTTTCAAGAGTTATTCAAACGGGTTTGATAGGGTTTGAGAACATATACTTTCATTGGTGGATACGTCGCATTAAATGAAGAGCATCATGGTATTTCCACCTTTAAAGTAGCTTTTTGACATTTTTTGGGTAAGGTTGAGGGGTACTTTTATATACTTTTATAAATGGGTGTATTTACAGTTTAAGGTAAACTGTAGGGGTGTTTTTAAAATTTTTCCTAAAAAATATGTATCGTACCATAAAATATATTAGTAAAACAAATTAACTTACCTTAGACACCACCTGAAAAATAAATCAGTGTTACACTTTTCAAAGTGCAACCATTTTTCTCGTGTTGAACTGGTTTCTCATGAAAAAGGAAAATTGTAAAATGGTTTCAAGTTGGGGGTCACAAGAGCTTGTTAACGTGACAGTAACAAATATAATATTTGCATGGATGCTTGACATATATATTTTTGTGGTAATTCAACTTTTGATAATATATAAATCTACATTTTTAATTAGTAGTAAAAATAAAACAATAAGTAATTTTATTATAAAAAAATATGTGTTTTACCAATAAAAGTATAAATGTTACCCTAAAAAATATGTGTTTAACGACAAAATATATAGACAAGATAAATTGCCTAATTTTTTAACAAAGCACCCAACAATTAGAGTTGCAAATGAACCAGACGTTCACAATTGGCTCATTTATGTTCATTTAATTAGGTAAACAAATGAATTATATATATATATATATATGAAAATTAATTTAATGTTAGGTTAATAAACCTAGACAATGTGATGCTCGGCTCAATTTGATTCATGAACAAATTCGTTGGTGTGTTTGTTAAGGTGCTCATTCAGTTGTTTACATGATTCGTTTATGAGATTGTTTGCTCATTTATTTAATGGAAGAATTGTTTGATTGTTTGTTAAAATCTTATTTCTTTGTTTGTTAATTGTGCTATACTAAAAATTAAAACCAGTTTATTTTCATTTATAGGTTTGTTTGTCTAATTTTGCTTAGTGTTCGGGTTTTGTTTGTTTAAAATAAACGAACGATTATGAACGAACACACACAAACCGTAAAAGAAGGTTAAAACGAATAAACACGAATAACATCTTAAAAATTTAGTTTGTTAAAAACAAACACCAACAAAGCCTTGGAGCTAATGAGTGAACTCGAACATTAGACCCTTTCAGTTTGTTTGCATCTACTAATAATCATCATGTTTGACACGTTACGAAATAAAAAGGAGAGACTGAAAAATCAAAGAATAAAAGCATCAATTATTATTTTCTAACAATTATTGAAAACATGGTTTCAATCCCAAGCACCTAATTAGCATTTTTCTTACCATCTAAACTAAACAAAATTTTAAATCTTCACTGATTTAAACCAACTCCCGTAGCGCAGCAGTAACATTAATTTCTTTTTTTTTTCCCCCAATAAGAATAAACTTACTTAGCAGCGGGCGGAATCGCGACAACACGGGCACAATTATCCTTGAGTAGTGGAGGGAAGAAAGGATTCAATGGAAACATTTTAGGCCAACAATTGGCATCAATGGAAAGATATGTCCTGCAACAGGCAGGACCAAGTTTACCATTTTGAACGCTGAAAATAGACTGATAAATTTCCCAAATACATCCTTTAATGTTCAATAGAGAGCTCCAACATTGAATCACATCTACTGGAGCCCTTGGTGAAAACAGGCCTGGAAATGGTTGAATCTGGGGTGATGCCTGCTGGGCTAGCCCAGGTTGTACAAAAATTGCAGTCCATGTGGCCAATACTAGTAGGAAACTTAACATTTGAGCTTTGACTGACATGATTACAGTAGCAAAGTTGAACCTTTTTTAGTGGTACTAACTTAGATTAAGAGAAGTCTGATACCGGGTTGAATGTTTGAGAGAAGGAAGTGAGAAAATTGAATGACTTGAATGAACCGTTGTTAAACCTTTACTTAGGTGACTGAGCCATAAATTTTGGGATGAATTTCGATACGGTTTTTTGAATCCTTATTAAAACTTATTTATGTAAACTTATTTCACTTTAAATTCTCATATTAAATGCATGTAAATAAAAAGGATTACTAACTGACACGTAAAGGATTTATGCTGTAAACTTTTAGGATGTATTTAGTAGGAGAGAAAAATAACATAAAAAAAAATATGTGGAATGAACTTTTCTCTTGTTTAGTAAAAGAGAAAAGTGAGAAAAAAGAAAACTATGATGATTGATGTTTTTCTATTACATGCGCAAATCACAATCCTCCAAAGTTAGGAGAATTTTGAGAGAAAAATAGAAAAGAAAGAGAAGAAATTATCAATTTATCAATTAATTCTCAATTAATCTCTCATATTAATATTCATTTATATATATATTAATATGAGAGATTAATTCTCAATTGATGGATTATGGTTTCCATGAGCTAGAGTATTCTAATATAATTAGGGTTTTGATGTGAAATTAATGTTCTACCTTTTGCTATGTGTAGCTATCTAGCTATTTACTCTGTCTGGTTTGTGAAATTATTTTCTTGCCCTTTCAATGGCGCCACATGTTGTTATGTTATTAGTTGGAGAATTTTGGATGGTGCCACATGTTTGTGAAATTAAACCAGTTGAATTCAAGGAAAAGTAATAAGTAACAACGGTACACTAGCCTGACGGTGATCCTAGACCAATCTGAAATGTGTAATGTATGAATTGCATTTTGATCATCTCTACCACTGGACTAAATTGACAAAAATTTGATCTCATTAGACAAGTCATAAATAAGTTATATCAAATGCTTATGTCTAATCCGCTATTAATTACTTATAGAAATTCATCATAAATTAATATTTAAGGACTACACTTACCATTATAATGTTAAAGAATATTACCAATTTAACTTCTTTATAATTATAACTTGTCATTATTCATTCTGCAACTTCCAGAGTAGTCATCTGCTAACTCAGGGCCCTCATCTTCTCATCTAACTCTGTTCCAATATGAGATATAATATGAAAGTTAGAAGGGCCAAATAAGTTTAAGCATATGCGTTGGCTCCTCTGTTGCGATGGTCCGCCCACAAAAGAAAAACTATGGAACCATAAAGTTTTACAGAAAGCTAATTGTAACCTTCGTAAGGAAGAAGTGAAATTTTCTCTTTATGTTTTCATTTGCTCGGAGGTTTTTGCATTTAACGAATTGTTTCGAGATAATCACAAAGATTCATCCATATTCTCACAAAGATTGGAATCAAAGGACCATGCTAATGTAGCGATTGTCCTCTGGTTTCTTTGGCAAAATAGGAACGCTTTTATTTGCGGTACTCGGTTGATGAGTGCCAAGCAGTTGGTTAATCAAGTGGGGAACTACAATGCTGAGTTCTATGAGGTTCTCTCCAAACTGATTAGCTTGGCTGTGAGTAGTTCCGTATGATAGGTTCCTTCGCCTTCAAGTTTTCTCAAGTTGAGTTTGGATGGCGCCCTCTTCGCAGATTCAAATCAATGAGGATTCTTTTTTGAGATAAAGCTAACAATGTTTCCATTTCAATGTCGAAAAAATAAATCTTCTACTTGAGGTCGTGATGGTGGAGGTCATGACTATCGTTGATGTTTTGCGAGCTTAGCTTGGGATGTTGGTATTTGATATTTGTTCGTTGAGTTTAATTCTAGTATCGTTGTGGTTATTCTATCTAGTTTTGGTTTTTTTTTTTTTTTTTTTATTAAAGATGCCAAGTTTATTATGAAGTTTCTTTAATTTCTTCTTTTAAATCTCTAAAATGCTCCTCGAGGTGTTAACTCGATAGGTCATGAGTTAGTGCATTTTGCTCATTCTATTTCTGAGGATTGTATTTTGATAAGGGAAACTTCTCACTACAAGAAAGTTTAGTTTCTATGACAGATAAATTGCGACGGACATATATTCATCGCAGATATTTCTTATTTGCTACATATTTTTAATACCATTTCAAATAATAATTATGACGACAAAATCCGTTGCAAATATAAACACTATGTTGCAATTGTTTTTGAAATTCAAATTTATCCAATTTTTTATTTATTTCTTTAAACGAAAAAAATGTATATGCGACGGATATTAATCCATCGTAAATGATATAAAATAATTAAATATTAATTAATTTAATGTCTTTAATAATTTAAATAAAAAATAAAATGAAAAACTCATTTGCGACGAAATTTCATTTTATTTGTGACAGAAAATCCGTCGCAGGTGAGTAACTCTAAATTTACGTTCACCTCTCCTTTTTTCTCTTTCTTCTTCCTCTCCTGCCGCATGACCGCTTCTCTCTGTCTCTCTCTCCATTGGTTCTTCTTCTCTTTCTTCCTCTTCCCTTTTCTTTCTTCTTCTTCATCCTCTCCTGACTGTGTGAACCCTTTTCTTCTTTCTCCCTTTTCGCTCTTCCTTTTCACTCCCCATTGCTGCTAGCCGTGCCCTCTGTCGTTCCATCGTCGCCAACTGCGCCATTTGTTGCCACCTGTTCCATTCGCTGATACTCTCTCCCTATTTTTTGTTTGTACATATATTCATTTATAGTATTTATGGGTTTATTAGTGTTGTGCTTAAGAAATCGCAAAAAAAAAAATTTATTTGCATTTGAATATATGCTTGTGTACATATTGTTTATGTCAAGTTTCCTTTGATTTTAATTTTTTGGTTGTATCTTTTAGTAACTATTTTTAATTTTTTGGTTGTATATAAATTATATACAAGTTGAATTAGATTTTTGAAACACTACAAGTGCAGAGGTCTGCACGGGCAGAATACAGTATTTGAGTTTTTGTTGGTAGTTCAAGTTTGCCTATTGTAGTTGTATGAGTGTTACCATAATCCAATAGTAGTTGCAACAAAATCAATACTGAAAGAAGTAGATTTTGTATTGTTTAATAACAAATGGTAAGGCCAAACTTTGATTCTATGGTCATACTTGAAATGTAAGATATTGTTTTTGGTCAAAAACTAAGAACTGCATAAAAAATAACTTTTGGCAAAAGTGAAGTAAGACATTGTTTCTGGCCACAACCCATTTTTCACTTCATTGTCAAAATGTGAAACACTGCTTTCTTTTGTTAATAAAGTGAAAAATAATATTTTTTTCTTCTAATTAACGATGTTGTTTAACGTTAAAAGGAACTTTTATTAAGTGATAATCAAATATACATCACTAGTAGGAGTACATCTTCTAAAATCATTTTCGTCATCATACAAATTTAATTCGAGTAGATATTTTTCATCTATAATTCAATCAAACTTTAGAAAGACTCAATCTTAGATTATTCAAAATAAGGTTAGGTTTGAGGTTGGGTTTGGGTTAGGTTGGACTAATTTGTCCAAATTAGTCTATCATGGGTTAGCTTTCCGATTATAAGAGTGTGCAAATCGTTTAAGCTGACAAATCGAACAAAATCGATTAAATCAAACCAATCATTCAGTTCGATTTGATAGATTTTGCTCGGTCTTTCACTCTTGGTTTGGCTTTGGTTTATAGACATTTATAAGCAAGGGATTCAGTTTGAATCGAAGTTTATAGATTTCACTAAATCAAAAGAAATCGGTCATCCAACCTATATATATATACCCCTCATTTTGGTTTACAAACATTTATGAATATTTTAAATATTGTGCTTGTATATAACATATCCGAATTAGTTTTATTTCTTTCAGAAACAAAACTTAATCATTTTTAATCGATTTGTAGTTCTATTTCAACTTGATTTTTTTCTCAAACTTGTTTTATTGGTTTGGTTTCAATTTTGAAATCAAATTGAGTCAAACTGAGATATGTGCACATAAAAGTTCTTTAACGGATGTTGTGGGCCAAACGAATTAGAGTTGAATGAGAACATAGGCCACCTAAGCAAAGGCCAAGATAGAGTTGAACAAGAACATGGGCCAAAAAAATTATAGTGGAAAGGGTGGAGCAAGTATTGGCTGAGGCAACGAGATTGAGATGAACTTGTGACCTGTGGGCCACGGAGGGTTGGGAGAAGCGTCAACAAGCTACATAATCTAATAAGTGAATAAGGGATGAGCTTGTCCACCATGTTGAGGGGTCCATTAGTACACAAGGGAGCACATGGATCAGATGTTAAACACAATTATAATGTCAGTTATCTACATTATATTTTTTTATTATTTTTTTTATAAATACATGAATGTGCATGATCTACATGATGTTAGTTTTTTATAATTAGTACATGATTATAATCTTAGTTTCATTTTTAATGCAAATTTCATTACCATGTGTATAGGAGACAAAATTGGGCAGAAAACCCGTTGTATTGGAGATTTTGAATGAGACCCGCATAGCCAAGAAAATGAGGCACTACATTGATCGAAAGTCCAAGGTAGTGAGTGTAAGTATAAGCGATGATTTATTTATAATTATAGGAATATTATGTCAAGTTGTTTAGTTACCAAAGTCTTTCCATTTAGTTGTCTAATTTATCACACTAATGTATTGATTTGGATTATAGGACTCCTATAGTTAGGCTATGACCTTTGAATATGATGATGATCTATCTGCACACTAACAATTGGACACCGAGAAATGGTCGGTAGAGTCTAGGGGGCCAAGAAATTTCATTTATATGGCTTGGGTGATACGGTGGACCTGACTACTATGGTTGGGAAGTTAGTAGGGTGTTGTTCGTCCTCCACTCTGACGCCGGGCAGAATAGTGATTATTCTGCAGGCTAGTTTTCAACAGATAATTCACAGGGAAGAAAATAACACAAGAGAAAAACCCTAGAAAAAAATAAATGAACAACTCTGAATTTTATTCAAAATTATGAGAATCAATAATAATGTTTACTAAACCCTAAAACCTTATTTATAAGGTCAAGCTAAAATAAGAAAATTAAATTAAGGCTGAATTTAAAGTAATTGCTAATAAAATAAAAAGTTTCCTAAAACTGGTAATTGCAAATAAAATAAAAAGTTTCCAAAAAACTGAAAACTACCAAATTGAGGGCCTAAACATCGTTTTTTGGCTTAAAAATGACGACACTTAGAATTTAAATTTTGCCCGGAAGCCCGTTTCCAATCAAACTAGGGTCTCCGGGACCCGATTCGAGCCCGTGGCCCGTTAAACGATGTAAACCGGTCTAGGTAGCCCACTTGCTATCTTTGCGCTGATCTGCCAACTCAAGGTATCTCAGTGCCAACAACGTGCTATCTGACAACTCAACATCATCTAACTCAGATCTTCCTGCATCAGTCGCCCCGGGTTGGAAAGAACTCATCATCGAGTTCACAATAACCTCATCGGAATCCCTAAAGCAAGGACTCACGTGTTTCACATTAAAGACATCAGAAGTTTTCAAATTACTGGGGAGTCGTAATCTGTAGGCGTTATCATTGATCTTCTGTAGGATCTCGCAGGGTCCAATCTTTCGCTCCTTAAGCTTATTATATTCTCCCCAAGAAAACGATCGCGAGTTAATACTGCCCAAACAAAATCACCAACATCAAAAAGTACCCGACGACGATGACTGTCGCTCTGAGCCTTGTACTTGGCATTACTCTCGTGAATGGCCAGCTTCACCTGCTCATGGATACCCTGAAAATGTTCTACCATCTCATCTGCCTTGTGATTCAAATGACCCACACGTGGAATAAAGGCTAAGTCAAGCACCCCGGATGGATTCTAACCATAGATAATATCAAATGGGCTCATTTTCGTGGTTCTGTTTTTCGACATGTTATAAGCAAATTCTGCTTGAGGTAACACCAAATCCCACTGCTTCGGTTTAGTTCCTGCCAAGCTTCTCAAAAGATTTCCCAAACTCTGGTTCACCACCTCGGTCTGACCATCTATCTGAGGATGGTAGGCGCTGCTAAAATTCAACTTTGTCCCCAGCTTCTCCCATAAACTCTTCCAGAACTGACTCATGAACTTGGTGTCACGATCTGAAGTGATGGATCGGGGAACACCATGTAAACGCACAATCTCCCTGAAGTAAAGATGAGCGATCCGGGTAGCATCCATTGTCTTCCTGCAAGGTATAAAATGGGCCATCTTGGAAAATCTGTCAACCATCACCGAAATAGAATCCAAGCCTCGTTGAGTACGGGGTAAGCCCAACACAAAGTCCATGCTGACATCAAACTAAGGGGCTTCAGGTACAGGTAAAGGTGTATATAGTCCCGCATTAGTGAGAACTCCCTTGGACCGCTGACACACATAACAACGCTCCACATGATGAGCCACGTCACTGGTCAATTTGGGCCAATAATAGTTACAAGAGATCAAAACCAATGTCTTATCCCGCCCAAAGTGTCCATCGTTATGAAGTTCACTAATAATTTGCTGTCTTAGTGAACAATCTGGAACGCACAACTATAATCCACGAAATAGATAACCATTATGCAAAATAAAATCATGTCATTGACCATCAATTACCTCATGAATTATCCTCCTGAAGGAAGGATCGGCAGCATACATATCAGGGAAAACCTCAAATCCAACGATTCTGGTGCTCATGGTGGTGAGGAGTAATGTACGACGGCTCAATGCATCTGCAACATGGTTCAGACTTCCTACTTGGTGCCTTAGTGCAAATGTGAACTCCTACAAGTACGCTACCCATTTGGCATGCTACCTACTCAGCTTGTGTTGGCCATTGATGTATTTCAGGGCCTCATGATCAGTGATAAGAATGAACTCCCTCTGCACTAGGTAGTGACGCCAATGCTTCAGGGACTGAACTATGGCATAAAATTCCAGATCATAGGTGGAATAATTCTTCTTGGATCCTGATAGCTTATCACTCGAAAAAGCTATTGAGTGCCCCTCTTGACTCAGAACACCTCCAATGCCAACCTCAAATGCATCACAGTTTTCCTCAAACATCTTTTCAAAATCAGGAACTGCCAAAACTGGTGCCTCTGTCATCTTCTGCTTGACCAGTTGGAAACTAGTTTCTGCCTCCCCGGACCATTGAAAATCACGTCCCTTCAGGCACTCTGTGATAGGAGCAATCAGAGTGCTGAAATTTCTGATGAACCGCCTATAAAAGGATGCCAACCCATGGAAACTTCTGACATCGTGCAAGGTTTTCGGTTTGGGCCACTCCAAGACCGCATCTATCTTCGACTGATCGGCATGAACACCATCAGTAGACACAACAAACCCCAGAAAAGTTACAGTGATGGTGAAAAAAGAATACTTCTTCTGATTGACGAACAGGCACTCCGTCCTCAACTTATCAAAAACAGCACGGAGGTGATCAAAATGTGATGCCCACGTCGGGCTATAAATGAGGATGTCATCGAAGTAAACTACTACAAATTTCCCCATAAATGGCCGTAAAACCTGATACATAAATCTCACAAATGTGTTGGGCGCATTGGATAACCCAAAAGGTATGACCATCCACTCATACAACCCCTGCTATGTCTTAAACGCTGTCTTCCACTCATCTCCAGGCCTTATTCTGATATGGTGGTATCCGCTTTTAAGGTCAATTTTTTAGAAAACCTCAGAACCGGATAGCTAGTCTAACATATTATCCAGGCGAGGAATTGGGAACCTGTATTTTACTGTAATTTTGTTGATTGCTCTGCTGTCAACACACATATGCCAAGAGCCATCTTTCTTTGGCACTAGCAGGGCAGGAACTGCGCATGGGCTCATACTCTCACGGATGTAATCCCTCTCCAATAACTGTACCACCTATCGCTGTAGCTCTTCAGATTCCTTGGGACTAAGGCGATAAGCCGATCGATTAGACAAACTGGATCCCGAAACAAGGTCAATATGATGCTAAATATCCTTCATAGGCGGCAACCCGAGGGGAAAATCCTTGGCATCAGGTTAGAAAGCTCTGCTAACAGCTGCTGCACCTCTGATAGTAATTCTGGATTCATGTCTACCGCACTATCCCCACAAGGCAGCAAAGCATAGACCACATCTCCATGCTCAATCTCAGCTAAAAACCTGGACATCGAAAGTAGGTTAGTATTATTGGCTACAGGGGTAGGAGTGGTTCCTTCCCGAAGAGGTGCCAACATAATCTTCTTCCCTTTGATGCTAAGAGAATAGGTATTTTTCCGTCCATTATGGATAACATTATGATCATACTGCCAAGTTTTGCCTAATAATACATGACAAGCATCCATAGACACAACATCACACCAAGCATTATCAAAATATTTCCTACCAATCGAAAAAGATACTAGGCATCGTCTATCTACTGTTACCTTACTGCCTTTATTCAACCATGACAATTTATACGGCTTGGGATGACGATCTGTCTTCAACTGCAATTTCTAGACAGCCTCTTCAAACACTACGTTCTCGCAACTACCACTGTCAATGATCAACTTGCAGACTTTTTCTGCAACTGTGCAGGTCGTGTGGAAAATATTGGTCATCAATCAATCGTCCCATGTATCGCCCTTGGGGGTTAGTAAACTCTTATGAACAACTAAGGTCTCATGATCATCTCCAAGCAACACATCTCTATCTTCATCATCGTCATACACAAGCTCTTCAATCTCCTTAGTTTCGTCTACCATGTCATCCTCAATTAGGAGATTTTTGCCCTTCTGACAAGCAGGCTTCCGACACTCAGTCGATTTATGTCCCTGTTCACCACATTTGAAACATCTAATATTTAAGCTAGGGTTACCTTGGGGTGGCTGTTGGGTAGGACGAAATTCTTGAGGGCGAACTGGCTGACTGCTTTGATCATTGCTTCAGTTCATCGGTCTCTTGTTCTGCTATTTTTCCACCGCAAGTGCACGCTGGTATGCTTTAGAAACGGTCCACAGCGAGTGAAGACTGAGGATATCCTGCAGAGGCTACCATAATCCCCCCAAATACCATGCCACCATCTGCTCCTCTGTCTCGGATAAATCATTTCGGGCTATTAATTGATAAAACTCCTCCGTGTAATCATCCACCGATCTCGTGCCCTGCCTCAACGAATGAAGTCGGTGAAACAAGGTTTGAGTGTAGCCGAAAGAAAGGAAGTGACCCTTCATCTTCTTCTTCATCTTCACCCAATCTGTGATCCTGGCCTTGCCCTGCCGGTCGTGTGAGTGCCTCAACTGCTCCCACCACGCAGATGTTCTGCCTTTGAGTTTGATGGCGACCAGTTTCACTTTGACACGATCTGGGACTTCTTTATACTCGAAAATACGCTCCACTTCATTCAACCAATGGATGAATCCCTCGGCCTGTAACATACCAAAAAACTCGGGCAAATCCACTCTGAAACCGAAGTCTCCATAACGTTCTTCCCGACCACGGTGCTTCCAGAATCGAGCAGGATTATGATATTGGTTTTCGAAACTAGAATCGGAATCGTGATCTTCCATCTCATGATCACCGAAATTCTGCGCCGTTAGACACTGGGTTAACTCTGCAACTTGCCTCTATAAATCCTCAATCATCGCATCTTGAACGTTACGATCATGGCGTGGGACTTCCTCGTTTGGAACCTGCCCGCGACGACCACGACCACCAGCCATGGAAACCGATGAATCACTCCAAGAAGATGCTAAAGCACTGATACCAACTGACGCCGAGCAGAATAGCGATTATTCTGCAGGCTAGTTTTCAACAGATAATTCACAGGGAAGAAAATAACACAAGAGAAAAACCCTATAAAAAACAGAGGAACAACTCTGAATTTTATTCAAAATTATGCAAATCAATAATAATGTTTACTAAACCCTCAAACTTTATTTATAAGGTCAAGCTAAAATAAGAAAATTAAATTAAGGCAAAATTTAAAGTAATTGCAAATAAAATAAAAAGTTTCTAAAAAAACTGAAAACTGTCAAATTGAGGGCCTAAACGTCGTTTTTTGGCTTAAAAATGACGACACTTAAAGCCAAAGTTTTGCCCGGAATCCCGTTTCCAATCAAACTAGGGTCTCCGGGACCCGATCCGAGCCCGTGGCCCTCTAAATGATGTAAACCGGTCTAGGCAGCCCACTTGCTATCTTTGTGCTGATCTGCCAACTCAAGGTATCTCAGTGCCAACAACGTGCTATCTGACAACTCAACATCATCTGACTCGGATCCTCCTGCATCACACTCCCACCTCCTCCAAGGTTTGAGTCTCCTTATTTCCTAAGGACGAGCTTATAGTATAGCACATCCAGGCAAAGGTGGGTACGTCAACATTTGGAGCTGACAAAACAATGTTTGGAGCAGACAGAGCAATGGATGCATGAGCAAATGAACGAAGGCATACAGTGTGTCGTGGCTGCCATCTATAAGTGTTATAGCATACCATCTCTAGATGTACATCCACTACCACCTCCACTTCCACCCTCGAATGTAAGTTTTAAACATTTTTAAAACTATAGACTTAAAGCTTTATTACCATAATGTACATGATATATACCATCCAATGTTAACACTTTGTGATTTTAGGTTCAAATCGTTAACACTTGGTGATTTTAGGGGTGAAAATGTGAAATACTTGTCTGCTGGATGAGCCGAGGGTATTAACATATCTATAACATAGAATGTGAGTTGAAAGAACAACCAATTCGGATTTGGATCAGTAGTATGGATGTTGTGAGTTAAAGTAAGTATTTTAAGTTCAAACCGTTGATATTTAGTAGTTTTATGGGTGAATATGTGAAATACTCGTCTTGTGAACGAGCCAAGGGTAACAGCATATCCGTAACATAGAATGTGAGTTGTGAGAATAAATCGAATTGGATTCGGATCATCGGTTTGGATTTTATGATTGAAAGTAGGCATTTTAGGTTCAAACCATTAATATTTAGTGATTTTAGGGGTGAAAATGTGAAATAATTGTCTTGTGGATGAGCCGAGGGTATCAATATATCCATATCATAGAATGCGAGTTGAGAGACCAATCCGAATCGGATTCGAAAAACTGGTTTGGATGTTGTGAGAGAAAGTAGGCGTTTTAGGTTCAAACCGTTAATATTTAGTAGTTTTATGGGCGAATATGTGAAATACTCGTTCTGTGAACGAGCCGAAGGTACCGACATGTCCATAACATAGAATATGAGTTGTGAGAATAAACCGAATATGATTTGGATCACCTGTGAGTTGTGAGAACAAATCGAATATGATTCAGATTATTGGTTTTGATTTTGTGAGGAAAAGTAGGTGTTTTAGGTTCAAACCGTTAACATTTATTTGTTTTAGGGGCGAATATGTGAAATACTCGTCCTGTGAATGAGCCGAGGGTATCAGCATGTCCGTAACATAGAATGTGAGTTGTGAGAATAAGCTGAATCAGATTCGGATCACCGGTTTGGATTTCGTGTGTGAATGTAGATGTTTTATGTTCAAACCGGTAACTATTAGTGATTTTGTATGTAACGTAGAATGAGAGTTGTGATAACAAGATTCAATTGATTGACGATAAAATTAGTGCAGAATTATAAAAATTTTCTATTGAATTATATAATTGAACAAGCATTTTTTTTTATCATAAAACTAAATTAATAGGTTTGTCTAAAAAAGGGAATTAAAAATATAAACTTATTTGCAACGGAACATCATAAGTCGAAAAGTTAAGTCGCTTATAATTATATGCCACTGACAACTTTCCAACTACCATACCATCTATGATGAATTATCCAAAATATTTCTACGATTTAATATAATTGTTTTTTTTTCTATAAAACATATAAATATAACTTTACCTTCTGAGTAAATTTTAGTAACCCTTAAAAAGTGTAACGTCATGGATTCATCTTCTAAAAATGTTAGCACAATTTACTTTGGGGAGCTTTACATATAAAATGTGAACTTCTCCTTTACACTACCCATTGAAAGATGTGAATCATCATCAACTAAGTCTCTTAACTTTTTGCTCAACTTCATTTCTCTTTTAAAAAATTAATTTCTTGCCTACTTTCTTTCTTCTACAATAGAAGAAGTTTATTTCTTTTCAATAATGATACTCGCACAATAAAAAACAATTAATATTTTCAGCTAACATATCGATCATCCATAAAAGAACCCAACATGGCATAAAGAAAGTGATATTTTTGTTATTGATTTTGTCCTAACAATTTGTTACAACTCGATCTCCTTATAATTACAACTCGAACTTCCTGTCAATTATGTTGTTAAATTGTGTTGGCTACCCTTCTATCACCACTCTTCTTTTGACATGAATCACTAACCCCATTAGCTTGCATTATAAATTTATAATATTTTTATTTTTGATATATGATTATGTCATGTGTCCTCAAATATGAAGTCATTTAATCTGAGAGGTGGTCTTTCAAGTACGCCGACTGTGAGTTAAAATGGTCATATAGACTTCGTGGTTTTATTCTAATGGATGTACTCATGGAGATCTTAATTGGATCAATTTATTGACATCTGGAAAACATTGAAAATGTTGGAACTTTTAGGACGAAACTATAAACCCAGAATTGAACCATTTCATTTTTTCTGCCTTTCATTTGTTTGGAAGATATTTTTTAGTTCCATTAAAAATAAAAATATGTTTTTTTACCTCTGAAAATAGGTTACTAGGGTGCCTAGATAAAAATCCTTGACATGTTGTCTTGTTGGTGAAGTACTGTTAACTTAACCACAGATGCGAGGGGTTCAAATGACGGAAAGAAAAGAAAATAGTGCCTTGTTTAAAAAAAGCAATTTCCTCTATTTATATATTTTTTTTGGTAAAACATATATATATATATATATATATATATATATGGTAAACTTATTTTTTTATCATCACAAATATAAATTTACCTAGGGGTGAGCATGAGTCGGGTTAGTCTAAAAATTCAATCCGACCCATTTATATCGGGTTGAAAAAGTCTCAACACAACCCAACCCAACCCAACCCATGAACCCTTCCAATCTTAACTCAACCTAACTCATTTTAATCAGTTTGGGTCACCGGGTTGATATATTTTTTTTACTAAAAAATTAAATCATATGTATATGCAAAAAAAAAATATTCTACTAAATCCAAAACCAAATTCATACATATTACAAGTAAAATCTGCGTGTCTGGTAAAGAGACTAGTACTGTCTAAGAGATATGTATAAGGTACTATACATATGCAGATTGAACAATCAACATTTTCAATATATATTTAACCTTGCAATCACGGCCTCATGGGGGATGAGAGCAAGAAAGAAGACAAAAATAGTTGTCAATTTCATCAAGCGACACCCGTTCCAAAATAGCATAGTACCTAAATATGCAACTAAAAAATACCCATGAGCCAAAAAGCAGTTAATGTAGGTAATTTACCACCAGATACAGGAAATCTGTATAACATATAACATTTGTGTTGCATATCAACCCAGCTCAAATGGTAAGCTAATTAAACACTATTTTATGCAGACAGAGAATTGCATGACAAGATTTACAGCACTTTACCAAGATCAAACATAGTATTTTAGTCTTTAATAATCTCTATCAACTATATGCATCCTGCCATAAAATGATGCACCAAAGTTAACTCCCAAATCAGTTAACATAGGCAATTGGTTACCATATCATCACAACAAGGAACTTCAAAATGTATCTGATCCATGTTGTATGTGACATGCAACATGTACACATCAAAAACTGGCCAAAGAGACTGGATCTATGAAAACCTACTTTATGATAATCCAGGAGTTAAATAATTTTCTACATCTGAACGACTTTTACAGGAGAAGAAATGGACGATATAACAAATGTCATTGATTAGACTATGATCATTTTTATTAGCTAATTCTAGTGCTTTCAGAAGTGTTGAATAAGAGATAGTGATACCGGATTTAAATAGAATTGAAGGAAACTAAACAAACAAACAACGAAATGAAAGATAGGAGTTCACCACCCAAGAGATAACACCAAAGGGATATAGAATATCACCACCCAAAGGATTAACACAAGAGATACAGAACTATAGGAATCCACCACTCTAAGGATTATACCAAAGAGATTTAGAATTACAAGAAGGAGAAAACTCTCTTCTAAAAGCCAAAGGCTGATTTCAATTTATAAACTCAAGTCTTATTTTTCAGCTTACAAACACAAGTATTTATAGAGCTTAGAACAACCCTCTAAGCTTAGGACAAGCAAGAAAACAAGGCATAAAACATGCAATGAAACAATCCCTAAAACAAGGAAGGAGACAATCCCTAAAACATGCAAGGAATCAAGAAAAAGGCCAAAAGAAGAATACAATCCCAGAATTTCAGGAGGACCCAACTAGCAGAATTCAAACAGCCATATCTTCTTCCACACATCTCCAAATGGGCTGAAACTTGTTGGGTTGGAAAGATGACATCTTGAACTTCAATTTAGGCTTAATAAAGTCTCAAAAAGCAGATCGTTTAGGCCTGGTATGGTCAGCCTAAATCCAGTAGGCTGTTGCATCCGAATCTTCTTCCACTTTGGGCTTGGACCTTGCACCTTGCTTAGTTGACAAGAGATTATTAGATTTTGTTGGGCAGGCCCATGCTAGGTTGGACATACCCATGTCAGGCTCCCCTAGTTGATGGGGACTTGCCCTCAAGTCCAAGATTTCTTCATTTACTTCATAGGGAGATAAGTCACTCACATTGAAAGTTGCAGATACTCCATAATCTCCTGGAAGTTCAATCTTGTAAGCATTTTCTCCAATGCGTTGAAGTACCTTAAATGGGCCATCAGCTCGTGGCAGTAGTTTAGACCGTCGTTTTGTGGGAAAACGTTCCTTTCGAAGATGAATCCATACTAGATCTCCTTCTTTGAAAGCTGCAGGCTTTCTATGTTTATTTGCTTGCTTGCGGTACTTCTCAATATGAGCTCGAATCTGCTCATGTAATTTCTTGATCTCCTTCGTTCGTTCATCGGCGTCTCCACTAAATTGAGTAGTAGTCGGAAGTGGAGCCAAATCAAGAGGGCTAATAGGTTTGAGACCATAGACAGCCTCAAAGGGGCTATAGCCAGTGGTTTGGCTAGTAGACCTATTATAGGCAAATTCAGCTTGAGCTAGGAGGAGATCCCATTGACGGATGTTCTTCCCCACAAAGCTTCTCAAAATATTTCCCAAACTTCGATTAACAACTTCAGTTTGACCATCTGTTTGGGGATGATAAGCGGAGCTGAATTGAAGGATAGTGCCAAGCTTTCGCCAAAGAGTACGCCAAAAATGTCCGACGAACTTGGAATCACGATCAGAAGTAATCGTCTTAGGAATGCCATGAAGTTTGACAATTTCTCTGAAATATAGGTCAGCAACATGAGATGCATCAAGAGTTTTGTTGCAAGGAACAAAATGAGCCATCTTTGAGAATCGATCAACCACCACCATAATGGAGTCTTTATTTCGTTGAGTTCTTGGCAAACCTACAACAAAATCCATACTAATGTCCTCCCATGGGGCATTAGGAATAGGTAATGGGATGTATAGCCCGGTGTTTTGCTTGCAGCTCTTTGCGAGGTGGAAAATTTGACATTGCTTCACATGTTGCTCAACATCTCTCACCATTTTGGGCCAAAAAAAATGTTCCTGCACAAGAGTTAAAGTTTTATCTCTGCCAAAAATGACCAGCAAGGCCTCCTCCATGGGCTTCTTTGATAATGGCTTCTCTCAACGAACATCGAGGAATGCACAAAAGATTGCCCTTGAAGAGAAAACCATATTGTAACAAGAAATGGTTGTTAGGACCATTAGAAGATTCCTTCCATGCATTGCCAAAATCAAGATCATCTTTATAAAGTTCTTTGACAACTTCAAAACCCAAAACCTGCACTTGCATAGTGTTAAGTAAAGAGTGTCTTCGACTTAGAGCGTCAGCAACTTGATTAAGTTTACCTGACTTGTGCTTGACGGAGAATGAATAGGTTTGCAAGAATTCACTCCACTTTGCATGTCACTTGTTGAGTTTTTGCTGGCTGCTCAAATACTTTAAAGCTTCATGATCAGAATGAAGTATAAACTCTTTATGGAGTAGATAATGACTCCAATGCCCCAAGGCACGAACAAGAGCATAGAATTCTTTGTCATATGTTGAATACTTCTTTCGAGATTCATTGAGCTTTTCACTAAAAAAGGCAATGGGTTTACCTTCTTGGCTGAGAACACCACCAACCCCTAAATTAGAGGCATCGCAATCAACTTCGAACACTTTGGAGAAATCTGGAAGTGTAAGGACTGGGGCCTCTGTTACCTTCTGTTTGAGAAGTTCAAAGCTCTTTTGGGCTTCCTTCGTCCACTTGAATGTTCCCTCTTTAAGGCATTCCGTGATAGGAGCAATAATTGTGCTGAAGCCTTTGATGAACCGTCGATAGAATGATGCAAGTCCATGAAAGCTTCTTATGTCTTGAAGGGACTTGGGAATAGGCCAGCTGGTGATTGCCTCTATCTTGCCCGGATCCATCATGATCCCTTCTTTGCAAACAACATAGCCTAAGAACACAAGGCTATTAGTGAAGAAATGACACTTCTTCAAGTTGACATACAACTTTTGTTCCCGTAAGGTTTGGAAAACTTGATGAAGATGCTCTATATGTTGCTCTTGAGACTTGCTGTAAACTAAGATATCATCAAAGTAAACAACAACAAATTGACCCATAAATGGTTTGAAAATATGATTCATAAGGCGTATAAAAGTACTCGGAGCATTAGATAGTCCGAATGGCATGACCATCCATTCATAAAGACCATCTCTCGTTTTGAACGCTGTCTTCCATTCATCGCCATCTCTCATGCGAATTTGATGATATCTGCTGCGAAGATCGATGTTTGAGAATATTATGGCTCCATGAAGTTGATCCAAGAGATCATCCAACCGTGGGATGGGAAAGCGGTACCGGATGGTGATTTTGTTGACAGCCCTGCTGTCAATGCACATTCGCCATGAACCGTCCTTCTTTGGTACTAGAAGTGCTGGAACAGCGCAAGGACTCATGCTTTCTCGTACAAGGCCTTTGGAGATCAGCTCATCAACTTGACTTTGTAACTCTTCATGCTCCCTTGGATTCATCCGATAAGCTGCTTTGTTAGGTAAAACAGAACCTGGAATAAGATCAATATGGTGCTGTATACCCCTCATAGGTGGAAGGCCCGGTGGAAGTTCTTCAGGAATAATATCAGGGAATTCCTTAAGAAGTGATTGTATTATAAATGGAATCTCAATGGGATCTTTCTTTTCAACAACCATAAGAGCGTAACCCTCTCCACATTCTGTTAAAGTTTTCTCAACTTCACCTATAGAAAGTAAACTACAACCCTCCATTTTAGAAGGTTTAGGAGTGAATATCATTTTCAGTGGGGCTAAAGTCACTTTAATTCTATTCTTTACAAAAGAATAGGTGTTTTTGAGACCATCATGGATAACTTTCCTATCATACTGCCATGGCCTACCAAGTAGTATATGACATGCATCCATAGGGACAACATCACACATAACTTCATCCTCATAATTTTTCCCAATGGAGAATTGAACTAAGCATTTCTTAGTTACCTGAATATCGTTGCCTTTTCGAAGCCATTGAAGTTTGTAGGGATGTGAATGAGCTTCTGTTTTTAGATTCAGCTTCTCCACCATGGTTGTAGACACCACATTCTCACAACTTCGCCCATCAATGATGACATTACACACCTTGCCATTGGAAGTGCATTTGGTGTGGAAAATGTTGTTTCGAAGCCAATCATCTTCTGCATAAGTTAACTTCAAGAGTCTACGAATAACAAGAGACTCTCCCTGATCCGCATACGTGAACTCCTCCTCGAATTCGTCCTCAATTTGCTCCTCCTCAGCATTATCTTCCAATTCTTCTTCAACAAGGGAGATTATCTTGCGATTTGGACAATCGGAAGCAATATGTCCAAAACCATGACATTTAAAGCATTTTCTACTTGAATTAGAATTATTGAAGCGATTAGAACCTGATGGAGCTTCATTCCTTGCAGGTGGTTTGACAGCTGCAGTTTTGGTTGATGGAGTGGCCTTGGAAGTAGAACTACTCCCCCAGTTTGTGATTCCATCGCGATTGAAAGGTTGATAAGTATTCTTACGCCCTTCCATTAATTGTTTCTCCACCTTTAGTGCTAGCTTGCAAACATCATTGTAGGTCCAGTAAGGTTGTAATTGTACAACATTACTGATTTCACGACGTAACCCTCCAAGGTAGCGGGCTACCATTTGTTCTTCGGGCTCTACGATGTCACAACGCATCATAGAATAATCGAACTCTGCTGTATATTCTTCCACGGAGAGATCGTTTTGTCGAAAGTTGTGGAACTTAAGAAAAGCATCTTGCCTATAATGAACTGGCAAATAATTCTTCTTAAGAGCTTTCTTCATCTTTGCCCATGTCACAATGCGACTCTTCCTTTCACGTTCTCGCTGCCTCTTAAGGTGTTCCCACCAAATAGAAGCATGTTTTCGTAGCTTGATGGCAACAAGCTTCACCTTCTTGTGATCTGCAACATCTTTGTAATCAAAGATCCGCTCAATGGTGTTAAGCCAATCAATGAATTCATCGGGTTGCATTCTTCCTTCAAATTCTGGAATGTCCACCTTGACATCATAATCACGTTGGAAAACATAATTTCTTAGCTCACGGGGGTGAGGTGGCGTGCTGTCATTTGAGGCATGGCTACGAGCTTGGTGAAAAGGATTAACTTCATCTCCATCATTGCTGGAAACTTCAACATCTGAGCCATGATGAGGAGCACCATGTTCAGAAGTTTCATAACGCTCTAGGCGTTGTTCGAGTTGCTGCACTTGTCTCCTCAAGGCTTCCAGCTCGATATCTCGCGGGTCTTCTTGCAGTGCTGGAGCTGCTATTGAAATAGCTTGACCACGACGACCACGACCAGCCATAATAACAAGAACTATGGAAATCAAGGTGTTAGATATCACACTTGAGAAACCAAAGCTCTGATACCAATTTGATACCGGATTTAAATAGAATTGAAGGAAACTAAACAAATAAACAACGAAATGAAAGATAGGAGTTCACCACCCAAGAGATAACACCAAAGGGATATAGAATATCACCACCCAAAGGATTAACACAAGGGATACAGAACTATAGGAATCCACCACTCTAAGGATTATACCAAAGAGATACAGAATTACAAGAAGGAGAAAACTCTCTTCTAAAAGCCAAAGGCTGATTTCAATTTATAAACTCAAGTCTTATTTTTCAGCTTACAAACACAAGTATTTATAGAGCTTAGAACAACCCTCTAAGCTTAGGACAAGCAAGAAAACAAGGCATAAAACATGCAATGAAACAATCCCTAAAACAAGGAAGGAGACAATCCCTAAAACATGCAAGGAATCAAGAAAAAGGCCAAAAGAAGAATACAATCCCGGAATTTCAGGAGGACCCAACTAGCAGAATTCAAACAGCCATATCTTCTTCCACACATCTCCAAATGGGCTGAAACTTGTTGGGTTGGAAAGATGACATATTGAACTTCAATTTAGGCTTAAGAAAGTCTCAAAAAGCAGATCGTTTGGGCCTGGTATGGTCAGCCTAAATCCAGTAGGCTGTTGCATCCGAATCTTCTTCCACTTTGGGCTTGGACCTTGCACCTTGCTTAGTTGACAAGAGATTATTAGATTTTTGTTGGGCAGGCCCATGCTAGGTTGGACATACCCATGTCAGATGGTGAAAATAATATTATAATTCCAAAGAAAAAGGGACAATAAAAATGTCAAAGAAAACTCCATTGCTAAAATATTGGTTGAGTTGTTATTAGTTTTATATAAGCTAATATTTAGTATTTCTATTAATTTCTAAATTTTTTTTTATGAGAACAAGCATTAGCAGTTACTCTTTCCACACAAAAATTCGCTATGAGATGAGTAGAAGCACAACAAAATATGATATTTGCCATTTGGTTTTTTGTAGGATGGGTATTTTATAATTATACTATAATTATTTATACATTATTTTATATTTAATAAATATAAAATATATATAATTATATATTTGATTGGGTTATATATCGGTTTGAGTCGAGTTGAAAATTTTGAATCCATGACCTAACCCAACCCATCAGGTTCAAAATATTTTCACACCAACCCAACCCAACCCAATCCAACCCAATATACCGATTTGGGTCGGATACGCAGGTCAGTCGGATTCCATGCTCACCCCTAAATTTACTATAAAAACTAAGAAATGTTTTTAAAAAGCCTTATAATTTGCACTAAACTATAAATCCACCTCTTATATTAAAAGTATATAAAAGCACCTCTCAACCCAACCCTAGTTACCCAGCTGTGGTACAAAATGCGATCAAAATTGTGACTTTGTCAGGATTTGATACTACAGGGGCGAAAATGCCCTCTTCTTCTGTTTTTCTATCTCTACCTCTCATCTATATCTTCTTTATCTCTATGTTTTTCCCCATCACGATGCCCTAGCTCCTAAGTCCTAATTAACACTAAAAGAAAGCAACTTATTTCAAATCAAAATCAAGAGGAGCAACTCGTTGTGCAACAATGACGAGTTTTCCATTAAGGTGTTTTTTTTTAAAATAAAATTTATGAGCGATTTGTACAATGTCAGTTCCAATTTCAAAATAAAAAGAAATTTTCTTGAAAATGGTTTTTTGGGTTCACTTAAACAGATATTTTTGCTGGTAAATTTCTTCACATTCTCACATTTTAATGCATAGAGTGGTTATTATCATTAACTAAACTAAGAAAAGGAAGACAAAAATAAAAATAAAAAGGAAGAAATTAAGCAAAACAAATCCACTTGAAGCATATGAAAAACTCAAGGCCTAATGTCAAATTGGACGAAAGGTGCACAAATAAGTCTGGGCGTTAAGAAAGACATTGCAAGCATGCAAAAAAGAACACCTCTTAACAAGAGAAACGCATTTAGGACTTACATCGAACATATGAGCTGCATAAATTCAAGCCCCATCAAAAGCAATAAACATACAAACAAACAATACCTCAGCAGACAAACACCAAATATTATGGTTGACAAGTCACATTTGAATCGTTTTTACGAATTTGGATTTTGATTACTTCTCCAACCAATTATAGTAGCAAATGTCAAATTGATATTAGAATTTAGATCTAAGTTTTTTTGTTTGTTTTGTTATTATTGTCTGGGTCTAAAGTGCATATGGGGAGAAGAAGAGGGGTAATAGGAAAAGGAGATCAGGGGAAGGGAAGTGAACTCAAGTTGTGATGGGGGAGAGACGGTGGCGGCGATGGTGAGGTTGGTACTCGATGGCGATGGTGGCGTCAGTAGCGGGAGTTGGTGAGTCATCCAGTAACATGTTGTTGATCGTGAAGAGATTGAGAAAAAAGCTACAATTTTTGTTTTGCAAATTGGGGATTTTTTTTAATCACAGTTTTGTTTAGCTGATTAACCAAAGAAGTGAGGGTTTTCAAGAGTTGTTCAGATGGGTTTGAGAACAGATACTTTCATTGGTGAGTGCATAGCATTAACTGAAGGACGTTATGGATTTTCATCTTTAAAGTAGCTTTTTGAATTTTCTTACCACAACCGGCTAACCAGTGTTAAGGGCTACTTTTGTATACTTTTAATATTGATAGGTGTATTTAAAGTTTAGGGTAAACTATAAAGGTGTTTTTAAAAAATTTTCTAAAAAAGATGTATTTTATCATAAAATATATAAGTAGGACAAATTAACTTACCTTAAACACCACTTTGAAAATAATTCAGTGTTACACTTTTTAAAATGCAACATTTTTTCTCGTGCTGAACCTTTTTAAAGTGCACACCTTGAAAAATTGTAAAATAGTTTCAAGTTGAGGGTCACAAAAAAGTTGGTTAACATGACAGTAACTAATATAATATCTACATGGATGCGATGCATGTATATGTTTGATATATATATTGTTGTGGTAATTAAACTTTTGATGATATATAAATCTATATTTTTAATAGTAAAAATAAAAACAGTAAGTAATTTTATCATAAAAATATGTATTTTACCATTACCCCAAATGTATGTGTTTAACAACAAAATGTATAGATAAGATAAATTACCTAAGTTTTTAACCAAGCACATAATAATTAGAGCTGCAAATGAACCAGATGTTGGCAACTGGCTCATTTTTATTTGTCTAGTTAGGTAATCAAATGAATTATATATATATACACGAAAATTAATTTAATATATATTTGAAAATTAATTTAATGTTCGGTTGATAAATTACGAATCAAACTTGAACAATGTGATGCTCGACTCAATTTGGTTCATGAACAAGTTTTTTAATGTGTTCATTAAGGTGCTCAATCATTTGTTTACACACTAAAACATAATTGGTCTTCGCTGAAACTTTTTTATTTTCATTTAACGGTGCTTTAAAGAACTGGCAAAAAAGTTACTGGCAGTCAATGAAGCATTGGCTGTCGCGTCACCTATGCCCGTGCGGGAGTAAAACCACGAAACTTTTTGTCAAGCGCCAGTGAAATATTTTACGACACTTAAAAGCCCCAGCAATTTAAAAAATCTTAGCGGGTTAAAGCGTGGACATATTTTAAAATACAGATTCTTTAAAGCGTCGGCAATTGAAACAATCCTGGCGGTTTTAAAACACCGGAAGATTGCACAAAACATGGGCTTTAAAGCACCGGTAATTTAACTAATTCTGGCAGTTTAAAGCGTCGAAAAATTTCAATTTACCGAAGTGTCAAAGCACCGGGATATTTTGAAGCCTGGTTGTTTAAAGCGCCACAAATATAATAATACTAATACTTCACAGCACTGCAAATATAATAATACTAACTCTTTAAAGCACCAATAAATTTTAATCTGAAACATGTTTGACACGCTTGACACTCCTAAGTGCCATTAAATTTAATTTCTACGCGGTGTAAAGTGTCGGCAACCATAGTGGGGGGATGGTGGTACACAGAAATCACATTCTACATCCATAGAAATCTCCAAATTCAACCAAGTAAAACATTGGACATAAGCATCCAAATACATAAGTCCCGATATCAATGATTTTGTTCATTTACCAAATTATCCTCTTATTTGTGTAAATTTCAACCATTGATTTTTCAAATGCTGATGTGTCATAACCTCATTAAAGAAAAAGGATGTCCTTTTAAAAGAGGAAAAATGACGGAAGCCGAAACCATTGTGGGGGATGGTGGTTGTGTTCTGGTTTCCTTAGTTTTGAGAGTAGGATGGTGTTTGGAAAGTAAGAAATTGAGGGAAAATGCTTCACTTCTTGGAAAATCACAAGGAACTTGGAAATTTCAGCTCACGGAAACATGGAGTCTCGGGAAAATACGGAACCCACTCTAATTATGGTTTTTCTCTTTAGGATTTGAATGGGAGAACAAGAACTAGGGTGTTTGGAGGGTGAGAAAGTGGGAAAAATCTGGGTACTTGGTCTCAGTTTTGACAGACCAAATGAAATTTGGAGATTAAAATTTAAGGATGTAGGAGCGAGGGATGAAATTAGCGTGAAGACTTTTACTTTGACGCCTCTGAAATTTTCAGCAAAAAGAAGAGATTAAAGCTCACTTAGACATTAGTACATCACGACGTTTTTTGTAGTGTCGCACGGTTTGGTGTGACTCAGCCAATTTTATGGTGCTTTTAAAATGACCGGAAAGGCCCTTTTTTGTCGTAGTGACATAACTCATTTATGAGATTATTTGTTCATTTATTTAATGAAAGAATTGTTTGATTGTTTCGTAAGAACTTACTTGTTTGCTTGTTAATTGTGCTATACTAAAAATTAAAGCCTGTTTATGTTCATTTATAGGTTCGTTTGTCTAATTTTGTTTGTTTAAAATAAACAAATGATTATCAACGAACATGCACGAACTGTTAAAAAAAAACAAAAAGTTAAGACAAACATACAATAATATCTTAAAAACTTAGTTTGTTAATAAACAAACACAAACAAAGCTTTGGAGCTTTGGTTTGTTTGCTCCTACTAACAATCACCACGTTTGACACGTTACGAAATGAAAAGGGAGACTGAAAAATCAGAGAATACTAGTAGGAAACTTAACATTCGAGCTTTGCCTGACATGATTACAGTAGCAAAGTTGAACTTTTTTCTAGTGGTACTAATTTAAATTAAGAGAAGTCTGATAACGGGTTGAATGCCTGAGAGAAGGAAGTGAGAATTTATAAAAGACAGACGAGGCTGAAAAAATAGAATAACTTGAATGAGCCATAAATTTTGGGGATGAATTTTGGTACAGTTTTTTGAATCCTTATTAAAACTTATTTCATTTTAAATTGTCATAATAAATGTATATAAATAAAAAGGATTACTAATCGATATGTAAAAGATTTATGCCGTAAACTTTTAAGATATATATATAAAGCTGTCTCGTATAGGCTTTATTAGAGAACCTAATTTCTCAACTAATATCTATTTATGTTATGATATATATATATATATAGCTGTCTCGTATAGGCTCTATTAGAGAACCGTAACTTACCCAAGTGTGGAGAATTCAGAATAATTAATCACAATTCAAAGATTCATTACGGATAATAAAATCCTTTCAAATTATTTTCAAAAACAATAAAATGTAAAAGTACTGATATTGTCCATTTCATTTTAAAGGTACTAACAATAATAATAATAAATGGTTTAGATAACACATGATGTCATTAAAGGAAGAAAAAGAAGAAAAAAAAGCATGCCATGTTTACGATGAAAGTAGATCACATATAAACCTAGATGTGGACCCGCAAAGCTTTTGCTTTAAATCTGTGGATACAAAAGCGCAAATGGCAAACCAATTGTACAGTACAGTGATGACTTCATGCAACTTCCATACTGCCACAAATATAAGTGGTTGACTACTGCCACAAATATATAACTTCTATTCAGATATGTGGGATTTGTTTTGTGTTGCACTCATTTTGGACAGTTACACATACCATTACAGTATATTTCTCAGTTCCTCTCAAAACTCTACCCTTCTGTCATTTACTCATATACCACTCAATCTTTTTACTAACTCCATTAAGACTAAAAAATGAACGGAACCCTCATTATTAATGGTAGACAACCTGAGCCTAAAAAGATGAACAACCATTTTAGCAATCATATTGATTTCTTCTCTCTTAATTTCCTTAGATTCTTGATTTTGATAATTTGGCTGCGTTGTTTGATTGTTAAGATCCAAATACCAGCCGCTGAATTAGATCATCGAAGAACTATTTTTTGACTCTATTGATGAACTTCATTAGAATTGCTTCATAGATAGTCAAGACTTTGATCAAACTTCAATATGGTTCATGTCTTAGATCATGCTTAAGTGTTTGTTATCATAAAAATAAATAAATTGCATAAGCATCTCAACACACACTACGCATATGTCGATATACTTTTTTATGTGATAAAATAATACGTTCACAATTATCAACATGAGTTAAAGATAAGAGATAGAGAGTCAAGAAGTTAAGTCTGGCTCAGAAGATGTTCTATCCGACAATTATGATTTGGTTGGGGTTTGAAAATTTTGTAACTTAAGAAGACTACAGAGAATACTGAAGCAAGACTTACAGATATGAGATTTTTGCTAGAGCAATTACAAACATCATTGCATTCCATGGACAAAGAATGTAGACTACATTTCAATATCTGGAAAACATATTGAATACTAATCAAATAGACCCACTTAGCATGAAAGAGTTCTTAGAGTACATGGTTGAGTTCAGTATTAGGGTATACACCATCAGTGAGTTCAACAACCTAGGATTATGAAAGCTTGATATGCCTCGTTTTGATGGCAATGATCTTATGGGGTGTGAGCCATAAAGGGCTAAAGAGCATATGGAGAGTAGAGGATAGGTAATAGGAAAAGGAGATCAGGGGAAGGGAAGTAGAACTCGGGGTACGATGGGGGAGTGATTGCGGTGGCGATGGTGAGGTTGTTACCCGATGGCGATGGTTGTGTTAGTAGCGAGAATTGGTAAGTCGTCTTGTAGCATGTTGTTGATTGCGAAGAGGTTGAGAAGAAAGCTACCCTTTTTAGATTGCAAATTGAAGTTTTTTTTTAATAAAGAAATCACACTTTTGCTTGGTTGATTAATAGAAGAAATGAGGGTTTTCAAGAGTTATTCAGATGGGTTTGATAGGGTTTGAGAACATATACTTTCATTGGTGGATAGGTAGCATTAAATGAAGGGCATCATGGTATTTCCACATTCAAAGTAGCTTTTTGACCTTTTTTTGGGTAGGGTTGAGGGGTACTTTTGTATACTTTTATAAATGGGTGTATTTATAGTTTAAGGTAAACTATAGGGGTGTTTTTAAAATTTTTCCTAAAAAATATGTATTGTACCATAAAATATATTAGTAAAACAAATTAACTTACCTTAGACACCACCTATAAAATAAATCAGTGTTACACTTTTCAAAGTGCAACCATTTTTTTCGTGTTGAACTGGTTTCTCATGAAAAAGGAAAATTGTAAAATGGTTTCAAGTTGGGGGTCAAAAGAGCTTGTTAACGTGACATTAACAAATATAATATTTGCATGGATGCTTGACATATATATTTTTGTGGTAATTCAACTTTTGATAACATATAAATCTACATTTTTAATTAGTAGTAAAAATAAAACAATAAGTAATTTTATTATAAAAAAATATGTGCTTTACCACCAAAAGTATAAATGTTACCCTAAAAAATGTGTTTAACGACAAAAATATATAGACAAGATAAATTGCCTAATTTTTTAACAAAGCATCCAACAATTAGAGTTGCAAATGAACCAAACGTTCACAATTGGCTCATTTATGTTCGATTAATTAGGTAAACAAATGAATTATATATATATATATATATATATATATATATGAAAATTAGTTTAACGTTAGGTTAATAAACTTAGACAATGTGATGCTCGGCTCAATTTGATTCATGAACAAATTCGTTGGTGCGTTTGTTAAGGTGCTCATTCAATTGTTTACATGATTCGTTTATGAGAATGTTTGTTCACTTATTTAATGGAAGAATTGTTTGATTGTTTGTTAAAATCTTATTTATTTGTTTGTTAATTGTGCTATACTAAAAATTAAAGCCCGTTTATTTTCATTTATAGGTTTGTTTGTCTAATTTTGCTTAGTGTTCGGGTTTTCTTTGTTTAAAATAAACGAACGATTATGAACGAAGATACACAAACCGTAAAAGAAGGTTAAAACGAATAAACACGAATAACATCTTAAAAATTTAGTTTGTTAAAAACAAACACCAACAAAGCCTTGGAGCTAATGAGTGAACTCGAACATTAGACCCTTTCGGTTTGTTTGCACCTACTAATAATAATCATGTTTGACACGTTACGAAATAGAAGGAGAGACTGAAAAATCAGAGAATAAAAGCATCAATTATTATTTTCTAACAATTATTGAAAACATGGTTTCAATCCCAAGCACCTAATTAGCATTTTTCTTACCATCTAAACTAAACAAAATTTTAAATCTTCACTGATTTAACCCCCACTAAGAATAAACTTACTTAGCAGCAGGCGGAATCGCTACAACACGGGCACAATTATCCTTGAGTAGTGGAGGGAAGAAAGGATTCAATGGAAACATTTTAGGCCAACAATTGGCATCAATGGAAAGATATGTCCTGCAACAGGCAGGACCAAGTTTACCAAATTGAACGCTGAAAATAGACTGATAAATTTCCCAAATACATCCTTTAATGTTCAATAGAGAGCTCCAACATTGAATCACATCTACTGGAGCCCTTGGTGAAAACAGGCCTGGAAATGGTTGAATCTGGGGTGGTGCCTGCTGGGCTAGCCCAGGTTGTACAAAAATTGCAGTCCATGTGGCCAATACTAGTAGGAAACTTAACATTTGAGCTTTGACTGACATGATTACAGTAGCAAAGTGGAACTTTTTTTAGTGGTACTAACTTAAATTAAGAGAAGTCTGATACCGGGTTGAATGCTTGAGAGAAGGAAGTGAGAATTTATAGAAGACGAACGAGGGTGAGAAAATTGAATGACTTGAATGAACCGTTGTTAAACCTTTACTCAGGTGACTGAGCCATAAATTTTAAATTTTTGAATCCTTATTAAAACTTATTTATGTAAACTTATTTCACTTTAAATTCTCATATTAAATGCATGTAAATAAAATGGATTACTAACGACACATAAAAGATTTATGCCGTAAACTTTTAGGATGTGTTTAGTAAGAGAGAAAAATAACATAAAAAAAAATGTGTGGAATGAACTTTTCTCTTGTTTAGTAAAAGAGAAAAGTGAGAGGAAAGAAAACTATAATGATTGATGTTTTTCTATTACATGTGCAAATCACAATCCTTCAAAGTTAGGAGAATTTTTAGTGAAAAATAGAAAAGAAAGGGAAGAAATTATCAAATTATCAATTAATTCTTAATTAATCTCTCATATTAATATTCATTTATATATATTAATATGAGAGATTAATTCTCAATTGATGGATTAAGGTTTCCATGAGCTGGAGTATTCTAATAGAATTAGGGTTTTGATGTGAAATTAATGTTATACCCTTTGCTATGTGTAGCTATCTAGCTATTTACATTGTCTTGTTTGTGAAATTACTTTCTTGCCCTTTGGATGGAGCCACATGTTGTTATGTTATTGGTTGGGGAATTTTCTCCTGCATCACAACTAATGCAGAAAGTGACCGAAAAAGCATAGCAAAAAGATCATGAAAACTTCCCGTGAACTTAATTTGTAGCACCATGATTTGAATCCACAAGACATGGTTGATGCCACAAATTAATACAATGGTCGATGAATCAGATTCAGGGGTGATGGTGAGTTGGAGAAAATGAGTTAGGGAAAGACAGTTTAGAGTAGAGAGGTAGAAGAAGAGTAGAAGAAGAAAATAAAATTACTAAGTTGTTCTTACTTAAATGAGGTGGGTTAGGGGCATTTTTGGTCCAAACCTAGTTGCGGCATATTGGCACAATATACCTTAAGTGGGGTAACTTAGCATTCCTATATATATACAATCCAAAAATTTTGATTTGGTTGAGGTTTGAAAATTTTGTAACTTAATAAGAATTGGTAAACCAATAAGTATAGTTTTAATAATTTACATAGAATTTGTTGGATATTTGTATAGGATATCAATGTATTGCCCTTAAAGAATTTGATTCATTAAGCACTTTCAAAATTTAGTATTTGTATGGCTATAGTAAATTAAGTTGGTTTGTACTAAGTGAATTAATGCATTTTGAAACTTTGTGAGTAATGAATTTTAAAAATTAAATAAATTTATTGTATGAATTTAAATTGGAACTAATTGATGATGAAATGTTGTAACAAATTTTTTTATATAATATAATTGAATTAATTTTTATATTGAAAAAGCATAGTAACTAAGAAACCAAGCTGATTCATACTGGTTTGATTAGATTGATTGGGACATGGGTTAACCGAGTTAGGAATTGGGTTAGATTGAGATTTTCTCCACCCTAATAATACCAGGTTAATTTAAGCTTTTCCATGAACTTAACCCAAACCAACTCATGTTCTTGCTTGTACCATCCCCTCATTTCTGATATGCGATAAGCCATTTAAACCAGTTGAATTCAAGGAAAAGTAATAAGTAACAAGCACTAGCCTGACGGTGATCCTAGACCAATCTGAAATGTGTAATGTATGAATTGCATTTTGATCATCTCTACCACTGGACTAAATTGACAAAAATTTGATCTCATTAGACAAGTCATAAATAAGTTATATGAAATGCTTATGTCTAATCCGCTATTAATTACATACAGAAATTCATCATAAATTAATATTTAAGGACTACACTTACCATTATAATGTTAAAGAATATTACCAATTTAACTCCTTTATAATTATAACTTGTCATTATTCATTCTGCAACTTCCAGAGTAGTCATCTGCTAACTCAGGGCCCTCATCTTCTCATCTAACTCTGTTCCAATATGAGATATAATATGAAAGTTAGAAGGGCCAAATTAGTTTAAGCATATGGGTTGGCTCCTCTGTTGCGATGGTCCGCCCACAAAAGAAAAACTATGGAACCATAAAGTTTTACAGAAAGCTAATTGTAACCTTTGTAAGGAAGAAGTGGAATTTTCTCTTTATGTTTTCATTTTTCAGAATTTGCTCAGAGGTTTTTGCATTTAACGAATTGTTTCAAGATAATCACAAAAATTTATTTGCATTTGAATATATGCTTGTGTACATACTGTTTATGTCAAGTTTCCTTTGATTTTAATTTTTTGGTTGTATCTTTTAGTAACTATTTTTCAATTTTTTTATTTTATATTTTGTATAAATTATATACAAGTTGAATTAGATTTTTGAAACACTACAAGTGCAGAGGTCTGCATGGGCAGAATACAGTATTTGAGTTTTTGTTGGTAGTTCAAGTTTGCCTATAGTAGTTGTATGAGTGTTACCATAATCCAATAGTAGTTGCAACAAAATCAATATTGAAAGAAGTAGATTTTGTATTGTTTAATAACAAATGGCAAGGCCAAACTTTGATTCTATGGTCATACTTGAAATGTAAAATATTGTTTTGGTCAAAAACTAAGAACTGCAAAAAAAGTACCTTTTGGCAAAAGTGAAGTAAGACATTGTTTCTGGCCGCAATGCATTTTTCACTTCTTTGTCAAAATGTGAAACACTGCTTTCTTTTGTTAATAAAGTGAAAAATAATATTTTTTTCTTCTAACTAACGATGTGGTTTAACGTCAAAAGGAACTTTTATTAAGTGATAATCAAATATACATCACTACACTACAACAGAATTGATATATGCCGGCGCTTCAATTTCGACGCTTCTTAAAAACCCCGCAATGTAAGAACCACCTGCGCTTGTTTGGTGGCACTTTAAGCAAGCACCGCAATATACAAAGGGTATATATCGGTGCTTCAAAGCGCCGGTATACATGAATTTTAATACAAATAACGGCGCTTAAAAACGCCACTATATATCTGCGCTTAAAAGCGCCGGGATTTGGTAAACCGCATATACTGGCGCTTAAAAGCGCCGAAATATGAGGCATATTCCGGCGCTTTAAAGCACCGGTAATTTCCAATATATATAATATAGCGCCATAATTTTCCCCCAAAAATTGTCTACTGCCCTTCCCTCCACCGCACCGTTCTCCCAAAAAAATTTCCCCCCTCCACCACACCATTTCCCCCAAAATTTCCGCTGCTTCGCCCTTAGCTCCACAAACTGCAAAAGTAGCTATCGGAGTGCTATCCCGACTAAGACATTCACATTCACAAACAAGCACTCCTCGCTTTCTCAGAGAGTGCGTGCATCTTCATTCGATACATCTCAGCAACGTAAGCAAATATACAAAATCCTTTTTTTGCGATTTTTTTTCCAAGTTTCGTTTTTGTTAGATTATGTATAGCATAGTTATTGCTTAGTTAGTTTAATCCCACATTGGTTGTGTATATCTTTGGCTCTTTTATTGGCTCCTATAAATAGGATAGCTCACTTGTAAGTAAATCACACCATTCAATACAATTCTCTTCTTTGTATTGTCTCACTTCCTCTCTTAAACCTTAACATGGTATCAGAGCCTTCGTGGTTCTCGGTATATTAAGAGTTGAGTATGCTCTGTGATTGCCACTATTAGTGGATCTTTCACATCAGAAAAACTTCTTTAAGGTTGTCGGTATATTAAGAGTTGAGTATGCTCTGTGATTGCCACTATTAGTAGATCCTTCACATCAGAAAAACTTCTTGAATATCCTTTTCATGTCTGTCGGGTCACCACTATAGTCGGAGTCTCATTCTCCATCGACGTCATCTCAGCCGCTGCTCCATCGACGTCACTATTCAACTGTTGACCGTTGACCGTTGACCGACAACAAGATTTGACCAGATGGCAGAAAAAGATATTTTTCGTCATGTTCAGTCTGTATTGGATGGTACAAACTATATTGTTTGGTCTCAATCTATGCGAAGTTTCCTCAAAAGTCGTAAGCTTTGGTCTTACGTGGTTGGTATTGTCGAGAAGCCAGTTAAAGGGGCTACTGAAACTAATGATGCTTTTCTCACTCGTCTCATTGATTGGGAAAGTAATCATCATCAAATTCTTACATGGTTTCGTAATACTACTATTCCATCTATTTCTGCCCTATTTGGTAGCTTTGATGAAGCTAAGGGTGCTTGGGATATGCTTGCTTCTCGTTATTCTGCTGTTGATGGTGCTCGAGAATATCAGCTCCTGTTTGAGCTCTTCTGCCTGAAGCAAGAACCGGGGCAGAGTATTAATGATTTTCTTGCTCGCATGCAATTCTTATGGAATCAAATTGATCTCTCTGATCCTATTTGGAAGGATCCTACAGATGCCAAAATGTATGCTGAACGAAGGGATCAACATCGTCTTCACCATTTTCTTATGGCATTACGTGATGATTTTGAGCCTATTCGTGTGCAACTTTTACATCGCTCTCCTCTCCTTACTTTGGACAATGCTATATTTGAACTTGTTCGTGCAGAAAGCAGATCACAGACTATGCACTCTCAACATAGTCCTTCAGTGTTGGCTGCTCCATTATCTAGTTCTTCATCATTTCAGCCAAAGCATTCTGACAGGTTTGGTGCTCCTCGACCTTCTCCTAAGCCTCGTGACAACAATTTCTGTCGTTTTTGTAAACGTCGAGGGCACACTATTGATAAATGTTGGCAAAGGGGAAGATCCAATGCTCCCACTGCAGCAGTTGCTCATCCTGAGAGCAATCTCTCTATAGTTGTTCCATATCCATCTGCGACTACAGCTTCATCTTCAGTTGCACTCTCTAACGGGTCATCAGGTTCTACTGTCACCTTATCTGCAACTGACTTCGAGGCAATAGTTAATCAGGTCATCCAGTCTCATTCTGGTAATGCATCTTCCTCTGCCCTCTCAGTCCTGCCAGGTAATTCTGCCTCTTGGCTTTTTGATTCCGCTTGTTGCAACCATATGACACCTTTCCCAGCTTCATTTACTACATCTGCACCTTCGCCTCATTCCTCATTCATTCGCACAGCTGATGGCTCCACTATGACTGTTAAAACTATAGGCACCATCAATAGTCGTTCTCTTTCTATTCCTGAAGTTTTTCATGTGCCAGAATTATCTTATAATCTTCTTTCCGTTGGGCAAATATGTGAACTTGGATATAGAATTATCTTTGACTTTTCTGGTGTGAATGTGCAGGATCCTCGTACTGGTCAGACCCTTGGGACCGGGCGTAGAATTGGGCGCATGTTCGAACTCTCATCCTTACACCTGCCCAACCTTCCTGCCTTTAACGTCTCTGCTGCTGCCTCCTTGTCACCACCATCCCTTGCACTTTGGCATTCACGTCTTAGTCATGCATCTGCATCTCGGGTACAACTTTTAGCTTCAAAGGGGTTGTTAGGGTCAGTGTCTAAAAGTTCTTTTGATTGTATTTCGTGTCAACTTGGAAAACAGCCGGCTTTGCCTTTTAATAATAGTGAGTCTCATGCTACTGCTTCGTTTGATTTAATTCATTCTGATGTTTGGGGACCTTCTCCCGTTGCTAGTATGAGTGGTTCACGCTATTTTGTAATTTTTGTTGATGATTTCTCTCGTTACACTTGGGTATTTTTAATGAAATCTCGTTCTGAATTATTGGATATTTATCGTACTTTTGCTAAAATGATTGAAACCCAATTTTCAAAACCTATCAAAGCTTTTCGTTCTGATAATGCTTTAGAATATACTCAACATGCTTTTAAAGACATCCTAAAAAGTTATGGCACTGTTCCTCACTTGTCATGTCCTGGCACTTCACAACAAAATGGTCGAGCTGAACGTAAACTTAGGCACATTTTAGACACTGTTCTAGCCCTCCTCATTTCCACATCTGTTCCTACCCCATTTTGGGGTGAAGCCACTCTAACGGCTATCTACACGATCAATAGGTTGCCTACCCCTATCCTTGATAATTGCACTCCTTACGAGCGGTTGTTTGGCTATGTTCCCTCATACCACCATCTTCGTGTGTTTGGTTCTGCTTGTTTTGTTTTACTCCAACCTCATGAGCGCACCAAACTTGAGCCTCGTTCTCGGATGTGTTGCTTTCTTGGATATGGAATTGAACAAAAAGGCTATCGGTGTTATGATCCTGTGTCTCGTCGTCTTCGTATTTCCCGTCATGTAGTTTTCTGGGAGCATAGACTATTTCATGAAATTGGCAAATTCAGCATGCCATCTTTTCCTCCTTTTACCACACTTATGGAGCCTCCTATTTCTCCTACTCACACTAGTGATATCTTGCCCGAGTCTCCCTCACCTCACACTGGTAATGTCTTGCCCGAGTCTCCCTCACCTAATACTCTTGATTCCACTCCACCTGATACTCTCGACGTCGCTTCGCCTGAGCCCCCAGGGTCTGTTACGTATGAGGATCATGTTCACACTTCATCTCCAGACCTTCGCCGATCCACCAGAGTAAGATCTCTTCCATCCCATCTCCAGAATTTTCATTGCTTTCATGCTTTAGCTACTTTACATGAGCCCCACTCCTATCGTGAGGCTTCCACTAACCCTTTTTGGCAGACTGCGATGAAAGAGGAACTTGATGCTTTACACAAGAATAATACATGGGATTTGGTTGACTTGCCTCCTGGAAAGTCTATGATTGGCAGTAAATGGGTTTACAAAATTAAGACTTGTTCAGATGGTATTGTTGACAGGTATAAGGCTCGACTTGTTGCCAGGGGTTTTACTCAGGAGTATGGTGTGGACTATGAGGAGACCTTTGCTCCAGTTGCTCGTCTATCTTCTGTGCGTGCTTTGCTAGCTGTTGCAGCCTCTCGCCATTGGTCACTTTTTCAAATGGATGTTAAAAATGCATTCCTTAATGGTGATCTTAATGAAGAAGTCTATATGCAACCACCTCCCGGACTATCTAATCCAACAAACAAGGTATGTCGTCTTCGTCGAGCTCTATATGGACTTAAGCAGGCTCCTCGAGCATGGTTTGCTAAGTTTAGCAACACTTTGTCTAGCCTTGGATATTCCATCAGCTCCTATGATTCAGCTTTGTTTGTTCGCCGCACAGACCGGGGCATCATACTTCTTCTGTTATATGTTGACGACATGATTATCACCGGGGATGATCCCATTGGTATTCAGGAACTTAAACAGTTTCTCAATCAACATTTTGAGATGAAAGATCTTGGTCCTCTCAGCTATTTTCTTGGTCTTGAGATTTCGTCTTCTTCTGATGGTTATTATTTGACACAAGCCAAATATATCTCTGATATGCTTTCTCGGGCAAATCTCACAGACAGTAAGGTTGTTGACACACCAACTGAGCTTAATACTCGTCTTACACCCCATGATGGCGAACTTCTTCGTGATTTTACTTTATATCGACATTTGGTTGGCAGTCTTGTCTACCTTACTGTTACTCGACCTGATATCTCGTATGCTGTCCATCAGGTGAGTCAGTTTATGGCTGCTCCTCGCTCTACTCATTTTGCTGCTGTTCTTCGCATCCTTCGTTACCTAAAGGGGACATTGTTTCATGGGCTCTTTTTCTCCTCTCAGTCTCCTCTTCAGTTGTGTGCTTATACCGATGCAGATTGGGCAGGTGATCCTACAGATCGTCGTTCTACCACCGGTTATTGTTTCCTACTTGGCACCTCTCTTATCTCTTGGCGTAGTAAGAAACAAACTGTTGTTGCTCGATCTAGTACAGAGGCAGAATATCGTGCTTTAGCTGACACCACCTCTGAGCTTCTTTGGTTACGATGGTTGTTACAAGATATGGGTGTATCACTTTCTGCTGCCACTCCTGTATACTGTGACAATAGAAGTGCTATTCAGATTGCTCATAATGATGTGTTTCATGAACGGACCAAACATATTGAGATTGATTGTCATTTTGTCCGTCATCATCTCCTTCAAGGCTCCCTACAGCTTCATTCTGTCACATCCAAGGATCAGCTCGCAGACATCTTTACCAAGTCACATCCTCCAGGGCGTTTTCGTGATCTTGTTTTCAAACTCAAGTTGGTTTCTCATATTCCACCTTGAGTTTGAGGGGGGCTGTTAGATTATGTATAGCATAGTTATTGCTTAGTTAGTTTAATCCCACATTGGTTGTGTATATCTTTGGCTCTTTTATTGGCTCCTATAAATAGGATAGCTCACTTGTAAGTAAATCACACCATTCAATACAATTCTCTTCTTTGTATTGTCTCACTTCCTCTCTTAAACCTTAACAGTTTTAATCAGTTTCACCCCTTTCAACTCGCTGCTTCTTCTTCTCTTTCTAGGGTTTGGTTTTTGAGACAATTACTAGTTCTTTTCTTATGGTGGAGGGAACTTCATTACGTTATGAAATTAGCAAAGTTTGGTGTTGTGTTTCGATAGATTAGCTTAATTAAATTGATAGCAAACAAACATGCGATATTATATAAGGAAAACGATGGTTCAATTACTAGTTCTTCTGTGCCAGTGCTATCTTCAGGGTGTTAGGGTTCAACTTTTACTCTAAAACATGGTTATCCTATGACTGAGTATAGGAAATATTATGTGGGCTTGATTGTAAAATGTTTGATTATTTTGTAATTGAAATTGTTAAAATATATACTTTACGATGTTGTGGTGATATATTAATTTAATAGTTTTCTCTTCCTACTTTTCCAGAAGCAATAAAAGTGGATATCGAATTTAGAAATCCTCTGCAAATCTCTATTTCCTTATCTAGTGTTTCTTTAATATGTGAAATTTCTGCAGCATCTGATGAGATGAAATCTGGTAAACTACTATCAGTTTGTTTTATATTCTCTGTTACAATTATATATTCCTTCTCTTTTCTTGTATAACTGTGAAATTAATTCTTAAAATTGGGTAATAAAAATTTCAATAATGATGTATGTACTGATAGCTCAAGCATTGAGCTCCAAGAGGCTACCAGTGGGTATGTATGAGTAACTTTTTCCTAAATGATTTTCTTATCAGGTCAACATATTTCTGTAATTTTTTCTCATCATCTTGTTTCATCATGTTCTGACTGCTGATTTGTCCTCCCCCACCCCAAAATTACTGCAGGGAAATGAGCTCTGACATTTCTCCATTTACTTTGTCTGAGGTTGACTTTGTATTAGAAGGTGGTGAAACAAGTTTGGTGAGTGTCTTATGGAACAGTTTGACATATTCGTAAAGATTATTGTACAAGGTCTTTGTTTTCTTTTTTCCTTCCTCTTTTCGATCGCTTTCCCATCCATGTATGTAATAGAATAAGATACTTTCTTTCATAGGAGAACATATACAATGGACTTTATTTCTTGGATTTATTATCTGTGCTATATATTAATAAAGTTTACTTCTGACTTTTCCTAACATTTTAATTGAATTTTCTAGTGTTTGGTAGTTGTAATCAAGGTTATCCCATTGCTAAATCAGTATGATGATAATTTGTTACTTTTGTATTTTCTTATGCATCTTGTATCTACTATCTGTGATACTTCAGTCCCATCTTGGCCATATTATATGCTAACCACTGCTCCAAGATAGGTATACTACCAGATTGATATCAAGCAGTTTTCTGGAAAATGGAAAATTAAGTGAAGATTTAGGGATGCCTAAAGTAATTAAATCATGGTTCATATTGGTGATTACTGTTACATGGTAGTGTATATTGAATAAAATCAACTTGCAGGGCTACTGACATATGCAAGGAATCAAAGAGGCAAACGTTGCATGCCAATGATGTGTTAGAAGCACTTGAAGAAATCGAGTTATCAGAGTTTATTGAGCCTCTTAAAGCCTCCCTTGAAGGTTAGTTAATATTTCAGAAACTGAATTTTCTTTGTCCTTCCTCTTTGTTGTCATCTAAATTTTGGTTCCAAGCATTCAACTATTAAACATTGACTTGAATAAGGAAAAATCAGTACCTCCCATCTCTTGGTAAAATGGCTTCAAATGCATAATGAAATTCAGAAAAGCTTTTTCTCTTACGAGTATGTGGTGGAGTAATGCCCAAATACATTACTCCTAGAGCCTTGTGCCTTCACTTCAAACTAAAAATATTCTACAAACATAGACGTTCAACATTGATTTTGTGGGGTAGTGGGAAGGTTTATAAATACTGGAAAGTAGTTTATCTGTCTAAAACACCTCAATGTATTAACATATGCATAGTGTGATAATATCTAAGATAATTTTAGGAAGAGGGAAAAAATGCCTAAAGAGCATACCCTGGAAGGGGTATACTGTATAATAAACAGTGTGGACTATTATAGAATAGCTAATTTTGCATTTTGTAAGTTCAACTAACAAAATTTATGGCATGATTTGCTGATTTGGTTTAGTTAACCTGCTGTTGATGATATGTTTTTCTCTAAATACTACCCTCTCCCTTTATCTGTTCGGTGTGTATGTGTCTTAGCTCTTGTCCAGCCATTGCTCCTTGTATTATCAATTAGTGAATAAAAATATTATATTATTATTTTCATAAATTATTATAATAATAAGAAGTCAGTAATAATCATATTTTAATAATAGTAATAATACAATTATTATAAATACTTATATATATATATATATTTATTATTATTATTATAGTATTACTATTATTACTTCAATAATTTTTATGTTACTAATTTATAGTAAGACTGTAATAATTATTAATATTAATTATTTGCTGAGACCAATTGCCAACATCAGTTTGTATCAATTTGTTGTTATCAATTTCAGTTCATCCACTTACCAATCAAATCGAAGTTTGTGATTATACCTTCTTTTGCCAAAAATATTACAATACTGACTTTATTAACATTGTTTTTGGAAAGTCTATCGGCGTCATCTAAAAATGGATAAAAGTTGGATAAATAAATCGAGGTCGAGTAATGCCTATATGGATGGTGTTGCGAAATTCATTAGATTTGTGTGTCATAAAGCTTGTGGTCATGGTACTATTGTTTGTCCATGTAGGAGATGTGGTAATTGTTATTCATTCGAACCAGAAATTGTTCAAGAGCATCTATTGTATAATGAGTTTAGTCTAGGTTACACCGAGTGGGTTTTTCATGGGGAGAAAGTCTCTCGTATAGACCACACTCACACTAGTTCACAACCTACTAGTGTTTCAGGTGGCTTCATAGGACGAGATGACGTGTCGAGTTTGCTCCGAGGTGCCTTCTAGGTTACTTGTGAAAACCCAAATAATGAACCATTAAATTTAGGAATCGAAGTGGGATCTTCAAATGAGCATGGGGAAGAGCAACAGGATCATGGTGGGTTTGAGTTCAATAATTGTGGTGATCCTTCAGACGTCGAACATCCATTTCGTTATGCTATATTTGAGACGACTCAGTATCGCAATTTGATGAAAGATTACGATACTGAACTTTATCTGGGTTGTCAGAATTTCACAAAGTTAAGTTTCGTGTTATATCTACTACACCTCAAATGTTTGAATGAGTGGTCTAGCAAATCTCTGACTATGTTGCTTGAGTTTATCAACATGGCATTTCCGATGTGTGCACCATTGCCATCAAATTATTATGAAGCCATGAAGATTATCAAAGGATTGGGTCTTGGGTATGAGAAGATTCATGTTTGTCCTAATGACTGCACACTGTATTAGGGTGAGAATTTGAATGATGAATTTTGTCGTGCGTGTGGATTGGCACGTGGGGTAAAAAACACAGTTGATGATGAGGACCCGTTGAATGAGATGGATGGTCAATCAAAAAAGAAAAAGCCAGCTAAGGTATTGCGTTATTTTCCTCTAATACCGAGATTGAAGAGGATATATATGTCATCTAAAACGGCCTCGTTGATGAGATGGCATGACAAAGATCGGACAAAGGATGAGATTTTAAGACACCCTGCAGATGGATTAGCCTGGAATGAATTGGATAGATTGTATCCCGATTTTGCAGCTGATCCTCGAAGTGGTAGGCTTGGCTTAGCTAGTGACGAGTTCAATCCCTTTCGAACAATGAGTTCAACTTATAGCACATGGCCCGTTCTTTTGGTCCCATACAACTTGCCACCGTGGCTTTGCATAAAGCAAACATCCTTCATCCTTTCAATGGTGATTCCTGGTGAGAGAAGCCCTGGTAATGATATTGATATATTTTTGCAGCCTCTAATTGAAGAGTTGAAACAATTATGGGACAATATTGAATATAGATGGTAAGACTAAAGATAATAAGAAGGCACGTCGCGATCTCGAGGAAATTAGTATTAGGAAAGACCTCCATTTAGTTGTTCTTCCTAATGGAAAAGATCGCTCGCCTCCAGCATGCTACATTATGTCCACGAAGCAGAAGCAGAATTTCTTGTCAGTTTTGGCAAATCTTAAAGTTCCTGATGGGTATGCATTAAACATCTCGAGATGTGTCAACCTAAAGGATCGTAAGCTGTTAAACTTGAAGAGTCATGACGGTCACATATTGATGCAAGAAATCCTTTCGATTGCCTTAAGATCATCTTTGCCGAGACATGTTCTAGCAGTTGTGTCTGAGTTATCATCATTTTTCAAAGCTTTATGCTATAAAGCCCTTGATCCCCATTAGCTTGACTTATTAGAGTCGTGTGTTGCTTTGACACTCTGCCATTTGGAGAAAATATTCCCCCCGGGTTTCTTTACAATTATGGTTCATCTTATCATTCACTTAGCCTCCGAGGCTAGACTTGGGGGTCCCGTACACTACAGGTGGATGTATCCTGTTGAGAGGTTAGATGTTCAAAGCTATTTTGTGCATTGTTTTATTTTTTTTATATATTGGATACTTAATTTATCTATAATTATTTGGCTTTGCAAGGTATTTAGTGCGCTTGAAATCTTACATACGTAATAGAAGTCGACCCGAGGGGTCAATTGTTGAAGGGTACAATGGGGAAGAGTATCTAATATATTGCTCCCAATACTTCAAAGGTGTAGAGACAAGATTCAACCGGCCCCAAAGGAACAATGATATTGTAAATTTTTCGGATGAATACATGTTTTCCTCTGGTGGATGGATAATGGGAAAGATTGTGAGTGTTGAGCTCGATGACGTGTCATTGGCTCAAGCACATCGTTATGTGTTGCTCCATAATGATAAACTTACTGACCTTCATAGGTTAGTATCAATAAAGGAACTTAATTACTAATCATCAATTTAAATTGAGTTTTTATTAACTGTTGTTATCTCTCTGATGGCTAATAGTTACATAAAAATATTATTTATTGCAGCGAATTTTTGGTTGCTCAAAGGCTAACCAACTGTTCTAATCGACCAATACAAAGTCTAGAACAAAAGTGGTTGGTTGAGAAATTTTCCTCATGGCTTATGAGACAAGTTAGGCATAATAACAAGAGTCTTCGATTTTTATAAGTGTTTTAACTAAAACATTGAATGATGTTGTCTCATATTAATTGTTGAAAAATGTTTAGGTGCCATGGATGGTGGATAACAATTAGTCAGATGAACTAATTACCTTTGCTCGAGGTTCGAATAATATTGTTAGGAGATTCAATGGATTCAACATCAACAGCTTTAAATTCCACACAAAGGAACATGAAAGGTCTAGACGATCTCAAAATTCTGGAGTTATGGTTGAAGCGGATGATAAAATGTATTATGGTGTGCTCAACGATATCATCGAGTTGGATTACTATGGGACGGTTAAGATTGTGTTGTTCCGTTGTGATTGGGTGGATATTAATTCACCCAGGGGTTTAAAGAAAGATGCAAGTGGGTGCATTCTCGTGAACTTGAATAGGTTAATACACACTGGTCAGTTATTGAAGGATGACCCATTCGTACTTTCATCTAGCAAAACAAGTGTTTTATGTGGAAGACCCAACAATAAAAGAATGGTATCATGTTGTGATCACAAAGCCAAGAGACCTGTATGAAATGAAGGGAAAAATGCAGGAAGAGAATGATGACACTCACAATCAGTACATGCCTTCTAATGTAGTGGTAAATGATCAATTAGATTGTATCTCAACTTGGGCTAAGATGGACATTGACGAAGATACCAACTAGTGTTATGTGCATTTCCGTGTAATTATAGTTGGATGTGTATTTATGTGATGGACATGTGTGTCAACGAGTTTTGTAATGTTTTATTGTAATCTATCGGGTTACTATTACTTTGTATCACATATAACAAGAGTCCTGAACATTTTTGCGTACATTTTGTGGAATGCTACTTTAGCATGTCGTAAATTTCTGTTTTGGTTGTATCATTGATTATTGCTTGTTATTTAAATCCTATTTGAATCACTTGTTCATTTGTTCTCAGGTACTCTGAAGTTATAATCATTTTAATGTTTTTATGTATATAGATTGCAAGATGTATAGGTCAAAAAATATTACTCCATCAGTTAGAGATAATATGTCAAACCAGTATGCAGCTGAGTCTTCACACTATTAAGAAGATACTTACCATGAGCATGAGTATCACCTTGATGATGATCATGACTTGCAAAATGATTCTGAGACCGATCCAATAACAACGGGAAGTGATCACAATGACAGTGAACAGTATGAGATAATTGGTAATTTCTGTATTAGAATACATTCTCTCTATAACTAGTTTGATACCACATTGTTATACTAAATATAAGATTTATGTTTTCAATGTATAGATTCTGAAGGGAGGGTGAGGAAGCAAACACGTCTCCTTAGAACCTCACAAGTGTGGTCCTTTGAACGTGGGCAAAAATTGTGGTCCACTTCAATGCACGTCATCAACCTATTAAGAAAGGTGGCCAAATGTTAAGTAGCTGGTTGGGCAAGGTTGCGAAGAGAAGGAACCTTTGTCCGCTCAATTACACGGATTAGAAGAAGGTCCCTTCTAGCTACAAGAAGGACCTTGTTATATTGATTCGGGTAAGTAATTGAGGTACACTTCAATGCACGTTATCAAACAACTTTTTTTGTTTTTTTGTATTCGTGGTGTTCTACATGCATAATCCCTAACACCAATAATGCTTATTTGACAAAGGTTTACTTTCTTTGTGGTAGAGGAAATTCCATTACCCAACGATTGAGACGATAGACAAGATTTTGTTGAGGATGATAGAGAAAAAATGGAGGGACTACCGATATGTGCTAAAAAGGGACTACGTGAGGAACAAAACAAAACAACAAGTTTTGAGCAATGATGTTCCAAAAGACGTAGATCAAGACCAGTGGAAGCAACTGGTGAACTACTGGTTCTTTGACCAGAGTGAGGTTGTTTTAAGATAATTATCTTGATTTGGATTCTTATTGTTTCTATTTTTCTAATAATGACTGATTATTCAATTGGTTTATTATTGGTGTAGAAATATTCTACTATAGGGACAGCGGCACGTGAAAGACAACAATGTCCTCACACGTCTGGTTCAAAGAGTTTTGCTAGAAGAAGGGATGAATATGTGAGTTAAGTTGTTTCATTCATCCAATATTTCATTTGAGATGTAGTGTATTGAGTCCCAATTTGATCTTTTTTTTCATACATGGTAGGAGATGACACATGGAAATGAGCCCGGTTGCATAGAGTTTTTTGCTGAAACTCATAAACGCAAGGATGAGACTTTTATTGATGATGCATCACGACAATTTATGGTACGTTCAATGTACATTGGTTGGTTGATCAAAGATGAAACTTATTAATGTCTTTCCTAATTTAAGCTTTAGTGATTAGTAAGACACCAACTGCAGTTACTTGTTTATTTTAGCAATATTATTATTACTAGTTTACTGTTAATGTGGGGAAGGTCATTTTCACATTTGCTATGTTTGAAGGTTCAAATGTTAAATTTGTTTTTGTCACTGTTGGTCTCATAGACATATTTATTCTGCTAGTAAGTCGTCTTTTTTGTTTTTGGGAGGGGGTGGTGGTGGTTGGTAGCTATAAATTTTTCGTCAAGAATATGGAGATGTATATATATTTTTGTATAGTATTCAAGTGTAGTTTTAAGCCCAAGCGTTTGAGTTTCGGTGTATAAATTTCGATACTTCACGCCTAAATAAAATTAGTATATATTTATTTGTTTTAATATAAAAATATTTTTGAAATATATATAATTTGAAATCTGATGTATGATAACACTCTCATGTGAGTTTTAATTGTTTTCTTTTCTCTCCTTTTATGTGTTTCTCTGTGTGTGATAGTGTTGCTTTCAATTGATCCTTGTAAGTTCATTGATTGCAATTGTGGATTCACTTGATTATCATGAGACTGCCCTTGAGTAATTTGAGATTGTGGCTGCTGCATGGAATGCATATGAGCTGTGGGGAGTTGTCCTTGCTGCAGTGGCTTTCTGGGCCTATGTGAATTTAAAAAGCCTAGGATCTGTTTCCCACTACTGTTTTGTATCCAGGATTTTTCCTTTCTAGGAATGATGAGGTAAATTCTTCTCTTGGTATCCAATGCCCCCAAGAAGGCAGCAAACTGTAATAGAATAATCTACAATCTACTGATGAAGGATAGTTGAATGTTTGGCATAGATTGATATATCTGGCAGTATTTATTCTACAAAATGAATATATTCAACTAAGTTTATCTCTCTTTCTAGTATTGATTTTTATTTAATTAAGGAATAGAAAAAGATGCTTCCCAATCGATAGAATGAGATGCTGCATAATGCAGTCACTACTTTAACTGGAAAGTTAGATTGAACTTGTAGATTGAGGTATACCGAAAAGGTGTGTGGTGCGTTGGTAGGTTGTGGCATTTTACCATGTAAAAGGCATGACATGTTTTCGTACTTTGTGCAAATTTAAGAGCTACTCTTGAGTATTATGGATCATCTTGCAGTTTTGCTTAATTGTAATGTTTCCATATCATTTGGCCTTAAGCCTTTGGATGATCAATCAATATGCAGCCTCTTTGTCCATGGCATATTAAGATTTTGGTTCTTTTCAAATAAACTTTGGTTGGTTTCCCCTTGTAGTGCTTTCTTCTTTTTATTTTGAAATGTTTGAAGTAGGAAACAGAGAAATGTAGGAAGTAGTTAAAATTGGTTGTGAATTGGCTACATTGTATGGATTGTATATTTGTTTTTCTTGCAGGAAGTTTTATGGAAAAATAAGGGAAATTCTGCCCGTTTTTCTATAAAATCAACGCACCTTTTGTTTTATGTATATTTTGCTGTAATTAGCTACTAAATATTCGGAGAAGTTTAATCTTTATTGTTTCCTAATTGTAGGTGATAGCTGAAGCTCGTGTTGCTGTACTTGTTGCAGCTTCAGGTTCATCTGATGCTAGCAATAATTTAGCAATACAAAATGAAGTCTTCACCGAGATTATGGGTGAAGAGAGTTCCGGTCGTGTCCGAGGGCAGGGTTTTGGAGTTACATCCCTCTGATGTGTTTGGTATTTCAGCTCAAATGAAGAATGAAATGGGATATCAAGGGGCTTGTACTGAAGAGATTAATAGTCTGAGAGCACAAATGGAAGAAATCAATCAACATCATGCGCAACAGATTGAATAGTATGCGCATCAGATTGAACAGCAGTCCCATCAGATTCAAGAAATTACATCTAAACACGATGATCAAATGAACAGTATGCAATCCCAAATGGATGAGCTGAAGTCTTTACTAAAACAATTGGTTAATAGAGGACCTCAAAATTGATGTCAAGTGTGATGTCCTATGATTGTTTTTTTTTTTGTACATGATATGACTTTTGTACTGAAAAAAAGAATTTTGATGGATGATGATATATTTTATATATTGAAGAACATTTGGAAATTTTATGGTAAATTATTTTATATATTGAAGGGTTTATTTTATTGTACAATATTAAACCAAAATAATGTGAAAAAATAAAAATAAAATAGTTATTTATTGCGGCCAATATATTACGGCTCTTAAAAAGGCCAGTAAACCCCAAATACGTGAATTTTATATACTGGCGCTTGTAAGCGCCGGTAAATAACTCCGGCAAATATCGGCAAAAAGAGCCGAAAAAATAGACACATTGCGGCACTTACAGGAAGCGCCGGTATTTGCACTTCGACACTATACATACCGGTGCTTTATCTAGCGTTTGCAAAAAGCACCGGAAATTCATATTTTGGCGCTTTAAAGCACCGGAATATGCAAAAAAAAGCGCCACCGTTAACCTTTTTTCTTGTAGTGCTAGTAGGAGTACATCTTCTAATATCATTTTCGTCATCATACAAATTTAATTTGAGTAGATATTTTTCATCTATAATTCAATCAAACTTTAGAAAGACTCAATCTTAGATTATTCAAAATATGGTTAGGTTTGAGGTTGGGTTTGGGTTAGGTTGAACTAATTTGTCCAAATTAGTCTATCATGGGTTAGCTTTCCGGTTATAAAACCAAATCGATTAAATCAAACCAATTATTCAGTTCGATTTGACCGATTTTGCTCGGTCTTTCACTCTTGGTTTGGCTTTGGTTTATAGACATTTATAAACAAACGATTCAGTTTGAATCGTAGTTTATAGATTTCACTAAATCAAAAGAAATCGGTAATCCAACCAATATATATATACCCCTCATTTTGGTTTACAAACATTTATGAATATTTTAAATATTGTGCTTGTATATAACATATCCGAATTAGTTTTAATTCTTTCAGAAACAAAACTTAATCATTTTTAATCGATTTGTAGTTCTATTTCAACTTGATTTTTTTCTCAAACTTATTTTATTGGTTTGGTTTCAATTTTGAAATTAAATTGAGTCAAACTGAGATATGTGCACATGAAAGTTCTTTAACGGATATTGTGGGCCAAACAAAATAGAGTTGAACGAGAACATAGGCCACTTAAGCAAAGGCCAAGATAGAGTTAAACAAGAACGTGGGCCAAAAAACTTATAGTGGAAAGGGTGGAGCAAGTATTGGCTGAAGCAACGAGATTGGGATGAACTTGTGACTTGTGGGCCACAGAGGGTTGGGGGAAGCGTCAACAAGCTACATAATCTAATAGGCGAATAAGGGATGAGCTTGTCCACCATGTTGAGGGGTCCATTAGTACACAAGAGCACACGGATATGATGTTAAACACAATTATAATGTCAATTATCTACATTATGTTTTTGTTTTTATTTTTTTTATAAGTACATGAATGTGCATTATCTACACGATGTTAGTTTTTTTATAATTAGTACCATGTTGAGGGGTCCATTTTTAATCGATTATAATCTTAGTTTCATTTTTAATGCAAATTTCATTACCATGTGTATAGGAGACAAAATTGGGCAGAAAACCCGTTGTATTGGAGGTTTTGAATGAGACCCGCATAGTCAAGAAAATGAGGCACTACATTGATCGAAAGTCCAAGGCAGTGAGTGTAAGTATAAGCGATGATTTATTTATAATTATAGGAATATTATGTCAAGCTATTTAATTACCAAAGTCCTTCTATTTAGTTGTCTAATTTATCACACTAATGTATTGATTTGGATTATAGGAGTCCTATAGTTAGTCTATGACCTTTGAATATGATGATGATCTATCTGCACAGTAACAATTGGACGTCGAGAAATGGTCGGTTAAAGTCTAGGGGGCCAAGAAATGTCATTTATATGGCTTGGGTGATACGGTGGACCTGACTACTATGGTTGGGAAGTTAGTAGGGTGTTGTTCGTCCTCCAGTCCCACCTCCTCCAAGGTTTGAGTCTCCTCATTTCTTAAGGACGAGCTTACAGAATAACACATCCAGGCAGAGGTGGGTACGTCAACATTTGGAGCTGACAAAATAATGTTTGGAGCTGACAGAGCAATGGATGCATGAGCAAATGAATGAAGGCATACAGTGTGTCGTGGCTGCCATCTGTAAGTGTTATAGCATTCTACCTCTAGATGTACATCCACTACCACCTCCACTTCCACCCTCGAATGTAAGTTTTAAACATTTTTAAAACTATAGACTTAAAGCTTTATTACCATAATGTACATGATATATACCATACAATGTTAACACTTTGTGATTTTAGGTTCAAATCGTTAACACTTGGTGATTTTAGGGGTGAAAATGTGAAATACTTGTCTGCTGGATGAGCCGAGGGTATTAACATATCTATAACATAGAATGTGAGTTGAAAGAACAACCAATTCGGATTTGGATCAGTAGTATGGATGTTGTGAGTTAAAGTAAGTATTTTAAGTTCAAACCGTTAATATTTAGTAGTTTTATGGGTGAATATGTGAAATACTCGTCTTGTGAACGAGCCAAGGGTAACAACATATCCGTAACATAGAATGTGAGTTGTGAGAATAAACCGAATTGGATTCGGATCATCGGTTTGGATTTTATGATTGAAAGTAGGCATTTTAGGTTCAAACCATTAATATTTAGTGATTTTAGGGGTGAAAATGTGAAATAATTGTCTTGTGGATGAGCCGAGGGTATCAATATATCCATATCATAGAATGTGAGTTGAGAGACCAATCCGAATCGGATTCGAAAAACTGGTTTGGATGTTGTGAGAGAAAGTAGGTGTTTTAGGTTCAAACCGTTAACATTTAGTAGTTTTATGGGCGAATATGTGAAATACTCGTTCTATGAACGAGTCGAAGGTACCGACATGTCCATAACATAGAATATGAGTTGTGAGAATAAACCGAATATGATTTGGATCACCTGTGAGTTGTGAGAACAAATCGAATATGATTCAGATTATTGGTTTTGATTTTGTGAGGAAAAGTAGGTGTTTTAGGTTCAAACCGTTAACATTTATTTGTTTTAGGGGCGAATATGTGAAATACTCGTCCTGTGAATGAGCCGAGGGTATCAGCATGTCCGTAACATAGAATGTGAGTTGTGAGAATAAGCTGAATCGGATTCGGATCACCGGTTTGGATTTCGTGTGTGAATGTAGATGTTTTATGTTCAAACCGGTAACACTTAGTGATTTTGTATGTAACGTAGAATGAGAGTTGTGATAACATGATTCAATTGATTGACGATAAAATTTGTGCAGAATTATAAAAATTTTCTTTTGAATTATATAATTTAACAAGCATTTTTTTTTATCATAAAACTAAATTAATAGGTTTGTCTAAAAAAGGGAATTAAAAATATAAATTTATTTGCGACGGAACATCATAAGTCGAAAAGTTAAGTCGCTTATAATTATATGCCACTGACAACTTTCCAACTACCATACCATCTATGATGAATTATCCAAAATATTTCTACGATTTAATATAATTGTTTTTTTTTCTATAAAACATATAAATATAACTTTACCTTCTGAGTAAATTTTAGTAACCCTTAAAAAGTGTAACGTCATGGATTCATCTTCTAAAAATGTTAGCACAATTTACTTTGGGGAGCTTTACATATAAAATGTGAACTTCTCCTTTACACTACCCATTGAAAGATGTGAATCATCATCAACTAAGTCTCTTAACTTTTTGCTCAACTTCATTTCTCTTTTAAAAAATTAATTTCTTGCCTACTTTCTTTCTTCTACAATAGAAGAAGTTTATTTCTTTTCAATAATGATACTCGCACAATAAAAAACAATTAATATTTTCAGCTAACATATCGATCATCCAATAAAAGAACCCAACATGGCATAAAGAAAGTGATATTTTTGTTATTGATTTTGTCCTAACAATCTGTTACAACTCGAACTTCCTGTCAATTATGTTGTTAAATTGTGTTGGCTACCCTTCTATCACCACTCTTCTTTTGACATGAATCACTAACCCCATTAGCTTGCATTATAAATTTATAATATTTTTATTTTTGATATATGATTATGTCATGTGTCCTCAAATATGAAGTCATTTAATCTGAGAGGTGGTCTTTCAAGTACGCCGACTGTGAGTTAAAATGGTCATATAGACTTCGTGGTTTTATTCTAATGGATGTACTCATGGAGATCTTAATTGGATCAATTTATTGACATCTGGAAAACATTGAAAATGTTGGAACTTTTAGGACGAAACTATAAACCCAGAATTGAACCATTTCATTTTTTCTGCCTTTCATTTGTTTGGAAGATATTTTTTAGTTCCATTAAAAATAAAAATATGTTTTTTTACCTCTGAAAATAGGTTACTAGGGTGCCTAGATAAAAATCCTTGACATGTTGTCTTGTTGGTGAAGTACTGTTAACCAGTGTTTTAAAAAACGAAGTCTGGGCGCGCCCGGGGCGCGCCCAGGGGCGAAACGGGGCTAAAAAGCCCCGAGGCGTGAAAGTTTGGGCGAAAGTGTCGTTGGGCGTGCGTTTTTCGGGTCGGGGCGTTCGCCCAGACCCGGGGCGTACGCCTTTTACGCCCCGGGCGTCTGGGCGGGCGCCCAATGCAACAAAAAAAATCAGACCTTCTATATATAATATATATATTTGTTAGTCATAAATCAACTAAAACACACTAATGGTCTAATGGTAGAATCATACTTGGCCATGTTTCTGACCTGGTTTCGAGCCCTGGCCATGCGTGAAGTTCATGTTTTGCTTTTTTTTTTTTTCCCCTCCCCTCCTTTCCGCTGCTGCCTTTTGAATTCTTCTTTTTTTTTTCTTTTTTTTTCTTTTTTTTTCAGCTGTTGCCGCCTTCTTCTTCTTCTTGTTTGTTTGTTTTTTTTTTCTCCTTTGTTTCTACTTTCCACTGTTTCTTTTATTTTTTTATCTTTTATTTTCACCGAGCAAATTCATTAAATATGCTTCATATTATATATTATATATTTTATTAATATCATTTTATAACATCATTAGGTTTACATTATCTATGCTATCTAATTTGTTACTTTTAATAGATTTATATATATTGAATTTGTTATATCAATATAAATGTGTAAACACTAATCAATAAACATTTGACATTTAATATTGTGTTATTTTTATACTTATTGGAATTTGGAACGTGTTTGTATCTTGTGATGAATAGATTGGTTAATTTGAAAATTAGAATTTGGTTTTTGGAGTGTGAATTATGATTTATTGATGAAAGATGAGATGTATGTAAATTTGTTATATTATTGTAAGTGTGTAAATAACAACCACTTAACATTGTGTTTGTGATGTTAACGTGTGTTTCTGAAATATTTTGATAAATATTCATTTATAAGTCTTAAGTTAGTAAACTTTATTGATAATTAATTAATTTTTATTATTTTTATTATTTAATATTTTTATAATTTAATTAATATTATTTTATTCAAAACGCCCCAACGTTTCAAAAGACTTACGCCCCAACGCCTCGGGGCTTACGCCTCGCCTCATTGAGGCAAAACGCCTCGCCCAACGCCTTCGCCTCATTGAGGCAAAACGCCTCGCCCAACGCCTTCGCCTCTGAAAACACTGCTGTTAACTTAACCACAGATGCGAGGGGTTCAAAGGACGGAAAGAAAAGAAAATAGTGCCTTGTTTAAAAAAAGCAATTTCCTCTATTTATATATTTTTTTTGGTAAAACATATATATATATATATATATATATTTATGGTAAACTTATTTTTTTATCATCACAAATATAATTCTACCTAGGGGTGAGCATGAGTAGGGTTAGTCTAAAAATTCAATCCAACCCATTTATATCGAGTTGAAAAAATCTCAACACAACCCATCCAATCTCAACTCAACCTAACTCATTTTAATCAGTTTGGGTCATCGGATTGATATATTTTTTTTGCTAAAAAATTAAATCATATGTATATGTAACAAAAAAATATTCTACTAAATCCAAAACTAAATTCATACATATTACAAGTAAAATCTGCGTGTCTGGTAAAGAGACTAGTACTGTCTAAGAGACATGTATAAGGTACTATACATAAGCAGATTGAACAATCAACATTTTCAATATATATTTAACCTTGCAATCACGGCCTCATGAGGGATGAGAGCAAGAAAGAAGACAAAGATAGTTGTCCATTTCATCAAGTGACACCCGTTCCAAAGTAGCATAGTACCTAAATATGCAACTAAAAAATACCCATGAGCCAAAAAGCAGTTAATGTAGGTAATTTAACACCAGATACAGGAAATCTGTATAACATATAACATTTGTGTTGCATATCAACCCAGCTCAAATGGTAAGCTAATTAAACACTATTTTATGCAGACAGAGAATTGCATGGCAAGATTTACAGCACTTTACCAAGATCAAACATAGTATTTTAGTCTTTAATAATCTCTATCAACTATATGCATCCTGCCATAAAATGATGCACCAAAGTTAACAGCCAAAAAAGATCATCTAGGTGATCTTTAAATCCAGATTAGTTTCCAAATCAGTTAACATCGGCAATTGGTTACCATATCATCACAAGAAGGAACTTCAAAATGTATCTGATCCATGTTGTATGTGACATGCAACATGTACACATCAAAAACTGGCCAAAGAGACTGGATCTATGAAAACCTACTTTATGATAATCCAGGAGTAAAATAACTTTCTACATCTGAACGACTTCTACAGGAGAAGAAATGGACGATATAACAAATGTCATTGATTAGACTATGACCATTTTTATTAGCTAATTCTAGTGCTTTCAGAAGTGTTGAATAAGAGATAGTGAAAATAATATTATAATTCCAAGGAAAAAGGGACAATAAAAATGTCGAAGAAAACTCCATTGCTAAAATATTGGTCGAGTAGTTATTAGCTTTATATAAGCTAATATTTAGTACTTCTATTAATTTCTTGAAAATTTTTATGAGAACAAGCATTAGCAGTTACTCTTTCCACACAAAAATTCGCTATGAGATGAGTAGAAGCACAACAAAATATGGTATTTGCCATTTGGTTTTTTGTAGGATGGGCATTTTATAATTATACTATACTTATTTATACATTATTTTATATTTAATAAATATAAAATATATATAATTATATATTTGATCGGGTTATATATCACTTTGAGTCGAGTTGAAAATTTTGAACCCATGACCTAACCCAACCCATCAGGTTCAAAATATTTTCAAACCAACCCAACCCAACCCAATATACCAGTTTGGATCGGGTTCGCAGGTCAGCCGGATTCCATGCTCACCCCTAAATTCACTATAAAAACTAAGAAATGTTTTTAAAAAGCCTTATAATTTGCCCTAAACTATAAATCCACCCCTTGTATTAACAGTATATAAAAGCACCCCTCAACCCAACCCTAGTTAGCCAGCTGGGGTAAAAAAAACGATCAAAATCGTGACTTTGTCAGGATTTGATACTACAGGGGCGAAAAATACCCTCTTCTTCTGTTTTTCTATCTCTACCTCTCATCTCTATCTTCTTTATCTCTATGTTTTTCCCCATGACGATACCCTAGCTCTTAAGTCCTAATTAACACTAAAAGAAAGCAACTTATTTCAAATCAAAATCAAGAGGAGCAACTCGTTGTGCAACAATGACGAGTTTTCCATTAAGGTGTTTTTCTTTTTTTTTTTTAAATAAAATTTATGAGCGCTTTGTACAATGTCAGTTTCAATTTCAAAATAAAAAGAAATTTTCTTGAAAATGGTTTTTTGGGTTCACTTAAACAGATATTTTTGCTGGTATATTTCTTCACATTCTCACATTTTAATGCATAGAGTGGTTATTATGATTAACTAAACTAAGAAAAGGAAAACAAAAATAAAAATAAAAAGGAAGAAATTAAGCAAAACAAATCCACTTGAAGCATATGAAAAACTCAAGACCACACTAATGTCAAATTGGAAGAAAAGTGCACAAATAAGTCTGGGCGTTAAGAAAGACATTGCCAAGCATGCAAAAAAGAACACCTCTTAACAAGAGAAACGCCTTTAGGACTTACATCGAACATATGAGCTGCATAAATTAAAGCCCCATCAAAAGCAATAAACTTACAAACAAACAATACCTCAGCAGACAAACACAATATTATGGTTGACAAGTCACATTTGAATCGTTTTCGCGAATTTGGGTTTTGATTACTTCTCCAACCAATTATAGTAGCAAATGTCAAATTGATATTAGAATTTAGATCTAAGTTTGTTTGTTTGTTTTCTTTTTTGTTATTATTGTCTGGGTCTAAAGTGCTTATGGGGAGAAGAAGAGGGGTAATAGGAAAAGGAGATCAGGGGAAAGGAAGTAAACTCAAGTTGTGATGGGGGAGAGACGGTGGCAGCGATGGTGAGGTTGGTACTCGATGGCGATGGTGGTGTCAGTAGCGGGAGTTGGTTAGTCGTCCAGTAACATGTTGTTGATCGCGAAGAGATTGGGAAAAAAGCTACGGTTTTTGTTTTGCAAATTGGGGATTTTTTTTAATAGAGAAATCACAGTTTTGTTTAGCTGATTAACCAAAGAAGTGAGGGTTTTCAAGAGTTGTTCAGATGGGTTTGAGAACAGATACTTTCATTGGTGGGTACATAGCATTAAATGAAGGATGTTATGGATTTTCACCTTTAAAGTAGTTTTTTGATTTTTTTACCACAACTGGTTAATCAGAGTAGTGGTGAGGGATACTTTTGTATACTTTTAATATTGATAGGTGTATTTAGAGTTTAGGGTAAACTATAAAGGTGTTTTTAAAAAATTTCTTAAAAAAGATGCATTTTACCATAAAATATATAAGTAAGACAAATTAACTTACCTTAAACACCACCTTGAAAATAATTCAGTGTTACACTTTTTAAAGTGCAACTGTTTTTCTCACTAGTTTCTCATTAAAAAAGAAAATTGTAAAATGGTTTCAAGTTGAGGGTCACAAAAAAGTTGGTTAACATGACAGTAACTAATATAATATCTGCATGGATGCGATGCATGTATATGTTTGACATATATATTTTTGTGGTAATTAAACTTTTGATGATATATAAATCTATATTTTTAATAGTAAAAATAAAAACAGTAAGTAATTTTATCATAAAAATATGTATTTTACCATTACCCCAAATGTATGCATTTAATGACAAAATATATAGATAAGATAAATTACCTAAGTTTTTAACCAAGCACCTCATAATTAGAGCTGCAAATGAAGCAGACGTTGGCAACTGACTCATTTTTATTTGTTTAGTTAGGTAATCAAACGAATTTTATATATATATATATATATATATATATATATATATATATATATATATATATACACACACGAAAATTAATTTAATATATATTTGAAAATTAATTTAATGTTTGGTTGATAAATTACGAATCAAACTTGGACAATGTGATGTTCGACTCAATTTCGTTCATGAACAAGTTTCTTAGTGTGTGCTCAATCATTTGTTTACACACTAAAACATAATTGGTCTTCGCAGAAACTTTTTTATTTTCATTTAACGGTGCTTTAACGAACCGGCAAAAAAGTTACTGGCAGTCAATGAAGCATTGGCCGTCGCGTTAGTGAAATATTTTATGACACTTAAAAGCACCAGCAATTTAAAAAATCTCAGTGGCTTAAAGCGCGGACATATTTTAAAATATAGATTCTTTAAAGCGCCAGCAATTGAAACAATCCTGGCGGTTTAAAACGCTGGAAGATTGCACAATACATGGGCTTTAAAGCACCGGTAATTTAACTAATTATGGCAGTTTAAAGCGTCGACAAATTTTAATTTACCGAAGTGTCAAAGCACCGAGATATTTTGAAGCCTGGCTGTTTAAAGCGCCACAAATATAATAATACTAATACTTCAGAGCACTGCAAATATAATAATACTAACTCTTTAAAGCGCCAATAAATTTTAATCTGAAACATGTTTGACACGCTTGACACTCCTAAGTGCCATTAAATTTAATTTCTACACGGTGTAAAGCGTAGGCAACGCTTAATGTAAACTGCCAATTTCCAACATCTCGACACTTAAAAGTACCGACAAATTTCATAGTAATTCTTCTAACACTATTACACAATTTCGTAGTAATTCTTCGAAATCTGTTACACAATTTCATGACAATAAAGAAAATTTAACCACACATCAAAAGAATCATAATTAAACACAAATTTAAAAAGCTCCATCAACATTAGAATTAAAAGTACACAGAAATCACATTCTACATCCATAGAAATCTCCAAATTCAACCAAGTAAAACATTAGACATAAGCATCCAAGTATATAAGTCCCAATATCAATGATTTTGTTCATTTACCAAATTATCCTTCTATTTGTGTAAATCTCAACCATTGATTTTTCAAATGCTGATGTGTCATCTTCTCATTAAAGAAAAAAAATATCCTTTTAAAAGAGGGAAAATGATGGAAGCCCGAACCATGGTGGGGGGATGGTGGTTGTGTTCCGGTTTCCTTAGTTTTGAGAGTAGGATGGTGTATGGAAAGTAAGAAAGTGAGGGAAAATGCTTCACTTCTTGGAAAATCACAAGGAACTTGGAAATTTCAGCTCACGGAAACATGGAGTCTCGGGAAAATACTGAGCCCACTCTAATTCTGGTTTTTCTCTTTAGGATTTGAATGGGGGAACAAGAAGTAGGGTATTTGGAGGGTGAGAAAGTGGGAAAAATCAGGGTACTTGGTCTCAGTTTTGACAGACCAAATGAAATTTGGAGATGAAAATTTAGGGTTTAGGAGCGAGGGATGAAATTAGCGTGAAGATTTTTACTTTGGGCCTCTGAAATTTTCAGCAAAAATAAGAGATTAAAGCTGACTTAGACATTAGTACATCACGACGTTTTTTGTTGTGTCGCACGATTTGGTGTGGCTCAGCCAATTTTATGGTGCTTTTAAAATGACCGGAAAGGCCATTTTTTTGTCGTAGTGACATAACTCGTTTATGAGATTATTTGTTCATTTATTTAATGAAAGAATTGGTTGATTGTTCGGTAAGAACTTATTTGTTTCCTTGTTAATTGTGCTATACTAAAAATTAAAGCCCGTTTATGTTCATTTATAGGTTCCTTTGTCTAATTTTGTTTGTTTAAAATAAACAAATGATTATCAACAAACATGCACGAACTGTAAAAAAAAAAAAAAAAAAAAAAGTTAAAACAAATATACAATAGTATCTTTAAAACTTAGTTTGTTAATAAACAAACACAAACAAAGCTTTGGAGCTTTGGTTTGTTTGCTCCTACTAACAATCACCACGTTTCACACGTTACGAAATGAAAGGGGAGACTGGAAAATCAGAGAATAAAAACATCAATCATTATTTTCTAACAATTATTGAAAACAGGGCTTCAATCCCAATCACCTAATTAGCATTTTTCTTACCATCTAAACTAAAAAAAAATTCTAAATCTTCACTGATTTAACCCAACTCCCGTGGCGCAGCAGTAACATTAATTTATTTTTTTCCCAATAAGAATGAACTTTACTTAGCAACGGGCGGAATCGCGACAACACGGGCACATTTATCCTTGAGTAGTGGAGGGAAGAAAGGATTCAATGGAAACATTTTAGGCCAACAATTGGCATCAATGGAAAGATATGTCCTGCAACAGGCAGGGCGAAGATTACCAAATTGAACGCTGAAAATAGACTGATAAATTTCCCAAACACATCCTTGAATGTTCAATAGAGAGGTCCAACATTGAATCACATCTACTGGAGCCCCTGGTGGAAACAGGCCTGGAGATGGTTGAATTTGGGGTGGTTCCTGCTGGGCTAGCCCAGGTTGTACAAAAATTGCAGTCCATGTGGCCAATACTAGTAGGGAACTTAACATTTGAGCTTTGCCTGACATGATTACAGTAGCAAAGTTGAACTTTTTTCTAGTGGTACTAACTTAAATTAAGAGAAGTCTGATACCGGGTTGAATGCATGAGAGAAGGAAGTGAGAATTTATAGAAGACGAACGAGGCTGAAAGAATTGAATGACTTGAATGAACCGTTGTTAAACCTTTACTCAGGTGACTGAGCCATAAATTTTGGGGATGAATTTCTGTACAGTTTTTTGAATCCTTATTAAAACTTATTTCACTTTAAATTCTCATAATAAATGCATATAAATAAAAAGGATTACTAACCGATATGTAAAAGATTTATGCCGTAAACTTTTAAGATATGTTTAGTAGGAGAGAAAAACGACAGAAAAGAAAAGTGTTTGGAATGAAATTTTCTCTTGTTTAGCAGAAAAGAAAAGTGAAAAGAAAGAAAAATATAATGATTGATATTTTTCTCTTATATGTACAAATCATAATCTTCCAAAACTGTCTCAACTAATTTCTCACATTAATATCTATTTATGTTATGATATATATATATATATATATATATATATATATATATAGAGAGAGAGAGAGAGAGAGAGGTTCTATTAGAGAACCGTGACTTACCCAAGTGTGGAGAATTCAGAATAATTAATCACAGTTCAAAGATTCATTACGGGTAATAAAATCCTTTCAAATTATTTTCAAGTTCAAAAACAATAAAATGAAAAGTACTGATATTGTCCATTTCATTTTAAAGGTACTAATAATAATAATAAATGGTTTAGCTAACACATGATGTCATTAAAGGAAGAAAAAGAAGAAAAAAAAGCACGCCATGTTTACGATGAAAGTAGATCACATATAAACCTAGACCACATGATGTGGACCCTCAAAGCTTTTGCTTTAAATCTGTGGATACAAAAGCGCAAATGGCAAACCAATTGTACAGTACAGTGATGACTTCATGCAACTTCCATACTGCCACAAATATAAATGGTTGACTACTGCCACAAATATGTAACTTCTATTCACATATGTGGGATTTGTTTTGTGTTGCACTCATTTTGGACAGTTACACATACCATTACAGTATATTTCTCAGTTCCTCTCAAAACTCTACCCTTCTGTCATTTACTCATATACCACTCAATCTTCTTACTAACTCCATTAAGACTAAAAAACGAACGGAACCCTCATTAATGGTAGACAACCTGAGCCTAAAAAGATGAACAACCATTTAGCAATCGTATTGATTTCTTCTCTCTTAATTTCCTTAGATTCTTGATTTTGATAATTTTGTTGCGTTGTTTGATTGTTAAGATCCAAATACCAGCCGCTGAATTAGATCATCGAAGAACTATTTTTTGACTCTATTGATGAACTTCATTAGAATTGCTTCATAGATAGTCATGACTTTGATCCAACTTCAATATGGTTCATGTGTTAGATCATGCTTAAGTGTTTGTTATCATAAAAATAAATAAATTGCATAAGCATCTCAACAAACACTACGCGTATGTTGATATACTCTTTAATGTGATAAAATAATCCACTCACAATTATCAATATGAGTTGAAGATAAGAGATAGAGAGTGAAAAAGTTAAGTCTGGCTCAGAAAATGTTCTATCCGACAATTTGGATTTGGTTGGGGTTTGAAAATTTTGTAACTTAAGAAGACTACAGAGAATACTGAAGCAAGACTTACAGATATGAGATTTTTGCTAGAGCAATTACAAACATCATTGCATTCCATGGACAAAGAATGTAGACTACCTTTCAATATCTGGAAAACATATTGAATACTAATCAAATAGACCCACTTAGCATGAAAGAGTTCTTAGAGTATATGGTTGAGTTCAGTATTAGGGTATACACCATCAGTGAGTTCAAAAACCTAGGATTATGAAGCTTGATATGCCTCGTTTTGATGGCAATGATCTTATGGGGTGTGAGCCAGGGCTAAAGAGCATACGAGGAGTAGAGGATGGGTAATAGGAAAAGTAGATCAGGGGAAGGGAAGCAGAACTCGGGGTACAATGGGGGAGAGACTGCGGTGGCGGTGGTGAGGTTGGTACTCGATGGCGATGGTTATGTCAGTAGCTGGAGTTGGTGAGTCATCTTGTGGCATGTTGTTGATCACGAAGAGATTGAGAAGAAAGCTACGATTTTTAGATTGCAAATTGAAGATGTTTTTTTTTTTTTTTTATATAGAGAAATCGCACTTTTGCTTGGTTGATTAACGGAAGGAATGAGGGTTTTCCAGAGTTGTTCGGATGGGTTTGATAGAGTTTGAGATAATATACTTTCATTAGTGGATATGTAGCATTAAATGAAGGGCATCATGGTATTTCCACCTTTAAAGTAGCTTTTTGATCTTTTTTTGGGTAGGGTTGAGGGGTATTTTTGTATACTTTTATAAAGGGGTGTATATATAGTTTAAGGTAAACTAGCTATAAGGATGTTTTTAAAATTTTTCCTAAAAAATATGTATTGTACCATAAAATATATTAGTAAGACAAATTAACTTACCTTAGACACCACCTTGCAAATAAATTAGTGTTACACTTTTTAAAGTGCAACCATTTTTCTCATGAAGAAGGAAAATTGTAAAATGTTTTCAAGTTGGGGGTCACAAGAGTTTGTTAACATGGCAGTAACAAATATAATATTTACATGGATGCGATGCATGTATATGTTTGACATATATATTTTTGTGGTAATTAAACTTTTAATAATATATAAATATATATTTTTAATTAGTAGTAAAAATAAAACAATAAGTAATTTTATTATAAAAAAAATTGTGTTTTACCACCAAAAGTATAAATGATACCCTAAAAAATATGTGTTTAACGACAAAAATATATAGACAAGATAAATCGCCTAATTTTTTAACAAAGCACCGAACAATCAGAGTTGCAAATGAACCAGACTTTCACAATTGGCTCATTTATGTTCTTTTAATTAGGTGAACAAACGATATATATATATATATATATATATATATATATATATATATATATATATATATATATATATATATGAAAATTAATTTAATGTTAGGTTAATAAATTACGAATCGAGCTTGGACAATGTGATGCTCGGCGCAATTTGGTTCATGAATAAGTTCATTGGTGTGTTCGTTAAGGTGCTCATTCAATTGTTTACATGATTCGTTTATGAGATTGTTTGTTCATTTATTTAATAGAAGAATTGTTTGATTGTTTGTTAAAAACTTATTTATTTGTTTGTTAATTGTGCTATACTAAAAATTAAAGGCCGTTTATTTTCATTTATAGGTTTGTTTTTCTAATTTTATTTAGTGTTCGGGTTTTATTTGTTTAAAATAAACGAACGATTATGAACGAACATACACAAACTGTAAAAGAAGGTTAAAACGAATAAACACCAATAACATTTTAAAAACTTAGTTTGTTAATAAACAAACACCAACAAAGCCTTGGAGCTAATGAGTGAACTCGAACATCAGACCCTTTCGGTTTGTTTGCACCTACTAACAATCACCATGTTTGACACGTTACGAATGAAAGGAGAGACTGGAAAATCAGAGAATAAAAACATCAATTATTATTTTCTAACAATTACTGAAAACATGGTTTCAATCCCAAGCACCTAATTAGCATTTTTCTTACCATCTAAACTAATTTTTTTTTTAAATCTTCACTGATTTAACCCAACTCCCGTGGCGCAACAGTAACATTAATTTATTTTTTTCCCAATAAGAATGAACTTTACTTAGCAACGGGCGGAATCGCGACAACACGGGCACATTTATCCTTGAGTAGTGGAGGGAAGAAAGGATTCAATGGAAACATTTTAGGCCAACAATTGGCATCAATGGAAAGATATGTCCTGCAACAGGCAGGACCAAGTTTACCAAATTGAACGCTGAAAATAGACTGATAAATTTCCCAAATACATCCTTGAATGTTCAATAGAGAGCTCCAACATTGAATCACATCTACTGGAGCCCTTGGTGAAAACAGGCCTGGAAATGGTTGAATCTGGGGTGGTGCCTGCTGGGCTAGCCCAGGTTGTACAAAAATTGCAGTCCATGTGGCCAATACTAGTAGGAAACTTAACATATGAGCTTTGACTGACATGATTACAGTAGCAAAGTGGAACTTTTTTTAGTGGTACTAACTTAAATTAAGAGAAGTCTGATACCGGGTTGAATGCTTGAGAGAAGGAAGTGAGAATTTATAAAAGACGAACGAGGGTGAGAAAATTGAATGACTTGAATGAACCGTTGTTAAACCTTTACTCAGGTGACGGAGCCATAAATTTTGGGGATGAATTTCGGTACAGTTTTTTGAATCCTTATTAAAATTTATTTATGTAAACTTATTTCACTTTAAATTCTCATATTAAATGCATGTAAATAAAAAGGATTACTAACCGTTATGTAAAGGATTTATGCCGTAAACTTTTAAGGAGAGAAAAATGACAGAAAGGAAAGGCATGTGGAATGAATTTTCTTCATTCTTTATGTGCAAATCATAATCTTTGTCTCATATAGGCTCGATCTATTAGAGAACCGTGACTTATGTGAGATTTGTTTTTATGTGTTGCACTAATTTTGGACAGTTACACATACTATTACAGCATCTTTCTCAGTTCCACTCAAAACTCTAGCCTTCTGTCCTTTACTCATATACCACTCAATCTTCGTCTTCTTTATCTAATTAGTAGCTCCATTAAGCCTAAAAAATGAACGGAACCATACTCATTAATGGTAGACAACCTGAGCCTAAAAAGATGACCAAGCATTTTAGCCATCATATTGATTTTCTTCTCTCTTAATTTCCTCAGATTCTTGATTTTGATAATTGGGCTGCGTTGTTTGAGTTTCCTTAAATTATTTATTTCGTCTCAAAATAATTATCACGTTTCACTTTTGAGAAAATTTCAATTATATTTTTCGTAAATATTTTTCAACTTAAAATTTATTTAAAAATTGAAAACTTATAAACCTTATGAACGTGCGTCGAAATAAAATTAATCAATTAATTAGATAAATAGTATAACATGATACTCAACGTTTCAAAATTGATCCAATTGAGCTTTTGTCGTGAGCTACACACCGTTAAGATACTAACAAAATTTTCGCATGTTGTCAAATGGAAAATTCTTAATTTATTATAAAGTGATGATATCATGAATCCAGTTTCGTGAGAATTACCACGGACTCGATTTTATGGGAGTTACCATGAAACCGAGAAAGTCCACTAATAATTACAAGGAATTGAATAGTAATTTTGGTATTTACTTTTAAAAAAATTAAAATAATTACTATTCAATTTCGCAGTAATTATTAGTAAACTTTTCATGTTTCGTGATAATTTTTATAAAACCAAATCTGTGAGATATTCACTTTATTATATCGATCTAAGCTAAACATTAAATACTAAAATAAATAAGTTGTACTACCATCACAACACACGTTACGCGTGTGTTGATATGCTCTGTGATAAAATAATATGCTAATAATTATCAATATGGGTTGAAGATAAGAGATAAAAAGTGGAGAAGTTAAGTCTGGGTGGGATAGTGAGAGAGACAAAGAGAGTTGAGAAGTTAAGTATGAGTGGGATAGTGGAAGAGAAAAACATTGGAGAAAAATGTAGGGAGTTGGAGTCAATTGAGTTACATATATAACCTTATTTAAATATTTGATTTATATCTTTAAATAGGGGTTTATAAGACATTTTAAGGGGTGGACACCAAATGAGGGTTCTAGCTTTATTAATAGTATAGATATAGGACCCAAGGTCAATATATATGATGTTGTTATTGGCACTCATTTTGTTTGTTTAACTTACAATAATATCCCCAATTGAAGTTATATACTTTTAAGAATGCAAGTTAATTAGGGACATTATTGTAAGTTTAAGAACCAAAACAAAACTAGAGGAGTGCCAATAACTTCACTTATATATATTTCATTATGCCTTAAGTTGGGTAACTTAGCATTCCCTATATATTTATATATGTATACATATATGTATATAATGGTGTGACTTATACAGAATTTTAGTTTGTACTAGCCAATTCTAACTGATCGGTTTGGGTTAGGCTTTTTGAACGTCAATTTGGGTTTACATTGAGAAAATGTACTATCCGACAATTTGGATTTGGTTGAGGTTTGAAAATTTTGTAACTTAATCCAAATTGGTAACCCAATGAGTATAGATTTAATAATTTACATAGAATTTGTGGGATATTTGTATAGGATATCAATGTGTTCCCTTGAAGAATTTGATTCATTAAACGCTTTCAAAATTTAGTATTTGTATGATTATAGTAAATTAAGTTGGTTTGTACTAAGTGAATGAATGCATTTTGAAACTTTGTGAGTAATGAATTTTAAAAATTAAATAAATTTATTGTATGAATTTAAATTGGAACTAATTGATGATGAATTGTTGTAATATATATATTTTTTATATAGTATAATTGAATTAATTTTTATGTTTATGTATGATTTGCATTTTGATAATCTCTACCACTGGTCTAAATTGACAAAAATTTGAACTCATTAGACAATTCATAAATAAATTATATCAAATGCTTATGTCTAATCCGTTATTAATTACTTATAGGAATTCATCATAAATTAATATTTAAGGACTACACTTACCATTATAATGTTAAAGAATATTATCAATTTAACTCCTTTATAATCATAACTTTTGTCATTATTCATTTTGCAACTTCCAGAGTAGTCCTCTTCTAACTCAGGGCCCTAATTAATCTTCCTCTACTAACTCTGTTCCAGTATGAGATATAATATGAAAGTTAGAGGGGCCAAATAAGGTTAAGCATATGGTTTGGCTCCTCTGTTTCGATGGTCTTCCCTCAAAAGAAAAACTACGGAACCATAAAGTTTTACAATAAGCTAATTGTAACCTTCGTACACTATAAGAAAACCGCTTATCACCGAGGGATACATGTCCCTCGGTGATAAGTATTTTCAACGATGGATAAGACCAAGGGACACGTGTCCCTCGTTGATAGTGTGAAATATTATCACCGAGAGACAATTCCATCTGTGATAATATTTTTTTTTGCATTCGATATTAAGTTCGTAAAATATTTTAAAAATAATTTTTGGTTTTTTAATTGAAAATATATTATTATGGAGGGAATTTAATCCCTCGGTGTTGATAAATGAATATAAAAATAATTTTAAATTAAGTAAACTAATTTCACCGAGGGATAAAAACGTATTACCGAGGGAATTTAATCTCTCGGTGATAGTCTAACCTAAATTTCATGCAGATACCTTTCTTCCCCACATCATCTCTTCTCTTGCTTTCTTCTCCTAGCGCCGTTCGATCCATTTCCAAAACCCTGAAGAAATTTTCACCTTTTCTCTCTCTCTCTCTCTCTCTCATATTTCGTCTATTTCTAGCTTTAACCTCCATTTCTAGGCTTTTTTCTCTTATTTTTCCCACTTCGCAGATTTTTTGGGCTCTCTCTCTACCTCTATTCGGGCTCTCTCTGTAATACTTGTATTTGTAAAGTAAGGGTAAATAAGTAATTTAATAAATATGACATGAAATTAAAATAATATATTTACGCAAAGGATATAGAATTGAATAAAATAATTCTTTTGAAAAAAAAACTGGACGCGTGGAGACATAATTAGAAAGAAAATGAAAAAAAAAGTTTTTTTTTAAAAAAAAGAACATCTGCTGCCAAGTGGAAGTTAGGCAATTGCATGTAGGACACATGCAACTGTCGTGGCAGCCATTGAAACAATTTCTTAAGTATTTGGATTGTTATATATATATATATATATATATATAAAGTTAAGTTACATTATTAACACTTACCGAATTTCATTTAGTCTTCTTTCCATTATTTTATTTCTTTAAACATTTGGAACCCAAAGAAATGTTAAAAGAGCAAAATTTTGAGGGGGTTTACTGCAGATTTTCATAATCACGGGAAGCTATCAGAAAAATAGAAAGTAATAACGTAATGTTTATTTTTGAATTTTTAGCATTCATGAAGTTTCTCGGAATTCAAAGTGGGATTTTCAAAGGGTGTGGTTTATGAAGAATTAAAGAAATAATTAGAAATTTAATACAAATATTATATCAAGTGTTGACGATCTGCAACCGGAGGAAATTTATGAGAGGAATGGAAAAGGCAAGGAGGTGATCCACGGATAACTTTAAGTGCTACGTGGTGAGTTAGATTTACTTTAAGTAATCTAAATAAAAATGAAATATCTAGTGATAATATTAAATAAATTATTAGCTTATACTTTGGTGGTAGATAAAGATTTTATTGATAGGTATGAGATGAATTTTGAACATGTAGAAAATTATTAGGTGAGAAATAATATTTTTGGAATAATAAGTTGATTTAATAATAAAAGCGATAAGTGAAATTTTTGATGAGCTATGGTTGATGTTTTGATACGAATTATGAGGAGGTGAAATTTAGTGAATTTGGACAAGGTTTGATGGATGATTTGATGTGATTTATGATGAGAGGAATTTAGTGAAATTTTTTATATAATTTAAGAAAAATCAGGATAGCCAATTTAAATATTTGAATTCAAGTTTGTTATTTTATGTTATTGTTCATATGCATATTTAATATCATTGTTCATATGCATATGCATTAAATAAAAGAAAAGAACCGGGAAAGGGCCTGTCTAATTGAAGAACCGTGACAGTTGATATAGGCTGGAAATAAAAGGAACGCCGTGACAACCGGTATATGCTGGAAATAAATCTGTGACAGCCGAAAAAAGCTGTAAAGAAAAGAACCGGGAAGGCAACCAGTCTAAGATAATAAAAACATGTCGACATGTGAGAAGAGTCTAAGATAATAAAAACATGTCGACATGTGGGAAGACGTTCCCATAATAATAATTCATGCATTTCATCTGTTTTAATTATTGCTTGCATTATTGAAATGCTGAAGTGGTGTGTTATTGTGAATTTATTTATAGACGGATGAGTCTCACAGAGAGACAGTTATGGTGATAAGAACTATCTAAATAGTAGACTTTATGATGTGAACCTCATTGCGAGGTAATTATGAGATAATTGATGGTCTAGAGGTGAACCAATAAATAAGAAAAAGAGATTGATAGAGAATGAGACTTATGATATGTGTAGTGATAGTAGAATGCTATTATAAAGTTATGTAAAATATAATTAATTTAATATTGAAAGACTATTTATACAGATTAAGTACTTCTAGTAAATTTAATTCACTGAGCTTGTGAAGCTCATCCCTCATTATAAAATGATTTCAGGTAGGAGGCAGGATAAATAGTTTGGTGAGTTGAGGTTCAGATGAAATCATTATCTGTAAGCCACGTATGTGTCAACATCCTTAGACTAACGAAAAAATAAAATAAAAATTCATTTACAAATATTTATGCATTTTACGTTGTATATTATGTTTAAGTTAATATCAGATTGATGTATCTCCCCTGTTGAGGGTTGAGGATTCATGCAAAAAGTTATGTTAGTATTTTTTTATGGTTGTATATATGTGTCATGCTGGGATTTTCAAAATGTGATGACACCATCTCGGGGGTGGCCAACCCGAGATGGGTTGTTACAATTTTGGTATCAGAGCATTAGGTTTTATGGTTCTATAGACTGCAAAAAAAGTTAAGGTAGTACTTAAGGTTATTGTAAATCCAATAATGATAAATGTTAAAAAGGGGAAAAGTGAGTTTATGCACCTAATGCAGAGAGTTTGTTTTGCAAGATATATTAAGCTGAATGCCTTGTTGTTTAAAGGATCTATGAATCCTTTTCAGCCTGAGTTTTGGGAGAAACATATATATAGAGAGAGAACCTAGAATGGTGGGAGGATATTCTTCACAAGGTAAGTACAGATATTGACAGACCCTTAACCAGGAATAGGTTTAAGGAGGTTTTCCTTGATAAATACTTTCCTTAGACCTTTAGAGCCCAACAAGATAGAGATTTTGTTTATTTGAGGCCAATGGGTTGACCGTGGCTCAGTATGATCGCAAATTCGTGGTCTCGTCAACAGTTGCACCGGAAATGGTAGACCTAAAGGAGAAGAAGTGTAAGAGGTTCAAAGGTGAACTATGTTTTAAGATTTGATCAAAACTATCTTACATGAGACATATGAATTCTATCAGATTTGTGGATATAACACTTCAAATAAAGGAGGATGTGATGGAATTTAGAGGAAGGAGGAATTGACTGAAGAAGTCTAGATTTGAGGAACCTAGAGGTGATACCAGTATGAGTGTGCAGGGTGAGAGACATTCCTTGTCAAAAGGAACTGAAGTACAAAAGTCAGAGGCAAAGCAGGATCTGTTACTTCTATATCTCAGAATACTATTGGTGAAACCCTTAGATTTGGGAGACAGGTTATGGAAACTGGGAGTTATGGCATAGGAAGTGAGTATGCCACCAAGGGGAAGTGGTAATCTGAGGTAGGATTGAGAGACAAAAGTCTGTCATAGATATATTCAGATAAGATATTTATCCCATAATTGCTCTTATTTGAGGTACTTTATATATAGAGAAGGTGGATATATCAATGTTGGTTGATCTTGATGCAACCCATTCTTTTGCATCCAGTATTCATATGAAGTCTATTGAAATATATATTAGTCCTTTGATGCAAAATATTTTTGTTGAAGTTCCCACTAGAGATAGAGTGATAATCATAAATGTTTATAAGGGTTGTGTGATTCGTATCAGTGATAGAGAATGTGAAGCTGATTTATTATCTTTGAATATGGTTGATTGTTCCAAAAAGAATGCAGTGTTCAAGATATGGACATGAGGAGTGTAACTTTTAGAGAGAACTTAAAATACTCTCGAGCTATTTTATTTTACTCTGACCACTAGGAAATGGTTGAAGAAGGGTTGTGAGAAGTATTTGGCATACATAATGGATTCTAAAAAGGAAAATAGTAGTTAGAATAAATCTTAGTGGTGAAAGAGTATTCTAATGTAATTTTGATGAGTTTTCTAGGTTGCCTCCAAGTAGGGAGATTAAATTTCTCTATTGATGTGATACCAGGATCATCATATATATTTAATAGCACCCTACATAATGACCCCAACTGAATTGAGATAGTTGAACGTACCATTTTAAGAATTTTTGGATAAACAAATTTTTTTGGACCTAATGTATCTGGGGAGCCCCTGTATTGTTCATGAAGAATGAAGATGGAACGATAAGAGTGGGTATAGACTACAGATAATTGAATAAGAATAAACATCTTTTACCCAGGATAAATAAATTGAGTGAGCAGTGCAAGGAAGGAGAGTGTTTCCTAATATAAACTTGAGATCAAGTTATCACCAGTTAAGGATAAAGGAGGGAGACGCGCCTAAAACTGGTTTTAGGACACATTATGGTTATAAGTTTCTTGTGATGTCATTTAGATTGAATAATGTTCCAGAAACATTCATGGACTTGATGAATAAAATGTTTGAACCATTTCTTGATAATATGGTGGTGGTGTTCATTGATAACATCTTGGTGTATTCTAAGACTAAGGAAGAACATGTGAAACATTAGACAGTGTATTGGAGATTTTAAGGAGAGATAAACTATATGAAAAATTCTCTAAGTGTGAGTGTTGACTGAATTAAATAACTTTCTTGGAACATTTAATATTGGGAAATGACATAACAGTTGATCCACAAAAGGTAGATGCAATGTTAAGTTAGGAGAGACCAACTAATATGATTGAGATTAGAATCTTCTTGGGGTTAGCTGGTTATTATAGAAGATTCTTTTAAAATTTTTCTATTATTGAATTACTGTTGAATAGACTGACCAGGAAAGATGTAAGATTTTTATGGTGAGAGAAGTGTGAGAAAAATTTCCAATTACTAAAGGAGAAATTGGCTACAGCTCCAGTATTGGTGTTTCCTTATGGTAATGAAGGATTTGTATTGTATAGTGACACGTCACATCAATGATTGGGATATGTGTAACATAGGAAAGTCGTGGCCCATACTTCTAGGAAATTGAAGATTCATGATAGAAATTTCCCTACTCATGACTTAGAGTTGGCTGCTATAGTGTTTGCTTTAAAGATTGGAGACATCATCTGTATGGAGTCATTTGTAAGATATTTGTGGGTTATAAGAGTTCGACATACTTACCTACCCAGAGAGAGTTGAATTTGGGGCAAAGATCGTAGATGAAGTTAATTAGTAATGATTATTGTACAATTCACTATCATCTAGAAAATGCGAAGGTGATAGCTGATGCATTGAGTAGAAAGTTTACAAGAAGTTTAACTGCTATTGGGAGTACTGATGTGAAATTGATGATAGATTTAAGAAAGATGAGAATGAAGTTAAATGTAAGTGATATAGGATCATGGTTAATGAATATGGTTGTACAGTCATCCATAGTAAAAAGCTTTAAAGATGTAAGGTGATGGAAAAGATTAAGCATTGAGTGCTTACTAGAAAGCAATATGAGTTCAAATTTTTTTTGAAATGAGGGATATTTTGGTATTGGAACATGGATTTGTGTTGCCAATTATGTGAAGTGCAGAAAGAAGATATTGAGAAAGGTACATGATGATGTAGATTCGATGCAACCAAGTAACAATAAGATGTATAGAGGATTGAGACAAAAATTCTGATGGTCAAGATTGAAGAGGGATGTAGCTGAGATTGTGAGGTTGTATGGAGTACTATGAAGCATAGTGTCAAATAGAGATGCTAGATTTACATCTTGGTTTTGGAGAGGCTTTCAGAAAGCCACGAGTACACAGTTGTAATTTAATATAATTTTTCATGCTCAGACAGAAAGGATAATTAGAGTACTAGAAAATATATTAAGGATAAATGTGATGAGTTTTTCAGTAAGTTGGGATGCTTACATGCCATCAATTGAAATTGCTTATGATAATCAGTATCAAACTAATATTGGGATGGCACCGTTTGAGACATTGTATGGTAGGGGATGTAAAACTCCTATATGTTGGGAAGAAATGAGAGAGAGAAATATATATGGTCCATCAATTATTAAGTTAACAGCTAAGAGGATCAAATTGGTTAAAGAGGACCGTAAAGCAGCATATAGTAGACCGAATAGCTGTTAATAATAAAAGAAGACTTATTGAGCTTCAAGTAGGTGATTGGGGGTAATTAAAAATATCTCCATGAAAAGGTGTGTTGAGGATCAAAAAGAAAAAAAGTTAAGTCTGAAGTAAGTGGGACCCTATGAGGTTGTTGAGAAAGTTGGGCTAGTTGTGAGTAGCCTAGAGTTGCCTCCAGAATTAAAACATTTATATAATGTATTTCATGTTTCACTTTCATAAAAGTGTTTACATGATGAATATTAAAATATTTTGAGCAAAGCTATAGAAATTCATAAAGATTGGGCTTATATACAAGTACCAGTGAGAGTTTAAAAAAAAAAAGAATAACAAATCTTGTATAATAAAATAATTGGATTAGTTCAAGTATTGTGGCGGAATAAGGATGTTGAGGCGATTATGTGAAAACGTGAAACAATTATGAAGAAATATTATTTATATTTGTTTCTGGAGTAAAGTAAGCCCCGTGTTCGTCTGGGGTTCTACAAATCTGGTCCCGTAAAGTATGCACTAACTCTAACAGAGTGATGTATTTTGAACAAATCACATTCGATTCCAATGGTAGAAAACAAGAAATACGTGGATTTGGGAAGGATTATAATTGGACAAAGAGGAGTATCTTCTGGGAGTCATCGTACTGGTCAACTAATCATGCTCACTGGGGAGCGGGAACCCTGTGTTCGTACGGGGTTCTGCAGATCTGATCCCGTGAAGTATGCACCAACTCTAACAGAGTGATGTATTTTGAACAAATCACATTCGGTTCCAATGGTAGAAAACAAGAAATACGTGGATTTGGGAAGGATTATAATTGGACAAAGAGGAGTATCATCTGGGAGTTACTGTACTGGTCAACTAATCATGTTCGCCATAATCTGGACGTGATGTATATTGAGAAAGATGTGTTTGACAATGTCTTCAACATTGTTATGGATATCAAGAGTAAAACCAAAGACAATGCTAACATTCGTTTAGATATGGCAAAGTTTTGAAGGCGTCCTCAATTTGAGTTGGTTGAATTCATTGGTAAACCTAAATATAAACCCAAAGCAATGTATGCATTAAAAAAGTCCCAAATAAATGTGGTTTGCGAATGGGTTTCAAATTTTAAGTTCCCATACGGGTATGCCTCAAATTTAGCACGATGTGTTAAACTGAATGAGTGCAAGTTCTATGGGATGAAGAGTCATGATTGTCACGTGCTCATAGAAAGATTAATTCCCCTGGTGTTTCGTGACTTTTTACCTGACCCTGTGTGGAATGCGTTGGCAGACCTAAGTAACTTCTTTAGGGACATATGCGCAACTGAATTATGCGTAGAGCATGTGGAGTCGCTTGAGAAAAATATTTTCGCCATCCTATGCAAGCTTGAGAATATTTTCCCTCTGACATTCTTTGATTCAATGGAACATTTACTGAGTCACTTAGCTTACGAAGCTAAAGTCGGTGGCCCTGTGCATTATCGATGGATGTATCCATTTGAGAGGTAATATCAATAATTTTGCCAATTATTAGAGTCTTCTCACTTCATATAATTGAATTGAATTTCAATACATTTGTATATGTATGCAACATAGGTGTATGTACAACATAAAGAAAAAGGCTCGAAATAAAGCACATGTTGAAGGTTCCATGGTTGAGGCATACATCATACAAGAAATCTCAAAATTTTGTTCATATTTTCAACAAAATGGTCAAACAAAAATGAATCGAGTCGGTCAGAACGACAACATGGGGATGTTAATCAATGAGAGCACTATCTATTTTCAGTTATCTAGGTCATACTTTTGGTCGTGAGACTATTAGAGTCTTGGATGACAAAGAGTTGAAGGCTGCATAGATCTATGTTCTCCTTAATTGTGCGAAAGTTATACCATATGTGGAGTGAGTGCTATTGTCATTTTAAAATCTAATGTATTCTCTCACCACATATGCATATCCTAGATAATAATTAATTTTTCATCACCATTGTTGTAGACAATATAACGAGTCTTTGAGGAGTGCGCATCAGTGTATAACTAATGAACAAACTGAGAAGCTTCGTGAGAAGAACTTCACAAAATGGCTTCGGGATCTTGTAAGCTCAACGCTAGGGGAGGATTCGAGCATTGAAGATTGCACAGAGATTAGTTTACAAAACTGGAAGGGGTTTGTGTACTAAGGGGTAATTTTGGTAATTCACATGGGTTATATTAGTATTTTTCTCGGCTTCACGCTTCTGGGACCCAATTGTTATGATTTTGACAAGTTAGGGATTCGATTGTTTAAATTGAAACCACAAGGACACAATTGTGATTAGGTCTAAACCTTAAGGACCAAAATAGATATTTACCCAAAAAAAATGTTTAATGGATTATTAGCATGAAACCTCGCTATGCTTCTTGGATAGAAAAACTCGAATGTGATCATTATTATCTATATGTGTTGTCTAGAAAGCTAATAATTAAAAGAATATATTTATATGTATATAACTTTATATGTATTTATAATTAGTAGTCAAGTTAAAAGTGTCAAAATTGACTCGCAACCTTTTAATCCGTTATCCGCACATGTAAGTATGATGACATTGGCATGGTTTCAAATTTCAATACCTGTTTAAAAAATTTATACATAATTCGTCCCATGAATTCATGGGTCGAGGCATCAAGTCAAGTCAACTCGTGGTCATTACATGCTTAATTGATACGAGTAGGGGTGGGTTCGAGCCAAGCCTAACCTGAGTTGAGGGGTAGTCGAGCTCTGCTCATGAGAGAAGACCTTGCCCAGTAAGAGGTAGGGAAGGAACCAAGTTGTTTGTGACGATTGATGTATTTGCACGTGGAGAGATGTCCTCGTTGTTATGAGAGCCCAGTAAGGGGCAATGACATGCGATGAGATGAGTTAAGACATAAATAGGCATTGCACTGCATTCAATTCATTGATGATATTTGTGATAATGTGGTTGGCCCATGAATGAAATATGTTGTGATTAGTCTATTGAGGGACAGTTATTATGATTGGCCCATGAATGGCATGTTTTGTGGTTCGTCCAATGAGGGGTTTTAATATATTTGACCCAGTGAAGGATATAAAATGTTAATTGTCGTAGTATAAAAAATATCGAGATTAATATTACTCATAAAAGTCAATCTCATGATATATACGAAGTGATAAGAACTATATACTTTCTGATTTATTAAAGAAATAAGATATATTTGTAATGACTACTCATTTAGTAACAAGAAATGAGAAAAGTAAGCTGAAAATTTTATACATATAAGCTGTATTATTTCTTGTAATTAGAAAGAAAGAAATTTTAAATTAAGATTTGAAAATAAGAGAATAATACTTTTAAAGCGATTACTATTAGTAATGTGTTTTCACTGAGATTTTTAGCTCACCATTTTATTTTCTAACATTTTAGGTAATACTTAGAGTTTGATTGTCAAAGTTGAAGGAAGTCTTGAATAAGGCTTTCGGCTAGGGCATCCTCGTCTTTTAGGTTTTTGTTAAGAGTGTAATCCATTGGTCTTGGTTTAGTTGTTGTAAAAGAAAGTGTTCAAGGCTTACATAAGTGGGGGAGTTTTCCTTCATTTGTGTCTTTTGAAAATTTTAAAATATTTGACTCTCTTGTATTGTAAAGGTTATTTGGATGTATAAAAATGTGATTTCATAAACTTGTGAAGTTTGATAGAATGTTTATATTCTTGATTGGTATTACATGGCAGCATCTTGAGTCAAGGTGCTCAGTATTGAAAGGTAACGGATTCGTTCTGAGTAAGGTCCACTCGGGATGGGCCATTACATGTTTTACTTTTGTAATTGATGGAGTTGAATTCTGGTTATATTTAGGAGATGTTTGTTCTGAAAATAAGGTCCATCTCGGTATTGTCAGTAATTGGCCTATGTTCTCAGGAACTTTGTTCAAGTGATTCATTCTTGGGTGTGGGTGGATTGTTGTCTATTTTAGGGTTAATCTTGTATATATATTGTTCCTTTGACATCAAATATTAATAATACTTCTTTTTATTGGTAAAAAAATAGTTTATAGTAAAAAGAAAATAAGTATGTACAATAGTTGTATATATGCATCCAATGATAATATGTAAGAGCATATTACATTAGTAGGAAAATATTATAGGTTATATCGATCACACTTGTATCTAGGGTTGGAACTGAGTCGAGCAACTCGGCTTACTCAAGAGGCTCGGCTCGAAAAGCTCTGCTCAAAACTATTAAATCGAGTTTGAACTGTATTTTTGGCTTTGTTAGCTTATTGAGCCGAACTCGAGCAAATTTAAACTCGGCTCATTAGGCTCACAAGCTAGCTCGGTTTATTTAATAAATTAAATAAATATTATATTTTATATATATATATATATATTTAACATATATTATAAAAATACTGTTGACCCTGAATGATTTTGATAGTAACAAAAATCTTAATTAAGCACTAATGAGTATTACTTAAGTAATATAGATTGTTAATAGTGCTTATACATCAAAATAGATCAAGATTGTAGAAATTGGTGAATCAATGTTGATGATCTCAAAAGTCAATAGGGATAAATTATAGATTTGAATCCTAAGATACACTTTGTAAGCATTTCAATTGTTATGAGCTAATTATATTTGCATTGCATTTTATTATATAGTCTTAATTAATTGAAGATATAAAATCTCCAAGTGATTTTATTAAATGCAAATAAATTCTTTGGGCTCAATTCTTAACATTCTCTAATTGAATTTAAGAAGAATTTATATTGACATAGAAAATTACTTGAGCATTTGTAATATATCATTCTTCATATATCTAGCACACACATTATGCTTGAATTTGTAATATGTTTTGTCATCATCAAAAATGCCTCAATCCAGAAATTGATTAGATTAATTTTGATGATAACAAAACACTTTTGAAGTGTTTAACTCGTGTGTTTAATGTGCAAGAAAGTTTGATTGAATTAGGAGATTTTTTGGAACTCAAAAATCCAAAAAAGAATAAAGAGATGAAGAAAATTATGCTGAAAACACTGTTCATCCAGAAATCACTGTAGCAGCGCTCCAACAGTGACCCAGTCGACTGGGTGAATAGTGCAGTCGACTGATAAAAGTGGCAGAAGGTTCCCAGTCGACTAGGATGACTTACCAGTCGACTGGTAACACTGTAGCAGCAAAAATGTGAATTTTTAAGAGGACCCAGTCGACTGGTATCACGACCCAGTCGACTGGTAGTTCAAAAATATGACCGTTGGGACTCGAAATTTGAGATTTTAAAGGCACAATCAATTCAAATTGAAGTCTAACGGCCATATTAATTGATGGCTATATAAACCCACTCAATTCAGCATTCAATAAGAAGGAGAAGACATTCAAAAAGAGAAGAACACACACAATCAAGTCATTCATTCTTTGAAACTCAAAAAAGCTTCGAAATACTCATGTTGAGCTATTCTTCAAGCTTTTCTTTGAAAGAGAGACATTATTCAGGTTGTATAAGCTTTCATTTGTTTTCTCTCTACCATTTACTTTACAGCTTTTATTGTAAAGGGATTACTTCCGAGAGGAAGGGAATACTTCCAAAAGGAAGGGAATTACTTCCGAGAGGAAGGGGATTACTTCCGAGAGGAAGGGGATTGTACGGTTTGAGCAACACCAGTAAGTTGCTTGGTTTAGTTAAAGACTTCAAGGAGGATCCTTGAAGAGAGTGGATGTAGGGTCCGAAGGATTCCGATATTGCCGAACCACTATAAATCGAGTTTGCATCTCTCTAACTCTATCTCTTTAATTACTTTCATAATTACTTGCTTATAATTATTTATTATTCAAGTAAATGAGATTGATTGCTTAATTATTTTATAATTCAATTATCATTTCTATATTAAGCAATAAACTCTCTCATCTTTGTGCTAGTAATTTAGAAAGATTTAATTCCGCATATATTTTGTTATTTGAGATTGCAAAAAGTATTTAATTTTTTTAATACCCAATTCACCCCCCTCTTGGGTATTGCCATAGTATATTTTGGACCTACAAATACATATATGTTTATTTATTTTATTTCAAAAATATAAATACCAAATTTATTTATTTTGTTTCGAAAAACTTGGCTCGAGCCCGAGTCAATTAGTCGAGCTACTCGCGAGCAAAGCATGAGCCTAAATTTCATCTTATGAGTCATGCTCTAGTTAAGCTTTCTTAACTCGAGCTTGGCTCGAATAAGTTTTTTTTCTTCTCATGAGCAAAGCTCCAGTACACCTCAACTCGGGTTAGGCTTGGCTCGAATCAACCCCTACTCATATCAATTAAGCATGTAATGACCACGAGTTAACTTGACTTGATGCCTCGACCCATGAATTCATGGGATGAATCATGTATAAATTTTTTTAACAGGTATTGAAATTCGAAACCATGCCAATGTCATCATACTTACATGTGCGGATAACGGATTAAAAGGGTTGTGGGTCAATTCTGACACTTCTAACTTGACTACTAATTATAAATATATATAAAGTTATGTACATATTGTTAGAAAATAAAGAGAGATTGGAGAAGAAACTCTTGTATTATTAATGTATTATGGAAAAAATGAATACACGCCTATATATAGAGGTTAATAATATAAAACCTAATGGAAATAAGAAACTTAAGGTTATTAGGAAATTAGAAAACTAAGCTAATTAAGAAACTAATACATATGAAACTAAGAAACTAATATTGCAATAGGAATAGGAAATATCATATACTTTAATAGCCCCCCTCAAACTTAAGGTGGTAAAATGGATGCCAACTTGAGTTTGTAAACTGAATCAACAAAGCACTGAAAAGAACAAATTTCAATGAAAAACCTTACATGTTGATACCAAGCTTTGATGAAGAAATCTGCAGAAGTAACTCCCCCTCACATGCAAGCTCATCTCCTTACATGTGTGCTTGTAGTATTCAAGATGGAACTAAAAAGTTGATGTGGTAGAACACGTGATAGGTAGGGATAGGCTGGGACTCGAAGCAAATCGGAATCACGGGTGATAACTTGGAAGGACACGGAGCGGAATCACGGGGGATAACTTAGTAGGACCCGAATTGGAATCACGAGTGATAACTTAGCAGGACCCGGAGCGGAATCACAGGTGGTAACTTGGCAGGACCGGGAGCAGAATCACGGGTGATAACTTGGCAGGACATGGAGCATAATCACGGGTGATAACTTGGCAGGACCTAGAGCGAAATCATAGATCATAGATTGGCAAAACCAAGAATGTAATCGCAGGTTTAGGAGCAGATATAGTAAACTAGAAACAGGTCATCGGGCTTGATCTGGTCAATGTTTTCCGGTGTATACTTATTTGTAATGATGAAAAAAAATCTAAAAGATTATAATAGTATATAACAAGAAAGAAAAGGGGTTATGTCTGGATAAGCAGCGTTAAGCCGCCCGCCAAAATTGCGGAAGCTCAAAAGATGACTCTCAAAACATGATCAATAGCTTTGATACCATGTTAGAAAATAAAGAGAGATTAGAGAAGAAACTCTTGTATTATTAATGTATTATGAAAAAAACGAATACAAGCCTATATATAGAGGTTAATAATATAAAACCTAATAGAAATAGGAAACTTAGGGTTATAATAAATTAGGAAATTAGGAAACTAAACTAATTAAGAAACTAATACATATGAAACTAAGAAACTAATATTACAATAAGAATAGGAAATATCATATACGTTAACACATAAATATATTCTTTTAATTATTAGCTTTATAGACGACACATATAGATAATAATGATCACATTCGAGTTTTTCTATCCAAGAAGCATAACGAGGGTTCGTGCTAATAATCCATTAAATATTTTTTTGGGTAAATATCTATTTTGGTCCTTAAGGTTTAGACCTAATCACAATTGAGTCCTAGTGGTTTCAATTTAAAAAATCGAGTCCCTAACTTGTCAAAATCATAACAATTGGGTCCCAAATGCGTGATGCCATGAAAAATACTAATAGAATCCATGTGAAATACCAAAATTACCCCTTAGTACACAAACCCCTTCCAGTTTTGTAAACTAATCTCTGCGCAATCTTTGCAGACAATAAGGAAATAATAGTTACCTTTTCGGATGGATGTGATGATGAGGAAGAGGTGTACGTAGGTGGAACACTGGCCAAGAATGGGGAATTCATCCCTTCCAAAAGGAGGTTCTATATCAACCTTGTCACATGAGAGATAAGATAATAATGGTTGGAGTCCAGGGGCATCTAAGGTCTCACAAACATCTTGAATATGGAAACAACAAACCAACACAGATAATCATCAAGGAACTAAGAGAGTTCAAAGAGAGGCAATCCTTCGAGGGAGACTCCAACTACAATAGTGCTAAGGATTATCCCATCAAAGATGAAGAGGGGTAATATGAAGAAGACTAGGGCAATGACCTAGAGAATGAAGACTTAAAGGAATAAGCTATAACCATGGACTGCAACATGGTCATTCTTCTGCTTTCTTCCTTTGAGTAGTGCACGGTCAAAGATTCGAAGTTGAAGAGGTTGAGCTCGAGGATATGGGGATAATCAAGGAGCAACCACAAGAGGTAGTGTGCATATGGAGGGAGGAACGTAGGGCAGAATAGTTAAAGATGGGAGAAGGAACTTCCATGATCATCGAAAAACCTCCTCGAGATATGGCCCAACACCTTAAACCTCTGTATGTTAAAGTTCACATAGAAGGAATACCTACGAATTGTGTATTAGTTGAGAATGGTGCAGCAGTAAACATACTACCACGTACCATACTTCGTACACTGAATAAAACGAAAGAGGACTTAATTCATTCTAAGGTCTCCATTTGTGGTTTTTCAAGGAATACAATTAAAACATGATGAGTGATCCCTCTCGAGTTGCAAGTTGGAATTTGAGTCGTAGTAGCTGAATTTTTTTTGGTTGACTGAACTTCAAGTTATAACACTTTACAAGGGCGAGATTAGATTCATTCTAATTATTGTGTACCATCATCGTTGCATTAGTCACTTTTCTTTTGGAATGATAATAATAAGGTTGAAACTGTGTATGTTGATGGTAAGACATTCATGTTTTCTTCAAACAGCATCGAGACAACGTTTTAAGAAAAAAATGTTTGTTGTGCAAAGATTTTGAGAAGAGATAGATACGGGAAGCCCACTGAGATAACTGTATCCAATGAGCCAGAGGAAATGGGTCTCGAGCAGGTTTGTGAGGAGTTGTCTAGGGCATGCTTGTTAGAAATGAGATAAGTGACACCCTTGATTGAATACAAAGTGGACGATGAGTAGTCAACTCCGCAAAGACAAGATAGAGGCCATAGCATTGGCTCATTCGAGGTTGGCCACATATATAGTTGAATGAAGAGTAATATACCAGTACAATATCGAGAGTTTATAAGACCTTGATGAAATTAAACCGAAGGATCTCAAACCTACCTCAGTCAAACTTGAAGACTTGAAGGTAGAAACACAAGATCCCTTGGAAGAAGTTGATCTGGGTGATGTAGTAGAAGTAAAGCTAACCTTCATCAACAAGTTGCTTCTCCAAAGCTCAAAAAAGTAACTCACGTTTCTCTTGAGATAATACATGGATTTCTTTTCTTAGGACTATAACATGATGCCTGAACTGAGTCAAAGTATGGTAGAACATTGATTACCCATTAGGAAAGGCTACGAACCAAAGCACCTAAAAGAATATCCAAAGAAGTCATCCTCAAAGTCAAGGAGGAGATCAAGCGTCTGCTAAAAGCTAGGTTCATTCGAACAACTAGGTATGTGGAGTGACTTTCTACTATAGTCCCAGTAATAAAGAAAAATAGAAACTTAGACTATGTATTAACTTTAGGAACTTAAATAGTGCTACTCCTAAATATGAATACCCTATGCCAGTAGGTTATCTATTAATAGATAGTGTAGCCTGTAACTGATTTCTTTCTTTGATGGATAGGTACTCTGGATAAAATCAAATCTTTATAGCTACATAAGATATACATAAGAGTGCTTTCCACTGCCTTGATAGTCTAGAGACATTCGAGTGGGTAGTGATGCCGTTTACGTTAAAAAACATTGGAGTAACTTACCAGCGTGCTATGAATTTAATTTTCCATAGCATGATTGGAAAATTTATAGAAGTCTATATTGATAAAATAGTGGGGAAATCACAAGACTTTACCTCACACCTCAAGGCTCTATCTCTCTCTCGGATTTAAAAAAAATGAGGGTTCACCAATTAAAAGTAAATATTTTGAAGTGTGTGCTTTGCATGAATGTAGGGAAATTCTTAGGATTTCTTGTTCATAGTTGAGGAAGTAAAGTTGATAATAACAAAGTCAAAGTAATAATTCAAGCTAAACCCCCTTCTAATAAGAAAGAACTTAAAAGGTTCTTAGGACAAGTGAATTTTCTAAGGTATTTTATTGCAAATGTTGTAGGTAAAACCAAAGTGTTCTATCCATTATTGAAGCTCAAGGGAGAGGAAGCTTTCATATGGGAAGAACACCATCAGAAAGCTTTCGAGGAGAAAAAGAAATGTCTTTCAAACCCTTCAATCTTGATCCCTCCTCAACGTGGAAAACTGTTAAAGCTCTAGGTATCAAGTACAATAGATTCAATAGGTATTTTGTTAGCTCAGGACAATGAATATAACCTTGAGCAAGCTATTTTCTATTTAAGCAGTGTATTAAATTCAACAGAATGTACATATTCTTTAATATAAAAGCTATGTTTAGCACTATATTTTACTGTAACTAAGTTACATAATTAGCTTTTAAGTTTTGTGGTTCATGCGATTGCTCAAACTGAATTAGTCAAGTATATACTATCATGACCTATACTTAGTGGTAGAATAGCTAAACGATGTCTAGCTATTATTGAATTTGACTTAATTTATATTCGTCAAAAAGTAGTTAAGGGACTCGCCTTAGCAGATTTCCTAGCTGATCATACTAGCATCAAATTAGAAATCACAAAGGAAAAATTATTTGTAAGTTTAGCTCCATGAAAACTAAATTTAAATTTTGATGGTTCTAAAACAGCATAGGAAAGTGGGATTGTTATCTCAATTCAGTCCCATGTTGGAATACAAACAAATTTAGCTTTTAACTTTAAGGGAAACTATTCCCATAACCAGGCTGAGTATGAAGCCTTGATTATTGGACTCGAGGTACTTAAAGAAATGGAAGTAACTTCAATAGAAATTTAAAGAGACTCACAGCTTATTATCAAGAAGTTAACAGGAAAATACAAATGTATGAGTGCTAATTTGACACCATACTTAGTAGCGACACAACAATTGCTCAAAGAATATGACGATGTAACTTTACACCATATCCCTCAAGAGGAAAATTCAAGAGAAAATATGTTGTCTCATATGGCTACAGGGCTTTGAGTCCTTAGTAATTAGGGAAGTAAGTTAGCTAGACTAAGTCGAAGAACGCTTCCTTATGTCACTGACAAAAAACTTGCAATGGATGTTTCTACTGTCCAAATTTATTGGGACAATGGTTGAAGAACTTCAATTATAGAATTCCTAAGGAATCCAAATACAAAATCAAGTAAATTTTTAAAGTTAAAAGCTCAACATTATGTTCTTTGGGGAGAGAATGCAGAGTTGTACAAATTAGACACTAAAGGATTGCTTCTTAAGTGGTCTAGGAACAAAAAAGTCACTAAGGTCATGATAGAGGTGCAAGAAGGAATTTGCGGTGTTCATTAATCAAGACTAAAAATGCGTTGGCTAATAAGAATGTATGGGTATTATTGGCCTTCAGTCTTAAAAGATTTAACAGTATGAAAGCATACCTCGAGTTCCTGCTACACCCTTATATTTAATAGTCAAACCATGGCCATTTAGAGGATGGGCCACTGACATAATTGGGAAGATCTTCCCTGCTTCAAGTAAAAGACACGCATTTGTGCTGGTGGCCGCACATTATTTTACTAAATGGGTAGATGCTAAATCCTATAAATAGAATAATGAAGCTCAATTCATTAATTTTGTCCAAGAGATTATTATTCATCGATTTGGAATTCAAAAGTCTTTAATTGTGAATAATGCGTTAGTTTTTAACGTTTTCAAGTATTCTTACAAGATTATGGAATTAAGTTAATTAATTCTAGTCCATATTATGCCCAAGCTAAATCAACTAATAAGATTATAAAAAAAATAGTTTGAAAAGGTATTAGATCAGAATCTCAGAAAATGGAATGATCTGCTATCTGAAGTCTTATAGGCCTATCGATCCTCAAAAAATTAAGTTTAGAACTAACCCATTTGCTTTAGTATTTGGTCACATTATAGTATTGCCTAAGGAGATTATTGTTAAATCATTAAGGGTTTCCATGCAAAATGAGTTAAGTAACATAGATTATCATGATGCTATGTTGACCAAACTCGATGATCTCGTGGAAGTCTAAGCCAAAGCATTGGATAATATAATACAACAAAAGCTAAATGTTGCTAAGGCTTTCAACCAAAGGGTTAAAATAAAAGTCTTTACAAAAGGAGACTTAGTTTGGAAATTAATTTTGCGACCTAGATTAAAATATCGAGAGTTAGGCAAATGGTCTCCTGATTGGGAATGACCATTTTTAGTGGTTAAGGTTTTAAGTGGGAACGCATACAAGCTCATGACAGTTGATGGATATGAGCATAAACTATCAATCAATGGAAAATACTTGAAACTATACATAAATCCAAAAATGGAAACAAACTTTTACCATGTTAAATATTAAACTCGGTACAGGAAATAAAAAGAGAAAAAATTGAAATAAAATAGAAACTACAAATATGTATATGTATACACACACACACACATATATGTATATGTGTGTATATATATATGTGTATATGTATATATATATATATATATATACACATATACATATATATATATATATACACATATACACATATACATATATATATATATACACATATACATATATATACACACATATATATATATATATATATATATATATATATAAAACATTACGGTGAAAGAAGTCAAACATAATCGTCTATTTCAAGCGAATATAATTTGCCGAGTCAGCCATGTCATTGTGGATATCCATGATGATTTGATGAATAGAGCTAGCTTTCCCGTGGTGAGTTATTAGGGTAGAATATTCTTGCTCAAGATTTTTTCTTTACTTGACAAGGCTCCTAGATGAGCATTGACTTGCTTGAGCTCCCATTCCAGCTCGCTTTTTTGAGGTTTGGCCCATTTGACCTTCGTTAAAGCACTTTTGAGCTCTTTACAAAGGTTTTTAAACTCACCATGCAAACGCTCAAATTCTTGATAGAACTTCTTCAATTTTTGTTGCTTAGTTTGACTCTCATTAGCTAGAAACAGTAACTTATCAAAATCTTCACACAAATGGCGTATTGTATGGAGTCTATGCTGATGAGTTGTGCTTTTTTTTCCAGTAGCCAAGACACTAGCTAATGTATATGTGCCTGTGCCTTAGTATCCTCACAAATGGATTCCTACCTTTGATCTACAAGCTTCTCGAACTAAAGAATTTGGCCTATCACTTTAGGAGAGGTATCATGGATTCAAGTACTAACTACATGAAGGTTGAGAAATCTATGCAGCATTGCCTCGAGTTCAGCCTCTGGTGGAGAAGCTTTCTTCCCCTCATCTTCTTCTAATTCCTCCTCAATTAGTAAAAGGAAGAAGAGGGATTCTTGCCATCATTAAGGGAGATGACCCGCTATTCTTTATAAGTAGAAAGATTGCCTTTAGCCTCCTCAAGATCAGCTTCCTCTTCAATAAGACATTACACAAAATCAAACCATAAAGTTATGACACCAATACCTAAAAACAATCATACTAAAATTGAAAAGAATAATGATAAGTGATTATACCTCGAGTGTTGGAGATTCAATAGCTAATTATATGCTATCAACCATAATGGATTAAACCACCAAGTTAAGAGAGGCTTGGTCCTTAGGAGCCTCATCCTCCACCAATTCATCATCAATTTCCTCGACCATAGTTAAGTTCAAATCCCCATGGCTAGAGAGCTCTTCCACTAGCTCTTTTGCTTCTTTTTTTTTCTCTTTCTTTTTGCCAATTATCTTATTCTTTCTTCTTCCTTTTCTTTTAGTTTCTTTTCCTTCTCAACTTCCTTTATTTTCTCTTAATTTTCTTGTTTTTTTCTTTCTCTCTGTTCTTTGAGGATTTTTTTAGATTCTTTTACTCTCAAATTCTTTTCTCTTCTGTCTCTCTCTCTTCTCCTTCTTTCTTTTTCTTGGACAAATCCATTAGTGCTTGGGTTGCTAGTGATCGTTTACACTTCAGAGATCAATCTCCCTTTTCAGGCTTAGATTGATGAGAGTTAGTGACAGTTTTAAGCTTCGGGGATGAACTAGAAATTCATTTGGTCTTTTGGTCTAAAAAGGGAACATAAAAAGATATATCGACATAATCTTTATAAATATCAAAGCGAAATGAGGCAAAAGAGAACATACTCATTAAAGTGATAGTCTCAGTATCTTCTTTTGTAGACTTCATTTTTCTTCTATTGCCTACTCCATAACCTACAACTGCTTGATTAAAATGATTGAAAAGATAAACCAATCTCAATTGAATTGATCCAAACATACACAAGGAAACATAAGCTTCCCACCACTGAGAGTAGGGATTGTGTGAGATGAATTCTTAATGAATTGAGAGCATTTAAAGGAGCGTTCAACCCTACTTGTGGAAAGTGAAATATCTCCCAATTAAGTATAGACAACTCTCATACTCTAAGAAGAACATCTAAAGTAATAGGGTGAAAAAGGAATAGTATGGACCATACCAAATTACTTGGCCACATGAGCAGGAGAGTAGCCTCTCTTTTGGATAACGAGAAAGAAAGTAACCAGCTCCCTAGAGAGAGAAAAGCTGGCCAAAGCATAATGTGCCCAATCTGCTATTCTCTTCATTCGAGGGGTTTCGGGTCTTGAAGAGCCTCAAGCCATATAGCTTACTCTTGAAAGGCATGTACTCGATGTCTATAAAGGAAAGCTTGAGCAAGCCTTCGAGGAAATCCTTAAACGAAAGTTTGTATTGCTGAGAGTCGTGTATTCCCCTACGAAAGAACTCTGCATAGGAAGGGAATTGATTGGCATTCTCGCTGACTCGAATAAATGGGCAAATGCTAGAAAGTAGGCATAGGCCGAAACTTAGGGAAGCCACAAAGAGCTATCCATAAAAGAAGGGAACCCCCTTTAATACATCTCATATAGACATCTATATAGATTAGCCATTATAAATTGTGGTAAGCCATATGTTTTACCAATAGGCAGTGCATATGCAACTGCCAAAAATTGTTTGGTAACTCATTTGGTAGAAACACACATTAGGTATTTGCAAATAAAATAGAAATAAAATGTAGTTAATTCAGTCTGAGAGACAGGTTCACTTGCACGACCCATGGAGTTAGTAAGCAAAACACTGAAGCTTAGGTTTCTTTCCATTTGATAGTCGAACTCTATCTCCCCTGTTAACATTTGAAGATGTACAACCGTACCTATCGGTGAGATGTTCAAAAGCGCAAATACATCCTCAATCATTACAATCAATTGCCCACTAGGGAGGCGGAAATTGTTCGACACAAAAGACAAAAAATGTAATAGTGCACTTAGCAGAGGGTGATTCAAAGACATATTACACGTCGAGGATTGAACTACCTCAAGCATGCATACTACTTGTAACCCTTAGGCAAAGTGAGCAGTAATTTTTTCCACCTAGGTAGGCCACTTGTCACCAACATGGTACCAGGAAGCATTAAGAGTTTCAGAATACTAGGAACTTCATGAGAGAGCCTAGGCCCTTTCTAAAATAAAGGGTAGACTATAGGGCCATAAAGGTAAACAACCTCTAAAGCCATTGGTGCTTCACCAATGAAGGAAAGTTAAACCACAACAAAACGCACAGAGGATGTAAGATTCTTAGTGGGGATGGACCAACCACTAACAGAAAAGTCCCTGGAAATAAGATTTACTGGATCTTCATATAGTTGATCCAGATCTCGAGAAGTCTAAAAGAGTTCTTTTTCATGAGCAAGAAAATCAAAGTTGTAATTTTTCTTAATAGCCTCAACAGCTCTAGATTCTTTTCCTTTACCAGATGAAGGTTTGACGGCACGATGAGGTGATTGTTCAGGATAAATATCACTAATGCGTATGCTCTTTTCTTTGGAAGCCATTAAGAGATTGAAATAATTTGGAAGAAAATAGTCGAAGTATAAGATTGAAGGAACTGAAGAAATTTGGTAGTGCTAAGGATTGCAAAGAAAATGTGTGATGAAAAATAGAAGAAAGGAAGAAGGTATTTATTAGGTTAAAAGCACATTCGATTTCAATCCTTAAATGGTAAAAGATCTAGTATAATCACACTTAATACTTCTCATCTTCTAATTAATCACGCGCTGGGGGGAAATTGTTTGTACCAAAAAATGAAAAATTAGGAAATTATCCTGATTGGGCCATATGTAAAGGTCCCAACAAGAAAGAGAAGGCGGCTAGAAAAGGAAGAGTCGTGATGAAATATTATTGAGATAATACGATCAACAGTAAAAACATGCGGATCAAGAAATTTCAAAAATGACAAGTTCAAGGGGCAACATCGAGTCAAGAAGAATAACTTGACAACTTGAGGCTGTGAGCTCAAGTATAAAAGAGGTTCTGGTGGCAAACCTTTAACACCTCAACTTCGAGCACAACGGGTGAGTCATAACTACCAGCCCAACGACAATCACCCAAAAGTTGTGCATTTAATTGGCTAAGGTAAAAGTGACCATGATTAAATACAACCCACGTAGTTAAATTATAGACTTTGACATATGGCACGATTAGTATAAAATAGCAGCATAATCAATCACAGAGGAGACAAATAATCACCCAACACTTATTATCTTTTCTGGACATACGTTTTTTACTTTCCAGAAGCTGTAGTTGTAGCTGTAATCGTAGTGGTAGCCTATATTCCTCACCCTCTCTTCTGACTCGAAGCTGAGCCAATCGAAGGTAGCATTGAAGGCTTGGTGTACATATAGCAGGCTCGAGAAACTTGCATTTGGTACTTTGAGGTTTTAATCTTGTAAACCCTTGTATCAAAGTTGCTTTAGATATAAATATACTGAGCTTGTCGTTATTATAAAGTTTTTATTTATTTCAATCATTAACTGCTAGATTAAATTCATTTTCTTGAGTTTATAACAGCATATTATAAATTTATCTTAGTTGAGGCAGCACCAACCCCATCTATTGAAGTATTGTTCCAATTGATTCAGCCTCGATTGACACATAATTATTTTTTCTACAAACAAATTTTAGTAACTCTTAAAGAAAGTGTAACATTGAGGATTCATCATCTAAAAATGTTAGCACATATTACTTTGGGGAGCTTTTCATAGAAGGACTAAATTGCATCCTCGAGGAAATGGACCTTTCCAAATCCTTGAGAAAATTAATGATAATGCTTATAAAGTGGATCTTCCAGGTGAGTATAATGTCTCTGCTACTTTCAATGTTTTTGATCTTTCTCCCTTTGATGCAGGTGATGATTCAAGGTTGAATCCTTTTGAGGAGAGGGGGAATGATGGGCACTATAGTGGACCGAGTCTTAAGGATCCCTTGCAAGTTCCAGATGGGCCAATCACAAGGTTAACAGCTAAGAAGATCAATGAAGTAATGCAAGGATTGGTGCAATCCACTTGGGCCAAGTTTGCAAATTTATCGAGCAACATCCCAACATTCAAGATGGGCTTGAAAGAAGAAGAACCATCAATAATCTATGTGATACAAGCTATGGAGGGGGGCGGCATAGCCTAGTGGTTTTGCGTAGACTTTTTATTTTGTTAAGTATAAGCATGTGGCCCTATTTTATATTTCTATGGTTGTAATCGTTTGGGCCTATTTAATTCATTAAGTGGACTTCTTTTATTAGCTATAGGCATGTAGTTTAGGATGTTTTGGGCTTGAAGATGTTCAACCTATTTCTTTTAAGGCCTTATTCAGCCCTAGGGTTTCATGGAGGGGTACAAAAACACTTATAGACGTATTTTGAGGGTAAGTTGAACGTGAATGAAGTTTTCTTTATAGAGAATTTTCAGTTTTCTTTACTTGTTCTTGATTAAACTAAGAACTTATCAAAGGCAAATCCTTTGTGGTGTTCTCACTGAATCTAGGTTCTTGAAACAAGATTTCAACGGGTCTAGATTATCTTGACTTGATTCTTAGATTTCTTGGGTAAGTTTCAATTTGATTATGGGTTTAGGGATTTCTATTCCACGGGTTCACATCACCGAACCTATCTATTGAAGTATTGTTCCAATCGAGTCAGCCTCGATTGACACATAATTATTTTTTGTGCAAATAAATTTTAATAACTCTTAAAGTAAGTGTAACATTGAGGATTCATCATCTAAAAATGTTAGCACAAATTACTTTGGGGATCTTTTCATATAAATTGTGAACTTCTTCTTTTAAAAAATTATATTCTTGCACACTTTCTTTCTTCTACTGTAGAAGAAGTATAAGAATTGGTTTGATGTCTAATTTTTGTTATGGTTAAGGATTATGGAAAATATTTATTGAGATAAGAATGATATAAGTTTATTTTGAGATGATATCATACAAGGAGTGAGTGTAGAAATGACTTGATGTAGTTGTGTTTGAGAAATGTGATGTTCGTCGTTGTAATGAAAATGGTTGATAGATTGTTATGAATTTGTAATGTGATTGGATGATGGATGTTTAGATTGCAAATTATTGCATCATAAATTGCTTTCACATGATATATATTATTTAATAGTTTATAAGAGGGGGACTGATGGGTGAGGCTGGTAAGTCTCTTCCGACAAGGGGTGACAGGGAACCCAATGTGGTTGGACATGTAAGACCTCGCCCAATGAGAGGGTGTAAGGGATCCAAAGCTAATTATTGATGAGAATTATTGTTGATGAAAATGTACCAATACGTGGGGAGACATCTGCGTTGTTATATGAGATTAGCCCAATGAGGGGCAATGATACATGATGAGCTAATGCATTAATCATACATCCGTTACATTTCATTACATTGCATATCACTTCATTGATGATGATTATGCTGATGGAATTAGTCCATGAGGGCCGTGTGGATTTTTGTTATGATTGGCCCATGAGGGGCATGTTCTAAAATTAGCTATGAGATGTATGTTATGTACTTGGCCCGGTGAAGAGTATGAATATTGTTTGTGGTAATATTAAGGTGTTAAAATAGAAACTCCTCATATATTTGTTGACCTTATGATATGTGCAATGTGTTAAGAATTATATTTTCAAAATTAAATTTAGAAAAATTGGTGAACTCTTGTATAAATGATAGTTTTCTATCAAGTAAATAAGAAAGTAATTGGAGGAAACTTAAGAACTATATTACACATATTTAGTGTAACGACCCATCCCGGCTTGACCACCCCGAGATGGTGTCGTCACGTTTTGAAATCCCAGCATGACACATATGTGCAATAATATAAAAACATACATAACCTTCAACCCTCAACAGAGGAGTTACATTATTAATATCCCATTTGAAACAATATATACAATATATTATGCATGAATGTCTATAAAAAAAATTCTCTTCTATTAGTCTGAGGATGTGGACCACGAGGCTTACAGATAATAACTCAGTATGAATCTTAGCTCACAATTTATCTATCTCGCCTGCTACCTGAAATTATTTAACAATGGGGAGTGGGCTTCATAAGCTCCGTGAATTAAATTTACTAGAAGTACTTGATTTGTATATTTCTAGTTATTTTCATTCATTGTTAAATCAACATAATTAATCATCTATCTCTTCTCACATTCTAATTCAATTATTTATAAATTTCTCTTAATAAATAAATTATTAGACTATCCTCTTTTAATACATATATCTCATATATTTTATCAATTTAATATCATCATAAAGTTCACCTCAAAGAAACAATCAATAATACAATTCTTTATTATATCATCTTTTCTATCAATCATTTAATAATCAAAACTGATTCTTTAGCATCTCAAGCATTAATAATAAATATTTAAAACAGATATAATGCATGAATTTAATTTTTCTTTCTTTCTTTCTCATTAGATCATTTAATATTATCATATGGGAACGTCTTCCCACATGTCAACATGTTTCAGCAAGATTGGTTGCCTTCCTGGTCTTCTCAGTCAGACCAGCTGCATTCCTGGTCTTCTCATCTAGACCAACTGCCTTCCTAGTCTTCTGAGCCAGGCCAGCTGCCTTCCTAGTCTTCTTTTTTATGCATTTGAGCAATAACATACAAGCAAACATACATTAAAACATTCAATTCAACTATCTAACTCTTTCTCAAAATTATTATTTTTTTTATCATATTTATTAAATTGTCTCCTTATATATCATATCAATTTTTCAATCATATTTTCAAAAAATTTCATATAACTTCTTAGTATATTTTTTATTAATCCGTCATTTTTAAAATATAAATTCTTATATAATTAATAGTCAACATACTATTTAATCCATAATCAATAAACCAATCAAATATCATATATAACAGAAAATATATCATTAAATCATTATTATTCAAATATCATAAATTCGTATTTTTATTAGTCTCGATTACTAAAAGTATATCTAACTCACTACGTAGCACTTAAAGCTACCAGTGGATCACCACTTCACTGTTCAGATTTTTTTTTCCTTCACCACTCAGAGACTATTTTTTTTACCGCGGCTTCGCCGCTTCGCTTGAAGTCTGCGATTTTAAAAAATATATATATAATTTACATATATTGCTATTGGTTACAATTCTGCCATCATTTAAAATTTACTGTTTTTCCACTTCATAATTACAGCTTTGCCATTACATAATTTCAGTTTTGCCATTTACCTTTTAAAAATAAAATTTTCATCTTTTCTTCCTTCCAAAATTTTTATAAAAATTATAGAGAAATATAAAAAAATTTAAATTTTCTTTCATTTTTTATAAATTATTTTCCTCAACTTTAGTCAATATTTTTCTTCAAGATTATTTCATTTCAACTTCAAATTTTAAAAAATTTCAGTACTTTCTTCTTAAAAAATTTCTAACTCTTTTCAACAAAATTTTCAATATTATCTTTCAAATATTATTTAAAATCAATACTATATCTTTCATCAATGGATTATTTCATTCAATATAATATATGCAAAATTACCTCTTTACCCCAAACTTTCCTTACCTTACTCATGAAAAACCTGGGGGTATTCTTTTCTCATTCTTGCCTTATGCTCCTAAGTAATTTGCTTAACATCTTTGTTCTGCCCTTATACTTGAACTAAAGGAATAACTTTATTACGAATACTGAAGTCTAGAATTTTGTTTGGTACTTGCATAAAGGTCAAATCTTCCTGAAGTTCTACAGCCTAAATCGGAATACTATGGGATTCATCATGTAAACACTTTCTCAAAAGTGAAACATGAAACATATTGTGCAATTGCTTTAACTCTAGAGGCAAATCCAATCTATATGCTACTGGTCCAACTCTTTCAATCATCTCATATGGTCCCACACATCTCGGACTCAACTTTTCTTTCTTTTTAATTCTCAATACACCCTTCCACGGAGATATCTTCAAATACACCCAGTCACTAACCTGAAACTCAAGATGTCATCTTCTATTATCTGTATATATCTTCTGTCTGTTCTATGCTGCTCTAAGGTTCTCTCTAGCCAGTTTGATCCTCTCAGTAGTTAAATCTACCAATTTTGGACCAAATATCTTTCTTTCTCCAACATCTTCCCAACATATTAGAGTTCTGCACCTTCTACCATATAAAGCCTCAAATGTTGCCATCCTAATACTAGTTTGATACTGATTACTATATGCAAACTCGATCAAAGGTAAATAAGCATCCCAGCTCACTGAAAAACTTAATACACTTGCCCTTAGCATATCTTCTAGTATCATGATGATTCTCTTTGGCTGTCCATCAATTTGAGGATGAAAAGTTGTACTAAACTGCAACTGTGTACCCATAACTTTTGAAAACCTCTCCAAAATCTAGAAGTGAATCTAGAATCCCTGTCTCATAAAATGCTTAAAGGTACTCCATTTAATCTCATAATCTCCACTACATACCATTCAGCCAACTTTTCAAGACTCCAGGTACTTTTAATAGGAAGGAAATGCAAAGACTTAGAAAGTCTATCCACTATAACCCATACAACATCATGACCTCTCTGGATACGGGGAAAACCAAAAACAAAATCCATATTCACATTCTCTCATGGCCATTCAGGTACTGGAAAAGGCTATAATAAACCTGTCGTATGTCTATCTTAGACTTCATCTGTTGACAAATTAAACATCTAGAAATATACTTAGCTACATCATTCTTAATCCCTGACCACCAATAATTCTGCCTCAACCCTTGTACATCTTATTATTACCCGGGGGCATAAAATACAAAGAATCATGAGCCTCTCTTAGTATCTCTTTTCTTATCTCAGCATCATTGGGAACACAAATTCTATGCCCCAATACCACTATACCATGTTGTCTAATTCTAAACTTAGTCGGCTTCCCACTCAATATTTCTGGTATGATCTTCTCTGTCACTTCATTTCTACTCTGCATCTGTAACAAGCGATTAATAATAGAAGATTATACCACCATATTTGCCATCAATACTCCTTTATCACCGATACTCAACTACATTCTCATTTCTCTCAATTCTATCATCAAGCTAATTTCTTTGACTCCCAATAGCAGCTAATCTCCCCGTAGACTTTCTACTTAATGCATCAGTTATTACATTAGCCTTCCCTAGATGATAGTGAATTGTACAGTCATAGTCACTAATCGACTCCATCCACTTCCTTTACCTCAAATTCAATTCTCTCTGGGTAGGTAAATGCGTCAAACTTTTATGATCAGTAAAAATTTCACAAGTGGCTCCATACAGATCTTGTTTCCAAATCTTCAAAGCAAAACTATGGTAGTCAATTCTAAATCATGGGTCAGGTAATTTCTCTTATGGTTCTTTAATTTCTAGAAGCATAGACTATAACTCTACCATGTTGCATCAACAAACATCCCAACACCTAATGCGATGTATCACTATATACCACAAATCCTTCTTCACCAGAAGGAAACACTAATACGGTGTAATAGTCAATTTCTATTTCAACAGCTAGAAAGTCTTCTCATATTCTTTTGATCACATAAACTTCACTTCCTTCCTAGTCAATATGGTCAATGGTCCAGCAATAATAGAAAAATTCTGGATAAACCTTCTATAATAACCAGCCAACCCCAAAAAGCTTCTAATTTTAGTTACACTAGTGGGTCTTTCCCAATTCAACACTGCCATCACTTTCTGTTGGTCAACTACTATATCATCTCATGACACAACATGCCCCAAGAAAGATATTTCATTCAGCCAAAACTCACACTGAGAGAACTTTGCATACTATTTCTCTCTCCTCAGAATTTCCAACATTATCTTTAAATGTTGCACATACTCCTCTTCATTCTTGGAATACACCAAAATATCATTAATAAATACAATCACAAATCTATCCAAGAATGGTTTAAACACCTAATTCATTAGATATATAAATGCTTTAGGAGAATTAGCTAACCCAAATGGCATCACAAGGAACTCATGATAACCATAATGTGTCCTAAAAGCAGTCTTAAGCACGTCTCTTTCTTTTATCTTCAATTGATGATAACCTGAGCTTAGGTCTATCTTAGAAAACTTCCTAGCCCCCTATAATTGCTTAAATAAATCATCTATCATAGGTAAAGGATATTTATTCTTGATGGTGATCTTATTCAACTGTCTATAATCAATACCCAACCTTATCGTTCTAACATTCTTCTATTGGGAGGCAAACCAAACAACTCCTCATGAAACACATCAGAAAAATCTTTCACTACTAAGATTTCTTCTAACTTCTTAATCTATTTTCTAGAATCCACCATATACGCCAAAACCCCCTCACAACCATTCTCCAATCATCTACTAGCAGTCAGGGTAGAAATAAGACAGTTGGCAATTATCTTACGTTCTCCCTGAAAATTAAATTCTTCTTATCTTGGTATCCTGAACATCACATTCTTCCTAAAACAATCTACCCAAGCATGATATGCAGATAACCAATTCATCCCCAAAATTAAATCAAAATCTGTCAGATCTAAAGACAATAAATCAACTTTAAATTTTCTATCAGCCATACAAATCACACAACCCTGATAAATTTTCCTGATAATAACCCTATCCCCAGTAGGAACCTTAACAATAACAACATGCATCAAAGGACTAATACAAGTATTAATAGATTTCATATAAACACTGGATAAAAAAGAATGGGTTGCACCAAGATCAATCAAGAATCTAGCAAGTCTATTAAGAATACCCATAACAATATTAGGAGCAGCCTGTGCATCTTGTTTGGTCAATGGATAGACTCTGCTATCTCTGGGCTGTAACTTACCACCGCGTCCTCTCTTAGCCACTGATCCTCTGCCTCTTCCCTGTATACTCCCTGATCCACCACCTCTCTCTACATGTTTTCTCCTAACACCTCTATCACTTATCTCAACAGATTTCCTCACTGGGCAATCTACAATGATATGTCATCCCTTACTACTTACAAAACACATCAAAGTAGAACAATTCCAAGATAAATGCCCTGTCTGATTACACCTATAGCAAATTCTTGTCTCTCGATCATACATTAGATTACCACTTCCCTCTGGTGGCGTATTCACTCATCTCCCATAACTTCCAGTTCCCATAGCCTGTCTCCCAAATCTAGGGGTCCCACCAATATTACTTTGAGCTACAAAAGCAACATATCCTGCTTGCCTCTGACTCTACATCACAGTTACCTGTGATAATGAACTCCCCTATTTGGGTGGTCCTTTACCCTGCACACTCGTACTACTGCCACCTCTGGATCTCTCAAATCTAGACCTCTTCATTAAATCCCTTCTACCTCTAAACTCCATCACATTTTTCCTAATCTGTAATGCTTTATCCACCATTATAGCATAATTCACAATACCCATTTAAGAGAGTTTAGTTCGAATTTCATAGTGTAACTCGTCTAGAAATCTCTTACATTTCCTCTCCTCCGTATTTACTAACTCACAAACCTCGACATGGCTATAAATCTACTATCATACTCAGCTACAGATAAAGTATTTTGCCTTAAATGAATAAAGTCTCTCTCCTGCTGTGCTCAAAAAGTATCTGAAAAATACTTCACAAAGAACACATCCTTAAACTTATGCCAAGTTAAGGGTTGATCTACCTATGTACTCAGTCTAGGCAAAATATCCTCCCACTATTGAGAAGCCTCACATTCCAGCTTGAATGAAGCAAAAGCAACATTCTGCCTATCTGTCACTGGTAAGACTTCAAAATATTTCTCAATATATTTAATCCATTGCTCAGCCTCAATAGGATTTACAAATCCTATAAAAGAATGGGGTTTAAATTTAATAAATCTCACAAAATAATCTCCTTGTATCTCATTTGCAAACACATCATCTCCCTTATAAACCTCTTGTCTCACCATATCATGTTCTGTCCTATCCCTTTTCCTCTAGTCTCCTCTGTAAATTATTAGCCTTTTCTTTTGCTGCATTCATTCTCTCTATAGCACGATCAAGAACTTCTCTCAACTCATCCCTCCGAATATCAGATTCTCTCGCACCTCTACTAGTACCAGTTGTACTAGCGACATGTTCCCTTGCATGAACCACAGACTTAACTTCCCTCTCAGCTTCAACTCTTCTAAATATTATGGGTCTACTGTAATACCCGTATTAGTAAAGAAAGGGTAAAGAAGTAATTTAATAAATATGACATGAAGTTAAAATAATATATGTGCGAAAGATTTAATTTTTATAAAATAATTCTTAAAAAAAATTCATCTAGATAAAGAAAAAGGAAAAGGAAAAATAAAAAAAATGGGGACGTAGCAACGTCTAAAGTCCAGGTATTGCCAAAGAAATTGCAATTCTTGCATGTTGCATAGCAAGAAAGCGGTGAACGGTGCCGTGTAAATTTTTTTATTATATATATTGAATTGTTTTATTAGTTTTACCAAATCTTGTTTGGTTTTCTTTAATCTCAAATCTAAACTACTCTATTTCTTTAAACACTTGGGGACCGAAAGAAAGATTGAAAGAGTAAAATTTTGAAGGGATTTACGGGAGAATTTTATAGAGAGTCATGGGAAGCTCTAAGAAAAACATAAAGTAATAAAATGAAGTTTATTTTTGAAATTTAGCATATATAAAATTTCCCGGAATTCAATGTTGGAATTTTCAAAGGGTGTGAATTATGAAGGAATTGAAGAATAAATTAGAAATTTTAACATAAATATTATGTCAACTGTTGACAATCAGCAACCGACGAAAATCGCTAAGAGGAGCAGGAAAGATAAGAAAGTGATCCACGGGTAGCTCTAAGTGCTACCTGGTGAGTTAGATTTACTTTAAGTAATTAAGATAAATATGAAATATATAGTGATAATATTTGAATAAATTATTAACCTATGATTTGATGATAGATGAAAGTTGTTTGATGGGTATGATATGTATAATTGATATGTGGAAAGTTATTATATGAGAAGTAATATTATTGGAATAATGAGTCGATTTAATAATAAAGGTGATAAGTGAAATTCTTGACGAACTATGGATGATAAACTGATATGATATATGAGGAGAAGAATTTAGTGAAATTGATCAAATAATAATTTGAGAAAAAGCAGAATAGCTAAATTGAATGTATGAATACATGCTTGTTTTTGTATTATTATTCATATGCATATTTCATATCACTGTTCATTTGCATATGCATGAAATAAAAGAACTGGGAGAGGGCCAGATCTAAATGAAAAACCATAATAACTGGTATATGCTGGAAATAAAAGAACCAAAAGGGTAGTCAGTCTAAATAAAATAAAAGAACCAGGAAGGCAACCGGTTTAAGATAAAAACATGTCGACATGTGGGAAGACGTTCCCTAATAATAATTTATTCATTTCATCTATTTTAAATATTGATTGTATTACTGAAATGTTGAAGTGTTGTTTGTTATTATAAATTTATTTATAGATGAATAAGTCTCACAGAGAAATAGTTATGGTAAGAAAGAAACATGGAAGTATGATATGACAAGAACTATCTAAATGGTAGACTATATGTTGTGAACCTCATAACGAGGTAATTATGAGATAATTGATGGTCCTAAGGTGAACAAATAAATAAGAAGAATAGATTGATATAGAATAGAGCTTATGATATGTGTAGTGACAGTAGAATGCTATTATCAAGTTATATGATATAAATGATTAAATATTAGAAAACTATTTATACAAATTGAATACTTCTAGTAAATTTAATTCACTGAGCTTGTGAAGCTCATCCCTCAATGTTAAATGATTTCAGACAGCAGACATGACAGATAGTTGGTGAGCTGAGATTCAGACGGATTCATTATCTGTAAGCCACGTGGTCCACATCCTCAGACTAATGAGAAAAAAAAAATAGTTGTAAATTTTCATGCATATTATGTTGCATACAATGTTCAAGTTGAGATTTGAATGATGTATCTCCCCTGTTAAAGGTTGAGGACTGATGTAAATACTTGCAGTTGGTAAATTTTTTATTGTTGCATATATGTGTCATGCTGGGATTTTAAAAATGTGATGACACCGTCTTGGAGATGGCCAACCCGAGATGGGTCGTTACATCTACCGCGTCCTCTCTGGTTCAATACTCTACCTTTAGCTCTAGCACGTCCATGTATCATCCTCAGACTCTGCATTAAAATGTACTTTATTTAAATCTTCCACTTCTTTATAATTTTATGCAGTCTACAGAATCATAAAACCTAATGCTCTTATACCAAAATTGTAATGACCCATCCCGGGTTGGCCACCCCCGAGACGGTGTCGTCACATTTTGAAATCCCAACACGACACATATATGCAACAATATAAAAACATACATCAACTAAAAATATATATATAAATCAACCTTCAACCATCAACAGGGGAATTACATTATTAATATCCCATCTGAAACAATATATACAATATATTATGCATGAATATCTAAAAAAAATTCTTTTCTCTTCCATTAGTCTGAGGATGTGGACCATGAGACTTACAGATAATATATCAGTCTGAATCTCAGCTCACAATTTATCTGTCCTGTCCGCTACCTGAAATTTCAGCTTCACAAGCTAAGTGAATTAAATTTACTAGAAATACTCGATTTGTGTGCTTCTAGTTATTTTCATTCATTGTTAAATTAGGATAATGAATCATCTATCTCTTCTCCATTCTAGTTCAATCATTTATCAATTTCTCTTAATAAATAAATTATCAGACTATCCTCTTTTAATATATATATATATATATATATATATATATATATATATATATATCTCATATATTTTATCAATTTAATATCATCATAAAGTTCACCTCATACAAACAAACAATCAATAATATAATTATTTATCATATCATTCTTTCCATTTATCTATCATCAAAATTGTCTCATTATGAGACTTATCTATCTATCAATCATTTAATAATCAAAACTGATTCTTTAGCATCTCAGGCATTAATAATAAATATTTAAAAAAAATATAATGCATGAATTTAATTTATCTTTCTTTCTTTCTTTCTCATCAGATCATTTCATTTTATCATCTGGGAACGTTTTCCCACATGACAACATGTTTCAGCTAGACCAACTACATTCCTGATCTTCTCAGCCAGACCAGCTTCCTTCCTGATCTTCTCAGCCAGACCAGCTGCCTTCATAGTCTTTTCAGCCAGACCAATTGCCTTCATGGTCTTTCATTTTTATGCATATGAGTAATAATATACAAGCAAACATACATCAAAGCATTCAATTCAACTATCTAGATATTTCTCAAAATTATTATATTTTTATCATATTTATTAAATTGTCTCCTCATGTATCATATAAAATTTTCAATCATATTTTCAAAAATTTCATATAACTTTCAATCTTATTTTCAAAATTTTCATATAACTTCTCAACATATTTTTCATTAATCCATCATTTTTAAAATATAAATTCTTATATAATTAATATTCAACATACTATTTAATCCCTAATCAATAAATCTACCAATTATTATATATAACAGAAAATACATCATTAAATCATTATAATTCAACAATTTATTCAAATATCATAAATTCATATTTTTATTGGTCTCGAATACTAATAGTAAATCTAACTCACCACGCAGCACTTAAAGCTACCCGTGGATCACCTCCTTGCCTTTCCTGTTTATTTCATCAATTTCTTGAGTTTGCTGATCACTAACACGTAATCATAAACTTTCATAAATCTTACTATTTCATAACTTAATTCAAACAATATAATTATTTAGATATGAGTCTTATTGAAAATTTACCTCAAATATGATGAAATCTTACTATTATAATTGGATGATTGTACTATCTCTAATGTTAGAGAAATTTTTTTTTTTATAACTTTTTGCTAAGAAATTTGAATTGAAGAAAGAAAGAAACCAAATGGGATTTGGTAGAAAAATGAAGTCGCTCAGTTCAGAGACTTATAAGCTTTCAATTTTTTTCCCTTTCTCCACCGCTTCACCATTTAGATTTTTTTTCCTTCACCACTCTGAGACTATTTTTTTACCGCCGCTTCACGTGATGTCTATGACGTTTTTAAATATTATTTACATATTTACTATCGATTATTTACAATTCTACCATCATTTAAAATTTACTGTTTTGTCATTACATAAATATTGTTTTGCCATTACATAATTACAGTTTTACCATTTACCCTTTAATAATCAATTTTTCATCTTTTTTTCCTTACAAACATTTTATAAAAATTATAGAGAAATATAAAAAATTATATTTTCTTCCAATTTTTTTAATTATTTTTCTTCAAAATTCTTTCATTTCAACTTCAAATTTCAAAATGTTTTAGTACTTTTTAAAAAATTTCTAACTCTTTTCAACAAAATTTTCAATACTATCTTTCAAATATTATTTCAAATCAATACTAAATCTTTCATCAATGGATTATTTAATTCAATATAATATATGTAAAATTACTTCTTTACACTTATTTTATGAACACGAGTACTACATTTAGAAAGTAAATAATTTATATGATAAAGATTGTAATTAAAATGATAATTCTTCTATTAAGATTACTTCTAGTAATGTGTTTCTCATTGAGCTTTTTAGCTCACCCCTTTCTTTTACTAACCTTTCAAGAAAGCACCAGAAGGCATGTAGTTGAAGTTGAAGGGAGACCTTAGTAAGGTCATCGTCCATGGCATCCTCATCTTTTTGGTCTCTTTAGAAGTTTGAAATTTTGTCTTAGTTTAGTAATTGTAAAAGTGTACAAGGTAGGGGTAAATTGAGATAGTTTCTTTTTTACTAGTGTCCTTTTCGTAAAACATTAAGAACCGGTTTATTGTATCGAAAAGTCTCTTGTATGTTTGTATAAATTTGATTTGATTGGAAAAGAATGTTGTTTGAGTTGTATGTTTTATTTAGTTGCATCTTGAGTTAGGGTACTTAGTGCTGAAAGGTAATGAACTTGTTTCGAGTAAGGCTCACTTGGAATGGGTCGTTACAAAAAAATAATAATAATTAAAATTTAAATAAATTATTTTTCAACAAATTTTAATGCTTTTACTAACTCAATAGAGCATAATAATTATAATTTTATAAATATTAATACATATTTATATATAAATTATATGTTTATACTGTTGTATCTTGTAAGTGATTAATTAAATAGTTTTTAGTTATTACTAAACCAAATAATATGTATATATATTTATGAAGTGCAATGATATCATGACAATAACATTAACTTAGTGGTTAAAACTTGTATTTCTACTCGTTAGGGTATAAGTTTAAGTCTTCAATGGGGTGTATGCCCCGACCCTTGGGTCATAAAAAAACGTATGCTCTGGAGTAAAAGGTGTACGCCCAATGAAACTTCAATGGGGCATACGCCCCGACCGTTGGAGTATAAAAAATGCACGCCCTGTAATAAAAGGCGTACGCCCAACGAAAGACACCTAAAATTTTAATGCCCTTGAGCATTTTGCTCATGCCTCGGATGAGCTCAGAAAACGTTTTTCAAAATACTGATATAGACTTGGTGGTTTGATTCTAATGAATGTACTCATGGAGATGTTAATTAGATCAATTTATTAACATCTGGAAAACACTGAAAAAGTTGAACTTTAATTAGGACGAAATTATAAACCCAGAATTGAACCATTTTATTTTTTCTGCCTTTCATTTGTTTAGAAGATATTTTTTACTTCCATTAAAAAAGAAATATGCTTTCTACCTCTGAAAATAGGTTATTAGGGTGCCTAGATAAAAATCCCTTTCGTGTAGTCATGTTGGGGAAGTACTGTTCTTAACCACAGATGCAGGGGTTTGAAGGATGAAAAGAACAAAAAAAATGGTACCTTGATAAAAGAAAATAAGCAATTTCTTTTATTTATATAGTTTTTTGGTAAAACACATATTTTTATGGTACAATTTATATTTTTATAGTAAAATATATAATTTTTATGGTAAATTTATTTTTATCATCAAAAATTTAAATTTACCATAAAATATATAAGACAAATTAACTTACTTTTGGCACCACCTGTGTTACACTTTTTAAAAGCGCAACCATTTTTCTTTTGTTGAACTGGTTTCTCATGAAAAAGGAAAATTGTAAAATGGTTTCAAGTTGAAGGTCTTAACAAGTTAATTAACATGACAACAACTAATATAATATCCGTATGGATGCGAAGCAAGTATATGTTTGACCTATTTATTTTTGTGCTAATTAAACTTTTGATAATAAATCTATATTTTTAGTAGTAAAAATATAAACAATAAGTAATTTTTCATAAAAAAAATATGTGTTTGATCACAAAAAATATAAATGTTATCTTAAATGTATGTGTTTAATGACAAAATGTATAAACAAGATAAATTACCTAATTTTTTAACAAAGCACCTAACAATTAGAGTGCCAATGAACCAGACGTTCGCAATTGGCTAATCATTTATGCTCGTTTAGTTAGGTAATCAAACGAATTATATATATATATATATATATGAAAATTAATTTAATATTCGGTTGATAAATTAAAAACCGAACCTTAACAATGTGATGCTTGACTTAATTAGGTTCATGGACAAATTTGTTGGTGTGCTCGTTAAGGTGCTCTTTCGTTTGTTTACATGACTCGTTTATGAGATTATTTGTTCATTTATTTAAGGGAAGAATTGTTTATTTGTTCATTGTGCTATATTGAAAATTAAAGTTTGTTTATATTCGTTTGTAGGTTTGTTTGTCTAAGTCATTTGTTTAGTGTTCGGGCTATGTTCGTTTAAAATAAATGAACGACTACCAACGAAAATGCACAAACAGTTAAAAAAAAGTTAAAATGAATAAACACAAACATCTTAAAAGTTCAGTTTGTTAATAAACAAACACGAAGAAAGCTTTTGAGACCCATTTGATTTGTTTGCACCTACTAACAATCACCATGTTTGACGCATAACAAAATAAAAGAGGAGACTGGAAAATCTGAAAAATAAAAACATCAGTTATTATTTTCTAACAATTATTGAAAATATGGCTTCAATCCCAAGCACCTAATTATAACTTTTCTTACCATCTAAACTAAACAAAATTCTCAATCTTCACTGATTTAACTCAACTCCCTTAGCGCAGCAGTAACATTAATTTCCTTTCTTTTTTATCCCAATAAGAATGAACGAACTTAGCAGCAGGTGGAATCGCGACAACACGGGCACAATTATCCTTGAGTAGTGGAGGGAAGAAAGGATTCAATGGAAACATTTTAGGCCAACAATTGGCATGGATGGAAAGATATGTCTTGAAACAGGCAGGGCCAAGATTACCAAATTGAAAGCTGAAAATTGATCGATTCCAAACACACCCTTGAATGTTCATTAGAGAGCTCCAACATTGCATCACGTCTACTGGATCCCCTGGTGGAAACAGGCCTGGAAATGGTCGAATCTGGGGTGGTGCCTGCTGGGCTAGCCCAGGTTGTACAAAAATTGCAGTCCATGTGGCCACTACTAGCAGGAAACTTAACACCTGAGTTTGCCTGACATGATTATAGATTTATAGTAGCAAAATTGAACTTTTTTTAGTGGTACTAACTTAAATTAAGAGAAGTCCAATACTGGGTTGTATGCTTGAAAGAAGGAAGTGGGAATTTATAGAAGACTAATGAGGGTGAGAAAATTTAATGACTTGTATGAACCGTTGTTAAAACTTTACTCAGGTGACTCAGCCATAAATTTTGGGGATAATTTTCTCTTCAGTTTGTTGAATCCTTATTAAAACTTATTTATGTAGGCTAATTTCACTAAAATTCTCATATTAAATGCAGGTAAATAAAAAGGATTACTAACCGGTATGTAAAGGGCTACTAATTTCACTTTAAATTCTTATATTAAATGCACAGGATAAATGCATTTTAATATATTTTTAATTTTAAAAAATGTTAAGAAATTAAGTTTGTTTGGTATCGTTGTCGTTTTCCTTTTTTAATTTCATTTTAAAAAAAAATAAAAATGGTAACAAAAAAGCATGTCATTTTATTCTATATTATTGTTTCCAAACTAGTGAAATAAAATTGAAATTACAACAAAAAAACTCGTTCCACGGTTCTTGACAAACAAATGAAAACGAAAATATGGGGCATATTTGGGTAACAATTTTTTGTTTTCAGTCTTCGAAAACTGTTTTCGAAAATGAAAATTGAAAACAGTTTTCTGAAGAAAACATGTTTGGATAACTGTAACTCGAAAATTGTTTCCAAAACAGAAAAAAATGAAATGTTGTTTGGATAATTTTATTTTGAAAATTTTTTGATACCTTGTAATTATTTTTAGTTTTGAGTTTAAATTTAAAATCTATATTAATTTTATTTATCATATTTACTAAATACTTAAAAATAATAATTATTATTTTATTTACAAAATTTTAATATTTTTTATATATCATAGAAAAAGAATAAAACAGAAAAGTGAACACTAATTTTATGGTTATTTTTCAAAAACTATATCAAAAAACACCAATTTAAAATTTTCAAAAATTAGATTTTAAAAACTACTTTAAAAAATTACTTTTGAAAACTATTTATTATACATAAAAAAAAAAATTTTAAAAGCTCTATCTAAACATAACCACGAAGTTTCCGCCTCATTCCGTCTCGATCGTCTCCTGACCATGGTTCGACTGTTCATGTGGTAAATGTTTGCTTTTAGCCTTATTTTTACTTTTTATTCACTGAAATGTAAGGCGGCTTTGTTATTTGATATATTCTTTTTCTGGTTGGTACCCTGCTTGCATTTTGTGTGGGTAAGGCTCCTTGAGTATGGAAATGATTATATACAACTTTTGGGTTTTGTCCTTCATGATAATTGGTTGAAAATGAGTAAAGGTGTTGGAGTTTATGTTTCTATTATACTTTTTTTAAGGGTGTGCATGAGAATAATCTAATAGTGTATTTTTTACGTTTGGATATTTTAAAACATTTCATCTTGTTTGTTAATCGGTAATTTTTTTTCTTACTTGTCAATTAGTTGGTAATATTAATATTCATACTATAAAATTATATTTATTCTATTTTTAAGATTTTTATTATGTAGAGATGCACACATGCATTAAAACTATGTAATTTTAAAAAATGAAAACTAAAAACTAAAAACAATTTTATGTTGCCAAACATGTTCTTTTGTTTTCAATTTTTTTTTAAAAAAACTGGAAATAATTTTCATCCCAAACATGTTTTCTAGTTTCAAAATATCATAAAAAAAAACAAGAAACAGAAAAAAAAAATTGACAACGATAGCAAACGGCACCTAAGTTTATCATATCTATATTAGTGATGCATCATTCATTAAATAAATAATAAATTCAAAATGACTATAATTATTAAGATTGAACGGATAATTCTAGTAGATAAACTGAATAAATATAAATCCTCGAATAAAGAAAAATAATTCTTTAGAATCTCATAATTTAATTAAGATAAACAATCAAATTCATTTTTGTTTGTTATCACAAAATTACGCCAGTTAAAAGTGTCGTGTAACAGATATTGAAAATAAGATAACGTTAATATTTTATGACAAAAACACCACAAAAATTTATGAAAATATCTAAGTATCTTAATTGATCGACAATCTAATATATAGTCCAAATTAGTATGTTAATTTTTGAACGTTTGTTTGAATTAATCCACGTCTAAAAGGTTATATACCCATGCTATGCACCATTTTGTTAAGAATTAAGAATAGTATAGTTGATTTATTGTTGGAAATATTATTGCAATGGATAATATTGTTAATTATTATAAAGCAAACTAAAATCAATTATATTGAAAATTGTATAAAGAACAAAGTTTGTAACATATTAAATTTAGAATCAGAGACAAAATATAACAATGATGTTGCAACAATGCAAATAAGTTTCAACATTTAATACACAAAATTTTCCCTCTATCTAGACTTTTGTTTATATATTTGAATAGATATTTAATTGCTCTAGATTTGTTGCATCATTAGACAACCATAACTCTATTTTTTAGAAACATCATATATACTATCGAGCCTAACGCTTCCCTTTTCAACAAATCTATTGTATTCTTCATTCTTCATTCATCTTTGTTTTATTTCCCCTACAAAGCAATTCGTCAGAGTTAAGGATTGATTATAAAATTTAAAACATCATATTTAAAAATAGATTAATATTACCTCGTAATTTTGCTATTAGTATGAATAATCTCTAAGAATTTACAATTAACAATCCATTTCAATATAATTAAAGTACGTATATTTGGTATCAAAATCAACTCAAACTTCAAACTTCAATATATATATATAAACATGACTATAAAAAATTAAAAGAAAATAACTAAGAAACGTTTCTTCTAGCTAGTTGCTCTGCAAAGAAATGAAAATATGAAAACAATGAAAGAAAAAGTCAAAATTTAAATGGAACAAAAGGCATATTAACTATTGATATAAGAATATTTTGTTTTCGATAATTATCAATATAAGAAACTTATTATTTGGAGGTAACATGAGACAAGGCTGAATTTTCTTTAGATAATAATAAGGCAAATTTAAATTGATCTAAGTATTGATTACTTAATGAGATAAGAATAACAATTATATGTATAGAAAGAAATCTACATGCATAAAAACAAAGATAAAATTATCTTTTTTTTTAAAATTTTTTTATACTTGGATCATGTAAGCTAGATTCATGGTGCTTTTCATTTGAAAATTGAAACTTTGGATTTATTTTGTAACGACCTATCCCAAGTGGGCCCTACTCGGAATGGCTCCATTACCTTTGAGCATTGAGCACCTTGACTAAAGATGCAAACATACAAATTAAAAAATAATCCTTTCAAACAATTACAATTTTATATAAGCATAAAATTCTCAATACAATAAACTTTTTAATACCAAAAACTAACTCTCAAGGTTTTACAAGAGACACAAAGAAAATGAAAACTTTCTCAAATATTTCTAACTTATACGCTTTTACAATTACTAAATTGAAACAAAACTTAAACTCCCAAAGAGACCCAAACAATGAGGATGTCATGGACGATGACCTTACTAAGGTCTTCCATCAACTTTTACCACAAATCTTTCGGTGATTTCCTGAAATGTTAGTGAAAAAGAAGGGGTGAGCTAAAAAGCTCAGAGAGTAAACAGCTTACTAAAAGTAATCATTTTAGGAGAATACTTCTTAAATTTAAAGCCTTATCATATAAGTCATAATGTAGATATAGGTATGAAACAACTCTATCATTTAAAAAAATCTTCATTAAATAGTCCATTCTTTGTTAAATTGAAAATTTATAATTTTGAGCACAAAATTTCGGATACTTCTATTACTATTATTCATGGAAGATAACAAACATTTCAAGGAGTTTTACATATATTTTAAGTCATTACATAAAACATAATCTTACCGTATCATACATATCATTGGCATAAACTATTTATTTATAACGTTCATATCAATATATATATTTATCACATCATAAGCAATTATCATTCACACGTCTTTCACAAATAAATCACATTGTATGCCTTTCATAGGCCAATAGATCAAGTATACCCCTCATGGGTCAAATACAAAATATTACCTTCATGGTCAAACACAATTTATTCCCTTCATAGGTCAAATACAACTTATATGTATTTTGGGAGACTTTAATAGATTTCATTTTAGTATGACAGTAATTCCCTTTTTAATTCAATACAAATCACATGTCTTCATTGGAGAAATGAACCCATCAATTCTTCAATAACCAAACATATCATTTAATATATGAGATATGATGCAATGCAAGTTTGCTTCTTTAATCACTTCAAGGCCTTTGCCCCTTCATTGGGCTAATCATAAACTACAGGAATGTCTCCCATCATAAATAATTCAGATCCCCTCCTCACTCCTTAGTGTGTGGGGTCCTTACTTCTCAAAAACTAGGATCACTTCCCTACCTTTTACCGGATGGAGTCCTATCATTTAAACAACTAGGATCCCCTCTCTACTTCTTACCGGGTAAGGTCCCAATATTTAAACAACTAGGATCCCATCCTTACCCTTTACCGGGAGAGGTCCCAATATTTCATGATTTTTCTATTCATTTCACACCATCAAGATATCAACAAGAAATCATAACATGTCCAATATATTCACAACATTATAATTTCCCAAGTAAAAGTACAATAAATCATTCACATCTCAAAATCTTTAAACGTATATATTCCACCATACCAGTCTTATTTATATTCATTTATTAATCTTTTTGTCCTTTGTCTATTGTAACGACCCATCCCGAGTGGGCTCTATTTGGAACGGCTCTATTACCTTTCATCCTGAGCACTCTGACTCATCATGTAATCATACTTAAAGCATACAAATCAAACCACATTCTTTAGCAATCAAATTAATTCTATACAAACACCAAACTTTAAATACATGAAATTTTCGATACAACAAGTTGATTTTTAAAACTTTATGAAAAGACATCCTACAAGAGACTATTTCAAATACCGCCTAATTGTACACTTTTAAAACTATTAGAATGAGAAATAAAATTTGAAACTCTCAAGAGACTCAAGAATTGAGGATGTCGTGGACGAGAACCTTACTAAGGTTTCCCTTCGACTTCAAAATAAACGTCCTCCTAAGCTTCCTTGAAAGGTTAATGACATAAAAGGGTGAGCTAAAAAGCTCAATGAATAAACATTTTACTAAAGGTAGTTGTCTCGAGGGAAAATCCTCTTAAGATTTTAAACCTTATATATACACACACACACACACACACACACACACACAAACATATATATATATATACACATACACACACACACACACATATACATACATACATACATACTTACATATACACATACATACACAAACATATATACATACATACATACATACATACATACATATATATATATACATATATATATATATATATACATACATATATATATATATAGATTATAATTTATAATCGTAAAATATTGACACACACATTTGGGTACTTCGATAATATGAGCACGGTGATAACCACTATCATAATGGATTATTCATAATTTTAATTAATCACGCATAACAATCTGTAACAACCCATCCCAAGTGAGCCCCACTCAGAATGACTCAATTACCTTTAAGCACTGAGTGCTCTAACTCAAGATGTAACCAAACAAAATGTATAGGTCAACAATGTTCTTTTAGACATTCACAATTTTTCAATAGAAAAAAAAATATACATACTTAAATAATTTTACAATACAAGAGAGTTAAAGATTTTACAACGACTAAACGAAAACCAAGTGCTTAGACTCTTAACAAAAACCAAATGACGAGGAGGTCGTAGCTGAAAGCCTTAATTAGGATTTCCATCAACTTTGACTATCAAACTCTCAGTATTTCTTGAAATGTTAGAAAATAAAAGGGGTTATAGACCGAGGTTTCAACCCAAGAGGGGGGTGAATTGGGTTTTTAAAACTTTTGCTAATTAAACACAAGTTTATAAAAACAGATAACAGATAACAAATAACACCACAAGCATATAAACAAGTAATATGTGCTGTAAATAAAGAGTTTAAGGAATAGAGGATGCAAACTTAGTTTATAGTGGTTCGACAATATTGGATTCGTTCCGACTCTACGTCCACTCTCTTCAAGGAACCTCCATGAAGTAATCCACTAAGAAACTTAGTCGTGCAACTTCACGGGTGTTGCACAAACCTTACAATCCCTTCCTCTTAGAAGCAAACCCCTTCCTCTCAGAAGCAAACCCCTTCCTCTCGGAAGCAAATCCCTTTACAATAAATGTTGTAAAGTAAATGGTAGAGAGACAACAATGAAAGCTTATACAACTGGATATTTTCTCTCTCAAAAGCTTATAACTTGATAATGGAGTTTTTGGCTCAAGAAGAAGAGAATAAAGATTCTGCTTTAACCCTTTGTTGTAGAATGTTTCTATTCTTTTTAAATGACCTTTGAAGCTCTATTTATAGTGTCTTGAAGTCTTCTAGCCGTTGGAGACAAAATAGAGCCGTTAGAGACAAGTTTAAATTCAAAAATATAGCTGTTGTAACGTGCCCAGTCAACTGTCCACTTATGGCAGTCAAATGTCCTTTATAACTGATGTGAAAATTGACTTTTCGAGCACATAGTCGACTGGTACTATTCACCCAGTCGACTGGTACTATTCACCCAGTCGACTGGGTCAATATTTATGCGCAGCTACAGTGTTTTCAGGATGAATAGTATTTTCAGCATAAATTTTCTTCATATTTCTTTATTCTTTTTGGATTTTTAAGTTCCAAAAAATCTCCTAATTGAATCAAACTTTCTTGCACACTAAACACACGAGTTAAAAACTTCAAAAGTGTTTTGTTATCATAAAAATTAATCTAATTAATTTCTTGATTGAGGTATTTTTGATGATGACAAAACATATTACAAATTTAAGGATAATGTGTGTGCAAGATATATGAAGAATGATATATTACAAATGTTCAAGTAATTTTCTATGTCAACATAAATTCTTCTTAAGTTCAATTAGAGCATGTTAAGTATTGAGCCCAAAGAATTTATTTGCATTTAATAAAATCACGTGGAGATTTTATATCTTCGATTAATTAAGGCTATATAATAAAATGCAATGCAAATTTAATTAGCTCATAAAAATTGAAATGCTTATAAAGTGTATCTTAGGATTCAAACCTATAATTTATCCTTTTTGTCTTTGAAGTTGCATTTAAATTATTCTCCTTGAATTTGGTCTTTTGGAGAGCTTATTGAATTTTGAGATCATCAACTTTGATTTACCAATTTCTACAATCTTGATCTCCTTTGATGCATAAGCACTATTAACGATCTGTATCGCTTAAGTAATATTCATTAGTGCTTAATTAAGATTTTTATCACTATCAAAATTATTTGGGGTCAACAATCTCCCTCTTTTTGATGGTGACAAAAATCTTAATTAGAGATTAAAGAAGATAAATTGAAAGGAAATAAAAATCTGACATAGTCTCCTTGTATTTCTATTTATTGACCTCTTGCAGAAAATCAACCACAATAGAAATACTTTCCAAAGCAATTTATCTCAATTTCAATCTTCCTTCAATAGATGCATATATATTAATGCATTTTCCATATGAGTTCAAGATATGTTAAGTCAAGAATAATTCTAATAAGATCTCTAATTTTCTTATTTTTCTCCCCTTTTTTGTGATCATAAAAAAGGTGGATTTCAAAGAAGAGCTCCTCCTCAGAATATACTATTGAAAATATTTTGATGAAACATATTGAGAAAAGAATCATTTTACTAGATATTAAGAAATATAAAGCTTTTGAAAGAGTTGGGTTCAAAGAGACTTAATTGCTAAATTTTATAAAAAATAGGACAAGATTTCTTTTATTTTTCCAATATTTCCTTTTGCACATAGAGATAAAATAAGTGTAGCCAACTTCCCACAAAAGAATGAATTCAAGCCCCACATGATCTAAAATAATTCTTAAGCATTATAAATCTTCAATATTCAAAATAACCTCAATGCTTAGAGTAACTTACACTTAATCAATAAAGGGCAAGAGTTTGAACTCATTGCTTGATTTACCAATAGGTCGAAAATAGATAAAATTCTCAAGATATAATATCTAAATTTAAAACATATCAAAAAGAGTTTTTCAAGTATTTAAACTCATTTGAGTAAAATAATTTTACCAAAGGTTTTCTCTTTTACCAATAAATCAGATTTTCTCCCCTTTTCAAAAAGTCTAAAGTAATTATTTTTAACTTTTAAGTGAAAAAAAAAATTGGATAAAACTTAACAAGTCTTATTGGTAGTTGATTGATTGAATAATCAAGACAGAGAGCTCATCAAACTACTCAAAAAGATGTTCAAATTGGAAAGATCTATAAGTACTTAAAAAAATGTTACTTCCCCTGAATATATGTACCGAAATATAATTTTCAATTATCAATCAAAGATCATTTTCATGGTATGTTAGATTCAATAAATAGATGATTATCAATTCAATGCAAAGATAATCATTATTTTCAAACTCAAGCATATATAATATAAAGTTTTATATTTAGCTCATGCTTGATAAGTAAATAACACAAAAGTAATTCTCAAATCTAAATTCAAGCTCATCACTTGATTTATCCAATGCCAAATCAAAGAGAATTTATCAAAGTTATATTTAAAAAATAAAGGAGTATGAGATAGAGATTTGTACCATATTTTCTCCTTTAATATATGTTATTAGCATAAATGTCTTAATAATCTTCTCCTTGCTATTTTTCCTTAAAAATCAATTAAGGTTTGAGTATTAAATGGGCAGTGAGTTACCAATCGACTGGATTGACTCAACTAGTCGACTGGGTAACTGGACAGAGAGATACTAGTCAACTGGACCAATTTACTAGTCGACTGGTTCTTTCACAACACATAAAATTTTGAGCTCTCACTTAGAATTTTAGCAAGAAATGATTTATATATGCCATCTTGAGAGATATATCAAATATGTCATCTTGAGAGTTAATACTCATTCACTAGATGTCAAATATGCATATGATGAAATGTAGATGCAATCAAACATACAGTTTATCATAATCTAATAATCCCATTAACAGTCTAATTCTACAGAAGCTAGCTTCATTCAAAGGCTTAGTAAGACTGTCAGCTATTTAATCTTTTGGATGTATAAATTCTAGTCTTATATCACCTTTTTGAGCATGGTCTCTTAAGAAATGATGTCTAATTTCTACGTGTTTGGTTATAGAGTGCTGAATAGGGTTTTCGGATAAGTTGATAGCATTGGTATTATTGCATTATATTAGGATACTTTTAAAGTTCATGTCATAGTCTTCTAGCTGTTGTTTCATCCACAATACTTGGGCACAACAACTTTCAGCTGCAACATATTCCACTTTGGCGGTTGATAGTGCAACGGAGTTTTGTTTCTTGGAAAGCCAAGAGGTTAACATTGCACCTAAGAATTGGCATGTTCCACTTGTGCTTTTTCTATCTAACCTACATCCAGTAAAGTTAGCATCTGAATATCCTACAAGTTCAAAAGATGAATCTCTAGAGTACCATAATCCTAGGGTTTGAGTTCCTTGTAGATATCTAAGAATTCTTTTTACTGCAATTACATGTGATTCCTTTGGATTAGGTTGAAATCTAGCACACATGCATACACTGAACATTTTATCAGGTCTACTTGTAGTTAAATAAAGTAAAGCTCCTATCATGCTTCTATAATATTTAGTATCTACACATTTACCTCCTTCATCAAGATCAAGTTTTGTTGAGGTGCTCATGGGTGTACCAAGTGACTTTGAGCTTTCCATCCTGAACCTCTTTAGTAAGTCCTTAGTGTACTTTGATTGATTGATGAAGATGCCTCCTTTCAATTGTTTGATTTGAAGTCCAAGGAAGTAGGTAAGCTCTCCCATCATGCTCATTTCAAATTCACCTTGCATGCACTTGGCAAACTCTTGACACATAGATTCATTAGTAGCACCAAAAATAATATCATCAACATATATTTGGACTAGTAGAGTGTCATTTATGTGAGTTTTTGTGAAGAAGGTTGTGTCTACTTTGCCTCTTACAAATTTATTGTCAATCAAAAATTTACTTAGTCTTTCATACCATGCTCTTGGAGCTTGCTTTAACCCATATAGAGCTTTAGAAAGCTTGTAGACATTATTTGAAAGACTAGGATTCTCAAATCCAAGAGGTTGCTCAACATAAACCTATTCCTCTATAAAGCCATTTAAGAAAGCACTCTTTACATCCATTTGAAATAATTTAAACTTATTAAAGCATGCAAAGGCTAATAACATTCAAATAGCTTCTAATCTAGCTATGGGAGCATAGGTCTCATCAAAGTCTATTCCTTCTTCTTAATTATATCCCTTAGCAACTAGTCTAACCTTATTTCTAGTCACTATTCCATTTTCATCCATCTTATTTCTAAATACCCATTTAGTTCCAATTATTGTATGATTCTTAGGTCTAGGAACTAGATTCCAAACATTGTTTCTTTCAAATTGATTTATTTCTTCTTGCATGGAATTTATCCAATCATTATCTTTTTCGGCTTCAATAAATGTCTTAGGTTCAATTTGAGACAAATAAGCTACATAATTGCAAATATTTCTAATAGAGGAATGAGTTCTTACCCCTTGTGAAGGATCACCAATCACCTGATCAATCGGATGATAATTTACATACCTCCAATCTTTGGGAAGACTATCCTCTTGTCGGCTTGTAAATAGTTGGTCCAATTTGAAAGTTTCCATCTCTTCATTTGTTTGAGGTAGACTCTCCTTTGGGTCAACAATGGGAGTAGGTGTTTTTGTTCTTAGAATAAAATTTGCATCATCATTAAAAGAAACTTCTCTACTACTAATTGGGATAGATTCATCAAGAGTTACATGTACAGATTCTTCTACCACTAGAGTTTTCTTGTTGAAGACTCTATAAGCCTTGCTAGAGATTGCATATACTAAGAATATCCCCTCATCCGTCATGTGCTTTGAACATCCACTATCAAGGTAGCAATAGTTACCTTTCTCTTTGGTGTGAAGACATATCTACATCACACAAGGATACACGATTGCACTTTTAGGTACCCAAACTTTCTTGGGTCCTTTGGGGTTAGTCCTAGAACATATGATTCCTTTTGGGACCCATACTTTCTTAACAACATATGGTGTTCTATAGACATGTTGATGATGCACAATCCTAGGATAATAGTTATGTGCAGTGTGCAAGTTTTGATTATACATATTGTTTCTAGGATGCACATGATGGTTATTCCTAGGATGTGTATAAGCATTTCTTGAATGAGCATACATATAAGCATGAGTATTTCTAGGATACTTCATTCTTGTATATAGATTAGAATTAGTATTTCTAGACCTACTAGCATTCATTTAGGGAATGCTTTTGACCATGCTAGTGGTCTTTGAAGTAGAGGCTTCATTCACACATTATGCTTTCATGAATAAGCTCTCTTTTGATTTTTGCTTGCCAAATGGAGAATAACCTAACCCAGATTTTCCTCCATTTAATCTTTGGCAAGATAACAATTCATCTAGCTTTTCTTTTCCAAGCATAAGTTTAGATATTGTGCCATTCAATTCTATTATCTTCTTCTTTAAGTTTTCATTTTCATCTTTAAGAAAATCTTGAGAAGAATCATAAAACAATGAAGATATTTTATCTTTTTCTTCTTTTAGGCCTACCATCTCTTTAGAAAGAGATGACACCTCTTTTTTAAGAATGGTGTTCCTAGAATCGAATTTCTTCAATTCTTCATATATTTCATTTATGTCTTCTATCAATTCTTCACTACTACTAACAATGTTATTTTTTTGAAGAGGAAGAAGTCGATACCTCGTTTTCGTCGTCAATTGTCATAAGACATAGGTTGGCAATTTTCTCACATCCAATCTCTTTATTTGAGGAGTCTTCTTCTTCATCATCACCATCACGATTAACATCTTCAATTTCCATAAGAGGTAAGGATGTGGTGGAACCATCAAATTTGTAATCTAAGTAGCTTTCATGCTTCTTGAGGGATTCCACAAGCTCTTCTAAGCTTTCGCTTGTAGATGCTTTGTCAAAATAATTTTCCATTGATTTGACAAAGTCCTAAGAACATTCTCACAAGTTCAAGGTTAGAATAAATTTTACACATGAAGGATAAAATTTAAACAAGTATGGTAAAATGAGTTTGCAAATCACAAATTGATTCATTTTTATTCATTTTAAAATGCTCTAAGTCATGAACAAAGTTTTTCAATTTGAAATTCTTTTCTTGTTCATTTCCTCCATGTATTATCTCTAATAAATCCCAAATTTCTTTTGTGGCCTTACATGAGGAAATTTGATCAACTTTGTTTTGATCAAGAGAACTATAAAACATGTTTATAACTTAAGCATTTAGTTGAATGAATTTACAATCATTTGCATCAAAATCATTTTCATTTTCAAGAATGAAATACCAAGCATAATAATCATAAGCTTGAATAAAAATCTTCATTTGAGCTTTCCAATGGGTGAAATTTGTTCCATGGAGAAGAGGAGGACTAGTAGGATCTCTTCCTTCCAAAAATATACTTGCTATAGGATTAACTCTAGGATGTTAAGCCTAAAATAAGAGCACCTTGCACTGATACCAATTGTAGACTGAGGTTTCAACCCAAGAGGGGGGTGAATTGGATTTTTAAAACTTTTGCTAATTAAACACAAGTTTATAAAAACAGATAATAGATAACAGATAACACCATAAGTATATAAACAAGTGATATGTGCTGTAAATAAAGAGTTTAAGGAATAGAGGATGCAAACTCAGTTTATAGTGGTTCGGCAATATCGGATTCGTTCTGACCCTACGTCCACTCTCTTCAAGGAACCTCTTTGAAGTAATCCACTAAGAAACTTAGTCGTGCAACTTCACGGGTGTTGCAAAAACCTTACTCCCTTCCTCTCGAAAGCAAACCCCTTCCTCTCGAAAGTAAATCCCTTCCTCTCGAAAGCAAATCCTTTTACAATAAATGCTATAAACTAAATGGTAGAGAGACAACAATGAAAGCTTATACAACTGGATATTTTCTCTCTCAAAAGCTTATAGCTTGATAATGGAGTTTTTGGCTCAAGAAGAAGAGAATAAAGATTTTTCTTTAATCCTTTGTTGTAGAATGTTTCTCTTCTATTCAAATGACCTTTGAAGCTCTATTTATAGCGTCTTGAAGTCTTCTAGCCGTTGGAGACAAAATAGAGCCGTTACAGACAAGTTTAAATTAAAAAATATAGCTATTGTAACTGTTGGTATTTGTCTAAGGGTTAAAAATGGTTAAGGTTTAAACAAGGTTGGAAGAATAAATTTTAGCATGTTAAAGGAGTACACACAAGTGTGCGCATCACTTTGGGTGTGTGTGCACACCTCTATTCAGTAAGTCAAAGAAGTGTGCACAGCATAAGGAGGTCTAGCTTCAGTGTGCGCCGCAACCTTGCTCCTTCCAGGCCACGGTGCCCAGCAAGGAGGAAGTCCTGGTGGAGGGCAGCACCGCACCTCTCCCTCACGAAGGCTGCGGCGCCCAGAAAGTGGTGAAAAGGGTGTTTTGCCTAGCGCCGCAGCATGCCCTGTTCAGTGCCTAGGCGCTAGGCACACATATTCCACTTGATTCAGCCTCTTGTGAAGTGCATGGGTGCAAGGATAAAATGTAAAACATCACTTAGGATTGATGGAGGGCCATGGTTGAGTGGTCATCAAGATCTAAGGGTGGAGATTGACTCTTAAGATTGGACAAGATATTGGTGCACTATATAAAGGGTCACCTAACTTTATTCTCATTAACATTGTGACATAATTTGAGATCAATTGTAAAAGAGTGATAGACATACAAGAAAGAATTGTGTGAGAGTGCAAACACACAAAACATAAGAGGGACTCATTGTAGTGAGGCTGGTTGTAAAGAGAGAGGAGTATAGATTAGATAGAGAGCATTGTAATAGTTCTTATCATCTTCTTTCTTCTCTTCTTGGTTTCTTCAAGAACTTGAGGTTTCTTGAAAAGGGTTTCTGGATTGTAAAGAACCATTGATTTAGTGCAGAGAGTTCAGAAGAACTCACGGGGACGTAGGCTATTGCCGAACCTCGATAACAAATCGATTATCTTCTTTCCTTTCTTGTTTTCGCTGGCTGTTTCAATTCATTACAAGTCATTCTAGACTTGGGTGTTTGGAAGATCACCACCTTGGCATCTTGTCAAGGTGATTTCCAATAGTGGTATCAAAGTTGGAAGAGATACCACCAACAGTGGTATTAGAGCTTGCACAGTTGGGTGTCGGAGCAAGAACAAGAAGGTGACGAAGTCAAGACTCCAAGAATCAAAGATCAAATCCTTGGGTGATTCAAGAATGGAGTAAAGATCAAGATCAGATTGTGTTCTTGAGAGTGATTCAAGAATGGTGTTAAAATCCATCTTCGATCGTGTTCTTGAGGTTACAGAAAGCATTTGTGGGTATTGCATAAATCAGGGATTTTCTCCGCATAAATGGCTTCAAATTTCGTTGTTAAGAAGTTTGATGGAAATGGGGATTTTACCCTTTGGAAGTGAAAGATCAAGGCAGTTCTTATGCAACAGAAAGTGGACTTGGTTATTGGAGAAGATGATGCTTTTCCAGCAAGTATCACGGAGGACCAGCAAGTTAAGATGAAAAAAATGGCTTACAGAACCATTTTCTTGCACTTGTCGGATAGTATCACAAGGGAGTGCGGAGACTCGGAAGATCCTGCTGTCATATGGAAGAAATTAGATGAGTTGTTTCTTACCAAAACTCTCCCTAACAAAATTTATCTTCTTAAAAGAATCTTTGCTTTTAAAATGGATCCTAATAAGGAGTTGTAAGATAATCTTGATGTCTTTAATAAGCTAGTTCAAGATTTGGCTAGTTGTAGTATTAAATTCCCAGATGAACAATTGGCTGTTATTTTGTTAAATTCTCTTTCTGATTGTTTTGATAATCTGATTAATGCTATTGAGTATGGAAGAGATACTTTAACCAAAGAGATTGTGATCAATGCCATAAGGGCACATGATTTCAAAGCCAAGATGAGGGAAGCATCAAGTGGAGAAGGGCTATTCATTAGAGGAAGGCCAGCAACTTGGAATGGCAGTAGCACTCATGGCAACTACCGGGAGAAATCAAGAGGTAGAGGGCAGAGCCATAAAAGATCTCATTCTAAGACAAGACTTGGAGGAAAGAGGTGCTTCTACTGCAACAAGGAGGGCTATTTCAGAAAAGATTGCAAGAAGAAGATGTGGGATGAAAGAGAAGGAAGCCATACCAAGAATGGAGAGGCTTTGGTTGCCAAAGAACAGCAAGATGATGTTCTGGTTGTGTGCTCAAATGTGAGTAGGAGGCAAGGCAGCGAAAAGTGGATCTTGGATACCGGGTGCACTTATCACATATGTTCTCACAAGGAATGGTTCAAGAATTTCCAAGAAACCAATGATGGAAAGGTCTTCTTGGGGAGTGACACTTCTTGCCAAGTGAGGGGGATTGGAGACATCCAGTTGAGGATGTTTGATGGAGTCATAAGGCTGCTGTGAAATGTGAGGTATCTTCCAGATTTGAAGAGGAATTTGATCTCATTTGGGGCAGCTGGATTCCTTGGGGTATTCATGCAAAGTAGAGAGAGGAAAGATCAAGGTGGCCAAGGGATCTTTGGTAGTGATCAAAGCAGCATTAAAGGATGGACTCTATGAGATGATTGGTGAGACAGAAATCAAAGATCAAGCAGCAAGCTTGATGGCTGAGATGGATAAGGCAGCCCTTTGGCACACTCACTTGAGACACATGAGCGAAAAGGGCCTGCAAGTTCTTAGCAAGGATGGCCTACTCGGTGGAGACAAAGTAGAGAAACTTGATTTCTGCGAATGTTGCGTTCTTGGGAAGCAACACCGGGTCAGTTTCAACACCGAAGTGCACAAGTCTAAGGGGATTCTTGACTACATTCATTCGGACCTTTGTTAACTAGAAAGGACACCAACACAGGGAGGTAACTTTTAATTTCTGTCTTTAATTGATGATTATTCAAGAAAAGTGTGGGTTTATTTGCTTAGAAATATATCATATGCATTGAATAAATTTTTTGTGTGGAAAAAGTTGCTGGAGACTCAAACCGGTAGGGTAGTTAAGGCTTTACGAACTGATAATGGCTTAGAATTTTGTAATAAGGATTTTGATAAATTCTATGAATTAAATGGCATTCTAAGATATAGAACGGTTGTAAAAACACCTCAGCAAAATGGAGTTGTTGAGAGGATGAATAGAACCCTTATGGAAAAGGTTAGGTCCATGTTAATTGGGTCCGGTTTACCAAAATATTTTTGGGGAGAAGCTGTGGCTACTGCTGCATACTTGGTAAATAGATCACCCTCTAGAGCTTTAGAGCTTAAGACTCCCATGGAGATGTGGAGTGGAAAACCCCTTGAGTTAGACAACCTTAAGACTTTTGGGTGTGCTGCATATGCACAACAAAAGGATGATAGACTTAGCCCAGGATCTAGAAAATATGTGTTTCTAGGATATGGGGAAGGGGCTAAAGGGTATAGGTTGTGGTCCTTAGAACAAGAAGGATTGAGACTCATAGTAAGTAGGGATGTTATTTTTAATGAATTATTATTTCCCTACTTGGAGAAAACTAACCCTGCAGGGGTTAGTGAGCAAACTAGTTCGGTATTTGTGGAGCATAGCATCAAGAAGAATTCGGTTCAGGTAGAGCAAGGAAGGCAAGAGGGTTCGGAACAGGTAGAGCCCATTGATGAATGCCAAGCTCAAGACACTCATGAGGAGGTTGAACTGAAAGAGGATGATGCAGGGATTCAGAAGGACTATCCTCACAAGAGACCGGGAAAGAAGGCTGGTCGGACCACCTTCAAGATATGGTTTTGCGGATGCTGTGGATGCAGCATCTCTTTGGACAGAAGGAGAGATGAGTGAACAAGAGACTTACATTGAAGCCATAGGATGTAAGGATTTGCCAAGATGGAAGCTAGCTATGGAGGAAGAAATGGATTCTTTGGGGAAGAACAACTTCTGGGAATTGGTGCACATTCCGGGAAAACAGAGAGTTGTGGATTGTAAGTGGACTTACAAGATCAAAGAAGGGTACCCTCTAGGAGATGAAGTCCGGAACAAGGCTAGGCTGGTGGCGAAAGGGTTCACGTAAAGGAAAGGCATGGATTTCACAGAAACCTTCTCACCTAGATATAAGGTGGATGAAGTGGTGATTATCCTCATCTATGCCAATGATATGCTGTTGGTTCGGGACAACAGGGAGATGATGAAAAGGTTTACATCTCAACTCAGTAAGGAGTTCAAGATGAAGGATCTCAACCTTACACAAAAGATCCTTGGTATGAGAAGAATTCGGGAAAGGGAGAGAAACGGGTTGAAAGTTTCTCGGTCTTCTATGGAAGATGGTAAACCAGTGAAGGTTCCCCTTGCTGGTCATTTCAAGTTCTCCAGCGAACAATGTCCTGGAATAGATGAGGAGAAGAAGGAAATGGTAAAGGTCCCTTACTCTAGTGCAGTTGGACCAGTCATGTCCATGATGGTAAGCACTAGACCCGACATTTCTTAGGCAATGGGTGTTTTCAGCAGATGTGTGAGTAATCCCAGAAAAGAGCTTTGGCTTGGGATGAAGTGGTTGCTGAGGTATTTGAAGGCTCGACTGCAGCCAGTGGTAGCACTCTCAACAACCAAGGCTGAGTACATAGTGTCTACGGAAGCTATTAATGAGGCTATGTGGTGTAAAGGGTTGTTGGAAGAGTTAAAGGTCTTGGAAGAGCAGGTGGTGGTGTATTCAGATAGTCATAGTGCATTGCACTTGTGTAAAAATCCAGTGTTCCATGAGAGGACAAAGCACATAGATGTTCGGTATCATTACATTCCGAAAAATGGTATAAAAGGATGCATTCATGTTGATAAGAAGGCCACATAAGAAAGTTTTATAGATTTAGGTACCAAAGTTCTACCTCTAAGAAGGTTCAATCATTGCCTTGAACTTCTTAGGATTGGAGTCGGTTGATTAATGACTCAAGATGAGTTTGGATCCTGAAGTTCTCTGCACAATGGTTCGGGTTTAAACACTTAGACAAAGTTAGAGATTGTTTGTATTTGTCTAAGGTTTAAACATGATTAAGTTTTAAACAAGGTTGGAAGAATAAATTTCAGCATGTTAAAGGAGTGCACACAAGTGTACGCATCACTTTGGGTGTGTGTGCACACCTCTATTCAGCAAGTCAAAGAAGTGCGCACAACATCAGGAGGTCTAGCTTCAGTGTGCGCCACAGCCCTACTCTTTCCAAGATATGGCACCCAGCAAGGAGGAAGTCCTGGTGGAGGGTAGTGCCGCACCTCTCCCTCACCAAGGTTGTGGCGCCCAGAAAGTGGTGAAAAGGGTGTTTTGCCTAGCGCCGCAGCATGCCCTGTTTAGTGCCTAGGCGCTAGGCACACATATTCCACTTGATTTAGCCTCTTGTTAACTGCGTGGGTGCAAGGATAAAACACACAACATCACTTAGGATTGATGGAGGGCCATGGTTGAGTGGTCATCAAGATCTAAGGGTGGAGACTGACTCTCAAGATTGGACAAGAAGTTGGTGCACTATCTAAAGGGTCACCTAGCTTTATTCTCATTAACATTGTGACATAATTTGAGATCAATTGTAAAAGAGTGACAGACATACAATAGAGAATTGTGTGAGAGTGCGAAGACACAAAACACAAGAGGGACTCATTGTAGTGAGGCTGGTTGTAAAGAGAGAGGAGTATAGATTAGATAGAGAGCATTGTAATAGTTCTTATCATCTTTTTTCTTCTCTTCTTGGTTTCTTCAAGAACTTGAGGTTTCTTGAAGAGAGTTGCTGGATTGTAAAGAACCATTGATTTAGTGCAGAGAGTTCAGTGGAACTCACGGGGACGTAGGCTATTGCCGAACCTCAATAACAAATCGTTTGTCTTCTTTTCTTTCTTGCTTTTGCTGGCTGTTTCATTTCATTACAAGTCATTCTAGACTTGGGTGTTTGGAAGATCACCACCTGGGCATCTTGACAAGGTGATTTCCAACAGTAACGTGCCCAGTCGACTGTCCACTTATGGCAGTCGACTGTCCTTTATAACTGATGTGAAAACTGACTTTTTGAGCACCCAACCGAGTGGGTCAGTATTTATTCACTGCTACAATGTTTTCAGGATGAACAGTATTTTCAGCATCAATTTTCTTCATATTTCTTTATTCTTTTTTTATTTTTGAGTTTCAAAAAATCTCCTAATTGAATCAAACTTTCTTGCACATTAAACACACGAGTTAAAAACTTCAAAAGTGTTTTGTTATCATCAAAATTAATCTAATCAATTTCTTGATTAAGGCATTTTTGATGATGACAAAACATATTACAAATTTAAGCATAATGTGTGTGCAAGATATATGAAGAATGATATATTACAAATGCTCAAGTAATTTTCTATGTCAACATAAATTCTTCTTAAGTTCAATTAGAGCATGTTAAGTATTGAGCCCAAAGAATTTATTTGCATTTAATAAAATCACGTGGAGATTTTATATCTTCAATTAATTAAGGCTATATAATAAAATGCAATGCAAATTTAATTAGCTCATAAAAATTGAAATGCTTACAAAGTGTATCTTAGGATTCGAGATCATCAACTTTTGGATTATATACATACATAAATCCTTAATCCTCAAAAGAAGAGTTACACTATTAAGATCCTAACTAAAACATTATATACCACATATTATGCATGAATATTATTTTTTTCCATAAGTATGAGGATGTGGACCACGAGGCTTACAGATAATGACTCAGTCTGAATCTCAGCACACCAATCTATTTATCATGCCCGTTACCTGAAATTATTTAACAATGAGGATTGAGCTTCACAAGCTCAGTGAATTAAATTTACTAGAAGTACTTAATTTGAATACTTCCAGTCACATCTTATAATTCAATCGTTTCTAATTCACCAATATTAATCATCTATTTCTTCATATATAATAATTCAATCTTTCAAATAATCTTCCAATATTCATTCATCTATTATCTCATATAATTCAATAATAACATTCTATTATCACTACCCATATCATAATTTCAATCATTTATCAATCTCTTCTAAATTAATCATCAAACGTATCAATTTTTCTTCTCATATAATTAATCATCTTGAGATTATCAATTCAACATCATTATTTACCTCGTTATAAGGTTAACAGCATATAATCAATCAATCAAATAATTTTTATTAGATCCTACTTTCATACTTCTTTCTCATTATATTTGTCTCTTTGTGAGACTTATTTATCTATCAATAATTTCACAATCAAGACTCATACTTTAGCATCTCAATCAATAATAATTAATATTTAAAATAAATGTAATGCGTGAATTTAAATTTTCTTTTTTTCTTTCTCATCAGATCATTTCATATTATCATCTGGGAACGTCTTACCATATGTCGACATGTTTTAACCAGACCAGCTACCTTCATGGTCTTCTCAACCAGACCAATTGCCTTCTTGGTCTTTTTAACCATACGAACTTCCTCCCTAGTCTTTTCAATCAGACTAGTTGCCTTCCCTATCTTTTCAGCCAGACCAGCTGCCTTCCTGGTCTTTCTTTTTATGCATATGAGCAATAATTTGCAAGCATGCATACATCAAAACATTTAATTCAACTATCTAGCTCTTTCTCAAAATTATTATTTTTATCATTTTTATTAAACTATCTCCTCATATATCATATCAACTTTTTAATCATATTTTTCAGAAATTTCATAAAACTTCTCAACATATTTTTTATTTATCCATCCTTTTTTAAAATATTAATTCTTATATAATTAATGTTCAACACACTTTCTAATCCTAATCAATAAATCAATCAATTTTCATATATAACAGAAAATAAATCATTAAATTATTATAATTCTCTCATTTATTCAAATATCATAAATTCATATTTTTATTGGTCTCAATTACTAAAAGTAAATCTTACTCACCACATAGCACTTAAAGCTACCTGTGGATCATCTCCTTACCTTTCATACTCCTTTTAGCAATTTCTTGAGATTGTTGATAACCAACACCTAATTATAAACTTTCATAAATATTACTATTTCATAACTTAATTCAAACAATATAATTATTTAATTATAAGTCTTACTAAAATTTTACCTTAAATGTGATTAAGTCTTGCTATTTTAATTGAATGACTATACTGTCTCTAATATTGGAGAAATTTTCTTTATAACTTTTTGCTAAGAAATTTGAACTAAAGAAAGAAGAATACCAAACGGGATTTGGTAAAAATAACCAAAATGAAGTCTCAGACTTATAAACATTTTTTTTCCCTTGTAACTTCACAAGACTACACTTGTCTTATATTCTCCACAAGACTAAACCTGGATGCCAGGTAGTGTCCAGGTGTTGTCTTTTTTTTTTTTTTCCTTGCAACTTCACAAGACTACACCTGGATGCCAGGTAGCGTCCAGGTGTTGTCTCTCTTCTTATATTTATATATATATATATATATAGTAAATCTTTCATGCATATATTATTTTAATTCCATGTAATATCTATCAAATTACTTCTTTACCCTTACTTTAAGAACACTGGTATTACAATTCTATCCACCTTATAAAAATTTTGCCCTCGAAATTTCCTTACTTAACTTATGAAAAAGCTGGGGGCACTCCTTCCACATTCTTGCCTCATAATCCCAAGTAATTTGTTCAATATCTTTATTATGCAAGACTTGTTCTTTTTTGTCTAGAATTCTGACTGGTACTTGCATAAAGGTCAAATCTTCCTAAAGTTCTACAGCCTAATTCGAAAAACTATGGGATTCATCATGTAAACACTTTCTCAAAAGTGAAACATGAAACACATTGTGTAATTGCTTTAACTCTGAAACTCAAGAGGTCATCTTCTATTATCAACATATCCCTTATGTCTGTTCTGTTATACTCTAAGGTTCTTTTTAACTAGTTTGATCCTCTCAGTAGTCAAATCTATCATTTCTGGACCAAATACCTTTCTTTCTCCAATTTTTTCCCAGCATACTGGAGTTTTACAGCTTCTAGCATATAAAGCCTCAAATGGTGCCATCCCAATACTAGTTTGATATCGATTATTGTATACAAACTCGATCAAAGGTAAATAAGCATCTCAACTCACTGAGAAATTCAATTCACTTTCCTTCAGCATATCTTATGGTATTCTGATGATTCTCTCTGTCTGCCCATCAGTTTGAGGATGAAAAGTTGTACTAAACTACAATTGCGTACCCATAGCTTCCTAAAAGCCCCTCTAAAATCTAGAAGTGAATCTAGAATCCCTGTCTGATACAATGCTTAAAGGTACTCTATGTAATCTCATAATTTTTGTTACATACAGTTCAACCAACTTTTCAGGACTCCAAGTAGTTTTAATAAGAAGGAAATGTGAAGACTTAGAAATTCTATATACTAACCCATACAACATCATGACCTCTCTGGGTACGGGGAAAACCAGATACAAAATCCATGCTCACATTCTTCCATGGACATTCAGGTACTGGAAGAGGTTGTAATAAACCTGCTAGATGTCTATTCCCATACTTCACTTGTTGACAAATAAAACATCTAGAAATATACTCAGCTACATCATTCTTCATCCCTGACCACCAATAATTCTGTCTCAACCCCCTGTACATTTTATTATTACCCGGGTGCATAGAACACACAAAATCATGAGCCTCTCTTAGTATCTCTTTTCTCATCTCAACATTATTGGAAACACAAACTCTATGTCCCAATACCACCATACCATATTCTCTAATTCTAAACTCAGTTAGCTTCCCACTCAATATTTCCTGTCTGATCTTCTCTATTCCTTTATCTCAACTCTGCATCTGTAACAAGCGATCAATAATAAAAGATTGTACCACCATATTTGCCATCAATACTCCTCTATCATTGATACTCAACTGCATTCTCATTCATCTCAATTCTACCATCAAGCTAATATCATGACTCCCAATAGAAGCTAATTTCTTTATAGACTTTCTACTAAATGCATCAGCTACTAAATTAGCCTTCCCTGGATGATAGTGAATTGTATAGTCATAGTCGCTAGTCAACTCCATCCACCTCATCTGCCTCAAATTCAACTCTTTCTGGGTGGGTAAATGCGTCAAACTTTTATGACCAGTAAAAATTTCACAAGTGGCTCCATACAGATGATGTCTCCAAATCTTCAAAACAAAAACTATGGCAACCAATTCTAAATCATAGGTCGGGTAATTTCTCTCATGGTTCTTTAATTACCAAGAAGCATAGGCTATAACTCTCCCATGTTGCATCAACACACATCCTAACCCCTGATGTGGCTCATCACTATATATTACAAATCCTTCATCACTAGAAGTAAGCACTGATACCAGAGTAGTAGTCAATTTCTCTTTCAACAGCTGGAACCTCTTCTCACATTCTTCTGACCAGATAAACTTCACTTCCCTCCTGGTTAATCTGGTCAATGGTCTATCAATAATAGAAAAATTCTAGATAAACCTCCTATAATGACCAGCCAACCCCAAAATACTTCTAATTTTAGTAACACTAGTGAGTCTTTCCCAATTCAACACTGCCTTTACTTTTTGTAGGTCAACTGCTATACCATCTCCTGACACAACATGCCCCAAGAAAGATATTTCACTTAACCAAAACTCACACTTATATAACTTTGCATACAATTTCTCTCTCTTCAGAATTTTCAACACTATCTTTAAATGTTTCCTATGCTCATCTTCATTATTGGAATATATGAGAATATCATTAATATATACAATCACAAACCTATCCAAGAATGGTTTAAACACCCGATTCATTAGATTCATAAATGCTGCAGGAGCATTAGTCAACCCAAATGGCAGAACAAGGAACTCATGATGGACATAACGTGTCCTAAAAGTAGTCTTGGGTATATCTCCCTCCTTTATCCTCAACTGATGATAACTGGATCTCAGATCTATCTTAAAAAATACCCTAGTCCCCTGTAACTGGTCGAATAAATCATCTATCTTAGGTAATTATTAATGGTGATCTTACTCAACTGTCTATAATCAATATACAACCTCATCGTTCCATCATTCTTCTTCACAAACAACATAGGGGCTCCCCAAGGTGACATACTAGATCGAATAAACTGTTTATCTAGCAACTCCTGAAGTCGAACTTTCAACTCTCTCAACTCAGCTGGCACCATTCTATAAGGTGCTATAGATATGGATGTTGATCCCGAAATCACCTCAATAAAAAAACTCAATCTCCTTGTTGGGAGGCAAACTAGATAACTCATCTGAGAACACATCAGAAAAATCTTTGCTACTAAGATTTCTTCTAACTTCCTAATCTCTTTTCTAGAATCCACCACATACACCAAATAACGCTCACAACCCTTCTTCAACCATCTACTAGCAGTCAGAGCAGAAATAAGATAGTTGGCAAGTATCTTATGTTCTTCCTAAAAGTTCAACTCCTCTTTTCCTGGTATCTTGAACACCACATTATTCCTAAAATCTACCCAAGCATGATATGCAGATAACTAATTCATCTCCAAAATTAAATCAAAATCTATCATATCTAAAGGTAGCAAATCAACTTTAAATTATCTATCAGCCATACTAATCACACAACCCCGATAAATTGTCTTGATAATAACTTTATCCCTAGTAGGAACCTCAACAATAATAACATGCATCAAAGGACTAACATAAGCATCAATAGATTTCATATAAACACTAGATGCAAAAGAATGAGTTGCACCAGGATCAATCAATAATCTAGCAGGTCTATCAAAAATAGATACCATACTCATAACAATGTCAGGAGTGGCCTGTGCATCCTGTGGGGTCATTGCATATACTTTGCTGTCTCTAGGCTGTAATTGACCATCACATCCTCTCTCAGCTATTGATCCTCTGCCTCTACCCTGTATGATCCCTGATCCACCTCATTTCTCTATCTGTTTTCTCCCAACACCCCCAGCGCCATTCTCAGTAGATTTCCCCATCGAATAATCTACACTAATATGTCCTCCTTCACAACATACAAAACATATTAGAGTAGAAAAATTCTGAGACAGATACCTTGTCTGATTACATCTAAAGAAAACTTTTGCCTCTTGATCATACATCAGATTACCACTTCCCCTTGGTGGCATACTTACGCATCTATCATAACTTCCAGTTCCCATAACCTGTCTCCCAAATATTGGGGTCCCACCAATATTACTCTGAGCTACAGAAGCAACAGATCTTGCTTACCTCTGACTCTATGTTACAGTTCCCTGTGACAATAAATGCCCCATCTGGGGTGGTCTCCCACCCTACACACTCATACCCCTACCACCTCTGGGCCACTCAAATCTAGACCTCTTCACCCAATCCCTCATACCTCTAAACTCCATCACTATCCACTATTAAAGCATAACTCCTAATACCTATGTAAGAGAGTTTAGTTTGAATTTCATAGTGTAACCCGTCTAAAAATCTACTATCATACTCAGCCAATCCCTCCTACCTCTAAACTCCATCACTATCCACCATTAAAGCATAATTCCCAATACCCATGTAAGAGAGTTTAGTTTGAATTTCATAGTGTAACCCGTCTAAAAATCTCTTATATTTCATATCCTTCATATTTAGTAACTAAGGTAAAAATCTCAACAGGGTTATAAATCTACTATCATACTCAGCCACTGATAAGGTATTTTGCCTTAAATGAATAAAATCTCTCTCTTGCTGCGCTCGAAACGTATCTTGAAAATACTTCGCAAAGAACACATCCTTAAACTTACGCCAAGTTAAGGGTTGATTTACATGTGTACTCAATCTAGGCAGAATATCCCCACCATTGAGAAGCCTCACCTTCTAGCTTAAATGAAGCAAAAACAGCCTTCTTTCTATCTGTTACTGGTAAGACTTCAAAATATTTCTCAACATGTTTAATTCATTGTTCAACTTCAATAGGATTTACAGATCCTCTAAAAGACTGGGGTTTAGATTTAATAAATTTCACAAAAAAAATCCCCATGCATCTCATGTGCAAACACACCTTCTCCCTCATAAGCCTTTTTCCTCACCACATCAGGTTTTGTTATACCCTTTTCCTCTAATCTCTTATGTAAATTATCAGCCCTTTCTTCTGCTGCATTCATTCTCTCTATAGCGTGATCAAGAACTTCTCTCAACTGATGCCTCATAATATCAGATTCTCTTCCACCTCTACTAGTACCAGCTGTACTAGCAACTTGTTCGCTTGCATGAACCACAAACTCGACCTCCCTCTCCCCTTCAACTCTTCTAGATATTGGGGGTCTACCACGTCCTCTCTGATTCAAAACTCTACCTCTAGCTCTACCACATCAATATGTCATCCTCAGACTCTGCATCAACATATAGTTTATTTAAATCTTCAACTTCTTTAAATTTTTATGCAGTCGACAGAATCATAAAACCTAATGCTCTTACACCAAAATTGTAACAACCTATCCCGGGTTAGCTACCCCCGAGATGGTTTCGTCACGTTTTGAAATCCCAACACGACACACATATGCAACAATATAAAACCATCAACTGAAATTATATACATACATGAATCCTCAACCCTCAACACGGGAGTTCGTTATTAAGATCTCAACTGAAACATTATATACAACATATTATGCATGAATATTCACAAATTTTTTTTCCCATTAGTTTGAGGATGTAGACCACGAGGCCTAAAAATAACGACTTAGTGTGGATCTCAACTCACCAATCTATCTGTCCTGCCTACTAACTGAAATTATTTAACAATGAGGAGTGAGCTTCACAAGCTCAGTGAATTTAATTTACTAGAAGTACTCAATATGTATACTTCCAATCATATCTTATAATTCAATTGTTTCTAAGTCACCAATATTAATCATCTATTTCTTCACATATAATAATTCAATTTTTCAAATAATCTTCCAATATTCATTCATCTATTATCTCATATAATTCAATAATAACATTCTATTATCACTACCCATATCAAAATTCCAATCATTTATCAATCTCTTCTTAAATTAATCATCAAACATATCAATTTTTCTTCTCATATAATTAATCATCTTGAGATTATCAATTCAAAATCATTATTTACCTCGTTATGAGGTTCACAGCATATAATCAATTAATCAAATAATTTTTATCATATCCTACTTTTATACTTCTTTCTCAGAATATTTGTCTCTTTGTGAGACTTATTTATCTATCAATAATTTCACAATCAAGACTGATACTTTAGCATCTCAATCAATAATAATTAATATTTAAAATAAATGTAATGCGTGAATTTAAATTTTCTTTCTTTCTTTCTCATCAGATCATTTCATATTATCATCTGGGAACGTCTTACCATATGTTGACATGTTTTAGCTAGACCAGCTACCTTCCTGGTCTTCTCAGCCAGACCAACTGCCTTCCTGGTCTTTTTAGCCAGACTAGCTTCCTTCCTGGTCTTTTCAGTTAGACTAGTTGCCTTCTCGGTCTTTTCAATCAGACCAGTTGCCTTCCCGATCTTTTCAGTCAGACTAGCTACCTTCCTGGTCTTCCTTTTTATGCATATGAGCAATAATTTGCAAGCATGCATACATCAAAGCATTTAATTCAACTGTCTAGCTCTTTCCCAAAATTATCATTTTTATCATTTTTATTAAATTGTCTCCTAATATATCATATCAACATTTTAATCATATTTTTTTAGAAATTTCATAAAAATTCTCAACATATTTTTCATTTATCCATCCTTTTTAAAATATTAATTCTTATATAATTAATATTCAACACACTTTCTAATTCCTAATCGATAAATCAATCAATTTTCATATATAATAGAAAATACATCATTAAATTATTATAATTCACCTATTTATTCAAATATCATAAATTCATATTTTTTTTGCCTCAATTATTAAAAGTAAATCTTAGTCACTACGTAGCACTTAAAGCTACCCGTGGATCACCTCATTGCCTTTCATGCTCATTTTAGCAATTTCTTGAGATTGCTGATAACCAACACCTAATTATAAACTTTCATACATCTTACTATTTCATAACTTAATTCAAATAATATAATTATTTAATTATGAGTCTTATTAAAAATTTACCTCAAATGTGAGGAAATCTTGCTATTGTAATTGAATGACTGTACTATCTCTAATATTAGAGAAATTTACTTTATGACTTTTTGTAAAAAATTTGAATTGAAGAAGGAAGAAAACCAAACAAGATTTTGTAAAAATAACCAAAACGAAGTCTCAAACTTATAAACGTTTTTTTTCCTTGTAACTTCACAGGACTACACCTACCTTATAATCTCCACAAGACTACACCTGGATGCCAAGTATCATCCATGTGTTGTCTCTCCCTTTTTTTTTTTCTTTGCAACGTCACAAGATTACACCTGCCTTATAATCTCCACAAGACTATACCTGGATGCCAGGTAGTATCTAGGTGTTGTCTTTTTTTTTAATATTAATAGTAAATCTTTCATGTATATATTATTTTAATTCCATGTAATATCTATCAAATTACTTCTTTACCCTTACTTTAAGAACACGAGTATTACATTAGCTTACTGATTTCTTGTTACTATAGGAGTAGTCCTTACAAGTATTCCTTATTTCTTTAATAATCAGAAAGTATATAGTTCTTATTACTTTGCATGTATCATAATATCAATCTCGAGAGCAATGACAAATCTCAAACATTTTCATACTATAATAATGATAAACATTTCCCACCCTTCATTATGCCAAATATATTCAACACCCTTCATTGGACGAATCACATCACATGCCTCTCATGGGCCAATCAACAAGTATCCTTTAATGGACTAAATCACAACACATGTCTCTCATGGGCCAAACATCACTTGTGTCACTCATAGGTCAATCAACAAGTATCCTTTAATGGACTAAAGCACAACACATGCCTCTCATGGGCCAAACATCACTTGTACCTCTTATGGGCCAAACATCATTTGTGCCTTTCATGGGTCAATCAAGTCATCAATTACAAGCCAATCATCCATTATGCAGATGCAATGCAATGCAACCTCATTTCCTTACCCTTTCAATCAGGCAATTTAAGAATATCGGGATGTCTCCCATTTAATAAAATTAGATCCTCTCTCTACCTATCACCGAGTGAGGTCTTCACTTCTTAAGAACAAGAAATGTCCTTCCTACCCCTTGCCGGGTAGAGTCCCTACAATTTAACTAATAGGATACCCTCCCTACCCTTTTTCGGGAAAAGTACTAACATTACAAGATCATTATACACATTTCACACCATCAAAAGAATTTATATTTTTATGCAACGCATTCATAACACAAAATTTCTCAAGCAATGGACTCTTCAGGGTATTTCCATACTTAAATTCAAGTATCAATCAATCATTCACATCAAGTCATTTATATCTCAACAAATATCTAAACAAATTCTCAATACACTACTCTTCCTTATTTCCATGTAGAATTCTTATAACCCCACACTGCTCATCATATACATATAGTTATAACTTTATATAACATCATTAATCGTATTTATATATTCATTATGTAAGTACTCATGATGTTTTACTTTTTATTTGTATGTTTCACAACACTTACAAATAGTAAGGTGAATGTAGTTACTTTAGAGAAGTTTAGGATTGAAATACTCTAACAAAAGTCACTTACTTTCGAAAAAAAGCTGAGAAACAGGTTCAGAAGCTCGGATAGTTGACTGTTCCTCTTGGGTAGTCGATTGTAGGCTGCCCAGAAAATTTCACAGTCGATTGTCTGGTCGCGAAATCTGAAAATTTTAGGGCAAAAACACATTTTTCTTCAAATCAAAACCCTTATCTGTCATAGAACTTTCAAATCAAATCAAATACATGTTCTCAGAGGTTTTAGATCAAATATTTAACACTACCAAGAGAGAAATTGAACTCAAAATCATTAAATCAACACAGTTTGTACATAAACCCATTTTTCTTTAAGAACAAAACACTTTCTTAAACTTTCTACATAAATCTTACTTTCAAGAACTCAGATATTTAATTGATGAACATATATAGCAATTAAAGTAAAGTAAAACAAGTTCTTACCTTAAATCTTGCAAAAATATTCAACACTTTTTTCTTTTTCTTTCTCTCATTCTTCCCTTTCTTCTTCTTCTTTCTTTTCTCTCTCTTTTTCTCTTCTCCCTTTCGGTTCTTCTAGGACCTTCAAAACAAAAAAATATGATCTCACTCACCCTTTTTATAATATAACTCTTGCTTAATTATTCATTCACCCCTACTCATTTTTATTCTCTCATATTTACTTCACCAATCTTCCTTTCTTTTGCTAAGTACTCAAGACTCTTTAAAAATTTAACATCTCCCCGAAGATGCATATTAATTACTCAACTCATATTTTATTTACTTAGTTGCAAGCTCCAAAATTTCCCAATACTAAATTTTTTTAACTCGTGAAAAAGGAATACATACACCGAAAACGCACCGAAACCAAACACCGAAATTGAAATATTCTTTTTAAAGAACCAGGTCTTACAATTCTCCCCCAATTATAAAAATTTCATCCTTGAAATTTCGTGACCAAGATTCACAAAACATATGGATTATCACCTTCTTAGTCTATCTTACATTCTCAAATAAATTCCTCAAATTTATGTTTTCAAGTAATACAAAGGTTTTAAGTTCACCCAACTAGCATCAGCCATTTAATTATTCATCCTTGAACTCAAGGCTTCCTAGGCTTTGAATAAATCAACCATCTCTTTATATCAAACTTCTATTAACTTTAAGATCAAAATCCACTACACCTTTATCCTTTACAGGTTCTTATACAAAATTTCTACCTTCCAATATGCTTCATTCATTATCTTTCTTAAAGTCTTAAAACACCAAAAAAAATTCTTGTAATTCATCTAACACCATCATTCATTACTGGATCAACTTTTCTCGTTGTATTGCCATCACTATTTACTAAAACTTAATCTTTACACTAAACACTTATCCAACAATTTCCTTTTTTTTTTCAATTGTTAGTCCATTCATATGCTTAGCAACACTTTAATTACTCTTCTTAAGTCTCACATCCTAACGATATACTTACAACTTTTCAACTCTCGAACTTTCCCAATTTTTCTAAGTGATAACACAACCTGGTACTCAACAACTACTTTCCAAATTATTATTGCACCCCAAACATTTAGGGCATTCCAACTTACTACTCGTATAACTATTTTCTTCTTACTCTCATTGCTCAAACATACGTATAAACAAATTCACTACGCAACTCTTTACCTATCAGGTTATAACTTGTACTAACTAGTCCTTCGATCAAAACAACATAATGTTTAAATCATCAACAAAGAAATATCCATATATAATATATCATTACAAAGCTGAATATCAAACATTCAAAATCCTTCACAGTAAGGTTTCCAAGGTCCTTATTTAGCACTCAACTGATAACTTACTAAGGTTTTAACAATTCAATTTGACTTTTTAATTAAATGTACCACTTAAAAATCATTTCGTACTCTTTACATTTTTTAACCTTGCCATCAACCAATCAACCATACATTAACATTTTCACGCATACACAAACAATACGTCCATCAAATTATCTCACTACATTAAGTAATCTCATTCGCAAACTTTATCAAAAATTCACAAACATTAAAAATCGTTCCAAACCACATCAGTTTCATACAACATTAAACTCAAGTCATCTCAACTTTATTCTTAAGACGCTTTGCTCCCACCTACACCATCACTAGTTTCAACTTATAAATAGCATACTCTCTACCTCTCTACAACCAGCTTCCTACAACTACCCCGTGGAACACACATGATGCAACTAAAGTCTACAGAATCTTACAACCTAATGCTCTGATACCAAAATTGTAATGACCCATCCCGAGTGACCCCTACTCAGAATGACTCCATTACCTTTCAGCACTGAGTGCCTTGACTCAAAATGCAACCAAACAAAATGTATAGTTTTAACAACATTCTTTTAGACATTCATAATTTTTCAATATAAAAAATATATGCATACTCAAACAATTTTACAATACAAGGGAATTAAAGATTTTACAACTACTAAATGAAAACCAAAAGCTTAGACTCTTAACTAAAACCCAAAGACGAGGATGCTGTAGACGAAAGCCTTAATTAGGACTACCTTCAACTTTGACTATCAAGCTCTCGATATTTTCTGAAATGTTAGAAAATGAAAGGGGTGAGCTAAAAAGTTCAATGAGAAACACATTACCAAGCATAAGCATTTTAGAAGTTTTATTCTTCTTTATTCAACCTTAATTTAAACTTTACTTCTTTCTAGGTACCAAAATAATATGACTTATAAATATAAAATTTCAGCTTACCTTACTCATTTCTTGTTACTATAGAAGTAGTCTTTACAAGTATTCTTTATTAATTTAATAATCAGAAAGTATGTAGTTCTTATTGCTTCGTATGTATCATAATATTTATAACGACTCATCCCGAGTGAGCCCTACTCGAAACAACTCAATTACTTTTCATCACTGAGCACATTGACTCAAGATATAACCATGTAATACTCATCAAGAACATTTTATCAGAATTCATAAGTTTATGAAATCACATTTTTTACGCATCCAAACAATCTTTACAATACAAGAGAGTCAAACATTTTACAATTTTCAATAAATGCAATTGAAAGAAAACTCCCCCACTTAAGTAAGCCTTGAACATTTTCTTTTACAATGACAAAACCAAGACCAAGAGCTTAGACTCTTAATAGAAAGCTTTATTTAAGACTTCAATTTTGACTATCAAACTCTCAGTATTACTTGAAATGTTAGAAAATAAAAGAGTGAGCTAATAAGCTCAGTGAGAAACACATTACTAAAGGTAATCGTTTTAAAAATTTTGTTCCTTACTTTTCAAACCTTAATTTAATATTTATTTCTTTCTAAGTATGGAAAATAATACGAATTATAAGTATAAACTCTTCAGATTACTTTTCTCATTTCTTATTACTAATGGAGTAGTAATTATAAGTATTCCTTATTTCTTCAGTAAATCGAAAAACACATAGTTCTTATCACTTCGCATATATTATAAGATCAATCTTTTGAGAGTAACGACAAATCTCAAACATTTTCATATTATAACAATCAACATTTCACACTCTTTACTGAACTAAGTACATTCAACACCCTTCATTTGGTGAATCATATCACATACCCTTGACGGGCTAATTATAACAAGTCCTTTAATGGACTAATTACAACACATGCTCCTCATTGGCCAAACATTACTTGTGTCTCTCATAGGTCAATCAAAATCAACTATACACCAATAATTCATTATGCAATGAAATGCATTGCAACTTCACTTCTTTAATCTCTTCAAAGTTCTTGCCCCTCTTTGGGCTAATCATAAACAACGAGGACGTCTCCCATCATAATAAATTTGGATCTCCTCCATACACCTTTTCGGGTAGAGTCCTTACAATTAACAATTTGGATCTCCTCCCTACCCCTTGTCGGGTGAAGTCCTTACAATTAAACTAATAGGACCCCCTCCCTACCCCTTACCAGGAGGAGTACTAACATTAAAAATGTCATTCTACACATTAACAATATCACAACATTACCAAGAATATATATCTTATGCAATGTATTCACAATACAAAGTTTCTCAAGCATAGGACACTTCAAGGTATCTTGGTACTTAAAGCCAAGCATAAATCAATCATTCATATTACAACAATTCATCCAATATATATATAGTTCTACTTACAATTCAATTCTTAAACAATCACTTATACAATTCATGTCCTTTGTATTTCATTGGTCATTTATTAAATTATTCATATCACTATATTTCCTTAGGGCACAACATAGTATATCTAAGTTTGTCTCTTATACTTTTGCACCCTTATATATATATAATCTCCATGATATTATTAGTATTTCCATATTCATTCATTTTCATATATTGTTATATCTTTATGTTGCTATAAAATATGCATTGTTTACTAGAAGTAAGGTGAAACTCACCTTTGTTGGGCCAAGATCCAACCTCAAGTTTACTCCCTAGCCTTTGAGTTTTTCCTTCTAGTCACACTAAAAAAATATATATATACTCAAAAGCACACAACCATTTAACACCCAAATCCTATCATGGAATTTATACAAGCATATAAAATCTATGGGTTAAGTCATACACCCTTTCCCATTTTATTTATAACTTTTATAAAAATCATTCTAACATATTTTTAAATAAAATAAAATTTTTCAAGATCTAAATTTTGAAACTTTATCATGTAATCAAGCTCATAGTACCTTTGGAGAAGTTTAGGCTTGAAATACTCTAACAAAAGTTACTTATTTTCGAAAACAAGGTTAAAAAACAGGTTCATGGGCTTGGACAGTCAACTATCCATATTGGGCAGTCGAATGTAGGTTGCCCAAAAGTTTGCACAACCGATTGTCCTGTAATACTCGTATTCGTAAAGTAATGGTAAAGAAGTAATTTAATAAATATGGCATGAAATTAAAATAATATATATATATATATACGCGAAGGATTTAGTATTGAATAAAATAATTCTTTTGAAATAAAAAAAGGCTGGACGCATGGGGGCGTAGTTACAAAGAAAAAGGAAAAAAAAAGCTGGACGCTTCCAACATGGAGAAGGAAAAAAGAAAAGAAAAAAAATTTTGTTTTTCCTTTAAAAAAAAACAAATGTGGCAACAGGTGGCAACACCTATTGCCAAAAGAAAGACTTACCTGTTGCATGTAAGCCACATTAGCATTCTATAGCAAAACAAATGGGTGCCGGGGGGAGGGGGGGCTGAGACTTACTTTTGCATATATATATATATATATATATATATATATATATATATAAAATTTAAGTTTATATTATTTATTACTTACCAAATCTTGTTTGGTTTTCTTTCAACTATGATTCAAATTACTCTCTTTCTCTAAACACTTGGGGACCAAAAGAAAGATCGAAAGAGCAAAATTTTGAAGCGGTTTACGGGAGAATTTTATAGAGAACTAGGGGAAGCTCTAAGAAAAACATAAGGTAATAACGTGAAGTTTATTTTTGAAATTTAGCATGCATCAAATTTCTCGGAATTCAAAGTGGGAATTTTCAAAGCGTGTGAATTATAAAGAATTGAAGAATAAATTAGAAATTTAATATAAATATTTTGTCAGGTGTTGACAATCAGCAACTAGGAGAAATTACTGAGAGGAACGGGAAAGGCAAGGAGGTGATCCACGGGTAGTTCTAAGTGCTACATGGTGAGTTAGATTTACTTTAAGTAATCTAGATATAAGTAATCTAGATAAATATGAAATATTTAGTGATAATATTAGAATAAATTATTAACTTACGTGTTGGTAATAGATGAAAATTGGTTGATAGGTGCGATAAGAATAGTGGATGTGTAGATAATTATTTTATATAAAATAATATTATTGGAATAATGAGTCGATTTAATAATAAAAGTGATAAGTGAAATTCTTAATGAGCCATGGGTGATGATTTGATATGATTTATGAGGAGAGGAAATTTAGTGGATCTTAACAAGCTATGATTGATGATTTGATATGATTTATGAGGATAGTTAGGATAGCTAATTTAAATATTTGAATTCATATTTATTTTTATATTATTGTTCATATGCATATGCATGAAATAAAAGAATCGGGAGGGGGTTAGTCTAAATAAAAAACCGTGACAGCCGATATTATTGTTCATATTTCTTAACAAGCTATGATTGATGATTTGATATGATTTATGAGGATAGTTAGGATAGCTAATTTAAATATTTGAATTCATATTTATTTTTATATTATTGTTCATATGCATATGCATGAAATAAAAGAATCGGGAGGGGGTTAGTCTAAATAAAAAACTGTGACAGCCGATATATGCTGAAAATAAATGAAAACCATGACAGTCGGTATATGTTGGAAATAAAAGAACCGAGAGGAGGCTGGTCTAAGATAAAAACATGTTGACATGTGGGAAGACGTTCCCTAATAATAATTCATGCATTGCATCTGTTTTAAATATTGATTGTATTACTGAAATGTTGAAGTGTTGTTTGTTATTGTAAATTTATTTATAGATGAATGAGTCTCACATAGAGACAGTTATGGTGAGAAAAAAACATAGAAGTATGATATGATAAGAACCATCTAAATGGTAGACTTTATGTTGTGAACCTCATAACGAGGTGATTATGAGATAATTAATGGTTTTAAGGTGAACAAATATATAAGAAGAAGAGATTGATAGAGAATGGGACTTATGATATGTGTAGTGATAGTAGAATACTATTATCAAATTTTATGAGATATAAATGATTAAATATTAAAAGACTATTTCTACAAATTGAATACTTCTAGTACATTTAATTCACTGAGCTTGTGAAGTTCATCCCTCATTGTACAATGATTTCAGGTAGCAAGTAGGATAGATAGTTTGGTGAGTTGAGATTCAAAAGAAATTATTTTCCTTAAGCCATGTATGTATCCACATCCTTAGACTAATAAGAAAATAAAATAAAAATTTATTTGTAAATAGTCATGCATATTGCGTTGTATATAATGTTTAAGTCAAGATCAGAATGATGTGTCTCTCTTGTTGAGGGTTGATGATTGATGTAAAAATTTTTGTTGGTATTATCTTTTTATTGTTGCATATATGTGTTGTGGGGGATTTTCAAAATGTGACAACAATGTCTCAGGGGTGGCCAACCCGGGATGGGTCGTTACAATTTTGGTATGAGAGCATTAGGTTTTATGATTTTGTAGATTGCATAAAATGAAAGAAATTGGAAGATTAAAATAAATTTTATTTAATGAATAGTATGAGGATGACACGTGGACGTGCTAGAACTAGAGTTAGAGTTGTTGATTTGAGAGGGGTGGTAGGCCCCCAATATTTTTGACAAGTCAAGGTTGAGTATGAATCTGTGGTTCCTAGAAGGGAACGTGTTGATAGTATAATTGATATTAGTAAAGGTGTGAAAGAATCTAAAGTTGAAAGAGATGAGCTAAGATATGCTCTTAATCTAAAGTTGAAAGAGATGAGCTAAGATATGCTCTTACACATGCTCTTGAGAAAATGAATGTAACAGATGATAGAGTTGATAGCTTATAGCATGGACTTGATGAATAGGCTAGAGTAGTGCTTGAGGTTGTAGTAAATCCAGTAATGGTAAATGTTCAAAAATGGAAAAGTGAGTTTATGCATGAGATGCAAAGAGATTGGTTTACTAGATATATTAAGTCGAATGCTTTGTTGTTTAAAGGATCTATGAATCCTTTTAAGCCTAAGTTTTGGGAGAAATATGTAGAGAGATTATTTAGTATTTTACTAGTAACTGACAGGCAGATGGTTGCCTTTGCTTCGTTTGAGTTGGAAGGAGAAGTTTTGGAATGGTGGGAGGATACTCTTCCTAGAGTAAGTGCATATGTTGATAGACCCTAAACCTGGAATAGGTTTAAGGAGATTTTCCTAGATAAATACTTTCCTTAGACCTTTAGAGCCTAACAAGATAGAAATTTAATTTATTTGAGGCAAATGTGTTGACTGTGGCTCAGTGTGATAGCAGATTTGTGGTCTTGTTAATGGTTGTACCGAAAATGGTAGACATAAAGGAGAAAAAGTGTAAGAGGTTCAAAGATGAGCTATGGTTTAAGATTTGATCAAAACTATCTTACACAAGGCATATGAATTTTGTTACGTTGGCGAATATAACATTTCAGATTGAGAAGATGTGATGAAAATTAGAGGTAGGAGGAATTGGCGGAAGAGGTCTAGATTTGAGGAACCCAAAGGTGGTACCAATATGAGTGTGCAGGGTAAGAGACCACCCTAGATGGGGCGTTCCTTGTTACAAGGAATTACAGTACATAATCATAGGCAAGCAAGATCTATTGCTTCTGTAGCTCAGAGTAATATCGGTAGGACCCCTAAATTTGAGAGATAGTTGGTGGGAACTAGAAGTTATGGTAAAAGTGGGAGTGTACTACCTAGAGGATGTGATAACGTGATAAAAATACTAGAACATGTTATAGATGTAATCTGATAAGATATTTATCCCATAGTTGTTCTAATTTAAGGTGCTTTGTATGTAGAAAAGGTGGACATATCAATGTTGGTTGATCTTGGTGCAACCTATTCTTTTGCATCCAGTATTTATGAAGCTTATTGATGCATGTATTAGTCCTTTGATGCATAATAGTATTGCTGAAATTTCCACTAGAGATAAAGTGATAATCATAAATGCTTACAAGGGTTGTGTGATTCGTATCAATGATAGAGAATCTGATGTTGATTTATTACCTTGGAATATGATAGATTTTCATTTGATTTTGGGAATGAATTGGTTGTCGATGTATTACGCCTAGGTTGATTGTTCCATAAAGAATGTAGTGTTAAAGATATGGACATGAGGAGTTTAACTTTCAGGGAGAACATATGATACTCTCGAACTATCTTATTTTGCTCTGACTACTAGTAGATGGTTGAAGAAGGGTGTGAGGAGTATTTGGCATAAATAATGGTTTCTAAAAAGGAAAATAGGAAGTTAGAAAAAATCTTAGTAGTGATAGATTTTTCTAAGGTAGTTCTTGATGAGTTGTTTAGGTTGTCTTCCCATAGGGAGATTAAATTCTCTATTGATGTGATACCAGATTCATCACATATATCTAATAGCACCCTACAGAGTGACACCCACTGGGTTAAGAGAGTTGAAATTTCAAGAGTTGTTAGATAAATAATTTATTCGATTTAGTGTGTCGCCATGAGGAGCCCACGTAGTGTTTGTGAGAAAGAAAGATGGAATGATGAAATTGTGTATAGACTACAGATAATTGAATAAACTAACTATTAAGAACAAATATCATTTACCCAGGATAGATGATTTATTTGAGAAGTTGTATGGAGCAAGGTTATTTTCAAAAATAGACCTGAGATAAAGTTATCATCAATTGAGGATAAAGAAGGGAGACATGCCTAAGACTGCTCTTAAGACATGTTATGGTCATAATTTTCTTGTGGTGTCATTTGGATTGACGAATGATCTAGCAACATTCATGGATTTGATAAATAGGGTGTTTAAACTATTTCTTGACAAATTGTACAATTCACTATCGTCTAGAAAAGGTGAAGGTGGTAGCTGATGCAATAAGTAGAAAGTTACAAGAAGGTTAACTGCTATTGGGAGTCCTGATGTGAAATTGATGATAGATTTAAGAGAGATAAGAATGAAGTTGAATATAAGTGATAGAGGATCATGGTTAATGAATATGGTTGTATAGTCATCTATAGTAAAATTCTTTAGAAATGCAAGGTAGAGATGAAGAGATAGAAAAGATTAAGCATTGAGTGCTTACTAGAAAGCAATACGAGTTCAAAATTTGAAATGAGAGTATTTTGGTATTGGAACATGGATTTATGTTCCCTATGATGCAGAGTTGAGAAAGAAGATATCGAGAGAGGTACATGATGATGTATATTCGATGCACTCGAGTAACAATAAGATGAATATAGGGTTGAGACAGAATTACTGGTGGTCAGGATTGATGAGGGATGTAGCTGAATATATTTCTAGATGTTTGGTTTATCAGCAAGTGGAGTAAAAGAACAAACATCCGAGAGACTTACTATAGCCTTTCCCTGTTCTCGAATGACCATAGAAAAATATGAGCATAGATTTTATTTCTGGATTTTTTCATACCCAGAGAGGTCACGATACAATGTAAGTGATAGTAGATAGACTTTCTAAGTCGTCTCAATTTCTTCCAACTAACACAAATTGGAGTCCTAAAAAGTTGGCTAAACTGGATATAGTTGAGATTGTGAGGTTGTATGGAATACTATTAAGCATAGTGTCAAATAGAGATGCTAGAGCTACATCTTGGTTTTGGAGAGGCTTTCAGAAAGCCACAGGTATGTAGTTACAATTTAGTATAGCTTTTCATCCTCAGCAAATGGGTAGAAGGTGCAGAACTCCAGTATGTTGGGAAGAAGTGGGAGAGAAAAATATATTTGGTCCAAAAATTATTGAGTTAACAACTGAGAGGATCAAATTGGTTAGAGAGAACTGTAAAGTAGCACTGAGTAGACTGAATAGCTATGCTGATAATAGAATAAGATCTCTTGAATTTCAAGTAGGTGATTAGGTGTAATTAAAAATATCTCCATGGAAAGGTGTGTTGAGGGTCAAAACAAAGCAAAATTGAGTCTGAGGTGTGAGACCCAATGAGGTTGTTGAAATAGTTGGGCTAGTCGCGTATAGCCTGGAACTGCCTCCAATGTGGAAGTAGTTACACAATGTGTTTCATGTTTCACTTTTGAGAAGGCGTTTACATGATGAATCTCATGATATTTCGAGCCAAGCTATAGAAATTTAGAAAGATTCGACTTTTTTACAAGTACTAGTACGAATTTTAGGCAAAAAAGAACAAGTCTTGTATAATAAAGTAATTCCATTAATTCAAGTTCCGTGACGGAATAAATATGTTGAAGGGATTACGTGAAAGTGTGAGACAATTATGAAGAAATATTATTCACAATTATTTCTTGAGTTAGGTAAGGAAATTTCGGGGGATAAAATTTTTATAAGATGGGTAGAATTGTAGTACCTGTATTCGTAAAGTAAGAATAAAGAAGTAATTTAATAAATATGACATGAAATTAAAATTATATATATATATATATACACGAAGGATTTACTATTGAATAAAATAATTCTTTTGAAAAAAATGGACCTATGGGGGCGTAGTTACAAAGAAAATGGAAAAAAAAAAACAAAAACTAGACGCTTCCAGCGTGGAGAAGGAGAAAAGAAAAGAAAAGAAAAAGTTTTCTTTTTTCCTTTAAAAAAAACGTGGCAACAGGTGGCAACACCTGTTACCAAAAGAAAGACTTACCTGTTGCATGTAAGCCACATTATCATTTCGAGGCAAAACAAATGGGGTTGGTGGGGGGCCATGAAACTTACTTATATATATATATATATATATATATATATATATATATATATATAATTTAAGTTATATTATTTATTACTTACTAAATTCTGTTTGGTTTTCTTTCAACTACAATTCAAATTACTCTCTTTCTCAAAACACTAGGGGACCGAAAGAAAAGTTCAAAGAGTAAAATTTTGAAGGGGTTTACGGGAGAATTTTATAGAGAACCACGGCAAGTTCTAAGAAAAACATAAGGTAATAACGTGAAGTTTATTTTTAAAATTTAGCATACATGAAATTTCCTGAAATTAAAAGTGGGAATTTTCAAAATGTGTGAATTATGAAGAATTAAAGAGTAAATTAGAAATTTAGTATAAATATTTTGTTAGGTGTTGATGATCAGCAACCAGAGGAAATTGTTGAGAGGAACGGGAAAGGCAAGGAGGTGATCCATGGGTAGCTCTAAGTGCTACGTGGTGAGTTAGATTTACTTTAAGTAATCTAGATAAATATGAAATATCTAACAATAATATTAGAATAAATTATTAACTTATGTTTTGGTGATAGATGAAAGTTGGTTGATAGGTGTGATAGGAATAGTGGATGTGTAGATAATTATTTTATGAGAAATAATATTATTAGAATAATGAATCGATTTAATAATAAAAACGATAAGTGAAATTCTTGATGAGCTATATGTGATGATTTGATATGATTTATGAGGATAGGAAATTTAGTGGATTTTGACAAGCTATGATTGATGATTTGATATGATTTATGAGGAGAGGAATTTAGTGGAATTTTTCAAATAATAATTTGAGAATAATCAGGATAGATAATTTAAATATTTGAATTCATGTTTGGTTTTATATTATTATTCATATGCATATTTCATATCATTATTCATATGCATATGCATGAATAAAAAGAACCAGGAGGGGGCCGGTATAAATGAAAAACCGTGACAACCGGTATATGCTAGAAATAAATGAACCGAGAGGGGCCAGTCTAAGATATAAACATGTCGACATATGGGAAGATGTTCCCTAATAATAATTCATGCATTGCATCTGTTTTAAATATTGAATGTATTACTGAAATGCTGAAGTGTTGTTTGTTATTGTAAATTTATTTAAAGATGAATGAGTCTCACAGAGAGACAGTTATGGTGAGAAAAAAACATAGAAGTATGATATGATAAGAACCATCTAAATGGTAGACTTTATGTTGTGAACCTCATAACGAGGTGATTATGAGATAATTAATGGTTTTAAGGTGAACAAATATATAAGAAGAAGAAATTGATAGAGAATGAGACTTATGATATATGTAGTGATAGTAGAATGCTATTATCAAATTTTATAAGATACAAATGATTAAATATTAAAAGACTATTTATACAAATTGAATACTTCTAGTAAATTTAATTCACTGAGCTTGTGAAGATCATCCCTCATTGTACAATGATTTCAAGTAACAAGAAAGACAGATAGTTTGGTGAGTTGAGATTCAGACAAAATTAAATGAGAAAATAAAATAAAAATTTATTTGTAAATATTCATGCATATTGCGTTGTATATAATGTTTAAGTCAATATCAGAATGATGTATCTCCCCTGTTGAGGGTTGAGGATTGATGTAAAAATTTCCGTTGGTATTATCCTTTTATTGTTGCATATATGTGTCGTGCTGGGATTTTCAAAATGTGACAATACTATCTCAAGGGTGGCCAACCCAAGATGGGTCATTACATGTCCAGTCCATCTGGACAGTCGACTATCCAAGGTCGAGAGAGTTTCACAGTCGACTATGCACTTTGGACATTCGATTGTCTAGTCGAGAATTCAGAAAAAAAATTTGGTTAAAAACTCCATTTTTCTTCAAAATTACCTTTTGTCTCCCATGGGACTTCCAACCTAAGCCAAACATAAGTTCACAAGGGTTTTAGATCAAATATTTAACACTACCCAAGAGAAGAATTGAATCTAAAGCTCTTAAAATCAACACATTAGAACAAAACCTAACTTTTCTTAACAACCATTTTTCTTCAAGCTTTCCAAAAGAAAAACCTCAAATTCATACTTCAAAACCAAAATCTTTAGCTTAGGAAACAGATTTGATAAATTTTAAAGAAAGAAAACCCTTACATTGATCTTTGTTCAAAATCTCCTACTCTTTCCCTTTCCTTTTTCCTTATTCCATTTCTTCTTCTTCTTTCTTTTCTCTCTCTTTTTCTCTTCTTTCTTCTTTCTCTTCTCTAAAAGTCTGATCTCACTCACCCTTATATAGTCCAACTTCTTTCTTATTACATCATCACCCCTTTACTTAGCACTTCTTCAATTTTTCACCATATAACACTCTAAATTTCCATTTTGTACTTGTCTCTTCTTACTTTCCTTGAAAAAATTTAAAATCTCTAAATAATAAATATCTTTACTACTTGATTCTTATTTTGTTCATTTATTTCCAAGTTCTACAAGTTTGAATACAAAAAAAAATATTCTAAAAATATATATACACGAAAAATGTGTCAAAACTAAACACCGAAATCAAAATATTTAATTCAAGGTACCAAGCTCTACAATATCAATCTCGAGAGCAATGAAAAATCTCAAACATTTTTATACTATAATAATGATAAATATTTCACAACCCTCATTATGCCAAATACACTCAATACCCTTCATTGGGTGAATCACATCACATCTCTCATGGGCCAATCAACAAATATCTTTTAATGGACTAAATCACAACACATGTCTCCCATGGGCCAAACACCACTTGTGTCTCTCATGGGCCAAACCCTCATTATGCCAATCAAGTCGTCAATTACATGCCAATCATCCATTATGCAGATGCAATGCAATGCGACTTCATTTCCTTACATTTTCAATCGGGAAGTTTACGAATATTAAGACGTCTCCAATTTAAAAAAAAAAAAAATAGATCCTCTCTCTACCCCTTACCAAGCGAGGTCTTCACTTCTCAAGAACAAGGAATCTCCTCCTTATCCCTTGTCGGGTGGACTCCCTACAATTTAACTAATAGGATCCCCTCCCCACCTCTTGCTGAGAGAAGTACTAAAATTATAAGATCATTCTACACATTTCACACCATAACAAGAATTTATATTTTTAGGCAACACATTCATAAAACAAAATTTCTCAATCAGTTGACACTTCAGGGTATTTCTATACTTAAAGTCAAGCATCAATCAATCATTCACATCAAGTCATTTATATTTCAACAATTATCTAAACAAATTCCCAATACACTACTCTTTCTTATTTCCATACATAATTCTTATAAACCCACACTTCTCATCATATACATATAGTTATAACTTTACATAACATCATTAATCGTATTTATATATCCATTATGTAAGTACTCATGACCTTTTACTTTTTATTTGTACGTTTCATAACACTTACAAATAGTAAGGTGAACTCACCTTTGTCGAGCTAAGATCTAACCTTGTATTTACTTCCTAGCTTTTGAGTTTTCCTTTCAATCACACTAAACAAATACATATATACTTAGTATAATCACTCAAAAGCGTACAAGCATTTAACACCCAATGCCTATCATAGAATTTACACAAGCATATAAAAATCTATGGGTTAAATCATAAACCCTTTTTCATTTTATTTAAGAATTTTATAAAATGAATCGTTATAATATGTTTTAAAACCAAAGGAATCTTTTTAAGATCTTAAATTTTAAAAATTTATCATGTACTCAAACTCATAGTACCTTTGGAGAAGTATCTAACAAAAGTCACTTAATTTCGAAGAAAAAGCTGAAAAACAAGTTCAAGGGTTCGGGTTATGTAACGACCCATCATGGATTGCCCACCCCGGAAACAGTGTCATCAAGTTTTGAAATCCCAACACGACACATATATGCAACAATATAAAAACATATATCGACTGAATATATATATATATACTCAACCCTCAACATGGGAGTTACATTATTAAAATCCAACATAAACCATATATACAACATATTATGCATGAATATTTACAAATTGTTTTTCTTCCATTAGTCTGAGGATGTGGACCATGAGGCTTATAGATAATAATTCAGCCCTATTCAGGCTGCCTTCATTAAGGCTAGGAGTATGGCTGAAAACATATACTTGGTTCAAGAGTTGCTTAGGAAATATTGTAGGAAGAGGATCTCTCCTAGATGCATGATCAAGATAGACCTAAGAAAAGCTTATGACACTGTGGAATGGGAGTACTTGAACAGCCTTTTAGAGGGGCTTGGGTTCCCTGAAAAGTTTAGAGCATGGACTATGGAATGTGTATCTACAACATCATACTCTCTCTCCATTAATGGTAGCTTACATGGATTCTTTAAAGGTAAAAGAGGGATTAGACAAGGAGATCCTCTATCTCCATACCTCTTTGTGTTGATAATGGAGTACTTATCTAGGCTGCTTAGGAGATTGAATGAAAAAGATGGCTTCAGATACCACCCCAAGTGTGACAAACTCAAAATTACTCACGTGGCCTTTGCTGATGATCTCATTCTGTTTGCTAGAGGTGAAGCTAAATCAGTGGGATTACTCATGAATTGTGTTAACACCTTCAGTGAGTGTTCTGGTCTAAAGGCTAGCCTCTCTAAGTTTAACATCCTCTATGCTGGAGTGAAACCAGAGGAGCTTATGGAGATTAGAAGATGTACTGGAATGGAGGATGGCAGCCTCCCCTTCAAATATTTAGGGGTCTCTCTTTCCTCTGCAAGGCTGAATGCTACACACTATGCTCCCCTCATTGAAAAAATTTTTGGATACATTAATGTGTGGGCTGGCTCCTCTTTATCATATGCTGGAAGAACTAAGCTCATTAAATCAGTGCTCTAAGGAGTGGAATGCTTTTGGCTTGCTATCTTCCCCATTCCTGGCAACATCCTTGATAAGATTGTCAGACTATGCAGAACTTTTCTGTGGAATGGTAAGAATGGGGGCATGAGAAAAGCTCTTGTTGCTTGGGCTGACATCTGCAAGCCTAAGCTTGAGGGAGGTCTTGGGCTGGTGGAGCTTAAAACTTGGAATAAGGCTCTCCTCTCTAGAGTTTTATGGAACATTCATATGAAGAAAGACTCCCTGTGGATACAATGGGTCCAGCACTACTACCTTTTGAACAAATCCATATGGGAGATTAAGGCATGCAAGGAGGACTCCCCTCTTTGGAAGAGGATCTTAGAAATCAGAGATGAAATAGTTGGGCAGCTCCCTAATGTATTACAAGCTACCAACAAATTTATGGATTGGAGGCTGCAAGATGAGTTGAGCATCAAGGTGTATAATGCAATGAGACAGAAAAATAATGAAGTTAGATGGGCTTCCCTGGTTTGGAATAGTCACTGCCCCCCTAAACAATCCTTCATTCTTTGGCTGGCAATAAAGAACAAACTCCTCACAAAGGACAAGCTCCACCTTGAAGGAACTGACAAGCTGTGCCCCCTATGTTCTGACCAGGAGGAGAACAAAGAGCACATCTTCTTCTCCTGTAGAGTCAGCAAGGATGTCTAGGTATCCATCAACAAATGGCTGGGATGCAGGAGACAAATGACAACTATAGAGAGTGCCATTAGATGGACTATCAAAGCTAAAGGCACTGGTCCCCCTGCTGTGGCCAGAAAGTCTGCCCTTGCAAGCACAGTTTACAATATCTGGCTGGCCAGAAATGCTAAGCTGTTTGACAAAGCCCCTGTCCTGCCTGCTAGTCTTATGAAGAAGATCCAGCTGAGTATTTATAGAACTGTATATGCTGCCTGCCCTGAGTATAGGCTGCTGCTGTAGGGTCCTTCTCTGCTGTGTTTCTTTTCTGTGCTGTGAGGCTATGTTCCTTCATTGTTCTGTCTCCCCTTGTATTTCCAGGGTATACCTTGGTTTTGTTTTGTACTGTTTCAGATTTTCTTTGCTGCCTGTTGTTTTTGTTTATTCCCTGGGTATGCCCAGTTCCCATGTAAGCTTTGTGTTTTTGATGCTGTTGTAATTGCTGCCTATCATGGTCCAGCAGGCTCCATTATTGTTCTCAAGTTCCGTGTTCAGCTATAGGCTTTGGTTAAGCCCTAGTTTATTTGTATATGCCTCACTTGTAAATCTCCTGCGTATGCCCAGTGAATATTTTTGTACATTTTGATCACTTAATACAAGTTTATTTACAGATCAAAAAATAATAATTCAGTCTGTATCTTAGCTCACCAATCTATATGTCCTACCCGCTACCTGAAATTATTTAACAATGAGGAGTGAGCTTCACAAGCTCAGTGAATTAAATTTACTAGAAGTACTCGATTATTTACTTCTTGTCACATCTTATAATTCAATCGTTTCTAATTCACCAACATTAATAATCTATTTCTTCATATATGATAATTCACTCTTTCAAATCATCTTCTAATATTCATTCATCTATTATCTCATATAATTCAATAATAACAATCGATTGTCACTACTCATATCATAATTCCAACTATTTACCAATCTCTTCTTAAATTAATCATTAAACGTATCAATTTTTCTTCTCATATATTTAATCATCGTAAGACTATCAATTCAATATCATTATTTACCTCGTTATGAGGTTCACAACATATAATCAATCAGTAAAATACTTTTTATCATATCATACTTTCATACTTCTTTCTCATCATATCTATCAATAATTTCACAATCAAGACCAATACTTTAGTATCTTAATAAATAATAATAAAATAACCAAATGAATAAATGCATGTATTTAAATCATCTTTCTTTCTTTCTTTTTCAGTTTATCATCTCATTATTTCATATTATCATCTAGGAATATCTTCCCACATGTCAGCATATTTCAGCCAGACTAGCTGCCTTCCTGGTCTTTTTGGCTAGACCAACTGCCTTCTTGGTCTTTTCAACAAGACCAGCTACCTTAGTCTTTTCAGCTAGACCAGCTACCTTCTTGGTCTTTTCAGCTAGACTAGTTACCTTCCTAGTCTTTTCAGCTAGACTGGTTTTTTTAGCTAGACTAACTGCCTTCGTGGTCTTTTCAGCTAGACCAGTTGCCTTCCTAATCTTTTCAGTTAGACCAGCTGCCTTCCTGATCTTTTCTTTTATGCATATAAGCAATAATATGAAAACAACCAGAACAACTACCTTCCTGGTATTTTTATTTTATGCATATGAGCAATAATATGATAATAAGTATACATTCAAGCATTCAATTCAACTATCTAGCTCTTTCTCAAATTTATTATTTTTATCATATTTATTAAATTGTCTCCCCATATGTCATTTAAATTTTTCAATCATATTTTCAGAAATTTCATATAACTTCTCAGCATATTTTTCATTAATCCATCCTTTTTAAAATATAAATTCTTATATAATTAATATTAAACATACTTTCAAATTTCTAATCAATAAATCAATCAATTTTCATATATAACAGGAAATACATTGTTAAATCATTATAATTCACCCATTTATTCAAATATCATAAATTCATATTTTATTCAATAATAAATCTTTTATATATATATATATATATATTATTTTAATTCCATGTCATATCTATCAAATTATTTCTTTACCCTTACTATAAGAACACAAGTACTACATTTCTACCCACCTTATAAAAATTTCGTCCTCGAAATTTCCTTACCTAACTCATGAAAAAGTTGGGGGTACTCCTCCCTCATTCTTTCCCCATGCTCCTATGTACTTTTTTCAACATCTTTGTTTTGTCAAAGGAATAACTTTATTACGCAAGACTTGTTCCTTACTATCTAAAATTCTTACTGGTACTTGCATAAAGGTCAAATCTTCTTGAATTTCTACAGCTTGATTCGGAATACTATGAGATTCATTATGTAAACACTTTCTCAAAAGTGAAACATGAAACATATTGTGTAATTGCTTAAACTCTAGAGGCAAATCCAATCTATATGCTACTGGTCCAACTATTTCAATCATCTCATATGGCCCTACGAATCCCAGACTCAAATTTCCTTTCTTTTTATCGGGTATCGAGTGCACTCATCACATGTGCCCTCACCGGGATTGGTTCAAGAATTTCAAGGAAACCGATGATGGAAAGGTTTTCCTAGGGAACGAAACTTCTTACCAAGTGAGGGGGATATGAGACATCCAGTTGAGGATGTTTGATGGAATGACAAGGCTGCTGCGGAATGTGAGGTATCTTTCGGAATTGAGAAGAAACTTGATCTCATTGGGGCATCTGGATTCCATGGGGTACACATACAAAGCAGAGGGAGGAAAGATCAAGGTAACCAAGGGATCTTTGATAGTGATCAAAGCAGCAATGAAGGATGGTCTTTATGAGATGATCGGAGACATGAGGATCAAGGGTTAAGCAGCAAGCTTGATCGCTGAGATGGATAAGGCAGCCTTTTGGCACAATCTCTTGGGACATATGATTTAAAAGAGCCTGCAAGTTCTCGGCAAGGATGGTCTACTTAATGGTGATAAAGTAGAGGAACTTGATTTCTACGAATGTTGTGTTCTTGGGAAGCAACATCAGGTCAGCTTCAACACCGGAGCGCACAAGTCTAAGGGCATTCTTGACTACATTCATGCGGACCTTTGGGGACCAGCAAGAACACCAACACAGGGAGGTAATCTTTACTTTTTGTCTTTAATTGATGATTATTCAAGAAAGTTTTGGGTTTATTTGCTTAAAAATAAATCAGATGCTTTGGATAAATTAGTGGTGTGGAAAAAGCTGGTAGAGACTCAAACGGGCAGGGTAGTTAAGCTGTTAAGAACCAATAATGGCTTAGAATGTTTTAACAAGGAACTTGATCAATTTTGTAAGTTAAATAGCATTCTAAGACATAGAACGGTTGTAAAAACACCTCAGCAAAATGGAGTTGCTGAGAGGATGAATAAGACCCTTATGGAAAAGGTTAGGTGCATGTTAATAGGATCCAGATTACCCAAATGTTTTTGAGGGGAAGCGGTGTCTACTGCTGCATATATCACCCTCTAGAGCTTTAGAGCTCAAGACTCCCGAGGAGATGTGGAGTGGTAAACCCCTGAGTTGGACAACCTTAGGACTTTTGGGTGTGCTGCGTATGCAAATCAAAAGGATGATAGATTTAGCCCAGGATCTAGAAAATGTGTGTTTCTAGGATATAGAGAAGGGGCTAACGGGTATAGGTTGTGGTCCTTAGAGCAAAAAGGATTGAAAATCATAATAAGTAGGGATGTCATTTTTAATGAATTGTTATTTCCCTATTTGGAGAAAACTAACCCTACAGGGGCTAGCAAGCAAACCAGTCCCGTATTTATGGAGCATAGTATCAAAGAAAATTTAATTCAGGTAGAGCAAAGAAGGCAAGAAGGTTCGGACTAGGTAGAGCCCATTGATGAAGGCTATGCTCAGGACACTCATGAATAGGCTGAACTAGAAGGGGATGATGCAGCAATTCAGAATGACTATCAGCTCATAAGGGACCAGGAGAGAAGGATGGTCAGACCACCTTCAAGATATGGTTTTGCGGATGCTATTGTAGCAGCTCCTTGGACAGAAGGAGGGATGAGTGAACCAGAGGCTTACATTGATGCCATGGAATGTAAGGATTCGTCAAGATGGCAGCTAAGATATGGAGGAAGAAATTGATTCTTTGAGGAAGAACAGCTCTCGGGAATTGGTGCACATTCCGAAAAACAGAGAGTTGTGGATTATAAGTGCATTTACAAGGTCAAAGTTCTACCTCTAAGAAGGTTCAATCATTGCCTTGGACTTCTTAGGATTGGAGTCGGTTGAATGATGACTCAAGATGAGCTTGGATCCTAAGTTCTCTGCACAATGGGTTTGAGTTTAATCACTTAGACAAAGGTAGAGATTGTTGGAGTTTGTCAAAGGATTAAACGAGAGAAGAAGAATGAAGTTCAGCATGTACAAAGTGTATGTGATACAAGTGGAAACACAAGTGTGTGACAGAACATGTGAATGAGAGAATTGTGTGAGAGTTTAAAGACATAAAACACAAGAGATACTTATTAGAGAGGCTGGTTGTTTAGAGAGAGAGATAGTATAGAGAGGGGATTCAAGAGACTTGTAAGTGGAATTTCTTAGGAGAAATTCCAGGGTAACTCAAGACTTTATCACTTTCTTCTTCTTCTTCTTCTCATTTTGTTCTTCAATAACTTGAGGTTTCTTAGAGAGGTGTTGCTGATTATAAAGAACTCATTGATTTAGGGCAGAGGGCTCGGAGGAGCTCACAGGGACGTAGGCACATTGCCGAACCTCGATAACAATTGCTTGTGTTTTCTTTCTTGCTTTGATTGCTGTATCTTTTTGTACAAGTCATTCTAGACTTGGGTGTTTGAAAGATCACCACCTGGGCATCTCCAAAGTGATTTCCAACTTACTCAAATCATGTTTCATTCACTTAGTTCTAAGCTCCAAAATTCCCCAATACTAAAAGAAAAGTTGTCCCATGAAAACAAATCCGTTCACCGAAAACGTGACGAAACTAAACACAAAAATTAAAATATTCCTTTTAAAGAACCGGGTCTTACACAATCATCTCGATAAATCATATACATCACTAGTGTAAATCATTCATTCATAACATTTCAATTGAATATTTCTACTCCTCACAAGCTACCAAAATTTCGTTTATCTTTCGATAATTTAAATTCACATCGCTTGCCCTTTATGGGCAAACCACCATGTATGTCTTTCAAGGACTAAACATCACTTATGTCTCTCATAGGCCAAACAACACTTATGCCTCTCATAGGAAATTCATCATATACATGAATCATTCATAAAAAGTGAAACGCAATACCATGCAATGTATATTTAATTGTTTATTTATTTCATTTCATTTCATCTCATTTTCAATTCATTTTAATCATAATTCCCCACCATTGGGCTAATCAAGTAACAACGGTGACGTCTCTCCACGTATTGGTACGTTCCTCTCTGTACCTATACCGGTACGTTTTCAACATCATCATCATCATCATCACATCATTAGTATCAATTTCATTCTTGTTCACCCAACAGTCCCCCTTGTCAAACGAATCATGAAATGATTCAAATATTATGAAATGTAATTCATGATGCAATGACTTATGAAATTATACAACCATCAACTAATCACTTCAAATTCAAAACAACTCAACTACCAACTTACTTACAACGAGAAACACTCCACATTCTCCAACACAATGTATCAAAATTAATTTTTTCATTTTACCCATACTGTCACATCTCAATATATACTTATACGTTGAGCTCATTATACTATTATGTAACATTTCGCATGTATCTTTTATATTTCTATGGTATGTGCTATTCAATGTAATCATCTTCTCTGATAAGCATCTAGCTTGTATTCTTCCTCATTTTTAATTTAATGTTTACTAAGAGTAAGGCATAAACTCACATTTGTCGTACCAAGCTCCAACCTTTGTTTACTTCTTAGTCTTTGGTGTTTCTCCTTCGATCACACCTAATGTATAAGAGTACTTAGTATACTTACTCAAGATATATATATATAAAATTTACTAACACCCAAACTTATAATAAGATTCATATGAGCACAATAATCTAGAGGCTAAGTCACACATTTTTCTGTTTTATTTAAAACTTCTACAAAGTTTATTCTAAAGTGATTTAAAAGGAAAGAAATCTTTTCGAGCCCTTAACTTTCAAAACTTTATCACGAAATCAAGCTCATAATATTTTGGAAGAGTTTAAGATTGAAATACCTCAACAAAAGTAAGTTATTTTTTTCCCAAAAAAAAGTCTGAAAATAGGTTTAGGGGCTCAGACAGTCGACTGTCCGTATTGGGAAGTCAACAGTCCAAGGTCCAGAGAGTTTCACAATCAACTGTGCACTCGGGACAGTCGACTGTCTGGTTGTGAAATCAAAAATTTTTAGAGCAAATACTCCATTTTTCTTCAAAATAACTTCTTATCTCCCATGGGACTTCCAAATCAAACCAAGCACAAGTTCTTAAGGGTTTTAAATCAAATATTTAACACTACTCAAGAGAAGTATTGAACTCAAAATCATTAAATAAACACTTTGTGCATAAACTCTTTTTTTTTAAAAACCAAACCCTTATCTTAAACTTTTCTTAAGAAATCTTCAAATTCAAACTTCTAAAACACAAAAATTTAGTCTAACAAACATGCTTGGTAATTAAAAGAATGAAAGATAAGATTTTACCTTGGTTTTTTGCCAAAAACTCTTCATCACTCCTTCATCTTCCTCTCTTTCTTCTTCTTTTCCATTTCTCTTATTTTCCTTCTTTTTCTCTTTTTTCCCGAACTCTCTAGATAATTCCAGCACATTGCTGGTCTCTCTCTCTCTCACACCCTTTTATAGCCCAAGATTCCTCTTTATTGCACAATAACCCCTCCTCTTAACACTTTTTCCATACTTATCCCCAAACTCTTTAAAATTCCAGAAGTTCTCTCAAATCAAGCTTTTACTAATTAAATCTTACTTTTTTACTTGTTTCCAAGTTTCACAAATCCAAGTACGAATTATTTATCACTCAAAACCGAATAGTTACACCCTTTTACGCGTCGAAGAGCAACCTTGAAATTAAATTATTTTAATTAAGATACCGGACTCCACAATTCTCCCTCATTAATAAAAATTTAGTCCTCCAAATTTCCTTGATCAAGGTTCACCAATATTAAGATTATCACTTTCCTAGTCTGTCTCATATTCTCAAGTACACTCCTCATATTCTTCACTTTCATCAAAATTTATCAATACAAGGTTAAACTTCTTCTACATCATCAATTGGATTTCCTCTAAATCATTGTCAACTAACTAACTCATCACTAGAGTGATCTAACGTACTATTTTAGTAAACTTTGACCGATCTTGCTAGAAGCTCATTTCATTCATTTAAGCGGTGCTCGTCTTTCCATCAATTACTCATCTTTATATTTCATTCTTTCTCCCTTATTTGATCCTTTAATTCCCCCGACTAATCCCTCAGTACCTCATAATCCTAACTAAAAGTATTTCTTAACATCATTCCCTTCTTTCACCTTCCTTATCATTTTACAATTCTTTTTCTTGACTTCATACTTCAAGGGTCTCAAACGTGGTACGACTTTTAAATCGTGTGTCTTCCCCAAGATACTTTTTTAAATAAAAAAAAAATCACTTACCAACTAACCAACTCCTCATATAAATCAGTAAGTTCTTCTCTATTTAGCTATTATATTTAGGATCCGCCAATGATGTTATCAATAATTTTTACTCACTTCAACTTAGATCTTAATCAACTCCTTAATCCGTTTATCTCACAATTCCAAGATTACCCACGAAAGGAAAAAAAAATTCAAAACAATCTAACTTCTCGATCATTCATAAAATTTTTAGCATCTATTAAGTAAAGCTCCACTTAATAATTTACTCTCTTTCCCCAACGCATCTCCTAGCTTTAGCCCAACTTTCTCATTTGTTGTTTCCATCTAAGCCTTAACTTATCCATCACTAACCAGTATATGCTTACCGATAGCTTTTATATAGCTCATCACAATAATAATTGTTAAGCACTTTATTTTCCAATGCATCTCCAAATTGACTAATCTCTCTTTAACGGTAACATTACATCGTAAACCAAATCCATATTATCACTTATACAATGATAAACCAATTATTCTTATTTAGTTAGCAAATACCATTCTACAAGTCTCACTCCAACTTCGTCACTTAGTTGCCTTCAATAATAATTTACTTATTTTGTCTTTGATCTTTATTTGCACTTTCCAACGATTTTTATCCACATAGGCTCTTCCTTTGGTGTTGATTGTTCTTCAACTTTACCATTTTCTTAGTACATTCCCAATCTTTTTCATGCTTCTAGATCAAACCTTGTACTTATCCCCCATGTTATAGACTTTATAACTCACGTACAATCATTATTCCTCTTGCTTAAGAAGCTCTTCATCTCAAAAATTTCTAAGAGTCTATTCTTTAACCTTATAATAATTAGTCCTTGCATTAACTAATTCTCACTTATGTTTCCTAAACAATCAATTTTTCAAAATCTCCAACAAAACATAATTTAAACACAAATCCACAAGTCTTCATATCTAACTTAATATACTCTCCACTTCTTCTCATTCTAACAACAAAATCCATCATATTGTACTTGGTAACCCTTCACTTCTCTCAACTCAAATATCTTCTTTTTTTTTACAACAACTTGGTGGTAATATAAATTCCTTTCTCCTTACTAAACTCTTTTTGTTATATTCGCCAAACTATAATATTTTAATTCCTTTATTTCACCTCTATCTTTCTAACGAACCTTTACATTCTTGAGTTGCTTTCTTGACTTAGTTATACTTCCAACTTCTTTCTTTCTCGTTTTCCCTTCCAGACCATTTAAGAAATCAATCTTCTAGAAAACGATTCAACATCTCATCTCCACACTTTTTCCTTATCAAATCTTATATCTAATCATATGATGTACATCTAAATCCAATAATTTCCTTTATCTTACTATCACTAATAGTCCTAGAATAAAGTATTTCGCATTTACATCATACAAACTATACCATTCCTCAAAAGTATTTCTTAATCCGATCGTGTTTTATATTTTCCTTCATCCACTTAGTAAAAATCTATTTTAAACTCTCTTAATGCTTCCTCGTAACTCCTTGAATTGTCTGAGATCTTACCTTCACTTTACATTAAGTTCCATAAAAAACACAATTTTAGTGATCTCTAACCTCTTTAACTATCTTTTTTAATAGACATCTCATCCAATACTATCCCTTCTAAAGGTACTCCAAGCTTCATTTGTTCTTAAGTTAATAACTTTCATCTTGCAATCTCTCTCTTCTACTCTGTGATTCACAATCGTCAAATCCTTATTATTAATCGTAGGTGAGGGTTATAACTATTGTCTAAATCTCTATCTTCTCATTAATTACTCATACCACAATCCCTTATCCAACAATCTTTTGGCCTTGTATTCCGTACCTATTTCTCTTTCATTATGATTACTCTAATACTTTTATATCTTACTAAACTCTTGATCTCCCATAATACATCTTCTTAATACTTCCATTACATAGTAACCTCTTTTACTAGGCATACCCATCGCACTTTTGCTAGTCATCATCGTTTCTAATACCTCTACCACATCTAAAATAGGTCATTCATAATTCTTTAGGTTTATCAAGTACTTTAAACACCTTAATTCCTCATTACTTACCTCTCACTAAATACCAAAAGCATTCTTCAAATTTATATCTCCCAATAAAGCAATACTCTTAAACCCATTCAACTAGCACCAACTATTAACTTATTCATTCTCAAATCTAAGCTCAAGGCTTTTTAGGTTTTGAATAATTACACTATCTCTTTGTATTGCATTTTGCATGACACCTAAGATCAAATCAAAATTTACTACTCCTTTCTCCTTCACAGATTCTCTCATAGCAATTTCTCCTTTACAATATACTTCCTTTACAAACTTCACTTAAAGTATTTCTCTATTTGATTTCAACTACTCCTTACTATATAGTATTCCTTACACTAACCACTTGTCCAAAGGTTGCTCTTATCTCTATATATACTCGTCAGCCTATATACACTTTTACCAATACTTCATTTACCTCTTTAAGTCTCACATCCTAATGACATAATTGCAACTTTCTATGAATCGGTATAAATTTTCTACTCTTGAATTTCCTCATATTTCTAAAAGACCACACAATCCGAACTTTAAAGTACCTTAACCCGAAGCTCAAACAACTACCTCTTACATATGCTCGTCACTCAAGCATACTCACGAACAAACCCACTGCACAAAACCTTATCTATCTCAAGTTTACAATGTTATACTAACTATTTCTTATGCCAACAGTACACAACAATCACATAATCATCATTCACAAGTATTTTAGCACATACAATCATGAAAAAGAATTATCAAAAGAAAAGTTTATAAATATCTCAATTCAACCCATACCTTTGTAGACACAATCTTATCAATAACTCCAAATCTTTTAACTAACAACTCATTACTACTTTATCATAGTAAAACTTTCAACTAATTAAAATTATTTAAGGGGCCATTTCTTATTTTTCACTTTTCAACATTATCATCAAACCACCACCACATATTAATGCTTTCACACATGTAAATAACACATCAATCAAATGCTTCATCACACTAAAGCAATCACACCAACAATTCTCATAAAAGACATTAACATAGCAACTTACATACATCACAAAATTACTCCAAACAACATCAAATTCACACAATATCCAAATACAAATTGACTTGGTTTTAGTCTCAAGACATCTCATCCCCGCCTACACCATTACTGGTTTCAACTCCTAAACGAAATCCTCTCTAACTCTACACAACCAACTCTCTATAACCACCCCATGCAACACACATCATGTACCTAAAGTCTACATAACCTTAAACCTAAAGCTCTGATACCAAAATTATAATGACCCATCCCAAGTGGGCCCTATTCAAAATGGCTCTATTACCTTTTAGCTCTAAGTGCTTTGACTCATGATGCAATCATACACAAAGCATACAAATTAAACTACATTCTTTAGAAATCAAATTAAATTTATACAAACATCAATCTTTAATTACATGAAACTTTTTGATACAACAAGTCGATTCTTAAAACTTTATGAAAAGACATCCTACAAGAGACTATTCCAAATACCCCTAATTGTACACTTTTACAATTATTAAACTAAGACATCCAATTTAAAACTCCCAAGAGACTTAAGAAGTGAGGATGTCATGGACGAGGACCTTACTAAGGCCTCCATTCGACTTCAAAATACACGTCCTCCTATGCTTCGCAAAAAGGTTAGTGAAATAAAAGGGTGAACTAAAGCTCAGTGAATAAACGTCTTATTAAAGGTAGTCGTCTCGAGGGAAAGCCCTCTTAAGATTTTAGACCTTATATATATAATTAAGATTACGTAGATATAATATAACAAGTACCCTTTAAAATTTCCAGCATATAGTCCACCCTTCATTAGATTATAATTTATAATCATAAAATATTGACACACACATTTGGGTACTTTTGATAATATGAGCACATGAGATAACCACTATCATAATGGATTCTTCATAATTTTAATTAATCACGTATAACAATCATCTAGATAAATCATATAAATCTTTAGCGTAAATCATTCATTCATAACATTTCAATTTAATATTTCTACTCCTTACAAGCAACCAAAATTTTATTCAAATTAAATTCACATCCCTTGCCCTTCATGGGCCAACCACCATGTATGTCTTTCATGGACTAAACATCACTTATGCCTCTCAAAGGCCAAACATCACTTATACCTCTCATAGGCAATTAATCATATACATCAATCATTCATAAAAAGTGAAATGCAATGCCATGCAATGTATATTCAATTCATTTCATTTCATCTCATTTTCATCATAATGCCCCGCCATTGGGCTAATCACATAAGAATGAGGACATTTCCCCATGTACCAGTACGTTCTCAACATCATCATCATCACAAAAGCAATATAAATTTCATTCTCAGCCTCACCCAACACTCCTCCTAGTTAGACGGATGTTTTCGACCTTAGACAACACTCCCTCTCATTAGAGGAATCATGAAATGATTCATGTATTATGAAATGTAGCTCATGATGCAATGACTTATGCAATCACACAACCATCAACCAGTCATGTCAAATTCATAATAACTTAACTACCAACTTATTTACAATGGAAACACCTCATATTCTCCAACACAATGTATCAAAATTAAATTTCCCATTTTACTCGTACTATCACATCTCAAAACACACTTATACGTTGAGCTCATTATACTATTATTTAACATGTCGCATGTATCATGCCATATTTCCATAGTATGTGCTATTTGGTGTGAAAATATTTATATGTGAACAAAATCGCAACAAGTAGTAAAGTTTTAAAGAAAAAAATGTTGAAACCACAAGGACTAATTATGCTATTAAGTATTAAAATTTACCAAATTATTTACTATTTAGGAATAAAACCGAAATTTTAAAGACTTTATCGCCTAAATTAAACTAAAGTGCTTGACAAAAATAAATTAAAAGAAAAGAGAATAAAATTTAAGGTTATAGAGATAATAAAAATAAATCTAGAGCTTTTGATTTCACCTAGCTAATCCCACACAATTTATTATTCCTTGTTATAAAATTCTAATTTTTCAAGTTGATGAAAAATAAATTCCTTAATTATTCAATGTTTTCTCTCGAATAACATTAGAAATATTTCCACCTAATAATTCATTATATCTCTATGTAAATTAAATTATTTGAAGATTCATTAAGTTCTTTGGATTTTTCTTAATCTAAAATCACACTAGTAAGGGTAAAGTATCTCTATCTTTCACTCAACTAATGGGGTTTAATCCTAAAAATTTATAATCACAAATTACCTCTCGGTTTCATTATGATTCAATAAATCAAACAACAATTGGCTAGAAAATTGTAAGTAATAAGATCAAGGATAAACACTCAAAAAAAACTAGAAATAAAATAACTTGGAATTTAAATTGTGTGTTCAAAGCTAGACTACATCAAAGCCCTAGAAAAATAAAATTAGTTCATAAAAAATATGAAATCAACCATGTTCTTATTGGAATGCATCAAAAGAAAACTAAAGAGAAGAGAATAAAACTTTTTTGTTTGAAATAAGTTGATGAAAAATTCAAGATTGTTGAAGATCTCTCTTCATTGAGACTTGGCAGCCGCTCTCCTTCTCTTCTCTCTTTATTCTCTTGTCTAGGAAAAATCTACTGTGTTTTAAAGGCAAGGGCAGCCGACTTTATATAGACAAACTCCTAGAAAAGAAAAGGAAAGTACAATAACACTACTCCTTCTAGGAAAAGGAAAGACACTGAAATGGGAAATACTTCTACTACTAGGAAAACATGAAATAGGAAAGTAACTAAAAGAAAATATAACACAAAATAGGAAAAGGTGCGGCACAAGAAAATAAAATAAAATAAATCAAAATCAAATCAAATCAAATTAAAAGTAATAAAGGAAAACTAATAATTTTAATAAGTAAAAGAGTAATAAAAATCAGGTAAAAATTACACTTATCACTATTCAATATAATCATCAACTCCAATATGCATTTAGCTTGTTATCTTCCTTATTTTTAATTTAATGCTTACTATGAGTAAGGAGTAAACTCACATTTTCCGTACCAAGCTCAAACTTTGGTTTACTTCCTAGCCTTTGGTGTTTTTCCTTCGATCACACCTAATGTATAAGAGTACTTAGTATACCTACTCAAGATATATATATATATATAATTTACTAACACTCAAACTCATCATAAGATTCATAAGAGCATACTAATCTAGAGACTAAGTCACACACTTCTCCATTTTATTTATAAAAAAAATACAAAAGTCTGTTCTAAAGTGATTTAGAATGAAAGAAATCTTTTCAAGCCTTTAACTTTCAAAACTTTATCATGAAATCAAGCTCATAATGTTTTGGAAGAGTTTAGGATTAAAATACCTCAACAAAAGTAAGTTGTTTTTTTTTTCCAAAAATAATGCTGAAAACAGGTTCAGGGGCGTAGACAGTCGACTATCCACATTTGGAAAGTCGACTATAGGCTGCCTAGAAGCTTGCACAGTCAACTATCTAAGGTCCAGAGAGTTTCAGAGTCGACTGTGGACTCGGAATAGTGGACTTTCTGGTCGCGAAATCATAAAAGTTTAGGAAAAAAAGCTCCATTTTTATTCAAAATAATCTCTTATATCTCATAGGACTTCCAAATCAAATCAAACACAAGTTTTTAATGGTTTTAAATTAAATATTTAACACTACCCAAAGAAGTATTGAACTCCAAATCATTAAATCAACACTTTATACATAAACCCCTTGTTTTTTTTAAAACCAAACCCTTATCTCAAACTTTTCTTAAGAAATCTTCAAATTCAAACTTTTAAAACATAAAACTTTAGCTTAACAAACATGCTTGGTAATTAAAAGAAGGAATGACAAGTCTTTACTTTGGTTTTTTTCCAAAAACCCTCCATCTTTTCCTTCATCTTCCTCTCTTTCTTCTTCTTTTTCCCTTTCTCTTCTTTTCCTTCTTTTTCTCCTGTCTTTTTTTTCCTCTCTCCCAAACTCTCTAAAGAATTTCAACACATTGATGGTCTCTTTTTCTCTCTCACACACACCCTTTTATAACCCAAACTTCCATTTTATTGCACAATAACCCTTCATCTTAACACTTCTTCCATACTTACTCCAAAACTCTTTAAATTCCAAAATTTCTCTCAAATCAAGTTTTTACTACTTAAATCTTACTTTATTACTTGTTTCCAAGTTTCAAAAATCAAAGTACGAATTATTTATGACTCAAAACCGAATAGGTACACCCCTTTACCTGTCGAAGCGCAACCTCAAAATTAAATTATTTTAATTAAGGTACTAGGCTCCACATCTATAATGTATATTGATACTAAAATCCTTACATTCGTATATATTTTAAACTTTTAATTTCATTTATTAGTTCCTCACACTTACTAGGAGTAAGGTGAAACTCACTTTTTATACCTTCAAATCTCAACCTATATATACACAACAATCTCAATGTACTACTATTTATAAATTTCATAATCAAATCATATGCATTAAATATTTTACTTCTATTACACATGTTATAGAACTTACTAAAAGTGAGGTGAACCTCACTTTGCCGTACCAAGATTCAACATTGGATTACTTCCTAGCCTTTGGAATTTTTCTCCGATCACACCTAACGTATATAATTACTTAGTACACTTATTCATGAAAAATTCAATACAAATATACTCCAGCATACCATAGAATTCATAATAGTATACAAAACTAGAAGTTAAATCACAAATCTTCTTTCTTTCGTATAAAACTTTTATAAACCTTGTTTTCACATGGTTTAAACAAATGAAATCCTTTCAAGATCTTAGCTTTCAAAACTTTAACATGTATTTAATTTCATAGTACCTTAGAAGAAGTCTATGATTGAAATACTTTAACAAAAGTGACTTATTTTGGTAAAAACAGAGTTGAAAACAAGTTCAAGGGCTCAGACAATCAACTAATATTGAGCAGTCGATTGTAGGCTGCCCAGAAGTTTGCAAGAGAGTTGTACAATTGACTGTGCACTCGGGATAGTCGATTATCTGGTCGCGAAATCAAAAATTTTTATGGAAAAAACTCTATTTTTATTTAAAATAACTTTTTATCTCCCATGAGACTTCCAAACCAAACCAAAACAAGTTCTCAAGGGTTTCAAATCAAATTTTTTACATTACCCAAAGCAAAATTTCATGTGAAAACACATCAAACTTAAAAATCTAACACAAAACCATTTTATTTGGAAACAACTTTCCTCTAAAGCTTTTCTTAAGAAAACTTTTCAAATCAAAGTTCTTAAAAATTAAATCTTAGAGTAATTATCATACTTGATAATTTAAAAGGAAGAGATGCAAGTTTTTACCTTAAAATTTGCAAGATTCCTCATTTCTTTCCTTTCTCTTCCCTTCTTTCTTTCTGTCTTTCTCTTCTCTTCTATTTCTCTCTTTTTCTCTTCTTTCTAGACCCTTCTAGAGATTTCCTGCACAAGGTTGGTCTCTCACTCTCCCACTCCAATCTATTTATAGCCAAACTTCCCATTAATTGCACAATAGCCCTTCTAGGTTGCATTTCTTCTTATTTCTGCCACATAACTCTTCAAAAAAAAATTCCATTTTCACTTAGGTCTTCTTACTTATCCTCAAAAATTCTAAAAATTTCAAATGAAAACTATTTTAATACTTTGTCCTTAACTTATTTACTTGTCCCCAAGTTCCACAAATTTAAGTACAATAATAATAAAAAAATTTCTAGTCAAAATCGGAACAAGCATACCGAAAACATATCGAAGTGAAACTCTGTGATTTTTAATATCATTTTTAAAATACTAAACTCTATATATTTGGGTAAACTTTACTATTGTCTATTATTTCTATCTCGCTTATTATTACCATAGTTCAACACAAAAATTATTTTTCATCGAGTTTTTTAGATAAGTTATTGGGCGCTACTTGAATATGTATCGAGTCTACCTAATTATAGTATGGTTATTATTGAAAAATTAAATAATTTTGTTAGTTAAAGATAAATATGTAAATATTTTGAATTCGAATGCAGATATTTTTTTTTAAAATAATTTGATAAGTAAATGGTGTGTCCATGTTAGTGTTCACATCAGTTATTGTGTGGCACTCTTGATTTATTAAAGAGTTGATAGAAATTTAAATTAAAGAGTTTAATTTGAAAATAGATAGATTTCTCATTCAAAAATTTATTGAAAAATTAAAGAATTTTGTTCGTTAAAAATAATACATAAATGTTTTGAATGTTAGTTAAAAGTAACATATAAATATTTTAAATTTGAAAATAGATATATATTTTTCATAACATTTATTTGATAAATAAATGATGTTCCTTTTTAAAGGAACTTACAGAATTGAGTCACAACAATCTTTCTCTTTTTCAATAATCTTTGCTATGTAATAATGGAAACACTAGAAGTATGTTAGGTATAACAATCAACACAAAATTTTAATAAAAAAACACAAAATCTTTTATGTATAACACAAAAATGTGAGATAAAAATAAAGGTGAAAGTGATTATTGGGTTTAAAAGAACTTACAAAATTGAGTCACTGTAATCTTTCTTTCTTTTAAATGATTTTTGTTATATAGTAATGGAAATAATGCAAGCATATTAGGTATAAAAATCAACATAAAGTTTAAAAAAAAAATTGTAAACATGACTATAAAAATATAAAAGAAAATAATTAGTAAACATTTCTTTTGGCTAGTTGCTCTGCAGAGAAATGAAAACATGAAAACAACAAAAGAAAAGACCAAACTTAAATAGAACTAAACATTGATTAACTAATGAAATAAGAATATTTTGTTATAGATAATTATCAATATAACAAACTTATTATATGAAGGTAAAATGAGATGAGGGTTAATTTCCTTTAGATAAGAATAAGTCTAAATTTAAATGGATTAAATTTTGATTTATTATAATGAGAAAATAATGGCAAATGCATTTATAGAAAAGTACCTACAAGCTTAGAGAGAAATATAAAGGATATTACTCATTTTTTTAGCATAAATTTACTGTTTAAAATTTCAATTTCAAATAGTACATTTTATCTTAGCCAAATTCTTAAATACCCAAACTAATCTTTACCTTAAAAAATAATTTATGAAAAATCAATCTCTATTAATAATTATAATTTCACAATAAAAATTTAAATAGTAATAATTATGTAACATGTTTTATCTTAAGCAAAAATATGGTATAATCCGTAACCATGTTAGTTTTATATATATCTATTAAACAACTTATAAAAAAAATTTCTACTGTATGCTTATCAAACATGCTAATATTAAATATGCTAGGATATTCTTTTTTATTTTAGCGTAAACTACACCTATTATTTATTTAAGAAAAACTATATAGATAGAGAAGATTTTGTTTACAAATCGAGTAACAGCACAAGACCAAGATTGTGGGCATATGAAAAGTAGAAGAAAGCTCCATGCTAGGATATTCGTGAATATCAACTCTATATTTTGCAAATGCAATGTTGTATTTTCATATGTCCACAATAATTTGACTGCAAAATATATCAAGTGAGGTCCAACACCAACTAAACTCAATAACATGTAACATTCCAATTGGTTGGGAGAGTACCATGAACATTCCTTAATTAGCTTAGATTGGTATTATAAAAGAGTAGCAATATTGGCACTCCACAAATGGTTATTGATACTTCATTTATTTTTTTAGTTGTTAAAACTTACAATAATACCCCTAATTAATGTTAGCTCCTCTTTTGACTTTTGAAATAAAAACACTACCATTTATTTTCTTCATAAGTTTCCATAATACAAAATCTTTTATTAATATTTTTTCTTCTCTTTACCTTCTTCACTTTGCAGCCACATATTTTCCTCTTTTTTTACTTTCTTCTTCACCTTTTTCATAGCAATGGATTTTAATCCTAAAGAAATTTCAGAACTTGAAGAGTTTCATGATCTTTTGAACATTAATAGTTTTAATGATTTTCTCTCTTGCTTGAACACAACAGATACTAGTAATTTTTTTCATTTGTATTATTTTTTTTCACATTGATTTCAATTAAATTTTATAATATGTTGATGCAATTAAGGATGTTCATTTGTTTTTTAATTTATTTATGTGATATACTATATTTAATTTTGGGTCTTCGTGAAGTTCTCCTTCGTGCCCATACTCATAATGTAAAATCCAGTTTTCTCAAAAACAGTTGCAAAATCCTTCAAAGAGTTGTGGATTAGAATTTTAGCACCTGCTCTTCTCCTCTCTTTCAAGCCGAACTACACAAACTCATCTCTAATATTTGCACACATTTTGTGGTTGACTACAAGCTAAAAAATTTATGCTTTTAGAAGGGTGATATATTAGAATTCACATAACTCATCAGCTTTTATCTAACTCTTTCTTGGCTCATGGTAAAACAAAAATAAAAAAGTGAAGAAATAAGTAAAATTAAAGAGGAAAAGTTTTGACTGCTAAAGTAAAGATAGTAAAGAGTTAGAGCTGAAAAAAGTGCTAATAGAAGGTTTTGTGTTATGGAAACTTATGAAATGAATAAATGGCAGTATTTTGTATCTCAAAAGTCAAAAGAGGATTTAATATTAATTAGTGGTATTATTGTAAGTTTTAACAAGTAAAAAAAAATAATTGGAGTGCCAACAATCATTTATGGAGTGTCAGTATCATTACCCACTATGGATAAATCTGAAAATTGTTTTACCTTTTTATGAACAATCTAAATATCTTTTTCGACTTCTATCTTAAAACGGTTTACTTTATATTTTAATAAAATAAAAATTTATAAATATATGAATATAAGCATTTTCGTAATTATTTTTCTATTATTGTAAATAATTTTATTAGTTAAAAATAACACACATATATTTTGAATTTGAAAATAGATATATTTTTTCAAAAAAATTATTTGATAAATAAGTGATGTGTCCATGTCAGTGTCCGTTGGCACTCTTGATTTATTCTATTTATATATATGTAAAGTTATCTCATATAGCCTCTATTAGATAACCTAACTTACACGCATTATTAACATATGTGGGATTTATTTTATGTGTTGCACTAATTTTGGGTAGTTATATACCATTACAGTGTCTTTCTCAGTTCCACTAAAAACTTAACCATTAAGTCTTGTACTCACTATACCCTCTAGTCCTTTAATTATATGCAACTTTGTCTTCTTTATCTGATTACTAGTTCCATTAAGCCTAAAAAACGAACGAGTGGTAGACAACCTGAGCTTAAAAGGATGAATAACCATTTTAGCCCTTATATTGATTTTCTTCTCTCCTATTTTCCTTCGGCTCTTGATTTTGATAATTTGGTTGTAAATTTTGATTGTTAAGATCCAAATACCAATCAATTAATCCGATCATCAAAGAACTCTAACGAGCACGAAATAGTAAGTCATTGACCTTAAGACAAAGCTTTGAGAACTCTTCGGATCTATCGTTGTTACTGTTAACTATATGATATTTCCTATTCCTATTGCAATATTAGTTTCCTAGTTTCATATGTATTAGTTTCTTAATTAGTTTAGTTTCCTGATATATTATAACCTTAAGTTTTTTATTTCCATTAGGTTTTATATCCTTAGGCTCTATTATATAGACGTGCATTTATATTTCATAACACATCAATAATACATAGAATTCTTCTCCAATCATTCTTTATTTTATCATGATATCAGAGCTATTGATCATATTTTAAGAGTCATCTTTTGAGCTTCTGTAATTCCATACACAGCCCATTTCCTTCTTGTTCTAGACTATTATAATCTTTCAGATTTTATTTTTTTCACCGCTGCAAATCAATTTACATCGAAAAACATTGACCATATCAAGCATGATGACATGTTTCTGGTATGCTATATCTGCTCTTCAACCTGCGATTATGTTCCTGGTTCTGCCAAGCTCCATAGCCTACAATTCTGCTCTGGGTCCTGCCAAGCTACCATCCATGATTTCACTCTAGGTCGCTATTAGTCACATGTTCCATCATGTCAGTTGAAAACTTAGTTATCATGTGTTCCGTCACATCAGCTTTCAATTTTTGTCTTGAATCAAAGTAATCCTCACCTAATCTTGTAAAATGGTGTTAAAGAGGGGCTCATACCTATTGGAACGATTATTTACCTAAATAAATATGCAAATAACCGTACTAGTTTTACTTGCAAGTGCACAAGGTCAATGGTATCATAGTGTGCAAGTGCGAGATCATTTCCACAGGGATTAGTGAATTTCAATTTAGAATTAGTTTCTTTCAAAGTAAAAAAGAGAAATAGTTATAGAGTGTGAGATAATAATAATGAGAACATAGGACTACGATATCCACCACTAATTATACTTTCCCACTAAGTAAGGTGCCAATGCTCTAGCCTTATCATGAATATTTAATGGTTGCCAACCAAAGGGCTTGGCTCACACCTTAGGCTATTGATCTCCCTATGCAACGAGTTAGCCATGGTGTATACTCTAATTTTTTTCTCTCTTAAGGGATTCAGTATGGGTGTATACTGAGTTGTTCCTTAAGAGATCATGAGGGCTGTGGAGATCGACAACCACACGGGACCTAGGGCTTGGTCTGCTCCCAGTTTCCCATTTTGACTAACCCGAGAATCCGGAGTGGATATCTCTTGTTACTAATGTCGAACCCAGGACTTGGTCATCCAAATTGATTCAACTAACTTATCCATACCACATGCATACGTTGATCAAACACACATATATGAGGAATTTAAACACAAATAGGCATTAATCAATTTTAAACATTCTAATAAGGCTATAGCAAAGGTAATCAATGAATAAACATGTGGAAAAGCATAATTAGGGCTTCAATCGAGCCCTATAAGAGTTTAGTTACACATGCTAGTTAAACTAAACATTCTAGACATAATGAAATAAAACCGAAGAAGATTCGGGAGACGAGTCATCAATTCCTCTCCTAAGCTTGCAACTTCAAGTCTAAAACAAATTGTGTGGTTTATGTGTTTTACAGGGCTATTTTTAGGGTCCTCAAGGTGTCCCGAAACCCTAATTTCCTATTTAAAATCCAGAGACTTCTTTCCATATCTGGCTCTGCTGCCCCTAAAGTGTTTGCGCTCGATCGTATGCGAGATGCGCTCGATTGTATGCGAGATGTGCTCGAGTACATGTGTGTGCTCAAGTGCATATGTGTGCTCGAGCCTTCTTCAAGTGCGCTCGTGTCCCTGTGCGCTCAATCTCAAAGGAGGTGCGCTCGAGCACACCTTGCTGGATGGCAGAACTTGACTTTTGCTCCTAAAAGCTCCAAAATATTACCTTTTTGTCCAAGTCCTGTGAAAAACACACAAAACACGAAAATGAAGTAGAATCTATTGAAATATATAAATAAAGAGCCTAACAAGTGTAAATTAAGGGGCTTAAATATGACTATTTAAGCACTTATCACACCCCCAAACTTACATATTGCTAGTCCCTTAGCAATACAAAACAAAAGACTATGTTAAAACAAAATGAAAGATAAATTCATTTTCATGAGATTCAAAAATTTGGGTTATGTGAAAAACCATGATAACCGTTCATGAGTAAGCTTATAATAAAAACACATTTTTGTATTGAAAAAGGATTTTCAAAGCTCACATTACTTACCTAAGGTTGGCTTAAGGCATCGCAAGTTTGATTTGTGTGTGATAAATTAGCACATATAGGATAGGGCTTCCACATGATTTTAGTGTATAGTGTTTCGGTGCCCAAACCTTTATTGAATTCCTTATCAAAAAGAACAAAAATGGCATAATGCTTGCTTCTTTTTCTTTTCTTTTATCATGCGATCTTTGCCATGTTGAGTTCCATCGAGCTTTCCAATTGACCCTTGTAATGAGTGTTTAGCTAATGACTCCCAAACCAGATGGTTTTAGGGCATCAGGTGTAAAGACACCCCTAAGGACTTACTGACTCGAGTCAAAAAGGCTACGAAACTAACAGGTTTTAATGCTTCTAAATGAAATTCCCACCTTTTGACATGAACACTCAATGCTTACTGAGGCAAGAGGCCCAGTTACTCAGTGGAAATTTTTTATTATGATCAATAAAGGCTTACTTCCCACCTTTTGACGCGAACACTCACTGCTTACTGAGGCAAGAGACCCAGTTACTCACTGGAAAGTTTTTAATGATCATTAGAATCTTTTTATTTTCTTTTTGCACGATGAACATTTTTCTTTATTTTTCTTATGCCAAAGTGTTCTTTTTAACAAGTTATCCAATTACAGTTAGGTTATGGAAACATATACAAAAGAATTATATGTCATACCCCACACCAATGCGTGCTAAATGTGCTCGTGAAAATCTGGATCAAACTCGTGAATTCTTAGGTGCCTTGAGGTAGGTAACTAAACTTTGTAAAATTTCTATTACAAGACTATGCGTTCTAGATTTTAAGCTTACTAATGAAGTGTTATCATATTTTAAATCAACCAAAAAATTTTATTATCAAATGAACATGCATTTATCTTTTCTAAAAAAAAACTGGGACCTAGTGTGTGCATGTGTTTCTCACCCCCAAACTTAAAATACACATTGTCCCCAATGTGTGTGTGGCATGGAAAGATCTACCTAGGAGATGGAGAACTAGGTTGCTTGCTTTTCTCGTAACACGCCCCCAAACTTGAACTGGATGCACGCACTAAGTATCTAACAAAGAAAAAGAAATGTTGTTCCGGAAACAAGAAATAAAGATAATGCAAATATAAACATGAACAAAAGAAAAGTAATAAAATGAAAAGGATATGTCTGGGGTGCCTCCCATGAGCGCTAAGTTTTATGTCTTCAGCCAGACGGGGTATCCTCTCACTGCTGATCATCAATGGGTGCAGTCGAAGAGATACCGAGTGCAGGAGGTAGGCGGTCAAGGATGGCCTGTAGCATCTCTTCCTATCATGTAAACTGCACCTCTAACCCGTCGATCCATTGATGGATCAAACGGGTTGCCTCATGATCCTCCCGGCGGATGTCACACAACTCACAGTGGAAGAAAGATAGCTCATCTAAAAGGTGCTGATACTCCATAGATCCTATGTTTGGCTGGTCTTCCTCCCATGAAGGGCTCACTGGTGGATGCTCGACCTCCATCGGATCATCTGCCACTAGCTCTACAGCTGGAATATGTGCCCAGGGTCCTCAGGGCATATGAGACTGGCTAAGGCTCCACTGGGCTCTCCCAAAAAAAGGATGAACACTAACCGGGCCGTCTAGAGAGGAGCCTCTAATCCTCTTCTTCTTGAAGATGTGACTGAGCAAAAAAGGGAAAGGAAAGCCTCAGGCATTAGCTATGGTCATCTGCCGGTTATGCACCCCGTCCCAGAACTTGTGTATCTGACTCCATATAACTGCTGGGATGGAGTACCAATGACCCCGGTGAAAGGTGTAGAGAGCCTATAAAAACCAATCCCGCCTCTATGTCTTGTGCCCCAGAGGACACACATTACGCTGCAGGACTGAGTTAATGAACCATAAACGGGGAGGCAACTTGACGGGCTCCCCACATTGTTGTGGCGGTTTACATACTGGCCCGTACACATGTCCTCTATGAAATGTGGTAGAGGAAATGGGTCAGGTTGCTCCTCTATGTGGCTGTCCTCCGACAGGGATTGATCACAGCAGTGTAAAGAGCCGGCTATGTCTGTGGTGGTCAACTCTATGAATCTGCCCTGGACTGAAGAAGATAAGATCTCTAGTCTGGAGCAATCGTAGGTTAGGTTCTCGTAGAAGCTGACCACAAATCGAGTATATGCTATCGAATAGACCGGCTTGAATAGCTGCTTGAGACCCCGGTTCTTAAACTCTTGGACCGCCCATCTTGTGACGTCCAAACTCTTGAAGTCCTCTTCCACGTTAAATGTTGTCTCGAACAGTATTTTGCGCTGTTCGAAACTGGGTCGGGATGCCTGGTAGCAACTGCTGGGAGCTCGGGATGTGGAAGCCATGTGTTGTGAGAAAACAATGTGGCTTCTGGAGTGATTGTGCTCGTGCGCAGCTGATGATGCGCTCGATCGCACAGATTGAGCTGCGCTCGATTGTTAATTCCTAGCGCTCGATCACACTCGGTCAGGCAATAGGTCGAATACTTTATGTGCAACAAAAACCAGAAGGTGTAGAAATTACACACCGTTGAGCCAAACCTCCTGTAAATGTAAAAATACCCAATCAACACACAAGATAAACATATATGAATATGTAAACTAAAGATCAAGAACCGTGTGTGATGGTGTGCATATAAGTGGAGCAAAAATCGGTTTGCATACCGTGTTGGATTTGGGGAATTTCAGGGGAAGATGGTCTTGTAGATGGGTGATGCATGGTGGTAGGGTGGTGATTGTGATGGATGAGTGGTGGTGGTGTGGATTGCTGGAGGTGAATGGGTGGTTTTCAACAGATTTAATGGTTGGTGATGGAAAGTGTGATAGACCAGAGGAAAAAGTGCGCTGGAGCGTAATGTGAGAAAAGTGGGGTTGTGAGTGAAGTGTGAATAAAAATACCACGTGCTTTCTCTACCCTGAGTGCACTCAAGCGCATTTGTGAAGTGCGCTTGATCGCACGTGTGCGCAACTGCTTAATGTGTTGCGCTCGCGCACACTGGAGTGCGGGGCGAGAGGATGCTCGAGCGCATGTGGTGTGCCCTCAATCGCACGACAGAATTTTGTTAAGAGTAAAAAGAGTTTAAATAAAGAAATGAATAAGGGGAAAAATAGGAACGATACAGTCATACCATCTTGTAGTGGCCTCAGTACCACTAACCTCGATAGAGGCACTTGAGCTATATTTTATGCAAGTGGAATTGCTCAAGCGCTCTCTATAGTAGCTTCAGTGCTACTTTCTTTGAAGGAGGCACTTAAGGCCCACGTCAGGTGGTTTAAGTGCCATTGACAGCTGCTTTGTCTCCATTTTTTGTGCCTGGTCAATAAAATAGGGAAAAATAGTATTAATAAGTTTAAGATTTTTAATTTGAGGATTACACTTACTTGAAGGCTTGGGTGTGTTCTTGATGGCGTGCACAGCTCCATTAATATCTTTAATCACGTTATCATCCTCTGGCTTAATGTCCAATCTCGTGTCAGCATGGTTGGGGATGGTCTTCAATGGAGTAGTGCGATGGACCTTAAAAACTTTCTCAGCAATACCTTGCATGAACCTCACATTATGACACTCATCATCAGTTTTAGTGGATTCTAGTGTATTAAATATTTTGAATTCCATATCTTCATCATTTACTCTCATAGTGAAAATGCCCCTTTTTACATTAATATTCATGTCAGCAGTGATCATAAATGGTCTTCCTAAGATGATAGGGAGTGGTAAAGGCATATGGCATTCCTCCATGTCTAACACAATAAAATCAGCAAGTAAAATAAATTTACCTACTCTTACCAAAACATCCTCGAGGATACCTCTCGGTCGTTTGATGCTTCTGTCGGCCAATTGCAAAGTAATGGAGTTTGGTTGGAGCTCCCTGAAACCTAGTGTCTCGAATACACTGTATGGTAGCAAGTTGACGCTCGCTCCTAGATCCAATAATGCATGCTCGAAAACCTGGTCACCTAGCCTGCAAGGAATAGTAAAACTACCTGGATCTTTTAGTTTTGGTGGTAATTTTCTTAATAGTACAGCACTCACCTCTTCGGTCAAGGCTATTATCTTATGCTCCTAAAACTTCCTTTAGTTAGTGCAACAATCTTTTTAAAACTTAGCATAAGCAAGAAGTTGTTTTATTGCATCTAATAAAGGAATGTTTATTTCCACTTTTCTCAAGGTTTCGAAAATATCACTTAGTTTAGTTTCTTTTTTAGATTTCACTAACCTTTGAGGGAAGGGTGGAGGTTCATTTATCTTTTTCCATCTAACTTAACTTAGATGTGGAGGCTTGGTCTGGAGATGCTCGTGTAGGCTCATTAGTTCCGATGATCTTACCACTTCTTAAAGTTGTTACAGCATTCAGTTGCTGATGTCCTCTTGGATTAGGTAGTGGTTGGGCTGGAAGCTCTCCTTGCTTTCTGATACTCAGTTCCATGGCCAATTGCCCCATTTGTACCTCTAGTCCTTAGATGGCTTGATCATGTTTTGCAGTAATTTGCCTCATTTCAGGCCGAAATTGCCTCGTTTCTTCCATGAATTGTTCATGTGTATTCAGGAATTGTTGCTGCTGAGATGCTAATTGCCTCACAAGACTTTCGAGGTCGTTCTTCTTTGGTTCCGAAATAGATTGGGCTGCTGGTTGGAAGTTTCTTTGCTGCCCTTGACTGTTTTGATTGTTACTCCATGAGAAATTTGGGTGATTCTGCCACCCAGGGTTGTATGTGTTTGCGTAAGGGTTGTTCTTCGACGGATAATTGTTTGGTCCCACAAAGTTAGCTTGCTTATGATCTGCAGATGAATATAATGGACACGTATCAGTAGTATGATCAAAGTGGGGGCAAATAGCACATACCTGGAGTGGTGTAGATGGTGGGTTAGATGAGGTGTTTTGGGCAGCCATAGCTTTAACCAATAGGTCTAGCTTCCTCTCCACAATAGCTATTTGAGGCGATGATCCTCCAATTAAGCTTACCTCATACATACCCTTACTCTTGGTTATATGTCTACCTCGAGAGGAGAACCGCTGCGTGTGTTCACTTAGGGTTTCAAAGAGTTTCATCTCTTCTTTGCTACTTTTCTCCATCAGTACTCCTCCACAACCTGAATCCACAATATTTTTGTTAGTGTCACTCAAACCTTCATAGAAAGCTCGTACCAGTTCATCTTGGTGTAGGTTGTGGTGTGGGTACTTGAGTAGTAGCTCGTTGAAGTGTCCCCAGGGCTCGAAGAATAGATCTCCATCCTTTTGTTGGAAAGATTGAATTTCCTTCCTCATTTGCCTCACCTTTTAGGCTGGGAAGAACTTCCTTAGAAATTTGCTAGCCAACTCTTCCTAAGTGTGGATAGAAACTGCAGGCAAAGAATTATACCATAATTTAGCATTATCTTTCAAGGGGAAGGAATGTCAGATGCTTGGATTGACGTCCGTGCATGAATCAGTGGCAGTTATGTAAGTGCAGCAGTCAAACACTGCTACTCGGGTAACTCTTTGCCTCAATTGCACTCGATCGCACAAGAGAGTGCGCTCGATCGCAAGTGGCACAGAAAGCTCTCCTGGAGTACCTGAAACAGAGAAAAAGGAAATTGATTAGGGTTTTAATGAAACGAAGAATAAGATAGGAACAGAAACTTAAAAATTTCTTTAAATAGGAATAGATTAGAATAAAAATAAATAACAATAATTAAACTAAACAAAAAATTAATTCTAAGAGAAATTTAGCGCAATCCCCGACAACGGCACCAAAAACTTGTTGGGACGGTTATCTACCTAAATAAATATGCAAATAACCATACTAGTTTTACTTGCAAGTGCACAAGGTCAATGGTAGCATAGTGTCTAAGTGTGAGATCATTTCCACAGGGATTGGTGAATTTCAATTTAGAATTAGTTTCTTTCAAAGTAAAAAAGAGAAATAATAATAATGAGAACATAGGACTACGATATCCACCACTAATTATACTTTCCCACTAAGTAAGGTGCCAATGCTTTAGCCATATCATGAATATTTAATGGTTGCAAACCTAAGGGCTTGGCCCACACCTTAGGCTATTGATCTCCCTATGCAACGAGTTAGGCATGGTGTATACTCTAACTCTTTTCTCTCTTAAGAGATTCAGCATGGGTGTATACTGAGTTATTCCTTAAGAGAGCATGAGGGCTGTGGAGATCGGCAACCACACGGGACCTAGGGCTTGGTCCGCTCCCGGTTTCCTATGTTGACTAACCCGAGAATCCGGTGTGGATATCTCTTGTTACTAATGTCAAACCCAGGACTCGGTTATCCAAATTGGTTCGACTAACTTATCCATACCACATGCATACGTTGATCAGACACACACATATGACGAATTTAAATACAAATAGGCATTAATCAAGTTTAAACATTCTAATAGGGCTATAGCAAAGGTAATCAATGAATAAACATGTGGAAAAGCATAACTAGGGCTTCAATCGAGCCCTATAAGAGTTTAGTTACACATGCTAGTTAAACTAAACATTCTAGAAAAAATGAAATAAAACAGAAAAATAAAACCAAAGAAGACTCGGGAGATGAGTTGTCAATTCCTCTCCTAAGCTTGCAACTTCAAGTCTAAAACAAAAGTTGTGGTTTATTTGTTTTACAGGGCTATTTATAGGGTCCTCAAGGTGTCCCGAAACCCTAATTTCCTATTTGAAATCTAGAGACTTCTTTCCATAACTAGCTCTGCCGTCTTTGGAGTGTTTGCGCTTGATCGTATGCGAGATATGCCGAGCGCATGTGTGCGCTCGAGCCTTCGTCAAGTGCGCTCGTGTGCCTGTGTGCTCAATCTCAAAGAAGGTGCGCTTGCTGGATGGCAGAACTTAACTTTTACTCCTAAAAGCTCCAAAATATCACCTTTTTGTCCAAATCCTGTGAAAAACAAATAAAACATGAAAATGAAGTAGAATCTACTGAAATAGATAAATAAAGAGCCTAACAAGCATAAATTAAGGTGCTTAAATATAACTATTTAAGCATTTATTTGTACCCTTCACCTTGTTTTGATCGGGTCCTTTTTCTTATTTCTAGCGAGGCACATGCAAAGAGGTGAGTTTTCATGTGAGGGGGAGTTACTTCTAAAAAGTTCTTCATTAAAGCTTAGTATCAACCTGCAAAGTTCTTCATCAAAGTTTTTTCTTCTCAATACTTCTTTGATTTGGTTTACAAACTCAAGTTGGCATCCACTTTACCACCCTGAGTTTGAAGGAGGCTGTTAACGTATATTATATTTTTTATTCCTATTGCAATATTAGTTTCTTAGTTTCATATGTATTAATTTCCTAATTTATTAAAACTCTAGATTTTATATTTATATTAGGTCTTATATTTTTAGACTCTATATATATACATGTATTCATCTTTCATATTAGATCAATAATATAAGAGTTTCTTCTTCAATCTTGCTTTTATTTTAGTAGTTACAATCACATAGAATTGATTTCCTTTTTCTAATTTCTTCATTAGATCTCATATTCACCAGTTAGTTTCAGTATTTTTCTCCTTTCATCATTTTTTTTATTTATTCCCGTAGATTTTTTATTGATAGATGTCATGGCTTGATTCATATAATTAGATTTGCATTTGATTATGTCCATGATAATAGTGGTAGTAAAGTAGAAAATCACAGTGGAAGAGTGAACTGTGGAGGAGTAGTACGATATGACCGAGATGATCGATTATGGAAACGGAGACATATAAGTACTTCTCAATTAAGGTTTTCATTTTGATACTTCTAAGTTTTATTAAATTGCTTTGCTTTTGTCATCTTTTGGTTTTTAATATATTTATTTTGTTAAATTGCATAAGAAATTGATAGATTATATGCGAGTACTGGAAATTGATGGGCAAATTTAGCGTTTTAATGATACACTTGAAGGAAAGTTTGAGTTATTAGCTTTAGTATTGAACTTTGTGATTGAGAAGCAAGAGAAAATAAAGGATTCTTGATTCAATTTCAAAAAGACTCCAAGAATTTAAAGATAAAAGAAACTGAATTGTAAATTACTTCATTACAAATTGTATTAAGTATTTATAGTGTTACTCTCAATTGGAACTATTAGAATTTAGTTACAGACCTCTACTGGTTTTAACAGAATTAATTATAGCTTTCTAACTAATCATAACTATTGCTAACAAACTTCCTTCTTCCTTTGCGAGCTTACTTCTCATGCATCTTGTTCTATTCAAAGTCATTTAGCCAAATAGTTCTTCCTAGGCCTGAGTCTTGGAATAGTCTATTTTTCCACTATTACTTCTTTTGGTTCTTACAGAGTTTCAGTTGTTTTAAGTAGAGCTTCAAATGTCTCTAACACTACCTTAGCTGCCTCTACCTCAAGTGTTTTGAATGCTTGAGGAGTAACATTATCTCCCCCATAGGCAATCACCTTGTCCTCAAGGTGTAAATGAGGATGCATAGTAAGGTACTCATTAGCATATTCCCAAGAGGTTTTTTCTAATGATAAGTTTTGTCATTGTACTAGAAAGTAATGATCCCACTGACCTTATCTAAGGATGTCCCTTTCTTGAATGATTGCTAGGGGTTAGTATACCAATTTAGATGCAGTACTATATTCTAGTAAGGTATATATTGGATCAGTAAAACCCTTAAAAGGTTTAAGCAAGGCTACATGAAACACTAGATGTATTTTTGAGGTAGTAATCTATAATCTGTATGCAACAAGTCTAATTTTCTCCAGAATTGGAAAAGGACCAAAATAGCTTCTCCTTAACTTGTAATAGGCTCTAACAGCCATTGACTGCTATTTGTGAGGATGTAGCATTACCAAAACTAAGTCTCCAACAGCAAACAATTTTTTTAGCTCTTTGAAGATCAGCTTATTATTTCATCATATACCTTCAGTAGATTGGCTTTTAGAATGTGCATCAACTCTGCCCTTGAAGTTAAAGTATATTCCAAAGCTTCAAATGTAGCATCACCTCTACAGCAGGCAAGAAGTGTAGGTAATAATCTACCAAACACAATTTGGTAAAGGGTTATCCCAGTAGCTGAGTGAAAGACTGTATTGAAATGGAATTCAACAATTGAAAGGAATTTAGACCATTAATTAGGTTGGTCGACAACAAAACACCTCAGATAATACTCTAAGTGTCTATTAACCACTTCAGTCTGTTCATCTGTTTGAGGATGGTAAGTGGTACTTAGCTTCAATTGAGTTCCTTATAATTCAAATAACTCTTTCCAGAATTTACTTATGAAGATAGCATCCCTGTCACTAACAATGTATCTAGGCATTCCATGTAACTTAAAAAACAATTTCGACTACAACTACTTTAGTATCAGTATAATGAGTAGGTAATGTAACAAAATGAACAAACTTTCTTAGCTTATCAGCCAAGACTTGAATGGTTGTAAAGCTTTGAGAATTAAGCAACTGAGTGATGAAGTTTATTGAAATGTCCTCAAGACTTACTCTAGAATTGGTAAAGGTTGCAGTAGTCCATATAGTTTACTTGGCCTACTCTTCTCAGCTTGACATGTAAGGCAGCTGGACATAAAATATTCCATATCCTTTTTTATACTCTTCCAACAAAAATTTGCAGATAACCTGAGAAAAGATCTTAGGGCTTTTAAATGGCCTCCAACTAGAGTGGAATGATACTCAGCCATTAGGACTTGTTTGAGACGAGATGAGGCATATACAAATAACTTGCCATTGTGATATAACAGTCCATCCCTATTTACCATTCAGGATACTGTAAAGGGTCCTTAATACTCTTATGTTTTAACTCTAAAGCTTCAATATATGCGTCATGTTCTTGCCTTAGCTGTTGCAACAATTAAACTTTAATCATGGAAAGGGCTAGACAAATGGCTCCCTTAGTAGTTTTCACATGACTTATGGATAAGGAAATAGCTACATTGTTAGTTTTTCCTAGATTATACAAGATTTCATAAGTGTACCCGAACAGTTTAATTTGATAATGTTGTTGTTCAGGTGTTTGTACCATCCTATTCATCAAATATTTCGAGCTATGATAATCAGTCTTGATGAAAAATTTGCCATTGAGTAAATACTGCCTACATTTCTTCATAGCAGTTGTAATAGCATACAAATCTATAATGTAAGCTGATTGCGTTTGTATTATTTGACATATCTTTTTGCTAAAAAAATCTATCGGATGAGCAGTTTGAAACATAATTACTCATATTCCAGTACCAGAAGCATCAATTTCTATAGTAAAAGGTTTTAAATATTTTGGTAAGGTGAGTACTGGTGTTTCTATCATGGTCTGTTTCAATGCCTCAAAAGCCCTTTGTGCTTCTAAGTTCCATTCAAACCCATCATGCTTTAACAGATCAGTCAGTAGAGTAGCAATCATAGCATAGTTTTTCACAAATCTCCTATAGTAGCCAGTTAAACCAAAGAATTCCCCTAATTGTTTAACCGATTTAGGCACAAGCTATTCTAACATAGCAACAATCTTGCTCTTGTCAAGTTCAACTCCTTCAGTTGTGATAACATGACCCAAATATTCTATGGATCTTTGTTCAAAAGTGCATTTGCTCAACTTAGCATAAAGAATATGTTTTTGCATTCATTGTAGTACCAACTATAAATGATGAACATGATTTATAAGGTATTTACTGTAAATGAGTGTATTATCAAAGAAGATAATGATAAACCTTCTAAAGAAATAAACAAACAGCTGATTCATGGTGGCTTGGAAAATTGCAGGAGCATTTATTAACCTAAAGTGCATTACTAGAAATTCATAATGTCCCAAGTGAATGATTTGAGGCCTGTCAATTACACAAATTATAAACAGAAAGAAAATAAGACACAATATACCCAGGTTCACCCCAGAATAGGGCTACGTCCTGCCAGAAATTTCACTATTATCAACCTCACAAATCCCCCATTACAATGTGCACTCAGTACATACAGAGTATTTATAAGCAACTTAAAACGCTCTAATTAGGGTTTCTGCCCTGCTGCAAAACCACGACTATTCATGGGCCCAAGCCCAAACCGTCAAGAAAAAAACCAAACTCAAAATATGAGTGGGACCCATGTGGTCATCAAGGGTTCTACAGATCTGGACCCGTGAAGTATGCACCAACTCTAACAATCTGCCACTTGGTAAATACTTCACACACATGGAAAACTTCTCAGAACTCTATTTCTTCAAGCCCATCTTAGTAGCACACCACTCAAACTTTGTTAGACTAACTACTTTAGTCAAGAAATTTGCGTTGTTTACTGTTGTATCGACTTTCTCCAAGATTATCACATTTTCTTCAATCTTTTCCCGAATGAAGTGATATTGGATATCTATGTGATTCGTCCATGAATGAAATGCAGGATTCTTTGCTAAAAAGATAACACCTTGATTGTCACATTTCACCTTCACAGCTCCTTGTTTAAACCCAAGCTCAGCACACAACCTTTAAAGTCAAATCGCTTCTTTTCTAGTAGGAGTTATCACCATACACTCTACTTCTATAGATGAAAAAGCAACAACACTTTGCCTCTTGTTCATCCAACTCACCGCCTCACCAAACAGATTGAACACATATCCACTTATAGATCTCCTGCTATCAATGTCTCCTCCCCAATCAGCATCAACCAATCCTACAATATCAAGATTCTTCTTACCTTCCATACCTCTATAACACAATGCAAACTCTGATGTGCCATGAAGATATCTAATAACTCTCTTGATTGCAGTTCAATGTTCTTTCCCAAGATTATACATATATCTGCCCAATACTCCAACTGCTTGGGCAATATCTGGTCTCGTACACACCATGGTGTACATCAAGCTTCCAACCGCACTAGTGTACATGTGCCATCTCTTCAACTTTTTCCTTCGTCTTCAAAAATTTTTCCGCAGATAACTTGGTTCCCAATAGCATGGAAGTCCCTATCGGCTTGCTGTCAGACATGTTAAATTTCTTCAACACTTCTTCAATATACTTCTTCTGACTTAGTCATAGTTTTTGATTTTCAGGATCTTTTTTTATCTACATGCCCAAGATAAAGTTTTCTGGTCCTAGGTCTTTCATGTCAAACTGCCTCGCCAACAATTCCTTCACAGAGCTAATCATCTTTTTGGTATTTTTAATCAACAACATATCATCAACGTACAAGGTTAAAATGACAAAATCAACCCCTAATTTTTTCACATAGACGAAGTGATCAGCATAACTGCAAGTGAACCCAAGCTAAATAACATATGTGTCAAACTTCTGGTACCACATCCGTGGTGACTACTTTAGTTCATACAAAGACTTCTTCAATTTACAAACCAACTCCTCTTTGCCTTTGCTCACAAAGCCTTCAGGCTGTTTCATGTAAATTTCCTCCTCTAAGTCCCCGTGAAGGAAAGCTGTTTTCACATCTAGTTGTTCGACCTCTAGATCATAAGTAGCTGCCATGGATAAGACAAATCTTTGATAGATGTCAACTTTGCTACCAGATAAAATATCTCACTATAGTCAATTCCTTCTATTTACGAGTACCCCTTTGCAACCAGACGTGCCTTGTACTTTTGTAATACCCATGTTCTTAAAATAAGGGTAAATAAGTAATTTGATAAATATTACATGGAATTAAAATAATATATACATGAATGATTTATTATTGAACAAAAAAATTATTTTGAAAAAAAGGCGTCCAGGTGTTGCAAACGTTTTTGCAATTACAAAGAAAAAAAATTGGTGCAAACATCTAGAGTCCGAGCGTAAAATGCCCAACATGCAAAGAAATGCATGTTGGACAGTGCAAATGAAGAAGAAAGGTGGTGGCAAACAATATATATATATATATATATATATATATATATATATATATATATATATATATATATATATATATATATATATTTGGTTTTTGTTTTGTTTATTTATTTTCTTACCAAATCCCGTTTGGTTTCCTTCTTCCTTCAATTCAAATTAATTTCTTTCTTTAAACACCTTGGAACTCAAAGAAAGGTTGAAAGATTGAAATTTTAAAGTAGTTTATGGGAGAATTTTAAAGAGATTCGAGGGAAGCTTAAAGAAAAATAAAAGGTAATAATGTGAATTTTATTTTATGAAATTGCATATACATGAAATTATTCATAATTTGATGTAGAAATTTAAAGGGTATGAATTCTAGAAGAAATGAACAATAAATTAGAAATTTTAATATAAATATTTTGTCAGGTGTTGACGATCAGCAATCCAGTGAAATTGCTGAAAAGAGTAGGAAATGTAAGGAGGTGATCCACTGGTAGCTTTAAGTGCTACATGGTGAGTTAGATTTACTTTTAGTAATCGAGATAAATATGAAATATAAAGTGATGATATTTGAATTAATTACTAAACTACAATGATTGGATGATATATGAAAGTTGGTTGATTGATATTATATAAATAATTGATATGTTAAAAATTTATTATATGAGAACTAATATTAATGAAATAATGAGTTGATGAAATATATAATGAAAGGATAAATGAAATTCTTGACAAGCTATGATTGATAATTTGATATGATGTATAAGGAGATAATTTAATGAATATGATAAAAATAATAATTTTGAGAAAGACTTGGATTGCTAAATTGAATGTTTGAATGTATGTTTGTTTTCATATTATTGCTCAGATGCATAAAATAAAATACCAGAAAGGCAACTGATTTGTTTGTTTTCATATTATTATTCATATGCATGAAATAAAGAGAATCGAGAAGGCAACCGGTCTAAATGAAAAGAAAAGAACCAGGAAGATAGTCGGTCTAGCTAAAAATAAAAGAACTAGAAAGACAATCGGTCTAACAAAAAACAAAGAACCGAGAAGGTAGTCGGTCTAAGTCGAAACATGTTGACATGTGGGAAGACGTTCCCAAATGATAATATGAAATGATCCGATAATTTAAATTCATGCATTACATTTGTTTTAAATATTGATTATTATTACCTGAAATGCTAAAGTATCATTCTTAATTATGAATTTATTAATAGACAAATAAGTCTCACAGAGAGACAGATATGATGAGAAAGAAATATGACAATATGATATGATAAAAATTTATTTGATTGATTGATTATATGCTGTGAACCTCATAAGAAGGTAAATAATGATGTTAAATTGATAATCTCAAGATAATTAAAAATATGAGAAGAAAAGTTGATATGTTTGATAATTAATTTAAGATGAGATTGATAAATGGTTGAAATTATATTAGAATGTTATTATTGAATTGTATGAGATAATAGATGATTGATTATGGGAAGATTATTTAAAAGATTGAATGATTATTTGTGAAAAAATAGATGATTTATATTGGTAAATTAGAAAAGATTGAATTATAATGTGACTGGAAGTATATAATCGAGTACTTCTAGTAAATTTAATTCACTAAGCGTGTGAAGCTCACTTCTCATTGTTGAAAATTTTCAGGCAACAGGCAGGGCAGATAGAGTTTAGAGCTGATAGTATAGAAACTACCTTAAGTAAGTCCCGTGGTCAAGTCCTCAGACATTGTAAGAAAGAAGAAATGAACGTTTGTAATAAAATTCTTTTCATGCATTTTGTGAGGTATCTTCTCTGAGAAGAGTTAAGGATTGGATGAAAATTTTAAATTCAGTTGATGTATTTTTGTATTGTTGCATATATGTGTAGTGCTGGGATTTCCAAACATGATGACATCGTCTTGGGGGTGGCCAACCAGGGATGGGTCGTTTCAATTTTGGTATCAGAGGGTTAGGTTTTATGATTCTGTAGACTGCATAAAAAGAAAGAAAGTGGAAGATTTAAACAAACTACATTTTAATGCAGAGTCTAAGGATGACATGTGGACGTGCTAGAGCTAGAGGTAGATTTCTGAATTATAAAGGACATGGTAGACCCTTAATATTTAGAAGAGCTGAAGCGGAGGGGAGATTGAATTTGTGGTTCATACAAGGGAATAGGTTGCTAGTGCAGCTGGTACTAGTAGAGGTGGAAGAGAATCTGATATTAGGATAGATGAGCTGAGAGAAGTTCTTAATCGTGCTATAGAGAGAATGAATACAACAGAAGAAAGGACTGATAATTTGCAGAGGATATTAGAAGAAAGGGGTAGAATAGAACCTAATGTGGTGAGACAAGAGGCTTATGAGGGAGAGGGTGTGCTTTCACATAAGATGCAAAGGGATTATTTTGTGAGATTTTTTAAGTTTAAACTCCAGTCTTTTAGAGGATCTGTAAATCCTGTTGAAGCTGAGAGTGGATTAAACATGTTGAGAAATATTTTGAAGTCTTATCAGTGATAGATAGACAGAAGGTTGCTTTTGCTTCATTTATGCTGAAAGGTGTGGCTTCTCAATAGTGGGAGGATATTCTGCCTAGAATGAGTGCACAAGTAAAACAACCTTCAACTTGGCATAAGTTTAAGGATGTGTTCTTTACGAAGTATTTTTCAGATACATTTTGAGCACAGTAGGAGAGAGATTTTATTCATTTAAGGCAAAATACTTTATCTGTGGCTTAGTATGATAGTAGATTTACAACTCTGTCGAGGTTTTTACCTAAGTTAGTGAATACGAAGGAGAGAAAATGTAAGAGATCTTTAAAAGGGTTACACTATGAAATTCAGACTAAACTCTCTTATATGGGTATTGAGAATTATGCTATACTGGTGGATAAAGCATTACAGATTGAGAATGATTTGATGGAGTTTAGAGGTATGAGAGATTGGCTGAAGAGGTCTAGATTTAAGGGACCCAGAGGTGGTAGCAGTATAAGTTTATAAGATGGAAGACCACCCTAAAGGGAGTGTTCCTTGTCATAGGAAACTGTAGTACAGAGTCAGAGGCAAGCAAAATCTGTTGCTTCTGTAGCTCAGAGTAATATCGATGGGACCCCTAGATTTGGGAGACATGCTATGGGAACTGAGAGTTATGGTAGAGAAGTAAGTATGCCACCAAGGGGAAGTGGTAATCTAATGTATGATCGAGATCCAAGGGCTTACTTTAGATGTAATCAGACAGGACATCTATCTAGAAATTACCCTACTCAGATAAGCTTTTTATGTGGTGGGGGAGGACATATTAGTGTAGATTGTCCAGTGAAAAAATCAGTTGAGATAAGTGCTAGAGGTGTTGGGAGAAGACAGGTAGAGAGATATGGTGGATCAGGGAGTATACGGGACAGAGGTAGAGGATCAGTAGCTGAGAGAGTATGCAGTGGTCAGTTACAACCCAGAAACAGCATAGTCTATACATTAACCCAACAGGATGCACAAGCCACTCTTGATGTTGTTATGGATATGGTATCTATTCTTGATAGACTTGCTAGATTATTAATTGATCTTGGTGCAACCCATTCTTTTGCATCTGGTGCTTATATGAAATCTATTGATGCTAGTGTTAGTCCTTTGATGCATGCTGTTATTGTTGAGGTTCCTAATGGGGATAGGGTTATTATTAAGACAATTTATCGGGGTTGTGTGATTAGTATGGCTGATAGAGAATTTGAAGTTGATTTGTTACCTTTAGATATGACAGATTTTGATTTAATTCTGGGAATGAATTGGTTATCTGTATATCATGCTTGGGTAAATTGTTTTAGGAAGAACGTGGTGTTCAAGATACTAGGACAAGAGCAGTTTAATTGTCAGGGAGAACGTAAGATACTTGCCAACTATTTCATTTATGCCCTGACTGCTAGTAAATGGTTGAAGAAGGGTTGTGAGGGGTATTTGGTGTATGTAGTGGATTCTAGAAAGGAGATTAGGAAGTTAAAAGAAATCTTAGTAGTGAAAGATTTTTCTGATGTATTCCCTGAGGAATTGTCTAGTTTGCCTCCCAATAGGGAGATTGAGTTTTTTATTGAGGTGATTTCGAGATCAGCACCCATATCTATAGCACATTCTAGAATGACACCAGCTATGTTTAGAGAGTTAAAAGTTCAGCTTTAGGAGTTGCTAGATAAATAGTTTATTCGACCTAGTATGTCGCCTTGGGGAGTCCCTGTGTTGTTTGTGAAAAAAAGAATGATGGAACGATGAGGTTGTGTATTGATTATAGACAGCTGAATAAGATCACCATTAAGAATAAATATCTTTTGCCCAGGATAGATGATTTATTTAAGTAGTTACAAAGAGCTAGGGTGTTTTCTAAGATAGACTTGAGATCGGGTTATCATCAGTTGAGGATAAAGGAAGGGGACGTACTTAAGACTGCTTTTCGGACATGTTATGGTCATCATGAGTTCATCGTGATTCCATTTGGGTTAACTAATGATCTTGCAGCATTTATGGATCTAATGAATCAGGTGTTTAAACTATTCTTGGATAGATTTGTGATTGTATTTATTGATAATATTCTGGTATATTCCAAGAATGAAAAGTAGCATGGGAAACATTTAGAGATAGTGTTGGAAATTTTGGGGAGAGAGAAATTGTATGCAAAGTTATCTAAGTGTGAGTTTTGGCTGAGTAAAATATCTTTCTTGGGGTATATTGTGTCAGGAGATGGGATAGCAGTTGACCCACAAAAAAGTAGAAGTAGTGTTGAATTAGGAAAGACCCACAAGTGTGACTGAAATTAGAAGCTTTTTGCGGTTGGCTGGTTATTATAGGAGTTTTATCTAGAATTTTTCTATGATTATTAGACCATTGACTAGATTGACCAGGAATAAAGTGAAGTTTATGTGGCCAAAAAAATGTGAGAGGAGTTTCCAGATGTTGAAAGAGAAATTGACTAATGCTTCAGTATTAGTGCTTCCTTCTGGTGATAAAGGATTTGAAGTATATAGTGATATGTCACATCAGGGGTTGGGATGTGTGTTGATGCAACATGGGAGAGTTATAGCTTATGCTTCTAGGTAATTGAAGAACCATGAGAGGAATTACCCGACCCATTATTTAGAATTGGCTGCCATAGTTTTTACTTTGAAGATTTGGAGACATCATCTGTATGGAGCCACTTATGAAATTTTTACTGATAACAAAAGTTTGACGTATTTACCTACCCAGAAAGAGTTGAATTTGAGGCAGAGAAGGTGGATGGAGTTTATTAGTGATTATGACTGTATAATTCATTATCATCCAGGGAAGGCTAATATAGTAGCTGGTGGATTGAGTAAAAAATATACAGGGAGATTAACTGCTATTGGGAGTCTTGATACTAGCTTTATGATAAAATTAAGAAAAATGATGATGCAATTGAGTGTCAATGATAGAGGAGTATTGATGGCAAATATGGTGGTACAAACTTCTATTATTGATCGTTTATTATAGATGCAGGGTAGAGATGAAGGGATAGAGAAAATCAAACGAGAAATATTGAGTGGTAAGCCGACTGGATTTAGAATTAGAGAAGATGGAATGGTGGTATTGGACATAGAGTTTGTGTTCCCAATGATGTTGAGATGAGAAAGAAGATACTAAGAGAGGCTTATGATTCTTTGTATTTTATGCACTAGGGTAATAATAAGATGTATAGGGGGTTGAGACAGAATTATTGGTGGTCAGGAATGAAGAAGGATGTAGCTGAGTATATTTCTAGATGTCTGATTTGTCAACAGGTGAATTCTGAGAATAGACATCCAGTAGATTTATTACAACCTCTTCTCGTACCTGAGTGGCCATGGGAGATTGTGATCATAGATTTTGTTTCTGATTTTCCTTATACACAGAAAGGTCATGATGATGTATGGGTTATAGTGGATAGACTTTCTAAGTCTTCGCATTTCATTACTATTAAAACTACATAGAGTCCTGAAAAGTTTGTTGAATTGTATAGCGAAAATTTTGAGATTGCATGGAGTACCTTTAAGCATTGTATCATATAGAGATTCTTGATTCACTTCTAGATTTTGGAGGGGTTTTCAAGAAGCTATGGGTACGCAATTGCAATTTAGTACAGCTTTTCATCCTCAAACGGATGGGCAGTCAGTGAGTTGGGATGCTTATTTACCTTTGATCGAGTTTGCATATCAAACTAGTATTAGGATGGCACCATTTGAGGCTTTATATGGTAGAAGGTGTAGAACTCCAGTATGTTGGGAAGAAGTTGGAGAAAGAAAGATATTTGGTCTAGAAATGATAGATTTGACTACTAAGAGGATCAAACTAGTTAGAGAGAATCTTAGAGTGGAATAGAACATACAGAAGGGATATGCTGATAATAGAAGATGACCTCTTGAGTTTCAGGTTGGTGACTAGATATTTTTGAAAATATCTTCATGGAAGGGTGTATTAAGGTTTAAAAAGAAGGGAAAATTGAGTCTGAGATTTGTGGGGCCATATTAGGTGATTGAGAGAACTGGACCAGTAATATCCAAATTGGATTTGCCTCCAAAGTTAAAGCAATTACATAATGTGTTTCATGTTTCACTTTTGAGAAAGTGTTTACATGATGAATTGCATAGTATTCTGGGTCAAGCTATAGAACTTCAGGAAGATTTAACCTTTATGCAAGTACCCATCAGAATTCTAGACAGAAAGGAACAAGTCTTGCATAATAAAGTCATTCCTTTGATTCAAGCATTACGACAGAACAAAGATGTAAAAGAAATTACGTGGGAGTATGAGGTAAGAATGAGAAAAGAGTGCCCCCCCCCAACTTTTTCATGAGTTAGGTAAGGAAATTTTGGGGATAAAATTTATATAAGGTGGGTAGAATTGTAATACTTGTGTTCTTAAAGTCAGGATAAAGAAGTAGTTTGATAAATATTACATGGAATTAAAATAATATATACGTGAAATATTTATTATTGAATAAAAAAATTCTTTTGAAAAAAATATTTGGTGAACTACCTGGAGTCCAGGTGTAAACTGCCCAACATGCAAAGAAATACATCTTGGACAAAGCAAATGAGGAAGAACGATGGTGGCAGACAATTTACATATATAAATTTGGTTTTTTGTTTTGTTTATTTATTTTCTTACCAAATCCCATGTGGTTTCCTTCTTTCTTCAATTCAAATTACTCTCTTTCTTTAAACACTTGGGAACTCAAAGAAAAGTTGAAAGATTGAAATTTGAAGAAGTTTACGAGAGAATTTTAAAGAGATTCAAGGGAAGCTTTAAGAAAAACAAATGATAATAATGTGAATTTTATTTTTTGAAATTATGTACATGAAATTACACGGAATTTGATGTAAAAATTTAAACAGTATGAATTCTGGAAGAATTGAAGAATAAATTAAAAATTTTAATATAAATATTATGTCAGGTGTTGACGATCAGCAATCAGGTGCAATTGCTGAAAAGAGCAGGAAAGGCAAGGAGGTGATCTATAGGTAGCTTTAAGTGCTACGTGGTAAGTTAGATTTACTTCTAGTAATCGAGATAAATATGAAATATAAAGTGATGATATTTGAATTAATTATTGAACTACAATGATTGGATGATATATGAAAGTTTTTTGATTGATATTATATGAATAATGGATAGGTTAAAAATTTATTATATGAGAAGTAATATTAATGAAATAATGAGTTAATGAAATATATAATGAAAGGATAAATGAAATTCTTGACAAGCTATGATTGATAATTTGATATGGTATATGAGGAGATAATTTAATGAGTATGATAAAAATAATAATTTTGAGAAATAGTTGGATAACTAAATTGAATACTTGAATGTATGCTTGTTTTCATATTATTGCTCATATGTATAAAATAAAAGACCAGGAAGGCAGTTGGTTTGTTTGTTTTCATATTATTGTTCATATGCATGAAATAAAAAGAACCGAGAAGATAGCTAGTCTAAATGAAACTAAAAGAACTAGGAAGGCAGCCGATCTAAATGAAAATAAAAGAACCGGGAGGGCAACCGGTCTAAATGAAAATAAAAGAATCGGGAAGACAGCATGTCTAACTGAAAATAAAATAACTGGGAAGGCAGTCGGTCTAGCTGAAAATAAAAGAACCAAGAAGGTAGTTGGTCTCAATGAAAATAAAAGAACTAGGAAGGCAGTTGGTCTAGCTGAAAAAAAAAAGAACCGGGAAGCCAGCAGGTCTAACTGAAAATAAAGAATCGAGAAGGTAGCCAGTCTAAGTTGAAACATGTTGACATGTGGGAAGATGTTCCCAAATGATAATATGAAATGATCTGATAATTTAAGTTCATGCATTGCATTTGTTTTAAATATTGATTATTATTGCTTGAGATGCTAAAGTATCATTCTTGATTGTAAATTTGTTAATAGAAAAATGAGTCTCACAGAGAGACAGATATGATGAGAAAGAAATATGACAATATGATATGATAAAAATTTATTTGATTGATTGATTATATGTTGTGAACCTCATAACGAGGTAAATAATGATGTTAAATTGATAATCTCAAGATATTTAAATATATGAGAAGAAAAGTTGAAATGTTTGGTGATTAATTTAAAATGAGATTGTTAAATGGTTGAAATTATAATAGGATGTTATTATTGATTTATATGAGAGAATAGATTATTGATTATGGGAAGATTATTTGAAAGATTGAATAATTATCTGTGAAGAAATAAATTATTTATATTTGTGAATTAGAAAAGATTGAATTATACGATGTGACTGGAAGTATATAATCGAGTACTGGTAGTAAATTTAATTCACTGAGCTTATGAAGTTTAGTCCTCATTGTTCAAAATTTTCAAGCAGTGGGCAGGGCAGATAAAGTTTAGAGCTGATAGTAGAGAAATTTCCTTAAGTAAATCTTATGGCCAAGTCCTCAAACATTGTAAGAAAGAAGAAAGAAATGTTTGTAATAAAAATATTTTCATGCATTTTGTTATATGTATATATTGTTTCTGAAAGGAAGATGATGAGGTATCTTCTCTGAGAAGAGTTAAGGATTGGATGAAATTTTTAATTTCAGTTGATGTATTTTTGTATTGTTACATATATGTGTCGTGCTGGGATTTTCAAACGTGACGACACCGTCTCGGGGGTGGCTAACCCGGGATGGGTCGTTACAACTTTTCTGCCATTCTATCTGCATTTACTTTCATCTTGAAAACCAATTTGCACCCAATTGCCTTCCTATCTCTAGTCAATTCCACAAGGATTCATGTCTCATTCCTATCTAGTGCTTGTATCTTATCTTTCATAGCATCCTCCCACAGATTTGCATCCTTCGAGGTCCTCGCCTCTTTTACTGTGCTAGGATCATCACCAATAATATTTAAAGCATGAAATGTACTGCAAGCACTAGGAGAATACTTGATGGTTAGCCTCCTAACCCGTGTGGATCTCCTCATGACCGACATGGTCTCTACTCTTGAGCCAGCATCTAAACCCTCATTCTCTACATCAAAAACACGAATATCGTGCTCAGACCCAACTGACTCAGAATCTGAAGTATCCGATTCAGTCTGTGGGGCAGTCTCTCACTCTTTATCTCTAGGGATAAGATCAATTTGAACCTACTTTGGCTGTTCCGATACATCTTGGACAGCCACCACATCCTTTTATGTTTCTCTAAACACAACATCTCTGCTGAAAACTGTACTCATGTTTTCTAGGTTCCATAACTTGTACCCTTTAACCCCATCCTTATAACCAATGAAAATACACTTCACTGATTTGCTGTCAAGTTTGTTGCTCTTTCCTTTTGGCACATGCATATATGCATCACACCCAAACACCCTAACATGAGCCAAACTCGGCTTCTTCCCGAATAGTTCCTCAAACGGTGTATGATCCTGCAATAAGTGACCTGTTCTTCAGATAACATACCGTAGCCACCGCCTCTGCCCAGAACTCTGGTTCCAAGCCTACACAACTCAGCACACTCCTCTATTTCTCTATGAGTGACCAATTGAGTCTCTCAGCCACCTCATTTTGTTGAGGTGTATATGGAGTTGTTTTCTATCTTACAATGTCGCTTGCCACACAAAATTGCTTAAACTTATCTGAACAAAATTTCTATCCATTATCTGTTCTCAGTACCTTTATCTTTCTTTCCATCTGATTTTCTACCAATGATTTAAACTCACAGAACTTATCAAATGCTTCAGTTTTACTCTTAATGAAGTAAATCCATACATACCTTGAAAAATCATCAATGAAAGAGATGTAATACCTTGATTTTCCAATAGATTGGACCAGAACTGGCCCAAACACATCACTATGTATCAAATCTATAATACTCTTTGCCCTCATGCAAGCAGACTTAAAACTCACATGATTCTGCTTGCCATATAGACAATACTCACAGAAACCGAATTCTATAGAGCAATTTGAGCCTCTGATGCCACAACATAGAGGACTTCACCTCATCATCAATTGCCTCCTCAGAGATAAAACCTCCACTACACTGACTTTGTACTGCGTTTCCCAATAACTTGTACGATGACCATACCAAACACCTCATACAATTACTAGCGATCCATGAGTCATCTTGCATGAATTTTTGTCACAGCTAAAATTCACTCCTCCATCTGTCATCTTGCTGACTAACATCAGGTTCCTATTGAGACTCGAAATATGCATCACGCTTGGAAGTGTCCTGACTGTCCCATCATTCATCTTCAACTTCACCTTCCCACGACCAATAATTTTCACTAGAGAGTTATGCTTCAAATGTTTCATACTCATGAAACCAACTCTGTGAGGTGTCAAGTGAAAGGATGCTCTTATGTCAATTATCCAAACGCTTCGATCTGATTGAGCCAAATAAGATGCCAAATTTAGGTCACCAGCATCATCATCATATTGGTTTTTGTTTTCAAAATCTAATATCTCACTTGTCCGCTTTTCAGGGTTCACACTCTTACTTCTGTAATCCTTCTTCAGATGTCTGGGCTTCCTACACTTCCAACACTTCAACCTATATTTATCCCTACTTTTGATTTTCCCCTGGACTTGAGTTTATCACCAGACCTCTTGTAGTCTCTATCATGGGTTCATCCTCTAACAGATTAGGCCTCTTTTGATGAGTTCTCTGTACCTTACCACCTCATCTCCTCAGACAATAAGGCTGATATGATATTCTTATAGGATACATCAGTCGTACCACTATCAATCGCAACTATCAAGTTATTCCACGAATCAGGTAGTGAACAAAGTAGTGTAATAGCCTTACCGTCATTCATCATATCAACACTGATAGATAATAACTGGCCTATCAAAGTGTTGAACTCATGTAGATGAACAGGGAAAGAATCGCCATCAGCCATCCGAAGGTTGTACAACTTCTTCCGTAAAAACAATTTGTTTACCAAATATTTACTCTGATAAAGGCTTTCCAGAGTTCTTAAATAGTTTTCTTTCTAAAAACATTTATCAAGACAAAATTGGCTAGGCACAATAGAATCATGCCTTCCGATCAAGCTTCTCCCACTCTGTGATTGCCGCTGAAGATGATGCCGAAACCACAACCAGCGACACCACCTCTACTGTGGATGTTGCCATCATACTCATCGTACTCTTTGGCATCTCATTGACTATCACTATCCATATGTCCTTGTCCATGAGTAGATCCTCCATCTTTAGTTTGCATAACTCGAAGCTCTTCCCTCTGAACTTCTCGATTTCAATCCGTGATCCAATCGACATCTCTGATCATTAATCATCAAACATAAGGATCTGATACCAATTGAATTATTTGAGACCTATCAATCATATGAATTATAAACAGGAATAAAATAAGACACAATATACCCAAGTTCACCCTAGAATAGAGCTACATCCTATCAGAAGTTTCACTATAATCAACCTTACAAATCTCTCGTTACAATGTGCGCTCAGTACATAGAGAGTATTTATAAAAAAAACTTAAGATGCCTTAATTAAGGTTTTCGCCCTGCTGTAAAACTACGGTTATTCATGGGCCCAAGCCCAAACTGTCAAGCTTAAAATCATACCCAAAACATGTACAGGGCCTGAAAGCTATTTTATGAATATCCTTTTCTTTTATTCTGATCTGAAGGTAGCCAGATCTGAACACCAGCTTAGAAAATAGAGTGGCAATATATAATTCATCCATTAGTTCATCCACAGTGAGGATGGGAAATTTGTATTTAACTGTAATGGCATTAAAGGATCTATAGTCCAAATAAAATCTCCAACTACTATCCTTTTTCTTTACTAGTAACACTGGTGAGCTGTAAGAACTAGTACTATGTTATATAACTCCTTCTAGTAACATGTCTTGGACTAATTACTCCATTTCATTCTTCTAAAAATGAGGATATCTATAGGATCAGAAATTCACTGGTTTTGAACCATGTTCCAGTAGAATTCCATTATCATTTGGTCTTCTGGGAGGTAGGCCTGTAGGTTTATAAAAAAAAACCCATTGTGCTAAAGCATAACTTGTTTCATTTTTGGGCTCTCACTCTTTCTTTCAAGATATGTCTCATCCCCTTTATTTGTATAGAGTTTGATATTTTAAAGTATAAAACAAGAATGAACTCCCCCTTGTTTAGCTAATTTCCTAAGGGAGCTACAAGAAATTGAGATGGCTTGGAAATTTTAATCTCCATGTAACTGTACTCTACTATCCTACCATTGGAATTCCATTGTAGATTGAGAAAATCAATAGTAATAGGGCCTATAGTTTCTAACCATTGGACACTAAGAATGAAATTACCTCCTTGAACAGATAGGACATAAAAATCTGTCACAAACCCATGTCCTAATAGAGAAAATATGACTTGTGTGCAAATTCCTTCACAAGCATTTCACCATTCCTAACTTGAACTTCAAAGTTTGGAGAATGTGATACACAAAGCCTAAAAAATCTTACTAACTTGTCTTGGACAAAGTTATGGGTACTACTGTAACAACCCATCCTAGGTTGGCCACCCCCGAGACGATGCCTTCACTTTTTGAAATCCCAGCACGACACATATATGCAACAATAAAAATAATACTATTGTAATTGTTTACATTAATCCTCAACCCTTAATAGGGGAGATACATTATTCAGATCTCAACTTAAACATTTTATATCACATAATATGCATGAATATTTACTAATAAATTTTCATTTTATTTTCTCATTAGTTTGAGGATGTGCACACGCACGTGGCTTACAGATAATGACTTCGTCTGAATCTCAACTCATCAAACTATCTGTCCTGCCAGCTACCTGAAAACATTGTACAATGAGGAGTGAGCTTCACAAGCTCAGTGAATTAAATTTACTAGAAGTATTCGATTATATACTTCCTATTACATCTTATAATTCAATAACTTCTAAAAAAAATCTTCTGATATTCATTCATCTTTTTCTTCAAATAATTCAATAACAATACTCTGTAATCACTACTCAATTTCATAATTTCCCTATTTCACAATCTCTTCTTAAATTACTCATTAGACATATCAATCTTTCAATCATATATTTAATCATCTCTAAAATTCTCAATTCAACATTATCATTTACCTCATTATGAGGTTCACAACATATAATAACTCACTCAAACAATTCTCATCATATCATATTTCCATATCTCTTCCTTAGCATAATTGTCTCTCTGTAAGACTCATTTGTCTATCAACAAGTTTATAATCATGAATAGCACTTTAATATCTCAAGTAATAACAATCAATATTTAAAGCAAATGAAATGCGTGAATTTAAATGTTATTATTATTGGGAATGTCTTCCCACATGTCGACATGTTTTTATTTTAGACTGGCTACCTTCTCGGTTCTTTCACTCTCATTTAGACCGGCTGCCTTCCCGGTTCTTTCACTCTCATTTAGACTGGTTGTCTGACAGGTTCTTTCATTCTCATTTAGACCGGCTTCCCTCTCGGTTCTTTTATTTTCAGCATATACCAGTTGTCACAGTTTTCATTTAGACCAGTTGCCCTCCCGGTTCTTTTATTTTCATTTAGACCAACTGTCTTTTTAGTTTTTTTTATTTTCATTTAGACCGGCTGCCTTCCCGGTTCTTTTATTTCATGCATATGCATATGAATAATAATATAAAATATGCATATGGACAATAATATAAAAACAAGCATGTCTTCAAACGTTCAAATTAGCTATCCTGATTATTCTCAAATTATTATTTGAAAAATTCCACTAAATTTCTCTCCTTATAAATCATATCAAATTATCAATCATAGCTCATCAAGATCCACTAAATTCCTCTCCTCATAAATCATATCAAATCATCAACCATAGCTCGTCAAGAATTTCACTTATCGCCTTTATTATTAAATCGACTCATTATTCCAATAATGTTATTTCTCATAAAATAATTCTCTGTACATCCATTATTCCTATTATACCTATCAACCAAATTTCATCTATCACCAAATCATAAGTTAATGATTTATTCAAATACTATCACTATATATTTCATATTTATTTTGATTACTTTAAGTAAATCTAACTCACCACGTAGCACTTAGAGCTACTCGTGGATCACCTCTTTGCCTTTCCTGCTCTTCTCAGCAATTTCCTCTGGTTGTTGATCATCAACACCTGACATAATATTTATATTAAATTTCTAATTTATTCTTCAATTCCTTTATAATTCACACCCTTTGAAAATTCTCACATTGAATTCCGGGAAATTTTATATATGCAAAATTTCAAAAATAAACTTCGGGTTATTACCTTCTGTTTTTCTTAGAGCTTCCCATGCCTCTCTAAAAAATTCTTCCATAAACCCCTTCAAAATTTTACTCTTTCAATCTTTCTTTCAGTCCCCAAGTGTTTAAAGAAATTGAGTAGTTTGAATTGAGGAAAGGAGAAAACCAAACAGAATTTGGTAAGTAATGAATAAATAAAAGGAAAAACTATATATATATATATATATATATATATATATATATATATATATATAAAACATAACTCACTGTTCCCCCTCCCCCCCCCCCCCCCACCAATTCTAAATGCTTTCTTTTTCTCCTTCTTATCCTGCTGAACACCCTTTTTTTCTTTTCTTTTCTTTTCTTTTTTTCTTTGTATCCACGCCATCATGTGTCTAGTTTTTGTTTTTTCAAATGAATTATTTTATTCAAATAATAAAACTTTCACGTATATATTATTTTATTTTAAAATCTATATCATATTCATCAAATTACTTCTTTACCCATACTTTAAGAACACGGGTATTACAATTCTACTCACCTTATAAAAATTATGTCCCCGAAATTTCCTTACCTAACTCAAGAACAATTTGTGAATAATATTTCTTCATATTTGCCCCATGCTCTTATGTAATATCTTCAACATATTTATTCCATCATAGAACTTGAATTAATGGAATTACTTTATTACACAAGACTTGTTCTTTTCTATCTAAATTTCTCATTGACACTTGTATAAAAGTCAAACCTTCCTTAATTTCTACAGCTTGGCTCGAAATATTATGAGATTCATCATGTAAACAATTTCTCAAAAGTGAAACATTAAACACATAGTGTAATTGCTTCAACGTTGGAGGCAATTCCAAGCTATACGTAACTAGCCCAACTTTCTCAACAACCTCATAGGGTCCCACATACCTCGAACTCAACTTTCCTTTCCTGTTTAAATCTCAATACACCTTTTCATGGAGATATTTTTAACTATACCCAACCGCCTATTTGAAACTTAAGAGGTCTTTTCCTATTATCAGCATAGCTATTCGGTCTACTCTGTTCTACTTTACGATTCTCTCTAACCAGTTTGATCATCTCAGTTGTTAACTCAATAATCTATAGACCAAATATATTTATCTCTTTCATTTCTTCCCAACATATAGGAGTTCTACACCTCCCACTATATAATGTCTCAATCGATGCCATTCTATTACTAAATTAATGTTGATTATTATAAGCAGATTCCATCAATGCCAAGTAAGCATCCCAACTTATTGAGAAACTCATCACATTTTCCCTTAACATATTTTCTAGTAATTTAATAATCCTTTTTGTCTGCTCAACTGTTTAAGGATGAAAAGTTGTAATAAATTACAACTGTGTACACATGGCTTTCTGAAAGCCTCTCCAAAATCAAGATGTAAATCTATCACCCCTAAATGATACTATGCTCAATAGTACTCCATAACACCTCACAATCGTAGCTACATACAGTTCAGCCAATTTTTTAGGATTCCAATTAATTTTAATTGGAAGAAAATGGAATGACTTAAAAAGTCTATCTACTATCACTTGCACTGTATCATGAACTCTCTGAGTATGGGAAAATTCATAAACAAAATCCATATTCACATTTTTCTATGGTCATTCAAGCACAAGAAGAGGCTGAAGTAGGCCTCCCGGATGTTTATTCTCTAAATTCACTTACTGACAAACCAAACATCTAGAAATATATTCAGCTACATCTCTCATCAATCCTGACCACCAATAATTTTGTCTCAACCCTCTATACTTCTTATTGTTATTCGGGTACATCGAATATACATCATTATGTACTTCTCTCAATATTTTTTTTCTCAACTCAGCATCATTGGGAACACAAATCTCATTTTCCAATACCAAAATACCCTCATTTCAAATTTTGAACTCATATTTTTTTTCTAGTAAGCACTCAATGCTTAATCTTTTCTATCTCTTCATCTCTACCTTGCATCTCTAGCAAGCATTTTACTATGGATGACTATACAACCATATTTGTTAACAATGATCATCTATCACTGATATTCAACTTCATTCTTATCTCTCTTAATCTATCATCAATTACTCATCATGACTTTCAATAGCAGACAATCTTTTTTGTAGATTTTCTACTCAATGCATCAGCTACCACTTTTTCCTTTTCTAGATGATAGTGAATTGTACAATCATAGTCACTAATCAACTCCCTCCACCATCTTTGCCTCAAATTCAACTCTTTCTAGGTAGGTAAGTATGTCAAACTCTTATGATCAATAAATATCTCACAAGTGCCTCTATACAGATGATGTCTCCAATCTTTAAAATAAACACTATGACAGTCAACTCTAAGTCATGGGTAGGGTAAATTCTCTCATGATTCCTCAATTTCCTAGAAGCATATGCCATTACCTTCTCATGTTGCATCAATACACATCCCAACTTTTGATGGGATACATCATTATACACCACAAATCCTTCATCACCAAAATGAAGCACCAATACTGGAGCTGTAGTCAATTTCTCTTTTAGTAATTGGAAACTTTTCCCACACTCCCAGACCATACAAATCTCACCTATTTCTTGATCAATCTAGTTAACAGTACTACAATAATAGAAATTTCTGAATGAATCTTCTATAATAACCAACTAACCCTAAGAAGATTTAAATCTCAGTCACATTGGTTGGTCTCTCCCAACTCAACATTGTCTCTATCTTCTGTGGATCAACTGATATACCATTTCCAGACACTACATGTCTCAAGAAAGTAACTTTATTAAGCCAAAATTCACATCAAAAAAATTTTGCATATAATCTCTCTTTCTTTTGAATCTCCAACACTATTTCTAAATTCTTCACATGTTGTTCTTCCTTCTTAGAATATACCAGAATGTCAAATACAACCATAAACTTGTTAAGATATAGTTTAAACACTCTATTCATCAAGTCCATGAATATAACTGTAACATAAGTCAACCCAAATGGTATTACAATAAACTTATGACCATAACATGTCCTAAGAGCAGTCTTAGGCATGTCTCCCTTCTCTATCCTTAATTGGTGATAATTTGATCTTAGGTATATCTTCGGAAACACCCTCACTCTCTACAATAGTTCAAACAAATCATCTATCCTAGACAAAGGATATTTTTTCTTAATGGTTATGTTATTCAACTATCTGTAGTCTATACACAATCTCATCATTTCATATTTCTTCTTCACAAACAACACAGGGCTCCCTAAGGCGACACACTAAGTTGAATAAATTGTTTATGTAACAAATCTGTAATTGTTTACATCGATCCTCAACCCTTAATAGGGGAGATACATTATTCAGATCTCAACTTAAACATTTTATATCACATAATATGAATGAATATTTACAAATAAATTTTTATTTTGTTTTCTCATTAGTCTGAAGATGTGGACATGCACGTGGCTTACAGATAATGACTTCATTTGAATCTCAACTCACCAAACTATCTGTCATGCCTGCTACTTGAAAACATTGTACAATGAGGAGTGAGCTTCACAAGCTCAATGAATTAAATTTTCTAGAAGTATTTGATTTTATACTCCCTGTTACATCTTATAATTTAATTACTTCAAAAAAATCTTCTGATATTCATTCATTTTTTTCCTCAAATAATTCAATAACAATACTCTGTAATCACTGCTCAATTTCATAATTCCCTTATTTCACAATCTTTTCTTAAGTTACTCATCAGACATGTCAATCTTTCAATCATATATTTAATCATCTCTAAATTCTCAATTCAACATTATCATTTACCTCATTATGAGATTCACAACATATAATAACTCACTCAAACAATTCTCATCATATTATATTTCTATATCTCTTCCTTAGCATAATTGTCTCTCTGTAAGACTTATTCATCTATTAATAAGTTTACAATAATGAATAGCACTTTAATATCTCAAGCAATAACAATCAATATTTAAAGCAAATGCAATGCGTGAATTTAAATGTTATTATTATTGGGAATGTCTTCCCACATGTCGAAATGTTTTTATGTTAGACCGGTTGCCTTCCCGGTTCTTTCACTCTCATTTAGACCGACTGCCTTCTTGGTTCTTTCAATCTCATTTAGACCAGTTGCCCTCCTGGTTCTTTTATTTCCAGCATATACTGGCTACCCTCCCGGTTCTTTTATTTTCATTTAGACCGGCTATCTTCTCGGTTTTTTTATTTTTGTTTAGATTGGTTGTCTTTCTGGTTCTTTTATTTCATGCATATACATATGAATAATGATATGAAATATGCATATGGACAATAATATAGAAACAAGCATGTTTTCAAACATTCAAATTAGCAATCCTGATTATTCACAAATAATTTTTTGAAAAATTCCACTAAATTTCTCTCCTCATAAATCATATCAAATTATCAACCATAGCTCGTCAAGATCCACTAAATTCCTCTCCTCATAAATTATATCAAATCATCAACCACAACTCGTCAAGAATCTCACTTATCACCTTTATTATTATATCGACTTATTATTCCAATACTATTATTTCTCATAAAATAATTCTCTACACATCCACCATTCCTATCATACCTATCAACCAACTTTCATCTATCACAAAATCATAAGTTAATGATTTATTTAAATACTATCACTATATATTTCATATTTATTTTGATTACTTTAAGTGAATCTAACTGACCACGTAGCACTTAGAGCTACCCATGGATCACCTCTTTTCTTTTCATGATCCTCTCAGCAATTTCCTCCGGTTGCTGATTGTCAACACCTGACATAATATTTATATTAAAATTTTTAATTTATTCTTCAATTCCTTCATAATTCACACCTTTTGAAAATTCCCACAATGAATTCCGGGAAATTTCATGTATGCTAAATTTCAAAAATAAACTTTTCGTTATTACCTTCTATTTTTCTTAGAGCTTCCCATGCCTCTCTATAAAATTCTCCCGTAAACCCCTTCAAAATTTTTATTTTTCAATATTTCTTTCAGTCCCTAAGTATTTAAAGAAATAAAGTAGTTTGAATTAAGGAAAAGAGAAAACCAAACAAAATTTGGTAAGTAATGAATAAATAAAAGGAAAAACTATATATATATAACATAACTCACTGTTACCATTCCCCCCCCCCCCCCCCCGCCCACCACCAATTCTAAATGCTTGTTTAATGTAAGGTTCCAGGGGTTGCACGCCAATATTTTTTTTCCTTTTTTCTCCTTCTCATCCTACTGGATGCCTTTTTTCTTTCTTTTTCTCCTTTTTATCCTACTGGACACCTTTTTTCTTTTCTTTTCTTTTTTTCTTTGTATCCACACCATCTCGCGTCCGTTTTTTTCAAAAGAATTATTTTAATCAAATAATAAAGCTTTCACGTATATATTATTTTATTTTAAATTCTATATCATATTTATCAAATTACTTCTTTGCCCATACTTTAAGAACATGAGTATTAGAACTACCTCAATTAGCATATATACTATTGAACCCCTAATAATACCTTGTAATATTAGTGTCTTAGGAATCATACGACGCATTAGAGCATGTAAATCGATTTCTGATGTCAATTCATTTGAATTTTGAACAAAATGATTAAAGAACTCTTCAGAATCTTGTACATACACCTCTTGGATTTCCCATTCTAACAACAGCAAGGACATTTTACCTTTACACTTGTGGCCATGGTGGAACTTTTCATCATAATTGAAGCACATGCCTTTGTCTCTTCTTTGTTTCATTTCTTGTGAAGTTAACCTCTTGAGAGGGAGTTTATGAACTGATGGGGTAATGATACTAGTTTGTTGTGGTTTGGATCCCAAGATTGATCCACTATGTACTGGTCTAGGTTCCCAATATCTGCTACTGAGCTTTTGGGACCCCATCTTTCTTCTTCTAATCGAGTGAGCCCTACTGCTTCATGAAAATATGTTGTCCTGTGTAACAAAACTTCTTTTCTTATTGCTAGATTCAAACTAGAAATGAAGCAGTGCATTAAAAAATCATCATTCAATCCACATACTATATTAGAAAGGGCTTCGAATTGTGTTTGATACTCCAAGACTATGGATTCTTGAATTAATTTGGTAAGAGTTGTAGGGGCTGAATTTTTCATATAATGCTTTCAATATTATTTAATTTCTTATTTAAATATGATAATTCAAAAAATTAAAATGTCTTATGTTATGTGCCTAATATTTGGGGAGTCTGATGATTTATGATAATTTGAGGGGGTTTGCTTGAGATTTGCTATGGGTAATGTAAATTTTTTTGATTTAAAGCTTAAGGAAACTTTGGTTTTGTAAGGATTTAAAGTTTCTTGAAGGATCAAAGGGTTTTGGAAAGAAAATACTAGGTTTTTCGTGCAATTTTTGGGTTTTAAGTCTCAAGATAGTCGATTGTCGAAGAGACAGAGACTTTAGATCTCAAGCATAATCGGCTGTGGGATTAGACATTCAACTGTGCGAGAGACAAAAACTCCATTTTCTTCAATACAGTAGACTATGCAACCCTGTTTTTAGATTTTTCAAATTTTCATACTTTTTTCAAATCCTAAGTCCTTGAGGATACTTTGATTAAATAAATTGATGGTATTGGTTCCTTGGTTTAAGTATTTGATGTATATTTGAAATTTTCTAGATGGTTGATTTTTAAAAGATGTATTCCTTAGGTGTACTTGAAGAACATTCTAAGGGCAAAGAAGTAATTCGGGAGTAGAGCTTGAATTTCAAGGTGAGTTCCACTTTACTCCTAGTAAACATGGAAAATAAAAAATAAAAGTGAAACAATAAAGATACATGAAATTATAAAAGTATAATGATGATCGATTACGCCCAAAACATAACGCGGTATTGTAGTACAGCTTTGGGGTGTCGATTCCACAGGGAAACAAACTAATTACAAAAGAAGGTGTAAACCTCAGCACAAACGATAAAAGTTAAAGTGACAAAATCTGATTTGTTGATTATGTGAAAATTGTGTAAATAATTGATGGATAATATAATAAAGAAACAACAAGGTTTTAGAAATCCTCCCTAGGTTCGTTGCCCTAATCCTAACTTGATTCAGTTGTTTTTATCTCGATTGTAAGTTTCACATCCCAAACAGGAAATTGGCAAATATTCAATTAAAGCGCATGTATAAACCCTAATGTAATTGATATGAATTATTCTTTACTTTCAAGCACACATGACCTAATTTATAAATTATCAAAAGACAACGATATATCTAAATGACAATACCGCAGCAATGGACAAATCTATAAAAGAGATCTACCGGACTCAATCACACCCAAACAAATACACATAAGAAGAGCATGACTAAACTTATATGGAAAAGAAGCATGCAATCACCGGACTAATAAGAAATCTACTAATTAAATTAAAGAATAAAACATAACAATGTTTAATGAAAATAATATCAAACTACAACTGAATCAAATAAAGGAAAATAAGAACAACTACACCTAGGGATTCATCCCTTCGCTTTACTTGGAGACCAGCCGGCCATGGGGCTCATGCGTCCTCGAGTTGCCTCCGGCCTCTCAATGATCATCTCCCCCTTGGTAGCAAAAGCTTCGGTGATTCCTTAGCTTGCCCTCCAAAAGTACTTCGGATTCCTCCTAAAGACCCTCTGGATTGCTCCTAAAGGCCCTCTGGATTCACTTTCTGATGATCTCAGATTCTCCGATGGTCCTCAAAGCTGAAGTGGAGTAGGCCTTTTATAGGGAAATACCACGAGTGCAATGTGTTTCCAATCCGATGTGGGATGTGGGATATAGAAATGTGTTTCCAACCGATGTGGGATGTGGGATTTAAGCCTTCACATGCCCTTCATGCTGAAATCCCGCACAGCCTGACCTTTGTCTACTTAAACTGCCATAACTTTCTCTAAAAAAATCCATAACTTTTCTCATATTTCCATCCTTACTCCTTTTAAGTGTTTCTCAACAAATGTGTATAGCTAAGTTCTTTTAAGAGAAAGATGAGGATAAAATATTCTCTTTAGGCTCATAAAGGTGAGTAAATGGGCTATTGAAAGAAACAAGGCTCACTTCTTTTTCAAGAAAAGCTCAAATAGGTGACTAGTGGTAAATATAGCAATGGTAGGTTTAACAGGCTCAAACAGTCCAAAAATGGCCTATATCATATCCTAAGTAATGTGCATTCTAGGAATTCGCCTCAAGTGGTTATCAAGTAAGTTCTAGACCTTGTCGAGACCGCAAAAATATTCACAAAATAATCACACATAAAACTTTTCTAAATGTTTAAGACTAATCATACTATCTTACCACAAACTAGAGTCTCTAACCAAATGAAGATTGATGCTTAAATTAATTTCAAACTGAAGCAAGATTTAATTTCTTCTAAATGCTATGTGTTATCTCAATTAAGCTCATATCATTGACATGTAAATAAACTCTAAAGCTAACACCAAGCATGCTAAAAGCAAACAAAAAGGAAAATGACACCAAACAGTTCAATGAAAAAACATGAAAAATAGTCATATGTTTCCTCCACCCCCAACTTAAAATAAGCATTGTCCTCACTGTAAAAGCAAAAGTTAAGGAAACTCCCTTTTTTACCAAAGGTGCGTGGAGTTGAAAGTTGTGCACGATCATTTGAACTGCTTCGTTTGTTTGTTCCTGAAAAATAAATACGAAAATAAAACTAAAAAACAGCAAAATAATAATAATAAACAAGAAAAAGAAATATGAAAAACAATAAAAATAAAAGGATACGATGCGGGTTACCTCCCATGAGCGCTAAGTTTTACGTCTTCAGCCAGACACTTTTATTCCCTCCTCGAAAAACATGAGTTTGATGCACCAGCCACTGCTTTGCTACAAAATTTTGTGCTTGTATGCTTTGACGATGGCAAAGAATACCTAAAATCCACCACATGTGGCTCAAGTGTTTTTGGTGATGCCCATTTACTATCAGTAGTAGGGTATTTAATTCCTGCATCCATGTGACTTCTCTCAAACAACTTCTCAAAGCATGGTTGGCAAGATGTCTTAATAAATTCTTGTGGCTTATCAAAAACATCAACAACATTAACAGCATGGGGATAATTTGAAGAATCTTTGAACTCAAGATTATTAGGAATGAATTCTGAAGAGTTAGAATCATCTTTAATGTACTCATCCTCTTCATGCGGCTGCCATGAGACTCGAAAAATATTTACCTCTAGAGTCCTATTTCCAAAAGATAATGTCATTAGGCCATTCCTAAAATTAATGAGGGCATTGGCAGTGGCAAGGAATGGTCTTCCGAGTATCAAATGAATTTTGGACTCCATGTTTATAGTAGAAACAGTATCTAAAACCAAAAAAAAAAATCAACAGGATAGTAGAAATTATCAATTTGCAACAAAACATCTTCTACAATACCTCTTGGTTTTCTTACCGATCTATCCGCTAATTGAAGTACCACGGAGGTTGGTTTGATCTCACCTAGACCGAGCTACAAGTACATGGAGTATGGCATGAGGTTTACACTAGCACCCAAATCTAGCAATGCTTGGCCACAAGGTTTATTTCCAATTTGGCAAGCCACCGTTGGACAGCTCGGATCTTTATATTTGGGTGGTGTCTTGCTGTTAATTACAGCACTTGCTTGCTCCATTAAGAATGCTGTCTTCTTCACATTGTGTTTCCTCTTGAGTGTGCATAGATCCTTGATGACTTTAGCATAGTTGGGAATCTGTTTTATGACATGAAGAAGAGGAAGATTAATTTTAACATGCTGAAGTTGTTCATGAATCTCACCTTTTAATGTTGTATTTATCTCCTTAGGTTTAATGAGTGCTTGAGGGAAAGGCACCGGTGGGCGATAAACATCACAGGCCTCTTGGTCTTTGGGGGCTTTATCGTTGTTGCTTACAGTATTAGGAATCAAGTGTGATGGTAGAGTGGGACCATCAATTATCTTACCACTGTGAGTAATTATGGCATTAGCCTCTCTAATGTTTTGATTTTCAGGATTGGAGGTTTGTGCTATATGTTGTCCCATTAGATTAGGTTGTGGCTGTGAAGGAAACTGACCTTGTTCTTGAATCGTCAAGAAATTAGTCAACTTGGTGAGTTGACTCTTTATTACCTTTTGTTCCTCTTTGAACGCTTGTTGTTCCTCTAACAACCGTTGATTTATTTTTCCATGAACTTCCACACTCTTGGCATGTACCTGTATAAATGACTTAAACATATCTTCTAAAGGTAAAGATTGTTGAGGTGCATTAAATGAGGTTGCTTCCAGTTGCCCTTGGGTACTAGAGTGGGGATGAAGTTGTATATTGGATCTCCAACCAAAATTAGGGTGATTCTTCCAACCGGGATTATAAGTGCTAGAGTAGGGTGAGTATGGTTTGCTAGAGGGTATACCTAAAACATTACACTCTCCTTTCATCTCAAAATAGGTTGGACAATCCCTAGGCAAATGATCTACCCCATTACACATGAAACAAGGCTCATAGGACTCTACCCTAGCAATCGGTTTAGGGGTTCTAGTATCCTTGGTTTTTAAGGCTTCAATTTCCTTAGTTAGAACCTCTAAACGGACTTTAAGGCTATCCTCTTCCTTAAGTTGGTAAATCCCAGTAGGTTGATTTCTCTTAGTGCTTTCCATGGCATTTGGTTCAGTCCAAGTGTGGGCTTTTTCTGATAGGTCATCTAGGAAATCTATGGCTTGGTCAGGATCTTTTTGAAGAAAATTCCCATTGCACATCATTTCTATGAACTGCCTTTCCCTACTTAGGAGTCCATCATAGAAATAGTTAACTACCCGCCAACTCTCATACCCATGATGTGGACAAGAATTCAAAAGGTCATTGAAACGTTCCCAAACTTGATATAAGGTTTCGCTCTCCTTTTGTGCAAAGTTTGAGATTTGTCTCTTGAGGTTGTTGGTCTTATGGGTTGGGAAGTGTTTTTGGAAGAAAATTCGGGTCATCTCATCCCAACTACCTATGGACCTAGGCCTTAATGAGTACAGCCAAGCCTTGGCTTTTTCCTTAAGTGAAAAAGGGAAAAACCAAAGTTTGACGGTGTCTATCATATCAGCCCTACTATGAAAAGTAGCTACTACTTCTTCAAATTCCCTAATATGGATATAGGGGTTTTCATTCTCAAACCCATGGAAAGTTGGTAGCAATTGGATCATGCCTGGCTTAAACTCAGGTTGATGAACATTAGGGGGAAACATGATACATGATGGTGTGGTCGTACGGCTAGGGTGCAAGTAATTCTTAAGTGTCCTAGGGGTTTGATCTTCGTGTTCACTCATTTCTTTGGGACTAGATGGATTGTCAAATAAAGGATTTGAAAAAGAATTAAATTTTGACTCTAACACTGGCCTACAACCAAATCTACCCACAGTGTCTCTATGTCTATGCATGTGAGGTAACAAAATAATAAAAATACTATAAAAAAGAAAGAATCAAAAATAAAAAATTAATGCAGCAAGTTAAAAGAAGGAACGAAGTTACCGCCTTTACAGCTGCTGAAAAGAAAAACTATTTACAACTCTTCTACCGTCATGTCAAAAGTTGACAATCTTCTTTGTATTTAAGCGTGTTTCCCCGGTAACAGCACCAAAATTTGATTACGCCTAAAACATAACGTGGTATTGTAGTACAGCTTTGGGGTGTCGATTCCACAGGGAAACAAACTAATTACAAAAGAAGGTGTAAACCTCAACACAGACGATAAAAGTTAAAGTGACAAAATCTGATTTATTAGTTGTGTGAAAATTGTGTAAATAATTGATGGATAATATAATAAAGAAACAACAAGGTTTCAGAAATCCTCTCTAGGTTCGTTGCCCTAATCCTAACTTGATTCAATTGTTTTTATCTCGATTGTAAGTTTCACATCCCAAACAGGCAATCGACAAATATTCAATTAAAGCACATGTATAAACCCTAATGTAATTGATATGAATTATTCTTTACTTTCAAGCACACATGACCTAACTTATAAATTATCAAAAGACGACGATATATCTAAATGACAATACCGCAGCAATGGACATATCTATAAAAGAGATCTACCGGACTCAATCACACCTAAACAAATACACATAAGAAGAGCATGACTAGACTTATATGGAAAAGAAGCATGCAATCACCAGACTAATAAGAAATCTACTAATTAAATTAAAGAATAAAACATAACAATGTTTAATGAAAATAATATCAAACTACAACTGAATCAAATAAAGGAAAATAAGAACAACTACACCTAGGGATTCATCCCTTCGCCTTGCTTGGAGACTAACCGGTCATAGGGCTCATGCGTTCTCGAGTTGCCTCCGGCCTCTCAATGATCATCTCCCCCTTGGTAGCAAAAGCTTTGGTAATTCCTTAGCTTGCCCTCCAAAAATACTTCGGATTGCTCTTAAAGGCCTTCTGGATTGCTCCTAAAGGCCCTCTGGATTCACTTTCTAATGATCTCAGATGATCTCAGATTCTCCGATGGTCCTCAAAGCTGAAGTGGAGTAGGCCTTTTATAGGGAAATACCACGAGTGAAATGTGTTTCCCATCCGATGTGGGATGTGGGATATAGAAATGTGTTTCCAACCGATGTGGGATGTCGGATTTAAGCCTTCACATGCCCTTCATGCTGAAATCCCGCACAGCCCGCACAGCCTGACCTTTGTCTACTTAAACTACCATAACGTTCTCTAGAAAAATCATTTTTACAAACTGTAAAATTCTCCAGAAAATATACTTCTGGATCTTTCTAAGCATATATGGCTTATCTCTTGGTTCTTCTTGTATCAATACAGTTTAATTTGCAAAGATGATTGATCTGCACGGGCAATTTTGGCAATTTAGTGAAACTCTTTTTCAGTGCGAGCAGCAGCTGTTGCTCTTTTAAGCCCTCCATCTTGTCCTTTCGGAAGCATTCCTTCACTCCATTATGCCTCGAGTCTTTGTACCTCAAGCAATGATAACGTTTTCTCCTCTTTTGAGCTTAAAGTACCTGAAAATGCACCGAAATAGATCAATGATCCAAGAATGATACTTTAGAGTTGTTAACGTATAAAAGTGCAATTAAAACCTAGATCAACCCTAAAATGATAACAATTAAGTACTGTTAAGATGCATTTTATGACTCTTATCAATGATCTATAAATGTGTGTGTGTGTGTGTGTATATATATATATATATATATATATATATATATATATATATATATATATATATGAAGTATATGTAGTAAGTTATGTACAAGAATATGTACAGATGCATGTGTTCTTTTACAAATGTATTGAAGTGTGTTTGTTAAGAAATGTTGTGTTTGAATTTGATGGATGATTGTGAAAGAAAATGTTATATATGAATGCATTTATGTGACATAACTTATTATGATATGTCAAATGAGGATGAGTGATAGGTGAGGTTGCGGTAAGTCCCTTCCCATAAGGGGTGCAAGGGTACCGAAGGAACTTAAATATGTAGGTCCCTTCCCACAAGGGGTGTAATGGTACCAAAGGATTTTGGATATGTAGGACCCCACTCGGGAAAGGGTGTAAGGGGATCCGAAGTTTTATAATTGAGAAATATTGTTGGGAAAGCATACTGATACGTGGGGAGACGTCCCCGATATATTATGCTTAGCCCAATGAGGGTCAAGATATGAAATGAGCAAGAATTGATAATCGTAATTGCATATTATTGCATTGCATTATATATGAACATTTATAAAATTGACCCTTGAAGGGACTGTGATTTAATATGACCCAATGAAGAGCATGCGATGTGTTGATGTGGATTTGATATGTTGAAGATGTTTGGTATTACTTTTGATAGTGTGTTCCTTATTAAATACATAAAATGAAGAGAATTGTGATTAGTAACTACAAATTTTGAGTGTAGAAATGTATATCCTTGTTACATTAAATTACTTTTATTTATACGTATATATGCATGATGATTGAAATCAAAGTCAAATTATAAGGAAATATAATCAAAAATGATTACTACAAGTAATGTGTGTACTCACTGAGCTTTTTAGCTCACTACCCTCCCTTTTTAATTATTTCAAGAAAGATTTCAGAAAACCTCAGATCTTAGGTGGCAAAGCTGTATAGGGAAAGAAGTCTTTAGGGGTCCACGTGCAACGCATCCTCACCTGAATTTTTTATAATAAAAGTTAAACCATTTTGTATATGTTAAGTTGTAAACCCTTTGGAGGTTGTGTCTCATGAGATACCTTTTATAAATTTTAAAGTGCTAAACTTAGAACTTTTTGTATATAATTATCTATGGAATATGTATTATATTATGGTTGCTATTAGGTCTTGCTTATATTACTTGTTTGTCTAGGTGCTCAGTTCTAAAAAGTAATGGTGTCATCTCAAGTAGGGCTCGCTCCAGATGGGTCGTTACAAGAACTCCCTAAGGTTCCTTATATACTGATGGTCCAAACCTTGTTTGGATGGCTCTTAGGAAATCTGTCTATGTATTTACTGATCTGGTATGGTGAATCCATTGGAACCAGCTTGTTACAGGACCTTCAAGATGAAATGAAACTAATTGCAACTTTTGATATTCTGGCACATCATAAAAAGAGGAAAAAAATGCTTAGGTTGGAAGAGCCAATCGGTGAGATCCCCATCTCTAAACCTTGGTAAGTCAACCTTCATGTTCTTGCCTATGTTGGAGTGAAAATTTTGATTGTGAGGCTGTTCTAAAATTGGTTGTTGTGTGATCTCCATTTATTATTGTTGTTTCTTGAGTTCCTCGACCTCATGAGCTACTCTTTTGAGTTATTGTTGTAAAAGATCGAGTTCATATCTTAAGAATTTTCCTAGTTTTTCCTATGAGAATTCTTTTTTTTTTTTTACCTTTGATATTATATCGTCTGCCAATTGTTGTTGTCTATAATGGAGATGAAGAATTGTGTACAATGAAAGCACCAAAAATTTATACACTCAAATGAAATTTTGAGTTATCAACTTTTGTACTGAACTTTGTGATTAAGAAACAAGAGAAAATAAAGGATTCTTGATTCGAATTTAAGAGGACTCCAAGAAGTTTAAAGAGAAAATAAACTGAATTATAATTCTGATTACTTCATTAAAGATTGTACTAAGTATTTATAGTGTTGTTACACTCAACTAGAACCACTACATCGAATTCAGTTTCGTGAAAATATAAAACTTATAATGATGATGATAATGTGTGTGTGTGTGTGTGTGCGTCTATATATATATATATATATATATATATATATATATATATATATATATATATATATGTATGTATGTACATATATATATATATGATATATACATATACATGTACGTAGTAAGTTATGTATAAGAATATGTATAGATACATGTGTGCTTGTATAAATGTATTGAAGTGTATTTGTTAGGAAATGTTGTGTTTGAATTTGATGGATGATTTTGAAATAAAATCTTATATATGAATGCATTTATGTGACATGACTTATTATGATACATCAAATGAGGGGGAGTGATGGGTAAGGTTGCAGTAGGTCCCTTCTCATAAGACCCATAAGGGTACCGAAGGAACTTGAAAGGTAGGTCCCTTCCCATAAGGGGTGTAAGGGTATCGAAGGATTTTGGATATGTAGGAACCCACCCTAGAAAAGGTGTAGGGGGATCCAAAGTTTTATTATTGAGAAATATTGTTGAGAAAGCGTATCGATGCGTGGGGAGACGTCCCCGATATATTATTCTTAGCCCAACGAGGGGCAAGAGATGAAATAAGCAAGAATTGATTATCGTATTTGCATATTATTGCATTGCATTATATATGAACATTTATAAAATATACCTTTGAGGGGCATGCAATGTTGTTGATGTGGATTTCATATGTTGAAGATGATTGATATTACTTTTGATAGTGTGTTCCTTATTTATACAAAAATGAAGAGAATTGAGACTAATAACTAAAAATTTTGAGTGTAGAAATATATATCCTTGTTACATTAAATCACTTTTATTTATACGTATATATGCATGATGATTGAAATCAAAGTTAAATTATAAGGAAATATAATCAAAAACGATTACTAAGAGTAATGTGGCTATCCCTTTTTTTAATTATTTTAGGAAAGATTTCGGAAGACCTCGGATCTAAGGTGGCAAAGATGTGCTGGAAAAGAAGTCTTTAGGTTAGTCCACTTGCAAGGCATCCTCACCTAAACTTTTTATAATAGAAATTAAACTATTTTGTATATGTTAAGTTATAAACCCCTTGGAGGTTGTGTCTCATCGGATACCTTTTGTAAATTTTAAAATGTTGAACTTGGAACTTGTTGTATATGATTATCTATGGCATATGTGCTATATTATGGTTGTTATTAGGTCTTCTTTATATTACTTGTTTATTCTGGTGCTCAGTTCTAAAAAGTAATGGTGTCATCTTGAGTAGGGTCTGCTCAGGATGGGTCGTTACATTTTTTGTATCAAATCTTTAGGTTTAAGATTCTATAGACTAGATTAGTCTAGTATTGTCATTTCTAAACGGTTTCTTTCGTGTAGGTTCGAGGATGCCACGTGGACGAAATAAATGTAAGGGTAAAGGTGCGAGATGTACCTAAGGAAGGGGTAGTATCCCAATTTGGGGGCGTGGACTACCCCCTTTGCATAGGATTGATGTAGATGTTGATCATGAAGTTCCCGAAAAAGAATATTTTGGTAGTGCATCTGGTGCTACTAGTAAAACTGCTAAGTATACTACAGTTGAGAGGGACGAATTGGGAGAGGCCCTAGCCCAAGTATTTGGAAGGATGGGATAATTAGAGAATCGATTAGAAGAACGGGATAGACAAGCTCATGAATTATAAGACCAAGTAAGAGCTCCTGAAGAGCATGATGTTCAAGTAAGGAAATAAAACCTAAGGCAAGAAATAAGAGTAGATATGTTTGCTCGATTTAATAAATTGACACCACCAACCTTTCTTAGCACTGATAATCCTATGGAAGCATAAGCATAGATTAAGAAAATGGAACACCTTTAGGGTATTACCCATTACTGAATACAGAAGGTGGCTTTTGCATCATTTAAATTAGAAAGAGAAACATCGAATTGGTGGGAGGACATCTTTCCAAGATTGAGTGAAGACATTGATTGGCCTTTGGACTAGGAAAGATTCAACCAAGTGTTCTTCGAGAGACATTTCCTTGAAACTTTTAAAACCTAACTACAGTGGGATTTCATTCGCTTGAAACAATATACCATGACGATGTCTCAGTATGACGGGAGATTTATTTCCTTGTCTTGGTTTATCCCTGATTTGGTGAATACAGAGGAAAGGAAATGCAAACGGTTTCTAGATGGGTTGAACTACAATATTTGTTCTTGACTTTCCTATTTGTCATATTCCAGTTATTCAAAGCTAGTGGATAGTGCACTGCAGGTAGAAAAAGATGTGAGGGAACTCAAAGGACTGCGTAAGAGGCAAAATAGAAGTAGATTGGAGGGTGCCAAGGAGAATAATTATGGGTTTTGAATTCAAGGTGGTCGCTTTTTCAAAGGAGTAGGTCAAAGGTCCAAAGAGGAAAAAATTTGAGAAGTAAACCATTTGGAAAGAATCAAAATTGGCAGAATAGATCAACAGCCTCTATTGTACAAAGTTCGATAGGGGGAAGTCAAAAAATTTTAGGATAGTCAAATCCAATAGAAGATCAAAACAGAGGGGGATGTACTTTTGGTAGAGGAAGTGGTGTTGTGTAAAGAATGAATTCTAGAGAATGTTTCAAATGTGCTCAAGTGGGCCATTCATCTTCGACTACACCCTTAGGTTCTGTTATCATTGTGGTTCGACCAAACATTTCAAAAAGGATTGCCCCATGTTACCAAATGTTATATGCTTTATTTGCTGTCAAGGTGATCATGTGAGCTCAGAATGTTGGTCTAAACACAAATAAACTAGCAATGCGAATACTACTGGAAAATCATAGTGAGGTCATTCAGGTCGCAGTGGTGGATTTGGAGGTGGTAAAGACAGGATTCAAGGTTAAGGAGCTATTGTGGAGAAAAAGAATGCTAATCAGGGTCAACAAGGTCAGGCTCATGTGTATGCTATCACTCAGCAGGATGCTCAGGCTACACCCGATGTGGTTACTGGTATGGCCTTTATATTTGGCAGATATGATAGAATATTTATTGATCCTAAAGCTGCACATTATTTTATTTTTACTTATTTTATGCAATCTATGGATGTACCCAAGATGTGTTTGAGTAAAAATATAGTTGTTGAGACTCTTACGAGAGAGAGAGTGGAAATTGATTAGATATTTCGAAATTGTGCTTTGAATATTGGAGATAGAGAACTTAGGATGGATTTTTTGTCTTTGGAAATAAAATATTTTGACTTGATCATGGGTGTGGACCGGATAGCTACTTTTCAAAGGGAGCGCAAAATACTTTCGCATTGTCTTATTTTTGCTATTACAGGTAAGAAGTTGTTGAAGAAAGGTTGGGAAGGTTATCTGGCTTATGTAATTAATTATTTGGAAGAAAGTATGAAGCTAGAAGAAGAACATGTAGTTAAAAACTTTCTAGATGTCTTCCTTAAGGAGTTACCTGGTTTACCACCCAGTAGAGAAGTCGAGTTTTCCATTGATTTGATACCTGGTTCTACTCCTATTTCTATAGCCCCCTATAGAATGGTGCCAACTAAACTGAAGGAACTCAAGGAGCAGTTACAGGAGTTATTAGGCAAGTAGTTTAGTTTTGCTAGTATATCACCTTGGGGAGCCCCGGTATTGTTTGTCAAGAAGAAAGATGTAACTTTGAGGTTATATATCGACTACAAACAATTGAATAAAATAAAAATTCGTAATAAGTATCTTTTACCTAGAATCAATGATTTATTTAAACAATTGTAAGAAGCTCTAGTGTTCTCCAAGATAGGTCAGGATATCATCAATTGCGGATTAAAGATGCAGATGTTCCAAAAACTAGCTTTAGAACTCGGTATAGTCACTATGAGTTTTTAGTTATGCCCTTTGGATTAACAAATTCCCCTGCAGCATTCATGGATCTAATGAATAGGGTGTCTAGACCTTTCTTGGACAAATTTTTTATGGTCTTCATCGATGGCATTTTAGTGTATTCGAAGAGTGAAGAAGAGCATGCTAGACGCTTGGAGACTGTATTGGAAACTCTTAGAAAATGGAAGCTTTATGCCAAGTTTAATAAGTGTGAATTTTGGTCGAATGAAAAGACATTCTTAGGACATCTAGTGTTGGAAACAAGTGTCGCTGTAGATCCTCAGAAAGTCAAATTAGTTTTAAATTGGGAGATGTTTATGAATGTAATGGAGATTAGGAGCTTCTTGGGGTTGGTAGGGTATTATCAGAGATTCATTAAGGACTTTTCACTCATTACAGTACCTTTAACCAAGTTGACAAGGAAATGAAAGAAATTTGTATGGTCAAATGATTGTGATAGGAGTTTTCTTTTGTTAAAAGAGAAGTTAATTATGACACCTATATTGATTCTTCCTTCAAGTGACGAGAGGTTTGTGATCTATAATGATGCATGGCATCAAGGATTAGGTTATGTTTTAACGTAACATGGGAAGGTTGAAACTTATGCTTTACAGCAATTAAAGAACCATGAGAGGAATTACCCCGCCCATGATTTGGTGTTTGCAGCAATAGTTTTTCCCCTAAAAATCTAGAGGCATCATTTTTAGGGAGTTAGTTGTGAGATATTCACATATCACAAGAGCCTCAAATATTTACCCACCCAGAAAAAGTTGAACGTAAGACAGAGACGATGGATGGAGCTAATTAGTGATTATTATTGTATCATAAACTATCATCATGGGAAGGCTAATGTGATGGCTGATGCATTGAGTCAAAATTCTAGTAGTAAGTTGGCAATTTAATTTAAAGACTTTTAGTTTGGGGTTAATAAATGAGCTAAGAAGTTTAGAAGTAAAACTTGAAGCAGGTGTCAATGGAGGATTAGTAGCTAGTATGATAGTGAAATTATTTATAGTGGATCGTCTTTTTGATGCACAAAGTAGAGATGAGACTTTAATCACTATAAAGAAGGAAGTATTGGAGAACAAACGAACGAATTTCTTAGTGAGAGAAGATGGTATGCTAATATTAGGAAATTGGATATGTATGCCTAATGAGAAGGAGCTGAGGAATGAGATTTTAAGGGAAGCTTATGACACTATCTATTCTATGCACCCGGGGAATAACAAGATGTATAAGGGGCTTAAGTAAAAAAATTGGTGGAAAAGAGATGTAGCAGAGTATGTGTCTAAGTGCTTAGTATGTCAATAGGTGAAGATTGAACACAAACACCCGGTGGGTTTGTTACAACCTCTTCCTATACCAGAGTAGTCGTAGGAAAAAGTGACAATGGACTTTGTTACAGGACTTCCTCATACTCAAAGAGGTTTTGATGCCATTTAGGTTATATTTGATCGGTTTTCGAAGTCTATGCACTTTCTTCCTATTAAGATAACTTGGTCTCCAGAGAGATTAGTGAAATTATATGTGGTAGAAATAGTGAAGCTTCATGGAGTACCGTTAAGTATTGTATCAGATCGTGACGCATGATTTACTTCTCAGTTTTGGAAAGGGTTCCAGCAGGCTATGGGTACTCAGTTGCATTTTAGCACTAGTTTTCATCCTCAAATAGATGACCAGTCAGAGAAGACAATTCAAACCTTAGAAGATATGTTACATGCTTGTGTTATGAGTTTTTCAGGTAGTCGGGATGTGTATTTACCCCTCATGGAGTTTTTTTACAATAGTAATTTTCAAGCTAGTAATAGGATGGCTCCTTTCGAAGCACTCTATGGTAGACGATGTAGAACTCCGGTATATTGGGGGGAGATAAGGGTAAAGAAGAATTTTGATCCAGAGATAGTATAACTAACCATAGAAAGGATTAAACGGAAACATGAGCACTTGAAGACAACTCAAAGTAGACAGAAAAGTTATGCAGATAAGAGAATGAGGCCATTGGAGTTTCAAGTTGGCGATTGAGTACATCTTAAGATTTCTCCATGGAAGGGATTGTTAAGGTTTGGACAAAAGGAAATTTGAGTCCTCGTTACATTGAACCTTATGAGATTATTGAAAGGGTTAGACCCATAGTGTATCAACTAGCCTTACCTTCGAAACTTGCACAATTACATGACATTTTCCATATTTTAGCTTTACGCAAATATATACTTGATGAGTCACACGTTATTCCAACCCAATCTGTGGAAGTTCAAAAAGACCTCTCTTATATATAGACACCGGGTAAAAATCATAGACCCTAGAGAGAAAGTTTTGTGTAACAAGGTTATTCCTTTAGTGAAAGTGCTTTGGAGGAATAAATGAGTTGAATAAGCTACTTAGGAAAGTGAAGCGGATATGAAAAATCAATACCCCATCTTGTTCAAGAATAAAGGTTAGTTATAATTTCGAGGGTGAAATTTCTTTATGAAGGGAGAATTATAGAGGCCGACTTTTTCTTCTAATGATTTCAATATTATTTAATTTTTTATTTAAATATAATGATTCAAAAATTTAAAATGTCTTATGTTGTATGCCTAATATTTAGGGAGTATGATGACTTAATGAGGGAAATTTTTTTATTAAAAAAAAAAGATAGGAACATTCGTGGTTGATTTAAAAACCTTGAGGAATTGGAAGCAAAGTAGTGTAATTGTAATAAAATTTTCAAGAGAAGGTTAAGGAAGTCCTTTTACTTCTTCTAGTGGTAGTATAAATAGGTTGAGAGAGACCAAAACTAAGCATTTCGGTCCCTCTCTCCCATTTTCCATATCCATCTAACCTCTTCTCTCTTCCATTTTCCTTTTCTTATGTTTTGGTTAAAGCCTGGAGAAAAATTTTAAGTAAGAGACAAACGGCTGTGACGATTGCACAATTGACTGTACAAGAGACATAGACTTCAGGTCTCTAATACAGTCACAATCGACTTTACAAGAGACAGAAACTCTAGGTTCTTCAACATAGTCGACCATAGTCTTGGACAGTCAACTACGCAACCCTGTTTTTATATTTTTCTACCAAATTTTCTTACTTCTTTCAAATCCAAAGTCCTTGAGGATACCTTGATTAAATAAATTGACGGTCTTTGTTCCTTGGTTTGAGTATTTGATGTATATTTGAAATTTTCTAAGTGGTTGATTTTTAAATGATGTATTTCTTAGGTGTACTTAAAGAACGTTCTAAGGGCAAAGAAGTAATTCAGAAGTAAAACCTGAATTTTAAGGTGAGTTCCACTTTACTCCTAGTAAACGTGGAAAATAAACAATAAAGATATGTGAAAATATAAAAGTTATAATGATGATCTATGTATACATATATATGAAGTATATGTAGTAAGTTATTTACAAATACATGTGTACTTGTATAAATGTATTGAAGTGTTTGTTAAGAAATGTTGTGTTTGAATTTGATGGATGATTGTGAAAGAAAATGTTATATATGAATTCATATATGTGACATGACTTATTATGATACGTCAAATGAGGGGGAGTGATAGGTGAGGTTGTGGTAGGTCCCTTCCCACAAGAGATGTAATGGTACCGAAGGATTTTGGATATGTAGGACCCCATCCAGGAAAAGGTGTAGGGGGATCCGAAGTTTTATTATTGAGAAATATTGTTGAGAAAGCGTACCGATAGGGGAGACGTCCTCGATATATTATGCTTAGCCCAATGAGGGGTAAGAGATGAAATGAGCAAGAATTGATTACCGTATTTGCATATTATTGCATTGCATTATATATGAACATTTATAAAATTGACTCTTGAAGGGACTGTGATTTAATGTGACCTAATGAGCGGTATGCAATGTTGTTTATGTGGATCTGAGATGTTGAAGATGTTTGATATTACTTTTTATAGTGTGTTCCTTATTAAATACATAAAATGAAAAAAATTGTGATTAATAACTACAAATTTTGAGTGTGAAAATGTATATCCTTGTTACATTAAATCATTTTTATTTATGTGTATATATGCATGATGATTGAAATCAAAGTTAAATTATAAGGAAATATAATCGAAAACGATTACTACGAGTAATGTGGCTATTCACTAAGCTTTTTAGCTCACCACCCTTTATTTTTAATTATTTCAGGAAAGATTTCAAAAGATCTCGAATTTTAGGTGGCAAAGCTGTGCAGGAAAAGAAATCTTTAGGTGGGTCCACGTGTAAGACATCTTTACCCGAAATTTTTATAGTAGAAGTTAAACCATTTTATATATTGTAAACCCCTTGGAGGTTGTGTCTCATTATATACCTTTTGTAAATTTTAAAGTATTGAACTTGGAACTTGTTGTATAGGATTATCTATGGCATATGTACTATATTATGGTTGTTATTAGATCTTGTTTATATTACTTGTTTGTCTAGGTGCTCAGTTATAAAAAGTAATGGTGCAATCTTGAGTAAGGCCTGCTCGAGATGGGTTATTACAATAACTCACTGATGTTTCTTGTATACTGATGGTCCAAACCTTGTTTGGATGGCTCTTACGAAATATGTCCATGTATTTATCGATCTTGTATAATGAATCCATTGGAACCAACTTATTGCAGGACCTTCAAGATGAAAGGAAACTAATTGCAATTTTTGATATTCTTGTACATCATAAAGGAGAAAAAATTCTCAGCTTGGTAAGTCAATCTTCATGTTCTTGCCTATGTTGGAGTGAAAATTTTGATTGTGATACTGTTCTAAAATCGGTTGTTGTGTGATCTCCATCTCTGGTTGTTGTTTCTTGAGTTCCTCGATCTTATGAGCTATTCTTTTGAATTCTTGTTGAAAATGAGCTAGTTCATCTCTTAAGAATTTTCCCAGGTTTTCCCAGGAGAATCATTTTTTCTGCCTTTGATCTTACACCGTCTACCATTTGTTGTTATCTGGAATGGATATGAAGAATTGTGTACAATGAAAGCACCAAAAATTGATACACTTAAAGGAAATTTTGAATTATCAGCTTTATTAGTACTAAATTTTGTGATTGAGAAACAAGAGAAAAGAAAGGATTCTTGATTCGAGTTCAAGAGGACTCCAAGAAGTTTTGAGAGAAATTAAACTGAATTATAATTCTGATTACTTCATTACAGATTGTATTAAGTATTTATAGTGTTGTTACTCTCAATTGGAACCACTAGATCAAATTCAGTTACAGACCTCTACTAGTTTTAACAGAATTAGTCAAAACTTTCTAACTAATCATAAGTGTTGCTAACAAACTTCATTCTTCCTTTGCGAGCTTACTTCTCATGCCTCTTCTTCTATTCAAAGTCTCTTAGCCAAATAGGCTTCTTTAAGCTCTTCCTAGGCATGAGTCTTAGAATAGTCTTTTCTTCCTCTGTTACTTCTTCTGGTGCCTATAGAGTTTCAATTGCTTTAAGTAGAATTTCAGTTGCTGTAGGTAGAATTTCACGTCTCAAACACTACCTCAGTTGCCTCTACTATAGGTGTTTTGAATGCTTGAGGTGAAACATTTAATTAGTTCTATTGTTTTATCATCACGTAAGAGTTTTTCGGTCTTGCTTCTTATTTTGGTTCAAGTCATAAACCGTTACCTTTTTATTCCAACCAATTAAACATGAAATGTAATTGTGCATATAACCGTTTATATACATTGCAAAAAAGTGGAAAATTATATCATCATGATTTGTCTGATTGATTTGCAAAATTGCAACATCATTCACATGATTAAGATTAAAGTTGCCAAAATCAATTTAAACCTAGAGTTTACATGTTTTAATCATAGACATGTTTAGTTTTAGCTTCAAGGTCATTTTCTTTATTTTTGGGGTAAAAGTAAACTTTGCTTTTAATTGAAAACCAACTTGCCTTAGTTTGGAATGCTAATTACTTTGGTTGAATACCTTGTTTTAAGTGTAACTCTTCTAAACATGTTTTAGCATCTTTTTTTTAGTCGTGGAAGTTCCTATGTGAGACAAAAGCCAAAGGTGGTTTAGAAACAAAATTAATTAGTTTGAACTATGTGAATGATTTTTCAGGCATCAAGTTGTAAAGAAGTTATACCATTAGATCTCCAATAATGTTTCATGAGTGGAGCATGAACAAAGGATAGAGTTGGAAAGCAATTAATTTAGAATGAAAAACTGTATTTATTTAAAGACATAAAAAATAAAAGATATTGATTATGGAAAATCTATTTATATAATGGACAGCATCAAATGTAAGATAATGTTTTATCTTCAGTAATCTACTTTCTCCACTCTATGTTGGTTTGTATTTTTATTTGATGATCTTTGAATGCATTCTTAAATATTGAACAAGAACTATGTTTGGTGATTGAGATTTTTAGACCATTGGAAAATTAAGCTATTATGGTGTTGTATTTCTTTGAATCACTTTGTTTTGTTGGATTAAGATTCCTATCGAAGCGTACTTTTTTTTGTATGATGTTTTCCTTATCTGATGTATACTCTATTGTTGTTTCTCTATAGGTCACTGAAATTGTGAATTTATGATCAGTTATTGGTTTTATTTTTTTCTAAAATAAAATTCATCATATGACATGCTAGCTAGAAAACATGTACTTGGATTTCTTGATAGTACAGATCCAACTAAAATAAGGTGTATTGTTGTGTTGTCACAGTTTCCAAATCTCCGAAGTGCAAGACACTTGGGTTTTGTAGGCAAGAGAGATCCTTAGATAATTAAGATGGGAAAACGAGTAATAGATTAGGAAATAGGCTTCTTTAATTGGTCATACAAATTTCTTGGAAATTTACAAAAGTGATCAACATTTTACTAAGAAATTACCTATCACAATCTTTCTTGAAGATAAAAAGGAAGAAAAAGTGTAGACCATGCTAACAATTTATGTTCTTTTCACTATGACAAGTATATATATGTATGAATGAATCTAAGTTAATGGAATTGAACTTGTTGTTCTCTTTTGTAAAAAAAATTTGTTAGCATTGTGAATGAAATGAAATGATTCTGTTAAAGAATATTTTGTAAATTTCATGTTTTTGTTCATGCATTGTGTTTGTCATCTAATGTACTTAACATGCTGAACTTAGTGGAAGTTCTAAGGTTGGTAGAGTTAGAATGAATTCTCACTCAGGACTTAAATTTTTCTCTAATTGGACTAAGTTTATGATGATTACATGGGAGATGATTGAGAGCATAGCGAACTTTTGATTCTATGTCTTAAGTAAAATTATCATCGAATTAGTTCGTATTAGCTGCAAAATAAATGTGTGTGAATAAAGTTATGAATGTGCTAGTATTTGATTAGGTGATATGTCTCCATGTAGTTATTTAGACCATGGCTTCGAATCCTAAGACTGTTATGCCTGAGTTGAATGAGGGTGAAAAACCGAATGGTGAAAACTTTGAAGTTTGGCACCAAAAGGTTCAGTTCATCCTTGAAGCACTAGCTGTTAAAGAAGTCATCAGCCAGAACCTAAGCGAGGAACTCATGCTCAAAGTGAAAGAGATCATGAGACTTATGAATACTAAAAGAGGAATGATAACATTGCTTACATAGAGATGCTGAGTAATATGTAAGATGATCTCGCATATAAGCATCTGAAGCATGATACTGCTTGGGCAATCTAGGTTGCTTTGAAAAAGAAATATGGGGGTTTCTCTGCCAAGTTTAAGTGTCTTATTGTCAAGTTTAGAACTTACGAGAAGTATCTAGATCATTCAATGAGGCAACATCTTGTTGAGATATCAAACATGATAAAGGCAATTGAGGCAGAAGGTTACCCCTTAACTGATGGACAAGAGGTTCATGCAGTAATCTGGTCTATATTTAAGAATTGGGAGCACATGAAAATTGAAATGTAATGAGTGGTGTGCTACTAAGGTGGGCTTAAAGAAACAGAGTTCTGGGAAGTTTGCAATGTGTGTGAAGTATTTACGAAGTGGGAGATTGTTAGTGTTGGTGCATACTTCGCGGGTCTAGATTTATAGAACCTTCGACGACCACAGGGAGGCCATGTACACGTTTTAGGTCTAGTTTTTCACATGACAGTTTAGGCTTGGGCCTATGAATAGCCGTGGTTTTATAGCAAAGTGGAAACCCTAATTAGGGCGTCTTAATTTGCTTATAAATACTCTATATGTACTAGGCGCACATTGTAACGAGAGATTTGGGAGGTTGATCATAGTAAACCTTCTAGCAAGATGTAGCCCTATTCTAAGGTGATCCTGGATATACCATGTTTTAATATTTTCTTTCTGTTTATTATTCATTTGATTGATAGGCCTCGAATTATTCACAATTAAAGCCATGGTCGCATTTGAGGGGTTGAATTTAGCAAAGGACCTATAGTCTTCAACGAGTCATTGTCGAAGTTGACTCCATGATAATTGTTAATGGTGTGCTTTCTCTTGATCCTTGTTTAGAATCTTTTGGTAACATTATAGCAAAGTTTAAGGTGTTGAGCTCAACTTTTCTATCTTGTATCATGTTAAGAGAACAGGGAATAGAGTTGCCTATTACCTCGGTAAGTTGGCGAATGTTGTGCTTTCTAGCTCGGTTTTGGTGGATGAGGTTCATGATGAGGTGAAGGAGGTGATTAGCTATGATATCCTCCTTTGCATTCTTTAGTTTCAATAAAGCTAGCTTTGCTCTGAAAAAAATAATAATTATCTCATTACTCTGTTACCTCATTACAGAAATGTTTTCTTAGACAGTATTTGAACAATACGGTGTTGAAAACGTATGATTATAGTTTTCAAACTCAAAGTCAAGTAAAAGCTATCTTACTTGGGCGTGAGAAAGAAAACAAAATGTCTTTACTCATGTATTTGTGGTAAAAACATATATTTTTTTATGGTAAAATCTATAGTTTAGGTAATAAGAACATACTTTTGATAGTAAAGATTTTTTCTACCATTACAAATATGAATTTTATCAACAACAAAAAAAGTAGCAATATGTTTTACCTTATATTTTATCAAGACACCTTAGACATTACACAAGTAAAAACAAAAAAAAAAGTTGGCAACAATTTAACTATATCTTTGAAAATTTTACTTGGAGTGGTTTTTATAATATCACAAAATATAAGAACAATAACTCATATTTTCTTAATAGGAGTACTGATAGGCTCTAGCATTGAACATGATATACTAATGAATCCTATCTTCTTGTGAAAAAAATTAAAAGGACTCCTCTTGGGAGAAGCCTCTCTTTTCCCTTTCTAAGGATAGGCATTGGGCCCAAGCCCCAATGAAACAAAGGCTGGCCCTGGCCGAAAGTATACTTATGCCTCTTTTGGGCCTTAACAGTTGGTACTGTAATTGTTAGCCCATGCAGAAAATTTACGTAAAGTATGAAAATGAATGTCTGGGCGCTTGGATTGCCCATTAGTTAAAGCCTTACTTCTACTTTTCCTTCTTTTTCTTTCATTCCTATTAACCTAATTAAATTACTTTAAATTTGTCACTATGTTTTGTTTTCAAGTTAATTTCTATATGTTTCAATTTTTTTTGTCCTGATTAAAATCATTTAAACTCTTAGAAGGAACACAAAGACTTAAAAGAGAAAGATTTAACATGCAAAATCCATAAAAATAAATCATGAAATTGCAAACAAATTTAATAAAACTTATTTTAATCCAAATGGATTAATGTCTTTAAAAATTGAAGTCGAATCCTAATTGAATTGAATGATAGGGTTGAACAACATGCACGAGCATGGAAAAAAAAAATATTAGATTCTAAAACAGAACATGATATCCATAATCAACCAAATAACATGCCATTCCTTATTTAAGAGCCCATTTAATTTCCCTTAATTAAGAAGCCCACTATTTTGTCTTACCTAATGGTTCTTTCTGGTGGGTCTTTGAAAGGAACAGCCCATGATTGAGACTTTGCATGAATTTTACGTTTTGCTCATTCTAGCGAGGATGAAGAGTTCACGTTAAGGTACCACTAAAAACAAGTGCAGTTTGGTAACACCTCCACTTGTGAGAGAGACTTTGAAAATGGCATGTCCTTTGCTATAACCATCACATGCTGCTTGTAGACTAATTTCCCTTATAGATGAAGGGTCATGATGCCGAAAATAGGTCGAATCGACAAAGACTGGATTTGAAGTAGTTTGATCTTATTTGAGTCTATTTGGTTTAATTTGAATCTATTTGATAGGAATGAGTTTGGGTCGGTTTGAGTCCGATTGGTCTAAAATATTAACTCAAGCCCAATTATATCGAATTGAAAAAATTTCAACCCATTAAACCATCCAATTTCAACTTAACCTATAAAACCATCCAACCTCAACTCAACTCAACCCGTTTAAATCGGTTTGGGTCACCGTTTTAGTATTTTTTCACTTAAAAATTAATATAAACATATTACGTAAGAAAAAATATTTTACTACAATTCTTCACCATTCATTAGATCCCAAATCAAATCCATACAAGAATTTATGAGATCTTACAAAACATCGTTTACAAATTAAATACCTTAAATCATTTCACACAAAGTTTAAATAATTTTGATCTAATACAAACCATACAAAAGTAAATAAAAATTATATTTTAAAAGTGTTTGATCAATCCGATTTTTCAATACTTCAACACTAGTATACACTTGGTCTTAGAATCTGAATAATAAAGTTTCATCATACTAAAAACATAAAAGTGAATGAACATAGGATAAGTAAATCAATTTAAAAATATTTTGGAAAGCATATTGAAAGTCCGAAAGAAATACTTTCATAAAAACAAACGGTCTTTTTTAACTAAATAATATTAAAAAGGAACATGTTATTTACATATTTAAATTCTAATCCACTTTTTTTTTTTAAGAAAGCCAATATTTTTTGTTGGAGTGTTTCTAAGGAGAAAAAAGAAATGATATATATATATATATATATATATATATATATATATATATATAAACATGAAATATATATTACAATCCAAACTAACTTATCAAAATATGAATGTAATCCATCAAATATACATACATAAAATATATCTTGCAATCCAAACTTATTTACCAAAATATAAATGTAGTCCATTAATCTTTAAAATAAGTATATTATATATATATATATATATATATATATATATAAAATGATCGGGTTACGAGTTTGAATCGGGTTTAAATTTTTTAACCCATTACCGAACCTAACTCACCAGTTTCAAAAATTTCTCAACCCAAACCCAACCCAACTTTTGAAAACCCCAACCCATTACACCGGTTTGGGTCGGGTTTGTGGGTCCACCAGTTTCTATGCTCATACTATTTGATATGGTGTGTAAAGAATGGATTACCATGAATGTTGCCCTTATTTATAGTGCTTAGGATAGATGAGATTATTAGTTTACCCTTAATGCAAGTACCATTATGTCCTTAGAGTGTCCAGATGTCTTCTTTTGGTAAGGTGATGTATTTGACCCACATCATATGCCCCCCAATCCTTTGGAGCTGATATTTGGTCTAAAGGGGTAAAGAAATGACTCCATAAGTGCTCACATCCTCACTTTCAAAAGCTTCTAAGTCCTCAAAGAGCTATTCGTCCTTGGCATTTCATTCTTTTAAAGGCTTCTTTATTCTCCAAAAAGTTCATCGTCCTCAATTTTTCCCTTTCGGTCTTTTCCGCTTCAGCCTTTCTGCCTCTTTGGCCTCGTCCTAACTCTTTTTTTGGTAAGAATTCTTTTATCTCCCACTTTTAAAATTATTTCCAGTAGTTCTAGTTCAATAGATCTGATTGATAGGTAGGTAGAACCACTAGATAGGGATGTAAAGCCACTAGATAGGGAGATTCCCAGTTTATCTAACCCTAAGGTGTTTTCTTCGGAGGGGCTACTAATTCCCAGAGGTTGGGATCCCCTATGGATGAGAGGACCTGTATCCCAAAAACGGTAGATATTGGGGCTAACACCCCTTCTGTGGAAAAGGTTTAGGTCAAGATGTCGACGACCACGACTACTTCCACTACACAGCAAAGAGTGAGCCATGTTTCATATCAGAGAAGTCACTTGCTCTATTTTTCCAAAAGTATTGTATCCCAGACAAGTATGAAATTTGAATGCCAACTTCTGAGGAGAGGGCATGTAGCTCAATCTAGGGTGGCTCTCCTTTTTAGATATGTTTTTATGAAGACTTCTTCAAAGGGGGTTTTGTCTTTCTATAGACCCGGAGGTAGCTCAGGTGCTGAACTTCTTCAACATTGCTCTAAATCAGCTACCTCCAACTCGATGAGGAGTTTGATCAGCTTCTTTTTCGATCACCGGAGACATGGCAGACATGTTCCCTTCTTAATGAATCTGCTATGAAGCTTCTATATCATCAAAAAGCTTCAAAACATAAGCTGGTACACTCTTTCTTTTAGGCCGAGCAAGAATATCATGATTGAGAATCCGCTGTCTATACGTGGTTGAATGATGAGATTTTTTTATATATGTCATGAGCACATTTTCCTTGTAAGGAGGGATTGGGAATTTGGTATTTTTAACTCTTAGAAAATCTTCCTCCAATGGTTGAGGAAGAAGCAGATATGATTCCAATCATTTGTGGGAAGCTTGTGTATGCCTCCGAATTGGTGAATAAGTTTGTATTAATAGAGTGTGGTCTAAATCGGGCTACACCTAGTAGTCACTTATTACTTTAGGAAATTCTTACTTTAGCTTTCTTTGTACTTTGTAAAAAAATCTTTTTGGTATTTGACTTGCTTTCTTTCCTTGTGTAGTGATGGTTGTTGATAGGAACAAACCTCTTTGGCTCGTGGTTACTAAGGAGAGAAATTCTACTTTAGCCAATCCCTTTGAGGCTCCCCAGAGTATGGTTCCTCATCATCTTTCTTCTTTTTCCAATTGGAGAAAGAGGGCCAGCCCAGAGGATTCTTTGGCGCCCAAGGAACAGACTTAACCTCATGTAGGTGAGGCTGGAGTAGTGGATCTGCCTTAGAGAATCGTCCCTCAAGGAAAGGGTAGTAGCAGCTCGGCTCCCTAGGTGTTTAGGGGACATTAGTATATACTTTCGTTGGACTCGGCTTTTATGGATCTGAAGATAGTGCATCAACTGATTCGAGGGTCCGTCCTTCCGAAGGATGAGGCCCAGATTCTCAACTTCCCCCACGAGGTGATATCTTGCATTCTGAGTTAGATTACTCAGAAGGTATACTTATTTTCCATTAGCATACTTCTTTTTCTTTTGCCTAGTATAATTTTTACTTCAATTCGTGCAATTTTCTAACTTCTTGATGCTTTTGAATTAAGGTTGGCATGTTCCCTGCCATTGTAGTTGAGCAATATTCTAGGCAATGGTAGAGGTTGGTCGGCTGGCGCAGGATACGAAGGATCTACATGCTTAGCTACAGGCCCGTTTGGAGCTAGTTGCTCAATTGAAAAGACTAAGAATGAGCTACATGTTGAGGTTCGGAGTCTTCATGCCCAGGCCAATAGGAGACAGAGAGAGAGAAAGAGAACTGAGACTGCTGGAACCGAGATCGAGAAGCTTAGGGAAAATATGGCCTAGGCCAAGGAGAAAGCTGTGGAGGAGTTTAAGCTCTCCTATCCCTTTAAGGAGCTAGTCTATGATCGAGTTGCGAAGGAGTACATTATCGGGTTTGATACAGCTAAGGAGGAGGTTCATAAGATTTGGCTTGAGCATGACATGGGCAAGGTTCAGATTTCTTTTCTTGACTTCATATTTTCACCACCAACCGGTGAGGGTGATGGTACCCGGTCTCAGCCTTGTGATCCTAGTGTTATCATCACCGACACTTAGTGTTTGGCTGAGGATCCCTCTAAGTGTTACTGTTCATGACCAAGCATATGAAGGCCCATTACATGATAAAGCTCATTAAGGTAAAACTAATATGATAAATCACGTAGAGGCACATTACATGATAAAGGTCAAAAAGGCTGTTGGAATTTGTCAAAGAATTAAACAGATGAAGAAGTTCAGCATCAGGTCTGGTTGTGCGCCGTGGCCCAACTTTGGGCTTCGCGGCCTCCAGCATGTCCCAAAAGATCAGCACCGCCATGCGCGCCACGGCTTAAGGTGTGCACGCCGTGGCACAGCCCACCTAAGCCGCGGTCTCCAGCATAGCAGTATGTTTCCCCCTTTCTGAGCTGCAACATGCCCTGTTCTGAACCGCGGCACGAAGGCACACCTGACCCCAATTAAATTGGCACTTTGAGATAATGCGTGGGACTTGGTTAAAATGCACAGGATTACTTAGACTCTAAGAGAGCCATGGGTTTTTGGTTCTTGAGATCTAAGGGTTGAGATTGATCTCAAAGATTGGATGAGGAAGTAATTGCTATATATAAAGGGTCTTCTAACAACAAGTGAAGACATCATCTCAACACAAGGGTGAGACATCATATAAGAGATCAAGTGTAAGAGTGCAAAGACACAAAACATAAGAGAGACTCATTGAAGAGAGGCTGGTTGTTTAGAGAGAGTAGTATAGATTGGGGATTCAAGGGCTTTATAATTGGAATTTTCTTGGGGAAAATTCCAGGGAAACATTTAGTTCTTATCACTTTCTTTTTCTCTTCTTTCGTTCTTCAAGAACAAGAGGGTTCTTGAAGAGGTGTTGTTGTAATTGTAAGATCTCCATTGATTTAGTGCAGAGAGCTCGGAAGAGCTCACGAGGATGTAGACACATTGCCGAACCTCGATAACAAATTGCTTGTGTTCTCTTTTATGCTTTGATTCTTGTTTCTGTTCATTGTACAAGTCATTCTAGACTTTGGTGTTTGGAAAGATCACAACCTTGGCATAGAGGGTGATTTTCTAATAGTGGTATTAGAGCTCGGTTCCAAGAATCAAAGGATTCTTTGGTGGTGATACAGTGGGCATCCGAGCAAGAATCAAAGGAAACTTCTTGGGAGACTCAAGAACGGTGTTGAGATCAAGAGTTGATCGTGTTCTTGAGGTTCAAGAATGGTGTTGAGATCAAGATTTGATCGTGTTCTTGAAGTTTAGAAGTTGGAAAGCAATTGTGGCATAAATCTTGGGATTTTCTCCGCAATATGGGTTCAAACTTCATTGTTGAGAAGTTTGATGGAAAGGGAGACTTTACCCTTTGGAAGCGGAAAATCAAAGCTGTTCTTATGCAACAAAAGGTGGACATGGCTATTAGAGAAGATGACGTTTTTCCAACAAGTATCACGAAGGTCCAGCAGAATGAGATGAAGAAGATAGCATACAACACCATCTTTTTGCACATGTCGGATAGTGTCACAAATGAGTGCGGAGACTTGGAAGATCTAGCTGCCATTTGGAAGAAACTAGATGAGTTATTTCTTACCAAAACTCTCCCTAATAAGATATATCTTCTTAAACGAATTTTTACTTTTAAAATGGATCCTAATAAAGAGTTGCACGATAATCTTGATGTGTGTAATAAACTAGTTCAAGATTTGGCTAGTTATAGTATAACATTCCCGGATGAACAATTGGCTATTATGTTATTGAATTCTCTTCCTGATTACTTTGAAAGTTTGATTAATGCTATTGAATATGAAAGAGATACATTAACCAAAGAAATTGTGATCAATGCTATAAGGGCTCATGATTTCAAAGCCAAGATTAGGGAAGCATCAAGTGTGGAAGGGTTGTTCGTTAGAGGAAGGCCAGCAACTCAGTATGGCAGCAACATCCATAGCTACTACCAGGACAAACCAAAAGGTAGAGGACAAAGCCATGGGAGAGCGCACTCTAAACTGAGATTTGGAGGAAAGAGATGCTACTACTGCCATAAGAAGGGTCATTTCAAGAAAGATTGCAAGAAGATGATGAGGGATGAGAAAGGAATAGGCCATACCAACAATGGAGAGGCTTCAGTTGCCAAGGAAGAACAGTAAGGTGATGTTCTTGTTGTGTGCTCAAATGTGAGCAAATGGCAGGGTAGCAAGAGATGGATATTGGATTCCAGGTGCACTTATCAAATATGTCCTCACCGGGATTGGTTCAAGAACTTCAAGGAAACCAATGATAGAAAGGTTTTCTTAGGGAATGATACTTCTTGCCTAGTGAGGGGTATATGAGACATCCAGTTGAGGATGTTTGATAGAGTTACAAGGCTGTTATGGAATGTGAGATGTCTTACAGATTTGAGAAGAAATTTGATCTTATTGGGGCAGCTAGATTCCATGGGGTACACATACAAAGCAGAGGGAGGAAAGATCAAGGTAACCAAGGGATCTTTGATAGTGATCAAAGCAGCAATAAAGGATGGTCTCTATGAGATGATCGGAGACACGAACATCAAGGATCAAGGCCTTCAAGTTCTCAGCAAGAATGGTTTACTTGATGGTGACAAGGTAGAGAAACTTGATTTCTGCGAGAGTTGTGTTCTTGGGAAGCAACATCGGGTAAGTCTCAACACCGGAGTGCACAAGTCTAAGGACATTCTTGACTACATTCATGCGGATCTTTGAGGACCAGCAAGAACACCAACACAGGGAGGTAATCTTTACTTTTTGTCTTTGATTGATGATTATTCAAGAAAGGTTTGGGTTTATTTGCTTAAAAATAAATCAGATGCTTCGAATAAATTTGTGGTGTGGAAAAAGTTGCTGGAAACTCAAATGGGTAAGGTAGTTAAGGTTTTACGAACCGATAATGGCTTAGAATTTTTTAATAAGGATTTTGATAAATTCTGTGAGTTAAGTGGGATTCTAAGACATAGAACGGTTGTGAAAACTCCTCAGCAAAATAGAATTGCTGAGAGGATGAATAGGACCCTTATGGAAAAGGTTAAGTTCATGTTAATTGGTTCCGGATTACCCAAATGTTTTTAGGGGGAAGTGGTGTCTACTGCTACGTATTTGGTTAATAGATTACCCTCTAGGGCTATGGACCTTAAGACTCCCGAGGAGATGTGGAGTGGAAATCCCCCTGAGTTGAATAACCTTAGGACTTTTGGATGTGCTACGTTTGCACATCAAAAGGATGATAAACTTAGCCCAAGGTCTAGAAAATGTGTGTTTCTAGGATATGGGGAAGGAGTTAAGGGGTATAGGTTGTGGTCCTTAGAACCAAAAGGAATGAAACTCATAATAAGTAGGGATGTCATTTTTAATGAGTATTTATTTCCCTATTTGGAGAAAACTAACCCTACAGGGGATAGTGGGCAAACCAGCTCGGTATTTGTGGAGCATAGCATCAAGGAAAATTCAGTTCAGGTAGAGCAAGGAAGGTAGGGTTCGGACTAGGTAGAGCCCATTGATGAAGGCCAAGCTTAAGACACTCAAGAGGAGGCTGAACTAGAGAGGGATGATATAGCAAGTCAGAATAACTATCAGCTCACAAGGGACAGGGAAAGAAGGCTGGTCAGACCACCTTTGAGATATGGTTTCGCGGTTGCGAATGCAGCAGCTCCTTAGACAAAATGAGGGATAAGTGAATCAGAAACTTATATAGATGCCATGGAATGTAAGAATTCATCAAGATGGAAGCTAGCTATGGAGGAGAAAATGAATTCTTTGAGGAAGAACAACTCTTGGGAATTGGTGCCCAAACCAGAAAAACAGAGAGTTGTAGATTGTAAGTGGATTTACAAGATCAAAGAAGGGAACACTCTAGGGGATGAAGTTTGGTATAAGGCTAGGCTGGTGGCGAAGGGGTTCACGCAAAGAGAAGGCATAGATTTCACCAAAATATTCTCACCAGTTATTAAATACAAGACGATAAGGATAATATTAGCTATGGTGGTCCAATTTAATTAGGAAATTGAGCAAATGGATGTGAAGACAGCGTTCTTACATGGAGAGATTGATGAGACCATCTACATGAGGAAACCCGAAGGCTATGAGGAAGGAAGGTAGGGAGATTTGGTGCACTTATTGAAGAAATATCTCTATGGCCTGAAGCAATCATCTCAGCCATGGAATAAAAGGTTTGATTCCTTCGTGACTAGCTTGGGTTTCATGAAGAGCTACTATGATTCGTGCTTATACTACAAAGGTCACAAGGTGGAGGAAATGATGATTATCCTCATCTACGTCGATGATATACTGTTGGTTGGGAATAGCAAAGAGAGGATAGAAAGGTTGAAGTCTCAACTCAGTTCGGAGTTTGAGATGAAGGATCTTGGTCATGCACAGAAGATCCTTGGGATGAGTATAATCCGGAAAAGGGAGAGAAACAGATTGAAGATTTCTCAGACTTCCTACATAGAAAACATGATATCTAAGTTTTCTATGGAAGATAGCAAACCAGTGAAGGTTCCTCTTGCTGGTCATTTCAAGTTCTCCAGCGATTAATGTCTGAGATCGGATGAAGAGAATAAGGAAATGGAAAAGGTCTCTTACTCTAGTACGGTTGGATCAGTCATGTTTATGATGGTAAGCACTAGACCCGACATTTCTCATGCAATGAGTGTTCTCAGCAGGTTTATGAGTAATCCCGGAAATGAGCATTAGCTTGGGATGAAGTGGTTGCTGAGGTACTTGAAAGGAAGCCCAGATGTGAGGCTTGTTTACTATAAGAGGGGTAAGTCCATCTATCTTGAAGGTTATGCGGATTCAAACTCTGGAGCAGACTAGGATAAAAAGAAGATCGATTACCTCCTACATCTTCAACTTAAACGGATGTTGTATAAATTGGAAGGCTTAGTTGCAGCCAGTGATAGCACTCTCAACAACTAAGGCTGAGTACATAGCGGCAACGGAAGCCATCAAGGAGGCTATGTGGTGCAAAGAGTTGTTGGAAGAGTTGAAGGTCCTGAAAGAGCAGGTGGTGATGTATTCAAATAGCCAAAGCGCGTTGCACTTGTGTTAGAATCTGGTGTTCCATGAGATGACTAAGCATATGGATGTTCGGTATCATTTCATTCGAGAAAATGTTACGGAATGATGCATTCATGTGGACAAAGTCGCAACGGAAGAAAATCCTGTAGATTTAGGCACCAAAGTTCTATCTCTAAGCAAGTTCAATCATTGCCTTGGACTTCTTAGGATTGGAGTCGGTTGATATGGTGACTCAAGTTGAGTTTGGATCCTGAGTTCTTTGCACAATGAGTTCGGGTTTAATTGCTTAGACAAAGGTAGAGATTGTTGGGATTTGTCAAAGAATTAAATAGATGAAGAAGTTCAGCATCAGGTCTAGTTGTGCGCCGCGGCCCAAACTTGGGCACCGCGGCCTTCAGCATGTCCCAGAAGATCAGCACCACCATGCGCGCCATGGCTCAAGGTGTGCGTGCCGCGGCATGGCCCTATGCGTCATGAGACATCATATGAGAGATCAAGTGTAAGAGTGCAAAGACACAAAACACAAGAGAGACTCATTGAAGAGAGGCTGGTTGTTTAGAGAGAGAGTAGTATAGATTGGAGATTCAATGGCTTTCTAATTAGACTTTTCTTGGGGAAAATTCCAGGGAAACACTTAGTTCTTACTGCTTTCTTTTTCTCTTCTTTCGTTCTTCAAGAACAAGATGGCTCTTGAAGAGGTGTTGCTGTAATTGTAAGAACTCCATTGATTTAGTGTAGAGAGCTCAGAGGAGCTCACGAAGACGTAGGCACATTGCTGAACCTCGATAATAAATTGCTCATGTTCTCTTTTTTGCTTTGATTCTTGTTTCTGTTCACTGTACAAGTCATTCTAGACTTGAGTGTTTGGAAAGATCACAACCTGGGTATAGAGGGTAATTTTCCAACAGAGGCTAACACACATGACATGGCCCAATAAAGCATGAAAAGCCCAAAAGGCCCAATGGAACACAAAAACCCCAAGAGGCTAATAAAGCATGAAAAACCCAAGAGGCCAACAATGCATGAAAAACCCAAGAGGCCTAATAAAGCATGAAGAAACCAAGAGGTTAATAAGATATAAAAACCTAAGAGGCTAACAAGGCAAGAAAGACCCAATAGGATCAATGGAGCACAAAAGCCCCAAGGAATCATGAAGACATCCAAAAGAACATGAACAAAGAATAATGAAAGCTTACCAATGGGCTACAATTAGAGGGAATGTAAATCGTCCCCAAAAAAAAAACCTAGGTATGAGTTTTTTAATCCATAATTTTACTCATTTCTCCTATATATTTAATTAATTATTTATTGCACACATGGATCTTAATCCATGTTATCGATGACAAAGATGGCATGTGGGGTAGTGGTTTGGAAAGCATAGAGAATTGATGTAATGCCATGTAGGTGATTTGGGAACTTCTAGTATACATAGAAATCCAATTGGAAGCCTAGGTGATAGCTTATGGGGAACTTTTAGCAATGCACGTCTGGCATTAATTGGTTGGGCAATATATTTTTGAGCTACAATTGCAGCAGTATACTATTTCCTTCAAAAATGCCCATGTAAATATGCAGCTTGGTCCTAACTAAACAAGAATCCAATTTGGTTCAACTAAACCATCACTAAGCTTCAAATCAAGGTAATCAAGCCTCATATCAAGCTTTAATCTACCCCGTTATCTTTCTCCACCTGCACATTCCACCCACTAGTGACCACGCAAGATGCCACAGTTTAGTGTATAATGACTGCCTAGCATGTTTCTCCCACCAAGAAAGCTCCCATTTGCAGTAACTGTCATCATTTCCTTAATTTTCCATAAGATTAAGGTTGCAACTAAAGGACAAATGAAATAGTGCAAGAGACAAGAAAGAAAATGATGGAGACGTGATGGTGCGACAGGCTATAGTAGTTTGTAGATTTATTTTGGATCCCTAAAACTAAGTTGCATAGGATAGATTAGAGGTTGGAACAGTTCCTTTGGAGTCTATGAACCCCTAGATTAAAGGAGAAAAGCAGTCTCCACCCCTATAAATAATGCATTCAGTTTCTTAAAAAAAAAAAAAATCAAGTTAACAAAAAAGTATGAAAAGAGAAACATAGAGCAACACTTCTCAAGCATAAGAAACACTCTAAACAATTGCAAAATCAGTCTTTCTTCAAAAATAACCATTTGGCCTTGTCTGTCCTAAAGAGAGTGATTAAACGCTTAAAGAAGCCATAATTTCTCACACCTAAAATAGAGTGCTGAAGCGGTGACTTCGAGAACCTTCAGGTTTTCCAAAGACTTCCCATATGATTTTCTCTTCTTCTATAGTTATATAGAGCCTACCCGAACAGATGACACTCTTAAAAAAAACCTCTCTACAAGGCTACGCAATTTTTCGATACATGCAAATTCCCTTAATATTTTGCATCTGTGTTAGGATCCTATATTTCTTTTCTAATATGTTCTGAGACATATATGGCAAATGCAAAGACTATAGAACATGAGTCTTCTTAGCAGAAACCACTACATGATTTCCACCAAGAATCCCGACTATAACATCATTACGGTTGTAGCATTACAGCTGTAGTGTCACTTTGAGACCCTTCTACAGTGATGTATTGGACAATGCATGCCCTAATAAACAATTAAATCATCTCTTCTCCCCCTAATCATCCATACATATTTTATTCCCTTTTACTAAAAGTTTATATTATTAATGTTTTATTGTCCTTTCTGGTCTTCTAAGTTGTATTTCCAAGCAAGTTAAAACAACATGATTCACACTGACGCAACAAGTTTTCCGATGCAATCTTGGACTCAATAACACGAGCGAACATGGGGTGAGTTGTAACTACCACATCAGTTTATTTTCTACCGTAGACTGTGAGATCAGACTGAGTGAAGAGAACACAATTCCTTCCGGGCGAGCACTCCCTCATCTCAGTCAAGGTCACCATAATGCAAACACGCACCCTTTTTTCAAGTACGTGTTATGGAACAGAAAAATCCAAACCAACAATTGTTAAGCCACATTTTCATGAATACATAATTAAAATAAATAGCCTAGCACAATAATAGCCCTAGATATGATTTTTAAATGAATTTGTATATCATCACACCATGAAAAGTACCAACCACAAAATCTCAACAGTAGATCGAGAATCTTAATCCAAAATTTCCTCTTTATAATCATTTTAATTAAACTAGCTCAACATCCAAGTCAAGATTCAGTTAAGTTTTGGATGATAAGATGACAACAGTGAGCAAATTGAATAAATTTTAAAATTTCAAAGAATACATTACATAAATTGAAATTTCATGAAAGAAAATGATACATGATGATACCTCATGGATAAAAAGTTGTATTTAACCTTGGGTATCGGTATGGACTATGAACATTCCATTGTACAGAGAATAATTGGTAATAAGCGGGTTCAGTTTATTGTTTATATTTTTGTTCTTCTTTTGTCTTTTCATATTGAGGAAAAATGTAATGCAAGCATTTGCTTCCATCCAGAAGATCGGACATGCGCTGTGGTAGCAATGGTGCAGTGGGTGACAACCGAAAACAATAATTTCCAACTGAGGGAGACGTTAGGTTGGTGTATAACTAAATTCCACCGAATAAAATGCTCTCCTTATCTAACATTGAATGGATTAGGTTTTTGGTAGTTTCCTTTTTGGCATCAACTTACCTGTTTTACACGATTGTAGGATTCAAAGATACAAACATATAATTTAAAAATTAAGAGGTGCAAATGTATTTTTTTATATAAAATTATAAATACAGAAATATTTTCTAATTATCCCAAACAAAAATGTGTACAGACAAGTCGTCAGTGCAACATCCTTATTGCACGGTTGCATGTGTGAAGGATTCCAACTATCAGTTAGATGTCACATTGGTCTCAAGCTAAATCTATGTTTGTCCTAATTGAAAATTCAATTCATGATTGAAGAAGTTATTTTTAAAATGATTTTTGATAAAATATTTGTGGAGTTAAAATCTATTTTATATTTGATAAAATATACATAAATTTATTTTTTTAGAAACCTTTTCTTAGCTTTTGATTCTTTTAAAAAAATTTGTTTAGAGGTTTTTTAACATTTTGACGTAACATTTGTTTGTAAGACGTTTGAAATAAATTATTTTTCGATAAAAATATTCATACCACACATTTTGACCACCCATTCAATCACTTAAAATTAAACTTTTCTCTCTCAATTTATTTCAGTGATTTCATTAAAGATAAATTGGTATAACACACAAATTACTAGTAGAATTTCTGAATAATTATAAGAGCACATTTCGGAGTAACGAAATTGATGATCGAAATTTGTGGTAGGTATAACATTGTTCTTTATTATTATTATTATTATTATTATTTTGCTTATTGTAAACATAATTAATTCAAACAACTTTAAAAACTAATTTATAAAGTGTTTTATGAAATGGTTTTTATTTTTTTAAAATTTAAATTTATTTTATAAAAACCATTATCATTGTTATTTTTATTTTTGTTTTTGTCATAAATAGTTTCAAAAATCATTAAATAAACAATAATTCTATTTTTTAATCAAAGGAAAAGTATTTCATAAACTAAACGCAGCGGACCCCACCTCATCTTTGCAATTCAATGGATTTTTATTGAAAATGAAAGAAAAAAAAGGCAATTTTTTCTTGAAAAAAATAAAAGGACATAGGAGACCTATTGCTAGGAAACAGGAATCAATTGCTATTTTTTGAAAGGAAAGCAAAGCCAATGGCCCACTTTGTAACAACCCTCTCTTTATTCTGAAATTTGAACTAAAAAGTTCCAAACCCAGCAAAGGAAGAAACCTTCATTTTATTTTCTCACCCCCACAAGTTCCAGATTTGGTTAATTTATTTTTAATAAAGATTTCATATGTTCATATCCTTCACATTTAAGTACGCATTTATATGTGTTCTCTGCAGCCCACAGTAGAGAAATCTGTAGTAACCTCTCACCTCACTGATTCACTTTCATTTCATGGCTTCCATACCCAATTTATAGAGGGAGGCTTAGATCTTCAACTTTCTGATTGAAACCAAAAGATGGGTTCTTCTCAGATTGTGCTAATGGGGCTGTGGGTTTGGTTGTGCATTATCAGCTACAGCTTCTTGTCCGTGAGTTCACAGGGTGTTGAAGGGACTGTTTTTATCGATGGGAAGAGTGCCATTGGTAGGATTGATGATGATTTTGTCTGTGCCACTTTGGATTGGTGGCCTCCTGAGAAATGTGACTATGGGACTTGCAGTTGGGGTCACGCTTCTCTGCTCAATCTGGTAATCTTTTCTATTTAGATGCACTCTCTCTTTTGAAATACTTTCAAAATATGTGAAAATTGTATATATTAAGATTTTTGAGAGTTTCAAATGGCCTGAGATGGATTATTTTTCATGATTTATGATGTGGGTATAATGCCATTGTTGTGATTCTGAGTCTCAATAGTTTCAAGTTTGACATGTGAATTCTTTTCTTTCCCTTATTTCATGATGAGTACCTAGTAATAGGTTTTAAAAATGTCGTTTTTTTGTTGTTTTTATGCATATTGAGTAGTGGGTAATGCTCTATTTTCTTTAAGAAAACAATTTGATTTTAAATAAGCATTTTTGCAGCTGAGGAATGCTTTCTGAAATTTGTTCCATAATTCTCTTGCAGGATCTTAACAACAATATATTTTTGAATGCCATTAAAGGTAAGAAGACATTCTTTACTTGGCAGTAATAAATATTAAGTTTCCTTAATCAGTGGTTTCTCTGAATTGTTTATTGCTTCCATGAATGGTGCAGCCTTTTCACCATTGAAGATCAGAATGGGTGGTACCTTGCAAGATAAGGTCATATATGACACTGAAGATAATCATCAACCATGTGTTCCATTTGTTAATAACACTTCAGAGATGTTTGGTTTTACTCAAGGGTGTTTACCTATGCGTAGATGGGATGAACTCAATGTTTTCTTCAAGAAATCTGGGTAAAAACAATTTCGTTTCATTTCTTCTTGAATACTGTATAAATAAAATCCTTTCATATCTAAAAGTTTAGCCACTTATTGTTCTTATGTTTTAATTCAGGGCTAAGATCATCTTTGGATTAAATGCTCTCACTGGTCGTTCTATAAAGCCCGGTGATAAGTCTGCAGGAGCTTGGAACTATACGAATGCTGAATCCCTTATACGATATACTGTCGAAAGGAACTACACTATCCATGGTTGGGAGCTCGGTAAGAATGCTCTCTACTCAAAGATGATTAGTTTTGCTAACTATCAAATGCTTACAAAAATATTTTTAGGAATTTGATTGGGTCATTGACTACATGGAAAATAGTTAAAATCTCTAATTTAAAACGTGTGGAAAACTGTGATTCGTGTCGGAAGTGCTCGCATCTAGACCAACAGTGGTTAATCTTGTTTATGGTCAGGGAATGAGTTGAGTGGAAGTGGAGTTGGAACAAGTGTTGCAGCAAATCAGTATGCTTTGGACACAATGGCTCTGCAAAACATAGTGCAAAATATTTATAAGAACGTTGATTTTAAGCCGCTAATCATAGCTCCTGGGGGATTCTTTGATGCAAGCTGGTTCAAAGAATTTATTGATCAAACAACAAAATCTGTGGATGTTGTCACCCACCACATATACAATCTAGGGCCAGGTATATTCAGTCTTAAGCAATCTGATATTTTGATCCTCTATAGTCGAATTCTTCAGGAAATAGGTCTAACTTGGTAGATCATACTCTGTTGTATAGGAGTTGATCGGCACCTTGTGGAAAAGATTCTTAATCCATCCATTCTGGACGGCGAGGCTGATACGTTCAAGAACCTCAAAAACATCCTCAGGACTTCTACAGGCTCGGCAACTGCATGGGTTGGTGAAGCAGGAGGGGCTTACAACAGCGGCCATCATCTTGTCACCAATGCGTTTGTGTTCAGTTTCTGGTAAAATGTCTATACTTTACTATTTATCTCAGATTCTGTGTTTGAATTCCAAGTGATGTTCCCTTCGATATGATAAAAGGTATCTGGATCAGCTTGGTATGTCAGCAGCTTATGATACAAAAACATACTGCAGACAGTCACTGATCGGAGGAAACTATGGTTTACTCAACACCACCACCTTCGTCCCAAATCCAGACTACTACAGGTTATTTTTAAATTCTTTTGTAAAAATACGACACTATAAGTCACCACAAAATTAAAAGTAGTCATCACATAAATCACGGGCAAAAAGGGAGGGAGGGGGAGAGGGTAAGTCACCTAAAGCCGAGATTTGCTTCATGATAGTACTTCATTAATGCTTCATTGAATCATTAGTGAGAATATGCAGCCAAGCAATCTTTAAGAATTTTAGTTAGTTTTTCATGTTCTAAAATATACAGCACCATATTAAGACCTCTAATAGACTATGTTCTCTTAATTGCAGTGCTCTTCTTTGGCACCGATTAATGGGAAGAAATGTTTTGTCTACAAGCTTTTCTGGGACCAATAAGATACGGTCATACACTCATTGTGCAAAACAATCAGTAAGTTAGCTAAATACCCAATTATGAAGAATGTAAAGTCTCATTTTCTGGTGATCTGATTACATTTTCAACTTTGCAGAAAGGGGTCACTCTACTACTGATCAACCTAGACAACAGCACAACTGTTCAGGCTAAAGTTCATTTCAACAGGACCTCGGCTTTGCGACATGAACACAAATACAAACACAAACACAGACACGCTCACAAAAGAACAATCACTCCACCACCTAAAGGCTCTTCTAAAGGAATCACAAGAGAGGAATACCATCTAACAGCACAAGATGGTAATTTACACAGTCAAACTATGCTACTTAATGGAAATATTTTAAGCGTAAACTCATCTGGTGATATTCCTCCTTTGGAGCCTCTACATGTAAATTTGACAACGCCAATAATGGTTGCTCCTTTTTCTATTGTATTTGTTCACATGCCTAATGTTTTTCTCCCTGCTTGCAGTTAGATGCCAAATGGAACTGAAACTAGTTCCATTTTGTGATTGATCAAATAAGAGAGAATACAGCGCAAATATTCCATTCTTTTTTCTTGGAAAGTATAAAGTGCAATGTATTTCAGCAAAACTCCTTTTTATTTGTTTGATCTCTTAAAATTTAAAAAGGGCAAATTTAATTATGATCCTGTAACGGGGAACATACAAAATTTCACTGCCTAGCTTCAACCAATAGATCAAATTCCTGGTAGAATATGTGGCAGGTTACATAAGCTGAGCTTGCATCAAATCCGTTGTACAAACGGTTCATCGGTAGGGAGAGAGAGAGTGCACAAAATGATTGGTAAATGGACATGTATTGCTCAAGGTGAGCCCTAGTAGACAACTTGAAAAATTGCAAACACATCTGATACAGATCTTGGTGGCCAACTAACAACTTTTTGTCAATAAAATTACAACTAGAATCATTCGTGTTTTTTTTCTATATAGTTTATGGACAAAAAAACAAATCAAATTAGTGAATTGAGGTCAATTTCAACCGAGTCTTGTGGAAGAAATCACAATTAGCATTACCTTGAGTAGTATTTCCTTATACTAGGATGCTTTGTTGGAAGAAACCAAATCAAAGAAAGTAAACAAGGTTAAACTCTCTTGGAGAAGTTTTGAGGCTTACTGCTTTCAAACCCCAACCATACGACCGCACCGGTCAAGCAGAAGAATATTGTTGGTGCAAATAGAGACATCTACATAATACAAAAGGGAACTATAAATTTTGTATTTTGGTATCTAGAATTAAATATTATAAAGCAGAGTCAAACATTTTTTTCAACAGGAAAGAGAGCAGTGATATTAATTGATAATTAAATGAATGTCAGAAAAGTGAAAGAAATATCAATACAAAAATCAAACTAAAGAGGCAATAACAGTGGCAACTTACACCCCATGAATGAGTTGAATCAAGAAGAAAACCAGTGAGAGCAACACCAACAATTCCGGGCACCGCTCCAACCGTGTTGGTAATACCCTAAGTAAAAATTTTCAGGAAAACACCAATTAATTTAATGCACATTCAATCAAATGCCCTGCAAATTTTTAGATGTCACGAGAAAAAAAAGGGGAAATCCTTCAGTCATAAAATAATATAGGAAATGTACTGCATCCACAACCAGGCATATCACCCTCTATGCAAATACCCAAATTATTGGCCAACGTTTTACACTGGATTCCGAGTTTATGGCTTTGACCTAGAGCTAGGACTAAACAAGCTGAAAGTGGAATCATTATTACTCGGAAAAACCATAAAGTAAAAGTCATCAGTTTGTCACCATTATTGAATTATGATCTCAACATATTATTTGTCATGAGTGATTTCCATTAAAGTGGTCAACTAAAGAATGAGATTAATGAAAAAAAACACTATTGTGTATTGATGCAGACCATAAACTATTAAGGGCCTCCATTCAATGAAACTAAACTATTCTTTTCAAGAAGTATGCAACAAGGTTGCCCCAGTTATCTATGTAATGAACAGTAATGTGGATTATACAAGAAACACAAACTGAGTTGCCCAGATATGTAGTAGAGCTGAGGTGAATGAATTAATCAGCAGCACTTTTGTGATTTACAAGACTATGTACCAAAAGTATATTTGCATATTCAGGCGACATATCTTGATGGGTACAGTAAAGTCCTGTACAATGGGGAAACAAAAAAGTAAAACAGAGAAGACAAAAGTTAGTAGTTTACCTAAAAAGGACAGGTAAAATCCAGTATTTTGATTATTTCCTATACTTTAAGAGCCAATGCTGGATCTCTCACTACCTGACAAGGCAAAGCTTGAGAAGGCCAAGCCACTAGTGAGAATCCCTACAACTTCCCATGGTGGCAATCCTAGATCCAGAGAAGTTAGTGATGCAGACTGCAGGAGACAAAAAGGCAACTGTTTGGCAAATCTTTCGCACCTTCATGTACAAGAACTAAGGCCCTCAGGGAAGTTTTGAGTCGATCAAAGTACACACAACTTAATCTGCATATTGAATATTATATATATTTCAAGCCAAGGAATGAAATATAAGAAACAATAGTACAATCAACAATAAATTTGTCATGGCACAATTTTTTAGATAGACACCACCTCCAAAATGGCAACTACATCAACAGCATATAGCAAAAGCATAAAATTGATTTAGATACTTGAAATGGGGCATGAATTTCATATCGTATAAGTAAGAAGCTACAACTGAGGCAATAGACTGGACTTTCTGAGGCCCTCATAATTAATAGGGAAGAAAAAAGAAACTATTAGGTGTCTTTCCATACCATGGTGGTTTCAACTCCATTGGCAATTAAGTTGTCAGCAATCTGTGCTGCAATACTAGTAACAAAAATTGAAGCGAGAGGAGGGAGGACGGAAACCTGAGCTTCAAAGGGATAATTAAATAAAGACAGAGGATCGTTAGAACTTCATATAATTCTTAAACTGAAAACAAACAATCATATGTATGATGCCCATGCAACTTTCATATATAACACAGAACATAAGATATGATGCTGCAGTAACAATGGCAGGGCATTCCCAAGTTCATTATCGTTACTGATCCTCTTTTTAGTTAATTGCTATTTTCTATATGTAAGGTTCGCACAGTCCAAAGAACAAACATGAAAAACTATGTACAACAAATTCAAATTCCATTCTTGACTTCGTACATTGAACTCTTCAATTTTCCTGATTAGCATCTTACTAGATTTTTCATACAAAGCCTACTTTCACACAAATGGCAATGAGCTAGATAAATCGGAATGCTGCTAGCTTCTTCAGCTGGAAGGAAAAAAATGGAGGACCTAATTCAGTCACCAATCTCAACTTCATTGGAAGCTCCAAACAACAGAACTTCTTGTTAAGTGTCAGAAGCAAATCTGGTACTTTCTTGCTGAATGTCCATTTTGTAAGAGGATGAGAGTGCAAATTTCAAAAACACTGTCTCCTAAATACTCCCTCCGTCCCATACATATTGGTATGCATAGAAAACCCAACTTTTTAAGGAGACATAATAATTAGTGCTACAACTCACTAAATTATAGTCTACTTTCCAGAAATACCCTTATTTAATACTTGGACTTAATGGTAGAGTTTCTAGGAAACCTAAATTTAAGGGTAATTTAGGAAACTTACCTAAAGTTGAACTTTGACTTTTCAAAATAGGCAAACAATATGGGACATCCCAAAATAGAATACTTACCAATATAAATGGGACAGTGGGAGTAGCATATAATGAAAAACATATTCGAGCTACATGGTACCTAAAATATTGTTCAAGAATCCTATATGAAATGAGGAGATTTCTAGTACAAAGTGCACTTTCCCTAAATGAATATTTTTCATAATAATTTGTGGCCAATCTGGAGGCATGGAAGATACAAACTCTTTCTTCCTAGAAATTTGAGAAGAGTTACAACAGAATAAAAACAATAGATTTTTTACACTTACCCATGCAGCTTCCATCAAATTTAGATTCAGCTCATCACTGCAGGGCATGTAAGATAGAAGTATATAACAAGAAAAATAAAAAGGTACTGCACCTCAGTGCTACACTTCATGTGGAGAATGATTTGAGAATAAACTTCAATAAAATTTTAGAAAAATTACGAAGTAGGCCATTCCAGAATGAAATAAATAAGAAGCAGTTGAAATATTATTTTTAGCTGGTAACAATATAAAAAAAAATTTTAATCAAAATGAATAAATATTTGTTATAAAAAAAATGATATATTCAATTAGACTTAATTAGGGCCAATCATATCTTGAAAGTTAAGTCAAACAGCTTGTACATGCATAATTATTTCCTTGGCATTAGTTCAGCTGGTGCACAATACATTATAATAGCTTCCTTTCATACAGATTATTTAGCTTGTAACAAGGTCAAGAACACTGAATGCTCAGTGAACAAGATAATGAAGGAACTTGATAGTATCACTAAAAAAATTTGTCGACCTATTCTGGAAAATTCCCGGTATACTTTAAAAATAGCATTGAAATAGTCAACCAAAAATGTACCTAAAATAAGTAGGAAGCCAAGATAGGCAAGTGTAGTGACCCCAACTTCCACAAAAATGAGCATATATCATTGCCCATACAGCTGGACTTTGGAAAAATGCCTTCCATGGTACATCCCGTAACCCAAGGGCAGTCTAATGAAAGACAACTCAAAAGTTCCTGCAACTTTCTGAGAGCAATAGTAATTGCAATAGCATTTACATTCAGTTTATACAAAATTGAGCCTAGTAAACCATTTTCTTTTTATGCACGGACAATCAAAACCACGTGAGGCAAAATAGCATAACTACTGACCAGTGACCACAGTTTTCCTGAAGTCTTTATTTCAAACATAAATTATATATGCAATGCTGAATTTCAGCAGGCTTATTCAAAGATAGCTATGTAAATAAACGAACTTTGGGTGAAGCCTGAAATTCTCACCACCTGGGCGTGGTTGCACAAATCCTTTTAGCCATTCAACTTTACGATCATTCCCTTGGTAAAATTATAAGCCAACATCAAATATTTTCGAAATATAGTTAAGAGAAGGCTCATTAAGGAAATGCAACCTATATGCAACATCTGTTGCAAAAGAATCTAAAATCATGACTTCAATATTATTATTATCAAGTTTCTCCATAATCAATTGTCAAGTTCAATCACTTGAAAGTCCATCTTCTTTGGGGTCTCAGTAGTCAGCAGTGAGTGCAAGCAATTAAAAATCAAGAAGGGATAATGATTTAGCAATCTGTACAAAAAGTTTCATACAACTTATCCAAGGCTCTGTGGGACTTAGGTGACCAATTCGCAGAGCGAATGTGGGAACTAGAGCGTGAAAGCATGATCTTTCAAATTTTTACAGAATGAGAGCATCTTGAGAGCATTTATATTATACCAATACATATAAAACACATGAAATTATTTAAATCAATGTAAAAAAAGTTTGAATTAATTATCTGTACGTTCATTTGATAATCATATCGTTAATTTTTTTAAGCAGATGAAGGATTTAAGCTTGATAAACTCTACGTTTCGAGAAAGCCAAGGAGGCCTTGACTCAACGGTTGTTCAAGTGGGGTGTGTGTTTAATCAATAAAAAAAAATCAAGAAATATTTTGAATTTAGATAAACTCTCAAGACTCCCTCCTTAGTATACCCGAAAGGAGGAGAATTTTACCATAGAACAAAACATTGGTAACAACTAGTATTACATAAATGAACTGATTTTCATATAGCATGCATCTTAAATGTCATTCAAAGCCTTGAATACTAAATATGTCAGTTAGCCAAATTGCTGGAGGAGCTTGCACATATGTCCATCAGTTCATACCCTCATCAAACACTTTTGCGGGAGTTTATTAATTTCCTGGATGAAAGGACACACCACATGGTACAATTTTGACCACAGGTTACTAGGAGCGGATTTTTCCCAATAAAGCAGCGGATTGAGGCAAAAAAAAACACAAATTAGTAAAGCTCTCACTCTAAATCCGGAAATTTGCGACTTGTAACGAATTGGGTGACGAATTATGGCACCTAGTGTGGGACCAAATGAAGTCAGCGTGTTTTGCCTGTCTTCCTGTGTGCTGCTATGCCTATATTTTGGAGAAAGTGGGATTATATAAATGAAGCATTTTCCTATTTTTCAAGTAGGTCAAAAATGATATTATATTTGGAATTCATCACCAATTCATATGTATTCCACATTGAAATCAAAGTTCCACTTAATTTACTGACTACACATGTAAGACTTTGTGAAACAGTAAGACTCTTTCACATAGCTGAACAGCCACAGATTAGGATGCAGAGCCATAACGAGGTGTAGCTTCTTGCTTTATATGATGTCATGTTTAGTAATAACAGAACGCTACTCTTCTATTCAGGAAAGTAAATTATACAAAGTGTGGATCTTATCAAGCTGCATTCACAGAGCAGGACTTGTCCCACAAACCCCAGCTATTTAAAAAAGGCATGCAGTTGGTAGTCAATATTCAAGCAAATTGAACTCTACTGGTTATGCAGGAAAGATTTGACAACATAGGACACTTTCATTTTGCAGACTAACCAAATCTAATGATACAGGCCCCCCAATACAATAGCAGCCAATTGGTATAGTAGTACGTCAATGAAGAATACAATACTACTTTTACTTATCGTGAAAGTAAAATATACATGATGATAACTGATAAGATGTAGCTCTTAATAAGAAGGATATGCTTTTGGCATGGTTTTTGGTGCAGGGATACCAATAAATTTCTCAGATGGATTCTCCTGTGAGTGATTAGGATGTTTTGATAAGTTCCTGCGCTTGTTTATCAAATGGAGAGGTTGTGCAGGATATACCCCTTTTGCCGAATGCTTATGATTGAAACTCAAAGTATTGGGAATTTCTTTAAAAAAATTAATAGGTGAGATCAGACTTGCAGAGAGAGGATAAGGTTAGATAATAGTTAAAGGCAGGGGGGAAGTTTGAGTCTAAGTCGTACTACAAGGCCCTCTTCTATGGAGGGTGAAATTAGACGAGATAGGTTTAAAAGAAACCGACTGTGATGAGGTTAAAAACCCATCTTCTATGGCTAAAATCACCAGTTTGGAAGGTCAAACCAAGGATACAGGACCAAATGGTAGGTCAAGCCAACGATACAACTCTGACATTCTCTAAGAATCCACCTAAGAGTGAACAAAGAAATAGAGTACTACTACTCAATTAATTTTTCCAAAAATTATTTCTTGTTACAATAGAGAGGGTATTTATAATAGATTACAAGAGCTCTTATCTTGCAAAACAAGTAATCCCTAACCAGTCGGAACTAATCCCCTTATAGGAAACTCTAAAGCTCCTAAAATACTAAAAAACATTAAATACTGAATAATAAAAATACTAAATAAACAAAACCCTAAAAATATGAGAACCACGATATTATCAACCAGTGTTTTGAGGGAAGTACAAATTTTCCTTGGAGAGCCATTTGGAAAAAGCTTTCAAAATTTGTTTTTTTTTTCCTTCTGTGAGAGGCAAATTAGAGAGGATTTTGACCATCAACAATCTTAGTGTTAGTCAATCAGTGTTACCTTCGTAAGAAGAAGGCCGAGATTGTCCATCACATCTTTCTGTGGTGATTCTTGGATCAGACAATCATGAAGGATGGCTTATCGTGTTCTAGGCCTGCATTGAGTTATTGCCGGCTCCACTAGGCATACGCACGGTGCGGGATTTGAGCTTCTAAAGAAATGAGGAAAGCCATTGCATTGATGCCTCTCTCCATATTTTGGATTGTTCAGTATGAAAGGAATAGGAGGGATTTTGATAGAGAGGAAAGGTTGGTTGTCTCCCTTAAGGATCAGTGGTCCAATACCTTAACTATGGCTCAGTGAGAATTTTTTCGTAACCAGCATTTCTCCCACTAAATCGAACTAACAATTCAAATACGGTAACCATAGCTATAAAAATCAGTACATAACACTTTTGAGCACCCAAAATTGTGCACAAGGTATAAAAAAAAAAAAAAAAAAAAAATCCTACCTTCAGTGAGCCACCCAACTCTTTCATAATAGTATTCTGAGATTTCTTCAGATCAGTGGACCGAGACCCTGTCAGATAGAAAGAAGCTGATCATAGAAAGGCAGCAATGTCTGATCTGGAAACATGCTCTATGTATAATGTTGAGAATCCTAATAGGATTCCTATTATGTGTCTCAACATATAATGATAAGAAACTAACTCTTATTAGACTTTCCCATACCAGTTACCTATCTACCATGTTTAAACTGCTTTTCTTAGTGCCAGGCTCAATTGCCAGAAGTCCTACATTTTGGATGAACCCTTAATTAAAGAAGTGAACTCTTTTGGTTGCTGTGATAAATCTGGATCATCCCATTTCCTCATTTTGACCAACTTTTTTCAGTGAAAGAACCTATTAGAGTCCATAGGAACATTCAAGTCGGTAGGTAAAGATGAGGAGTTCAAGTCTCACTTGACGAACCATATTGAGAAAACTATTATATTCTTGAATTGGATAATGCCCAAATAGTTGCAGGACGACTAGTGTCAAGGTAATAGTGATGGTGGTAGCAGCTATAATACTACTAGAAGCAGAACTTATGTTGATCGAGAACTAGAGTATAATTTGGCAAGTTTGAATTATATTTATTATGTATTTGTGTTATAAGGGTTTTGGTTAAAATTTGGGGATTATTAATTATTAGGGATTTCTTAAAAGGGTTTTGGTTTATTTCCTGTTGTGTTTGGGATTGGTGCCTATATAAGCACTTTTATGATGTTGGGATTATTTGTGTATTGATAATAGAAATTACGTCATTCTCCTCCTTCTCTGCTTATTCTCTTCTTGTATTCTGTTATCTCCTCCTTTCTCTAAGCTCCCTTATTTCTCTTCTCTCTTTATCTATTTCCTCTTTTCTTGTTCTTCGTCTTACATCAGATAGTTTAGAGAAGAAATAGATTGAGACAAGAGAGAAATAGTACAGAATCCATAAAAATAAAGAAGATTAGACTGAGAAGAAACAAAGAAAGAATTAGACAAAAAAGAAGAAACTAGAACAAGAAACAGAGGGAAGAAAATATTCCAAGTCTTAAACTTTATTATCAATGCTTGAATCTAAAACCCTAGTAGAATGCTCTTATATAGGCACCAAACATAATTTAAATAAAAAAACAAATCAAATCCTAATAAATATCTAATTGCCTAAATCAGTTTCCTAAAACACTACTACTTTATCTCTAAGAAAATTGTAATTACAAGATAATCTCAAAATAATAGATATTTTCTTTCCTATTTTGCATCACATATGTTTTAAACAAAGGTCAAATACTATGCCAAGGTAAGTACTAAGGAGCATAGGATTATTATGAGCCATCTCAAAATTCTCGAGAGTGATGCATATTCTTCTTCCAAGATAAATCATATATGACTTATGTCGAAAATCCTATTAGCATTCCTATTATGTGTCCTAGTAGGCATCCTATTTATGTTTATCTTATCTAATTGATGTCTCTTAGTCCTATTAGATTTGATATTCATAAGTCTATATATTGGACAGCTGAATTGTATTCAAATCAATCAATAATACAAGAGTCTTTCTCCAATCCCTTTTTATTTCTTAACATGGTATGAGAGCAAGCTCTTAGGATCCTAAATAAAATTTTCATTTTTCTTCTAAAAAAAATTGTTCATGGGTACTGTTCTCGAGTACTGTTCATGACACTATTTCCGGGTAGTGTTCACAGGTAGCAGAGAACGTTTGATAAATAGTTTCATACAAAAAAGACCCTCAGTATTAAAAAAAAGACAACAGTTAAAAAAAAGTCATTCTTGTTTCAGATAAATCTACTTTGGTGACTGCTTTGATGACTCAGGCTTCAAGGTGGTCGAGCTGATATTAGTAGTAGTAGAGGACATGGTTTTAGTGATTTGAATAGTCGTAATGGCAAAGGTGGTCGTGAAATTGGTGGCACTGGTATATTTGTTGGTCATGGTGGTAATGATCATGGATCAATTCGTCAATATACTCACTGCCACCGTTATGGACATACTCGAGAGACATGTTGGCACTTGGTCGTCCTCTAGATGCTAATGGTCTGACTTCTGATTCAGTTGAATGTGATCCTTTGTTTTCGACTTCTTTGACGGTTTCCAAAGCTGAGTATGATGAGTTCTTACAGTATATGGCAGCTCATCAAGCACCTTCCATGACTACTCTTTTGATCCAAAAAGGGTACACCAATTGCTTGTTTACCCTCTAGTAGTTCTTCATCTAAACTTTGGGTTCTTGATTCTATAGTCACTAATCATTTGTCAAGTACCACTGATGTTTTTTCTACTTTTTTCCCAGTCATTATCCTTACCTGATTTTACTCTTGCTGATGGATCTAAAACCATAGTATAATTTATTATTTGTTAGTTTGTTTACAAAAGATCTAAACTGTTTTGTTACCTTTCTTTCTAATTATGTTCTTATTCAAGATCTGAAGACGCGGAAGATAATTAGTGGAGGGAATGAATCAAACGGTCTTTATTATTTTGATCTCGTCCAATCACCTCTGCTCAAGTGACGTGTCTACTTTCCAGCTTCATTAGTCTCGGCTTTGAATCATGTTTTATATTTAGAGTGTGAGTCATGTCATTTAGGTAAGCATCATCGTGTCTTTTCCTTCCCGCATTAATAAATGTGTGTCTAGTTCTTTTATGTTAATACATTCTGATGTTTGGGGTCCGAGTCGTGTGTTCTAAACTAGGCTTTCGGTATTTTGTTACTTTTGTGGATGATAATTCCACGCTCACCTAGCTTTATTTAATGAAAGACTGTTCTGAGTTATTTTCTATTTTTTGTGTCTTTCGTGCTGAGGTGAAAACCCAATTTAGTTCGTCTGTCAAAATCCTTCATAGTGATAATGCTCGTGAGTAATTTTCAGATCCTTTTACTACTTTCATGACCAATTCTGGCATCATCCATCAGTCATCCTGCACTCATACATCTCAACAAAATGGGGTTACAAAGATGAAAATTAATCTTTTAGATATTACTCGTACTCCTTTATTTCATATGCATGTTCCTAAATTGTTTTGGAGTGATGCTATTCTTACTACCTATTACTTAATTAATCGTACGCCGTCCTCTGTTCTTAATGGAAATCCCGTGTTACTTTCTAATGTACATTTTTTCATTTACTTCTTCGTATTTTTGGGTCTGTTTGTTTTGTTCATCAGCTTAGTCCAAGTATTGACAAACTTGATACTCACTCCATTAAATGTACTTTCTTGGGTTATTCTCGCACACAAATAGGTTATCGATCTTTCGTTAAAAAGATATTTTGTTTGTGCTGATGTTGCATTCTTCGAGACTACCCCATTTTATTCTGAGTCTCACTTTGTATCTGATCTGGCTGATTCTTTTCCGTTTCCATTACCCATTCTAATGCCCTTTACACGGTCAGATCCTCCTACTATGGTTTCCACTTCGACAGATCCTCTTAGGTCGATATCTCCACTACAAGTTTACACTCGTCGTTCAAAACCTCCGATCTCAATTGCTCCACCAATTACTTCCTCGTTAACAGATCCAGATCCATCTTTAACTACCTTATTTGAGGATGATTTTCTCATTGCTCTTCGAAAGGGTAAGCGTTTACGCACTGCTCATCCTATTGTTAATTTTGTGTCTTATGATCATTTATCTCCTTCATATGCTTCATTTGTGGCTTCAGCCTCTACTATCTTTCTTCCTAAGTCTGTTACAGAAGCTTCGTCTCATTCTTGGTGGAAAGCAGCCATGGAAAAAGAGATGCATGCCTTAAGTACTAATGATACATAGGACTTGGTTCCTCTCCCGTCCAAGAAATCTGTTATTGGATGTCGTTGGGTTTATACTGTAAAAGTTCATCCTGACGGTATTATTGACAGATTGAAAGCTCGACTGATATCAAAAGAATATACACAGGTATGTGATATTGATTATGCTGAAACATTCTCTCATGTGGCTAAAATTACATATGCTCATGTTTTTGTCTTTTTGGCGGCTACGCTTAATTAGTCGTTACATCAGAATGCTATCCTCAATGGTTATCTACATGAGGAGGTTTATATGGAGTAACCTCCTGGATTTGTTGCTCAAGGAGAGTCTGGGTTAGTCTGTCGGTTGAAGAAAACACTATATGATTTGAAACAATCCTCTCGAGCATGGTTTGGCAAATTCAGTGAAGTAGTGATTAATTTTGGTCTAAGTAGATGTGGTGTAGATCATTTTGTCTTTTATAAACATAGTCAAGCGGGTAGGATATTGTTGATTGTGTATGTGGATGATATTGTGATTACAGGAGATGACAATGAGAGAATTCTAAAACTAAAACATTTCCTAAGTACTAAGTTTAAGAAAAATGATCTAAGATAATTAAGATATTTTTTTAGTATCGAAGTTGCTAGATCTCGTCATGGTATTTTTCTTTCTCTCAACGTAAATATGTTCTTGATTTGTTGAGGGATACTGAAATGTTGGGGTGTAAGCCTATAGATAATCGTATGGATCCTAACACAAAACTTACAGTTGATTAAGGTGAATTATTATCTGATTCAAGAAAGTATAGACGATTGGTTGGGAAATTGATTTATTTAACTGTTACTAAACCAGATATTTCGTTTGCAACAAATGTAGTTAGTCAATCTCTAGATGCTCCACGGACTAGTCATTGGGATGTTATTCGTATTTTGAGATATTTGAAGTGTGCTCCTGATCGTGGTTTACTTTATCAAAATCATGGTCATATATTGGCTAGTCGGAGGTCTACTATTGGATATTGTGTTTGTCGGATAGTATCATAGAAGAGTAAGAAGCAAATTTTGGTGGCAAGATCAAGTGTTGAGTCCGAATGCAGACCGATGGCGCATATTACCTGTGAGATGGTTCGGTTAAAACAGTTGTTTGCGAAACTTGGGATTAACCAGTCAAGTCCTATGAGCTTGGTGTGTGACAATGAAGCAACCATTCAAATTGCAAATAATTCAGTGTTTCATGAGAGAACTAAATATATTGAAGTTGATTGTCATGTTTTTTTTAGAAAAGCTAATGCAAAATGTGATCAGTACCAAACATGTGAAGCGACGGAACAGTTAGTAGATTTATTTACTAAACCATGATGGTTCTTGAGTTAAATTTATTGTAACAAGTTGGGTGCATATGATATATATGCTCCAACTTGAGGTGGAGTGTTGAAAATCCTATTAGGATTCCTATTATGTGTCCTAGTAGGGATCCTATTTATGTTTATCTTATCTAATTGATCTCCCGTAGTCCTATTAGATTTGATATTCACAAGTCTATATGTTGGACAGCTGAATTGTATTCAAATCAATCAATAATACAAGAGTTTCGTCTTCAATCCCTTTTATTTCTCAACAACCTATAAGCAAGCATTCTCAAGTCAACAAATCAGGATTATCTTTTTGTTTTTTTGTTGAAACCCACACACGCCTCTCGAAATCTTGTCCACTTAACCCCTGTCCCCTTAGTGGGCAGGGAAGTGTCCTTACCAACACTCCAAAGCGGGCAGGACAGGAACCTTTTTGTTAGAAATGCATTACAGAACCTGATGAACTTTCAAGTATTCAAGACTAAACGGCCTTAAACTAACACTGAAAAAACTAGTCGAGTTTTCATCTCCTATATGCAATAGAACAAGTTTTCTTTTCAAAAAGAAAATAATGAAGAGATTAGGTGCTCACCTTCAATGGGTTCAGCAGCATTTGAAGATTGTCCTCCTTTAAAAAACTGGAACCCCAAAAACCTTCAATTTTAAGGTGATAACATGAGTTCAAAGCCAAACTTCTGTTGAATCATCATTTAAAGAGAAAATACAGCTAAATTAAACAAACAGCAAACCAAGGAGAATTTTCAACAGTCAGACAGAGAAGCATGGTGGCGGCAAAGCTAAGAGATATTATCTTTCATTTACATGAAAGAGATTTCTTTGCATATTGAATAAATGGAAATGTTGTCACCCAAAATCAGAAGCAGCTAGTGCAATCATGTGCAATCATTTAAGAACATGGTGATAGTAACTCACCAGGCTACCCCGAGAAGGCCAAATATGTAAAATACAGATTCCCAACCAAAATTTTGGATAAGTGGAGGAGCCAAAAGAAATCTGCAAAAATATTATTGTTAGAAGTGTCTAACAAATGAAACTTGAGCACTCAGTTAACTAATTTGAGCACAGTGCCTAATACAAGCTACAGTTAAAATACTATCAAACAAATGATGGGAACTCACTTGTCTGGGTTTGGTATTGAAAAAGTGATAACAGATCCTAAAATAAGATTCTCAGCGTATACTACATTTTCAAGTCACTTTGAAATGAAGCAGAAGCAAAAAAGTTAATCATTAAATTAGGGCCTTTGGTATTCAAAGAAGATTGTATCAATATGGAAGTGTAGAACTACAGGCAAAAGAAGTTATGAGGGATACTAATGGATTTCAGTCGGTTTAAGAGGGGTGGATACTTATTCTCTACAACAACCACACAAAAACTTAAATGTTTATATATTTTGGTGTATACTGCATCCCAGATTGTTTTATACTTGGTTCATTCTTAGTAATTCATTACTATCAAGATTAAATATTCAAGATAGTCAATTTTTAAAGCTATTTTTATGTGCATTTCAAACCAAGTATCAAGTATTTACTTGAAGAAAAAGATGAGCCCTTATCTACCTAACAAAATATCACAGGAATACATACCCCATAACATTTCCAACACTCAATCCACTGAAGAAAAATCCTACAGCCTGTGAGCGCTCTTCCAAAGGATTGTCCTGCATGTAGTAACGGACATAACAAATCAAGAAAGACAAAAGAATGAACCAAATGTTGGTTCTTTGTTAGGACATGAATTACATCATAATTCATGTCGTGCTCGCAGCACATGAGAGTGTCAATATCATAATAACAGTTAATACAGTTGAAATCGAACCACAACATACTTTTCCAAACCTGTGTTTTATTAGACAGTACAAAGAAATTCTTCAGCACATAAAATTTTAACCATGATGTAGAGTAAGTAATAATCTAGTTAGTGGGGTAGGGCTCTGAGTAAATACGGGTGCGGGATATATCAGTTGGTCCAAAAACAAAATTATGATATTAGGTTAGTTTTTATATGGTTTGTATGTTATCTCATTGGGCCATAACAAAACTAGGCTGATGACTAGCTTTTTGGATTTTTTGGGTCTTTAACCAGCTATTGTTTTCCTCTTATGTTAAAAAGCGAGATGTTTTGGTGCAAATGGTTTTCCTTACGCCATGCTTCTTTTCTGGTTACATGTTTATCAGTAAGAAATATGCTGCTAGCTGTCAATAATTGTGCCCACTTCTAGGTAGAGGTGCCACCCAACAGAAAAAGTATATATACAGGGGAGATGATGTAGGACTGATATTGAAAGAGAAGATAAGTTGAGGCAGAAGAGAAGAAAGGGGAGAATAAAAGAAGCAGCAGCAGGGAAAAAATCAGACAGAAGAGAAGAAGACAGATTGAATAGGTAGAAGAGAAGAGAGCTACAGATGAGAAGATAAAAGAATAATAGAGGAAGAAGAAACAAAACTAGGAAGCGGAGAAACAATGAGACAAAGATCAAACTTTATTCAATAATCAATGTCTAAATAATTCCAACACACTAAAGGAGCTTATATAGGTACCAATCCCAAACAAAATAGGAAATAAACCAATCCTGAACATAATAGGAAATAAACCCTAGAACGCTAATACATAGTTAATTGCCTAACATAATTTCCTACTATACTACTGCTTTCTTCCCAAAAGATATAATTACAAAATAAACCCATAAATATATAAAAATCCTAAAATAATACATATTTTCATTTCCATTCTGCATCAGGTGAACCCAGGAATTTTTTTTCTAGGGGGGCAGATTTTTTTCCTTAAATCTCATTTCTTTTCGTTTTTCCCCTTTTCTGGACTTCTTTGTTCCCCATCTCTCTCACACTGCTCTCTACAAATGGTCCTTCTCTGCATCTCTGCAAACATAAAATCCTTCCTAACGATGCCATATCTGAATTTCCCGACATGTGTCAGACTCCTATTTCATACCAGAATCCATCTAGGTGTTGTGCCAATCTATCTATCTATCTATCTATCTATCCATATAAATATATACATATATATATCTTTTCTTCTTTTCATTTTTCCCTTTTTTTGAGAACTTCTTTGTTCTCCATCTCTCTCACACTGCTATATATATATATATATATATATATATATATATATATTGAGAGTCCTAATTAAGTTTCCTATTATGTGTCCTAGTAGGTTTTTTTAGTCTGAGTTTATGTCTGTCTTATCTAGTTGATGTCTCTTAATTCTATTAGGTTTGATATTCACAAGTCTATATATAAGACTACTAAATTGTATTTATATCATCAATCAATAATACAAAAAAATTTCAGTTCTTAATTTTATATATATCCAGAACCCATCTAGGTGTTGTGCCTATCTATCTATTTGGACTTCTTTGTTCCCCATACCTCTCACACTGCTCTTTACAAATGGTCCTTCTCTGCATCTCTGTAAACATAAAATCCTTCGTAACAATGCCATATCTGCATTTCCAGACATGTGTCAGACTCCTATTTCATACCCGAACCCATCTAGGTATTGTGCCAACACAGATACCGCTGGCCAAGGTGCCGAATCTGTGTGACAGAGGTATTAAAGGGAGCAGAAATTGAGTAGCATACTAATAATGAATACAGTAAGTACAACAGACCTATGGCTGGGATTGGACCCGGTGTTCCAATAACAGGATAACAAAGCTTCTAATTTACACAATGAAGTTTAAGTTCCCAGAGACTGTGATAAACTAGTTTTTTCTGGAACTGAAAAGTAGTGATTAGACTGCGAAATCAGATATGGTGTTAGGCTTATTGGGGAAACAAATTAAGAAGAATTGATATCAAGAGATCATGGAGGTCAATGAGATATATCAAGGAGATCATGGATACAAGGATCAAGGAGATCATGGACATATTTAGTTATTAGATCAAAGAGATAATATCAAGAAAATTCCAACACTTTATTTTCATGTTAATTCTATGCAATTCTATATACGCCCTTTCAATTGGATGGTTGTAATATGGGCATTTAGTATGTTAAGGAAAGTTGGGTAACCAAATTTCCTAAATCCTTAAGCTCCTCGGAATACCCAACTTATATTTTTATTCTAATATGTCCCCTCATGTTGAAGCCACTTCCTTGACCGTGCCCACACAAGATGACAGGATGAGAACCCAAGTGTGGGACCGTGGGTCAATCTGGGTGAAGGGTACCAGTCCCACTCTAACACACCCCTTCACATGACTAAATGAAATTAATGAGGAATACGAGAAAAAGGGCACCCAAGATTTGAATCCAAGGCCTAGAGCTCTGATAGAAAGTTAGGAATGACACAAGCAATTGAAAGAGGAATTTTGTATGTATTATGTATAACACAAGTACAAACCTGTAAATAGAGTCTAAGGGGTACAAGTCTAGGAAATTATTGACCTAACAAAATTAGGTAACTAAAGTTAAGTATAATCTTGAAACTTAAGGGATACATACATTAACAATTTCAACATCTATGTAATTCTCTATACACCTTCAATGGCATGGTTGTCATATGCCGAGTTAGTAGAAAAATTCTTTTTTCTATCTTGTGTTTGAATCTTGACAACCTCCATTTTCTCCACTTCTATTCCGTAATCACTCACCCATATCTTTGTCCACACTCGGACCTTTGTGCAAAGTCCATTAATCCTTCTTCGAGTTGCACCAACGTCTTGCACTTGGGACCAAGTGCAAAATACATTAAGACTTCAACTAACTTGCACGCAAGGCACGTTTTAGTACCTAGATATAAAAGTTAGACCCTTTCCCAATAACTAACTATAAGGAAAATTGGCCACTTAACTTTCATTAACAACCATAACTTTTAGGTTTTACTTTTCAGCCTTCAACAAGTTTTTCCACTCAATATCTCACGGAATCTTTCTACGCGATTTACTGCCTAGTCATCCATAGAAGAAAAGGAGAACAATCTCGTTAAGTATTAAAAGTTAAAAAGTACGCAAATTTCAAGCACTATCGAGAATTAAACACAGAAAATAGAGAACTACCTATGGAAAGCAAAAATTTTGTCAAGATATCCTTTGTAAGACTAAAGTTTACCAAACACAGTAGACATCATATTCAGTTCATCAAACTAACATGCATTGGACTACTTTGGGTGTCATACATACCTGGCAATAAGGTCAGTAGCAGCTGATGGGGAAACTCCACCTCCTATTCCAACCTAAATTTGAAAGAGAATAAAATCTCATTGTCATAGAAAACAGTCAAACATTAAACACAAGAAGCTCAGAGCAGCATGATTGATAAAAGAGATAGAGAGAGAGCTTATAAAATTATCATTTATGAGGCGTGAAATAGATGTCATGATCTGTAACAAAACTAAACTTCTCAGCAAATCCAGGAGTTGCAAATTAAAAAGGAAAATGCTTATCCAGATTGGACCAAAAAACTATAAATTGAAGGAGGTTGGAAGAAGTCCTGCATACCAAAATCCTTGACAAGACTAGTCCAGGCATAAATCCAGCAAGAGAAGGTACAAGGGCTGTAGCCAAGGACCAAAGTAATACTCCAATCTCAAGAACTTTCCTGCACCAGAAAAAAAATAACATGTGATCAAAATGCTCATATCAAACTACTTCACTATCCCTAAGACAATCATGATGAAACACTTTAGGGAGTTGAGACTTGAGACTGAGCAAAATAATATTATTTCTTTCATGGAATAGATTCTTTACTATCTAATTTGTTATATTAGTCAGCTAATGGTTGTAAGGGTTTCCTACTTTAAAAATAAAAAATAAAAAAATTTAAAAATAGTTGTAAGGGTTTTATTGTCCGATGAAGGGGCAAAAGTATCTGGCTCCCATTGATATAGTGAATAATCTGTTTAGAGCTAGGATTAAACTCAAAATTCTGCCATCACTCATCTGTGTAAGTAGTCAACCCCACGTATGACCAAGTATACTTTCAAAGAAGAAAATAAAGATAAATCGATCCAAATTACATGAACCTTCCCAAATCACATAGGAACCGCAACTAAATCACATGGCGCAAATAACAATCTCAATCATAAAGTTGCTTGATTTCAATAATCTGATTTTTATTAATTCCAAGCTACCAAAAATAATATAGGGGCGTCACTTATATAAAGAACTTAAAACCCTAGTCCTAAACTGATAAGGAAACCTAAATAAGAAAACTAATTAACTAAACTTAAATAAACTCTAAATACCCCTAATATTGCCAGTTACATAATTATCCCCATAATTAAAATACCCCTCAGTACTTAGATTAAAATCCCTAATTCTACTATTCATCGTGCACTCCATCAGAAAGAGAAAATGAATATTGAGAAACAGCTCCATACAAGAAAGATGCTTCTTGTTTTCTTAAAGGTATTATCCACTGTCTTTCTTCTGCGCACATTAGGTTCACCTCTGCATAACTGGTCATTTTTTAACCCAAAAGAGTATTTTGATTTCAATATTTCTCCTCCTTTTTTAGAAGCTAACAAAGGTAAATCATTCTATTAGAATCTAAATTTTAAAGGGCAAAATGTACGCATGCCTTGCCTATCTTCAAAGCATGCTTTTGAAATGATCTGTGGAAGAGAGCCCATGGGGGAATAAATCCGGGAACTTTGACGTTGGTGTGCTAGAGACGCAAGACCATCTGCAGTGCGATTACCTTTTCTGTATGTGTGAAGCAAAGTAGAAGAAGACAGTAGAGACTTACACCCTTGTATATTGTAAAAATGTTTCCAAGGGATTGAAGAGGTTGTAAAACAATCAAGGAGAACATTAAAATCAGTCTCAATGCAAGACAGCATAATATTTCGACTATGACAAATTTGAAGCCCAGTTAAAAGTTCTTTAGTCTCCCCTTCCATATTGGAACCATGACCAAAATAATAAGAAAATGCCAGAATAACAGACCCTTTGTAGTCTCTAATGAGACCAACGCCAGAACAACCTCCACGACTCAATCCATCTGTATTTAACTTTAACTGATCTGGAATCAGAGCCTCCCATTTCACCCACAGCCCTCTATGGACTAAAGGTTGCCAAATAGGAAGAAATAGAGCTTGCAATGAAATGGTGCCATGGAAATCAACAGCAGACGTAGGACTGAACACCAGAAAAATATTTCGCAACATAGCAGTAACCTTTAAAATAATTTGATGAGGAAATATGAGAACAGATTATTGACGCCAAGAGTTTCGAGACTTCCAAATTTCCCAACAACCAATATTTAAAACAAAGAATCGAGCCACACCAAGCTGGTTATTGGTTTAGTGGAATCAAACAATTTTTCAAAGTGCATATTTATAGATTGAACACATTGATGGCCAAACTAATTATGGATTAACACTGGGAATACCGATCTTAAAAGAACCATATTGCACCAAGAAACAATAACTATAAGATTGAAATAATTAGTTTCACATGAAAATTACTGCGATCTTAATTTTGAAATGCAATAATATGAGCCATTATTTGGTTGCAACTTAAACTGAAGAACTTAATTGCTTTCTTTTCTATTATTTTGGACTGGACATTGATGATTTTTTATTCCCGTTGTTGGCAACAAGCATATACAACTCTGAAGCATATTGTGTAGTTAAAGCCTGGAAAAACTAACCTCCCACCGAAAAACTTAGCAAGCCAACCCCCAGGTCACTGACTTAATGCATAACCCCAAAAAAAACAATGATTGCACCAATCCAGCCACTGAAGAATTCCACCCAAACTGATGCGACATTGGGATTATAGCAATACTCAAATTCACCTGCTCAATTCCATAAATGTAGTAAAATCAATTTAACCCAGGTCATAAATGTGAAATGTCCAAGTTCACATTTGGAAACATAGTAATACTCAAGTTCATCTGCTCAGTGATCAATTCCATAAATGTAATAAAATCAATTCAATCCTCAACACAAGTGTGAAATGTCCAATGACTAACCTAACAACAGTAAACACTGATGATTTCTTGTTTTGACTATTATAATTAATATAATTCATGTCAAAGTGCAAACAATAACATCAGTTTCGCTTAAGTACATTACTCATCGCATGGTACCCAAATTTAACTTTAATAATGAGAGACACTCATCGAATTTACATGGCTTGGTGGATTTTTTATCTTAAAAAAATAAGTTAACAATTAACTAAAAATCTAATTCCATATGTTTTCTACTACTCCATTCTATTCAGCACTGTACTTAAAATTAGTCCTCAAGTTTAACGAAGCAAACTTATTTTGATAGAAATTAGAGACATAAAACTGTTTGTGAATTGCCGAAAAGAAGGAGAAAGGAATCAAAAGTAACTACCTTATCCATACCACAAATAACAAACGCAAGCGAAGTAGTGCTAATGAGCTGATATCTCTTAGGGATATTCTTCCATGGCGGCCAATTCCAATCAAAACCCGCTTCTCTATAACCGCTTTCATGCCCCGATTCACCCTCAGGATCCGACGCAGAACCCGTCTGCTCCAGTTCATCCACGCGAAGCCCAGTGAGCACTCCACCGATCCTTTAGCTTTCTTTGACGCTTCCTCTGTCTTTGATACTACACAAAACCCTAAATTTCAAGCGGTACTTGGAGAAAAGATGTGTGAACGACGTTGCTTGAGAGAACTAGAGTTGTTGTTGAAGAAGATTGAGCTCTGCGTGTTTGTGTAGTTGTGAGAGAGGAAGCAAGAGTTCTCTGCCGTGAGTGAAAATCTAGCCATTTGTATTTTTGTTTAAAGAGAAACCGAGGAGAGTGTCTTCTGTTCCTTGTGATATAGTAAACGAAAGAGAATTTACCGATGAAGACTAGAGAGAGAGAGAGAGAGACCACGGAGGAGCTGGTTTTTGGCCATGATTCGGTACTAAGAGCCACCTAAAAATCCGTGCACTGGAGATCTTTTGATTTACCATGGTTCAAAGAAGGAAAGTACATGACCCACGTTCCAAAAGTGACGTGTTCTCTAAGAAAGTAAAACGGAGGTTGTGTCAAGAAATCAGTGGTTTAGACAAACCATCCTCTGAAACCAAAAAACTGCTGTTTTTCTTTTCTTTTCTTTTCTTTTCTTTTCTTTTCTTTTGATTCTCTACCTCCCGTTAACCTGTTCCTTTTTACAGCAATCGGCAATGCTTATGCGACGACCGGAATTTTTACAGAATTCGTATAAAAATGGAAAAAAAGAAAGAAAAAAAATGCAAATGGTTATGGAATAATTTACACCACAATGAACAGCATTTTGTTTCTTTTACTTTTTTAGATTTATTTTGAAAATATAGATATATATCAGTTTACTTAATTAGAGGGTCTTTTCATTGATTCAATGTTTTTAATATGAAATTAATCTTTTACATCTCCTCCATCGTCCATAAATATTCTAAATAAATATTACACGAACAAATTTACAATAAGATGATATACAAAATAAAAATTAGATTCACTTTTATATAAAAGGATTTGTAACCAAATTAAGTTCATTGACACGCCATGATAATAATTTCATCTAAATCAACAACTTTTTATATGATATGATTGAAAATTTCTTCATAAGAGAAAAAAAAAATGAAAGAGTAAAATCACTTAAATAAACATCAGATTATCAAAAATATTAACTCAAAATCTAATGTAACTAATGCAATCACAACCCAAACCTTCAAGAACCAAAAACCTTATCAAAATCACCTTTAATCTTGCAAAAAATATCAATCTATTAGTAGTATGCTCTACAAGTCAATGACATTTGATATCTAAGCATATTATTTGTAAAACAATCTTATTCGAATTATTATCATAATTAATGGTAGGTTTATTTATCATGAATATTTTTTAATTGCATTGTCATGATTAAGTCCATAAAGTAAGAGCAATGGAGATAGGATTAATTTCGAAACCTAGTCTTCTTGAAAGATTTTCTCTTAAATGTTCTTAGTCTTAGGATACTAAATGCACATTAGTAATACAGTTATACTCGTACATACTATGTTTGCTTAATTGGAAGAGTGATTGATCTCAGTGTTACTTGTGTGATAGACATTAAAACAAGTATGTAGGTACTCATTGCAGAATGAGTTCATTGAACATGACTCGACTTAAGAACACGTAATGGAGTTTTACTTGCCTGTCAATATGTATTTCTTATGTTACAGTTGTGCATCTGATCCTTAAACTTGAGGCACCATGATTATCTTGTATGCGACTTATTATTCTTTGATGCTATTTAATATGGTTATATTTATGAATCATTAATCGGTAGTAATTTGCTATAATGGGTTTCATATGAAAGTATATGAGTGTATAATAAAGGATCTATCACTCCTAAGTAAAAGGAAATAATGCCCTATGTGATCTACTAAGATATAATTCAGGAAGTTCCATAGCCAAGGCACAGTAAGAATTAGAAAAAAAAGTTTCTAATTTTATCATAAGAATTATATTCTTGATATCTAGACACATAGAATTAATGCTAAGGGGTTGACAGTAATTTCATACCCAAATTAGCTTAATCGAGACATTGCATGATGGAAGGATTAAATTGCATGGTAACTGATAACATAAAGGTTCAATGTTTCATAATCAAATTCACACTATCTGGGTAGTCATGATATGCTACTAGGTGCCATTCGTGATTGTAGAAGCCATAAGAATTAATTTAATAGGCAATTAATTAATTCTTATAAAAATGAGAATCAAAAGGAGTTTTGATTCAAAATAAATTAGAATCAGTTCTAATTAATTGAAAATGATTTCAATTGCAATTATATAAAAGTTATGTCCTACAAAAAAATTAGTTTGAACCTAAATGGTCACAGACAAAGGGGCAATGTATAATTAGAAAATAACTGCAGGGGTTTAGTTTACAATTATTTGTTAGTTGCTCCTAATCCTAAGACTATATATAGTTTATTAGTGTGCAAATTTTTGTTAGCACATCATTCTACACACAAGTTTCTCTTAACAGATTTTAGACTATTTTTTTTTCAAAGAAAGAAAAATCGTAGAGAGAAATCCTAGTTCAAGATTTGTCATATGTGGACTTTCTTTAGAGATCACATATACTTTTATGATTGTTGTGGATTTAAGAATGCATGAATTTGGGTTCAAGCATCTTGTAGAATTCGAGCGTATTGTAAAATTCAAGCACAACAAATTTAAGGAGTCAAGAACACAGCAAATCAAAAATAATATTTCTATCCTTAAAAGTTCTTGATGTTGTACATAAGTCATAAGGTGATTAAGAGTCAATTAAATTTTTTAAATTTTCGCTTTGTTTTCTACATTGATCTCCTTCATTAACAAAAAAATCAACCATGAACCAGTGGATCCTTTGTTAGATCATTGTTTTAGGGAAAAAGAAATTTAGGTTTTGAAGGTTATAGGATACTATCTTAAAAGCAATATTGTCTCACACCAACATATTAAATTGTAGAGAAATCACCTCCACAATACAACAAAGCCACATAAACTCTCTCTCTTAAAATCTATGCATTTTAGACTGAGAAAAAGAAATATACATATTTTGTTACATATAATCTTGGCAGTCTACAGTTAATTTATAATAATTGATGAGTCACCAAAAATAGTGCAGCTCTTCTAATATAAACTAAAAATGAATTTTAATTAAAAATAAAATTGATTTATAATTAATTAATCGCAACCACAGCGTGACCAAGTGCTAGGTCACGTGTGTGTGAGTCACTTGAAGTATAGCACCCACTATAGTTAAGTTAACATTCTACAATGAGCATTCACTCATATACCCTTTCACAACTTCATTTTTTTTTCCATGTGGGATTGAATTCCCACACTATATTACAATCTACACTAACAATCCTCCACTAGATTATAATATGTGTTATATCCAAATAAGTGATAATATTATGTATAAAAAGGGGTATCTTTCGATTTAAACCTTAATTGTAAATATAATGAAGTTATTGGTGTCCTTGGATTAAACCAAAACTTTTTTTAATTAGAATTGGAGATAATACACACAATATTATCCAATTTCTTTAAGAGGTTTTCATAACTGTTTAGCACTATTATGGCCATGTGTTCATCCTATTTTCCATGAATATTTACAAGAGTAACTCATAAACTTTTGTTTGAAGCAGCACCACTTGTATATTCGTGTAACTGGAGTTTCATGTATGTCTCTGTTATTGTAGACATTGAATATCAATCAACTCCATTAAAAGTTCTCACTCATCCTTCTTTATTTGCAACAGTCGCATTGATAATTATTTAATAAGACTCTTCTCTATCAACGTCAAACAGACACAAGTCAGTAACTTGTTATTACTTATTAAATGTTGTAGTTAGTTTTGCTAATTCAGAGTTTAGTTACCATTACAGGTGTCTTTAGTAGGGTTTCAACCCCATTTTATATCGCATGTTTTACTTATCATATTTCTTGACAATCCTTTGATTATAGGATCTATCAAGTTTATTACAAGATCTTACATACACAATTTTAATTACTCCATTCGAGATCAACTCTTGAAATTCATATATCAAACTTATATGTCAAGATTTACCATTATAGATATTAGTATATGTTCTAGACAAAGTAACCCCACTGTCACAGTGCAAGGAAATAGTTGCTATCGGTTGCGGCCACAACTTTATATCCATTAACAAATTTCTAAGTCATTCTGCTTCCTTGTCTGCTGCTACCAAAGCTATAAATTCCAATTTCATAGTTGAATGTGTAATGCATGTTTGATTCTTAGAAGCCCAACAAACTGCACCATGTCCAAGTGTAAAAATCTAACATGATGTGGATTTATTATCACTAGCACTAATTATCAAACTAGCATCAGAATAACCTTCTAGTACAGCGGGGTAATCATAGTAAAATAAACCTAATTCAATTGTTCTTTTGAGATAACCTAGAATTATGCTAATAACTTTCCAATGATTTGTAATAGGTTTACTAGTATATCTTGAAAGTTTGCATACTGTGATTGCATTGTTTGGTCTTGTACAATGCATAGTGTACACTAAGCTACCCGTAACACTAGCATACTCAAGTTGTGTTATTGTTCAACCATAATTTTCAGTTAATTTAATATTTAAGTCATAAGGAGTATTTGCTTCTTTTATTCCAAGATATTTAAATTTCTAAAGCATTTTCTCAATATAATGAGATTTATTTAAACAATAACCATCACTATGTTTCTTAACTTTGATACCCAAGATATGTTATCTACTTGATTTGTATCTTTTATTTTAAATTTTGAATTAAGATGCTTTTTGTTTTCATTTACTCTAAGCATATTAGTACCAAAGATTAACATATCGTCCATATAAAGACAAATAATTACACCATAATCTTCAATAAACTTAGAATATATATACTTGCTTGCATTGTTATGTCTAAATCTATTTTATAAAATTGCATAATAAAATTTCTCATGTCACTACTTTAGAGCTTGTTTTAGACCATATAGAGATTTCTCTTACAAACCTTTTCATTTCTAGGAAGTACAAACTCTTCTGATTGTTTCATATGAACTTCCTCATTAAGATCACTATTCAAAAATGTTGTCTTAATATCCATTTGATGCACATGTAAATGATTAATTGATGCTAAAGAAATAAGAACTCTAATGAATCTTATTCTAGCTACAGGTGCATAGTTATTGAATCAATGTGTTCTTTTTGTGTAAACCCTTTGGCAACTAATCGTATCTTGAAGGATTGTATAAAACTATATGTATTGTATTTTCTTCTAAATACCCATTTGCAACTTATCGCCTTAGATCTTGGAGCCAAGTGTACTAAAGCCCAAGTATTGTGTGACAATATTGAGTCCATTTCATCATTTATAGCTTATTTCCAGAAAGCTACGTCTTTAGAAGACGTTGCTTCACTAAATCTTTTTGGCTCATCTTCTACATTAAGTAAAATGGGTATTCTATTAAGTAATTTGGTCATATCTCCTTCAACTAGATAGATTATAGGCTGTGAGGAGATAAAATTGAGATCCAAATTTTTTCTTTCCCGACTCTTAAACTCTTTCTAGGTTCAATGGAATCATCTATTTCTATTTTTCCTTCATTAGTTGATGCATATTGAGTCACTATAGTCTCTTTTTATTTATTAGGATCATGCACATTAGAATTAGAAATAAACTTATTTTCAATAAACTCAACATTTATATATTCAACTATAACATTTGCTTCTAAATCTAATAACTTATATGCTTTAGAGTTTTGTGCATATCCTACAAACACACTTTTAATTCCTCTAGGTCCAAGTTTTGATTTATATGGATATATAACCTTACAAAATGAAATATACCTCCACATTTTGAACAATTTAGATTAAGTTTATTACCATTCCAAAGTTCATATGGTGTAAAATGTGTTTTATTAAAAGGAACTAGATTATGAATATGACATGTAGTATATAGACATCCTCTACAAATTAAAAGACAACTTAGCATTTTAGAATCATAGCATTCACCATTTCAACTAAAGTTCTATTTTTTTCTCTACTAAATCACTATGTTATAGAGTCTAAGGGGAAGATTTTTTATGTATAATTCCGTATCTTCATAGGAATTAGAAAATTCATCTAGAAAATATTCTACTCCCCTATCACTACGAAATATCTTAATCTTTCTTTATTTTTTTATTTTTCAAATAGATTTAAATTCTTTGAATTTTTCAAAAGCTTTATTTTTTGTTCTCAATAAGTAAACTTATATATAATGTGAGCGATCATCGATGAAAATTATAAAGTATCTATTTTCCCCTATTGTTAAAAGACCATTTAATTCAAAAATATCATAATGTAGAAGTTCTAGTAATTGTGTATTTCGCTCAGTCTTAAGAAAATATTTCTTTGTCATTTTTGGTTGGATGTATATTTCACATTTGTCATGATTGAAATGCTTATATAAAATATAATCATGATTTGGCATGTATTTTAATGATCTAAAATTTAAATACCCTAATCTTACATGCCATAAAGTAGTAAACTCAACAATATAAGCAGATAAATAGTTAATTTCATTAATAATGAGTTTAAATATGCCATTATAAGAGTATCCCTTCCCCACAGATACTCCATGTTTAGATATAATTATCTTTTTAGATTCCAAAACAATTTTGAAACCCTTATTACATAATAAGTTACTAAATATTAGATTTTTCTGACTTCAAGGACATGAAACATTCATTAGAGTCAGTTTCTGTCTAGAAGTAAACATCAGTTCAATTGTTTTTTTTTTCTTCCTAAAACATTGGCAGAATTGAAAAGTACTTTGTTGTTGCAGATGTGTATAATTGCACACAAGTCAAGATACCAATCTGCAAATTTTCTTGTAATAGTCATATTCAACTCGATGATCATGCCTATATGCATCCAGGCACCATAGTAACAAATTCTTGCATCTCATTTTCCACCAAGTTCACTTTGTTATAACCATCCTTTTTCGTATAGAATTTTTGTATTTGCACTCGCAAATATATTGTAATTTCCTTCCATAATGAAAGAAAGGCCTATTCTTTTTAATATTACTGGATGTTTTGAAACCATTCCACTTCTTTTGATTTTTTAGATAATTTTGATTCTTTCCAAAACTACTTTCACTCACAAAATTAGCTTTAGGAGTTAAAAACAGTGCATCACGAGCCCTAGACTTTGTCTCAATTTGGGATGCGTTTGAAACTGTTCAATAGTGAAACTTTATGGAGAATGTAGAATTTTCTTCCTGTATTCATTCCAAGTATAAGGAAGCTTTGACAATATCGCTCTTACCTGAAGAGAATCATGAACCTTTACTTCATGTTCATTGAGTTTCATAACCAGGATGTGGAGTTTATGAACTTGATCCATGATCGGCATTTTATCAAATATGTTAAGTTTGAAATATTTAATGCAAGAAACTTGTTTATACCTCTCTTCTAATTCTTTTATTTTATTTCCAAAGCCTTTTAAATTTCTATAGGAGAATTTCATATTAGATTACAAATCTTACAAACAATAAAGGTATTCAGAATGTAACCATTACGCACCAGTTCATCTTCTTCACGCTTCTTTCTTAATGCCTTTACAATTTCAAAGTCATCCTCATTTAGTTCTAGCACTGGCTACAAATTTTGAATCAAGACCATACTCGATCTTCAAAAAATTTCCATCTTGTGGAGTTCATTCCATCAAAATAATTCAATTTGATGAAATCTTCGTTCATCGCTTTCAAAGCATAAATTTGAATCTATCTTCATAAATATCACTTTTAAATTGTTAAAATGTTGGTTTAGGGAAGCATAAATTTAAGTTTTGAGGCATGTAGGATATTATCTTAAAGGTGATTGCCTCACACCAATATTAAACTGTGGGCGCTAGGATACAACAAAGCCATAAAAGCTATTTCTTAGAATCTACGCATTTTGGATAGAGAAAGGGAAAAATAAATATTTTGTTATATATCTAGGTAGTTTACAGTTAATTTATAATAGCTAATGAGTACCCACTTGAAATAGTGCAAATCTTCTAACATAATGGTAACTTGAAATGTTGTAATTCTTCGAACAAAAAATATAAAATTAATTGTAAACTGAAAATGAATTTTAATTAAACATGAAATTGATTTAAAGTTAATTAAGTGCAATCGCAACTGCCACATGTCCAAATGCCAAGTGTGCCCATAAAATTGCATCAAATGTGTCACTCACATGCACGTGTGTGAGAGTCACTTGTAGCATAGCATCCACTATAGCTAAGTTAGCACTCTATAATGAACATTCACTTATATACATTTTCATAACTTCATTTATTTTTCATGTGGGATTGAGTTCCTACACAATATTACAAACTACACTAACATTCTTTGTTTAAGAATCCATCATGCTCATTGTGCTTAGTGAACCAGTGTTGGTATCCGTGCTTATTTTTATCACCAACTAAGAGATCCACTACGAAACTTTGCGAGTGCATCTAATTGAAAACTACGAATCCATCTATGATGCCTTGTCTTAAATTTTATTATTAGCTCAAATCACACATATCATAAATTAGATAAATGGTTCCGGCCTGTTAGGGGCTCAGATACCATGATAACCTCGTGGTCAACCAAAATATCATACATTTCATGGTAGAGGACATATATCGGCTCTGATATCATTTTTTACACCACGAACTCATCCTTAAAAATGTTAACTCAAGTTTCTTTTAGGATCATGGAGATTTACATATATAGTACTACCGATATAGATGTGGGTTATTACAAAATATATATCTCAAGAATGAAATTGAAAATGATAAAAAAGAAATGTAAATGTCGGAAAGAAATGTAAATGTAGGTTTGTCAAGCATGATTAATCTATTTAGCATTCTTTAACACCATGAGCTCATAACTCCAAAGTGCTAACAAATATTGTTTTTGAGTGATGGATTGTGTGTTACAAATGGTATTAGAGTCGATTTAAGCCAACTATCATGTGAATATGTTGTACTTCAGCTTAGCCACGAACATATTGTGGTACTTGAGCTTCCAACGAACCAAAACTGTTGGTTTGACTTGTGTGATATGTTTTCTTCCTCTCGTGAGGATGCAAAGGTTTAAACAATACAAGTTTGTGATGACCCCTCATCTTTTATAAGTAATGCAATATGAAAGATTATGACTTATATGTAAAGCCTAATGATTTTGAAAGGGATGTGAGCTATCACTTTTTGGATATGAACTAATGTTATAGATGTTTTGACAAAAAGATCAAAATTTGAACATACAGATTAAATTGAATACTTTATTAAACTCTTTCGAAAAATCCTATCAAATTTCTGCAATGGGATAGATTTGATCACAATCTTAATGAATTAGTGGATCGTTATTATATAATATGCACATTTTAGAGCCTATAATTTGAGAACTTTTTGTTTGGCCTAGCAATAGAAACAATTTATAATTTATAAAATAATTTTTGAAAGGGTTTACGATAAAATATCAATGAAATTATAAACAATTTATTATTTGTTAAAACAATTTTTCTTACAAAATTCAGTTTCTTAAAAACAAAAACCATTTTATAATATTTTTTTGGGTTTGGACTAACTTTTATTTTATAAGAAATGTAAACTATTCCATAAACATTCTCAATCGGTAATGATATTGCTCAAGTAGTATTTTTGGAACAATTGAAAATAATATATGTATGTTTTTCTTCTTATACATTGACATCTTAATTTTACCCTTGACTGAAACACATTTTGAAATTAATTATAAATTTGTAACTCTCAATTTATTGACTATATTAAAATAACCCAATAATGACTATTGAATAGCTATTTCATAGTTACAAATTTTATAATTATTTTTATTTTAAATTTTGAATTAAATTCTTAGTCTCATTTGTGCATATAAATACCAAACTTTTCAATAGCCTAAAACACACAATTTTCATATTCTTCTTCTTGCTTCCTATACTCTAATAGATTTATTTTATTAATTTCTACATATTTGTGTTTTGAGAAACCTTGATCGGATCGGTTCATCCCCGCTTTCTACTAGACGTGCACATTGTAGGAGGCAAAATTGCGAGTACCTAGGTTTTATCTTGGAGATAGTCTTAGTTGTTTGTACCCGCACATAGTGAGGCTATAACGGCTTTAGGACAGTGACTTTCCACGACTCAGAAGCTAGCTCTTTCTTTTTTATGTTTTCACGTACTCATTTTATTTGATTATACTATTTTGTTTCAAACATATTATGCATGTTATGTTAAAAGTATTTTGAATTCTACAAATATATATTCCGAATTTGTCTTTTAATTTTGTATCACCAATTATATAATTTTTTCAATAGTTAGAAAAGTTTTAAAATCCTCACAATTATTCATGGCATTCAAATGACTTTTTAATAGCCATTTTTGGTCATTTTAATAAAATAATCAAATTAAGAGTTATACATTTTGTAACTATAATAGTCATTATTTGCCTATTTTAATATAGCTAATAAATTAAGAGTTACAAATTTGTAATTAATTTCAATAAATCGAGAGTTACAAATTTTGTAATTATTTCTATTTTAAATTTTGAATTAAATTCTTAGGCTAATTTGTGCCTATAAATACCAAGCTTTTCAAAAGCCTAAGACATACATTTTTGTAGATTCTTCTTCTTGTTTTCTATTTCTAAACATTTGTGTTTTTTGGGTAACCTTTATCGGGTCGGTTCACCCCTACTTCCCAATAAGAGGAAAAGTTGCGATCATATGGGTTTTATCTTGGAGTTGGTCTTAGCCATTTTTAGCACTATTTTTTAGGAGTGTGTCTTTATAATAGCATTTATTTCCCATCCCTAAGGTGACAGTGCTTATTAGTGTGATGTTCAGGATTGATATTTACCATTAATGATACCGAGGTGGGTATTGTCGCGAGGTATTTGTCACACGTACCCTTGGAGGCTTACCTAAGAGAGAGTTACCGTGTGGCCACAACAATGAGATTAAACTGTTCCCTAAAGACTCTCATGAGAATCAATATAAGAGTGCAAGGCCATTAATAGTGCTAACCCGTGAACATGACCATATATCAAGTACTATATGTGTGACTTGTTGAAGTCTGATCAATGGACCTAATTCAAGGCATAGTACATTACGGCTCTCTCAGATGAATACTATCAACACTAAAGGTAGGCTCAAGTCCTAAAGACTCCCACACCTATTGTATAGTACTAGAATCGCCCTTATATTATTTCTATTTTTTTTTTGTTTTTTTTTATTTATAGTTTCAAAATTTTAAAACTTGTGGTGGATTGTTAGAAAAGTTTTAAATTCCCCATAATTATTCATTGTATTCAAATGACTTTTTAGTAGTCATTATTTGGAAATTTTAATATAATAATCAAATTGAGAGTAACACATTTTGTAACTATCAAATGGCTTTTCAACAGTCATTATTTGCATATTTTAATATAGCCAATAAATATAGAGTTACAAATTTGTGATTAATTTTAATAAATTGATAGTCACAAATTTTGTTGTTATTTATATTTAAAATTTTGAATTAAATTCTTAGGCTCATTGGTACCTATAAATATCAAGCTTTTCAAGAGCCTAAGACACATAATTTTTCATATTCTTTTTCTTGTTTTTTACTTTCTACATATTTGTGTATTTTTGGGCAACCTTGAACGGGTCGATTCACCTAGTGGATGTGCACCTTGTATGAGACAAAGCTGCGAGCATGTAACGACCCATCCCGAGTTGGCCACCCCTGAGACGGTGTCATCACATTTTGAAATCCTCTCACGACACATATATGCAACAATACAAAAATAGATCAACTAAAATTAAAAATTTCATCAAATCCTTAACTCTTTTAGAGAAGATACATCATCATCCTCCTTTCAGAAACAATATATACATATAACTAAATGCATGAAAAGATTTTTATTACAAAGTTTTCTTTCATCCTTCTTACAATGTCTGAGGACTTTACCACAGACTTACTTAAGGTAGTTACTCTGCTATCAGCTTTAAACTCTATCTGCTTTGCCCACTGCCTGAAAATTTTCAACAATGAAGAGTGAGCTTCACAAGCTCAATGAATTAAATTTTCTAGAAGTACTCAACTATATACTTCCAGTCACATCTTATAATTCAATTTTTTCAAATTTACTAATATAAATAATCTATTTCTTCACAGATAATCATTCAATTTTTCAAATAATCTTCCCATATTCATTTATCTATTATCTCATAAAATCAATTATAACATCCTATTATAATTTCAACCATTTATCAATCTCATCTTAAATTAATCATCAAACATCAATTTTTCAATCATATATTTAATCATCTTGAGATTATCAATTAACATCATTATTTACCTCGTTATGAGGTTCACATCGTATAATCAATCAGTCAAATAATTTATTTTTCATATCATACTTTCACATTTCTTTCTCATCATATTTGTCTCTCTGTGAGACTCATTTGTCCAACAATAATTTCACAGTCAAGAATGATACTCTAGAATCTCAATCAATAATAATCAATATTTAAAATAAATGTAATGCATGAATTTAAATTATATTTCTTTCTTTCTCGTCAGATCATTTCATATTATCATTTGGGAACGTCTTCCCACATGTCTACATGTTTTCAATTAGATTAGTTGCCTTCTCGATTCTTTTATTTTTCAATTAGACAGACCATCTTGGTTCTTTATTTTCAGCTAGACCGGGTGCCTTTCCGATTCTTTTATTTTCAGCTAGACTAGCTGCCCTTTTCGGTTCTTTTATTTTTCAGTTAGATCGGCTGCCTTCCCGGTTCTTTTACTTTCAACTAGACCGGCTACCTTCCTGGCTCTTTTATTTTTAGCTAGACCGGTTGTCTTTTCGGTTATTTTATTTTTCAATTAGACCGGTTGCCTTCCCAGTTCTTTTATTTTTCAATTAGACCGGTTATCTTCCCAGTTATTTTATTTCATGCATATGAGCAATAATATGAAAATAAGCATACATTCGAGCATTCAATTTAGCTAGCCAGCTCTTTTTCAAAAAAAAAATTTCATATTCATTAAGTTATCTCCTCATATATCATATCCACTTTTCAATCATATTTTTCAGAAATTTCATAAAACTTCTCAGTATATTTTTCATTCATCCATCATATCTAAAATATAAATTCTCATATAATTAATATTCAACACACTTTCAAATTCCTAATAAAAAAATCCATCAATTTTCATATAAAACAGAAAATATATCATTAAATTATTGTAATTCACCCAGTTAATAAAATATCATAATTCCATATTTTTATTGGTTTCGATTACTAAAAGTAAATCTAACTCACCACGTAACACTTAAAGTTACCCGTGGATCGCCTCCTTGCCCTTCCTGCTTCTTTCAGTAATTTCACCCGATTGTTGATCGTCAACCCTGATATAATATTTATATTAAAAGTTCTAATTTATTCTTCAATTATTCCATAATTCATACCCTTTAAATTTATACATCAAATTTCGGGTAATTTCATGTATGTATAGTAATAAAATTCGCATTATTACCTTTTGTTTTTCTTAAAGTTTCCCTTGAATCTCTTTAAAATTTTTCCGTAAACTTCTCCAAAATTTCAATCTTTCAACTTTTCTTTCAGTCTTAAATTGTTTAAAAAAATAGAAAAATTTAAGAAAGTGTAAACGGATTTAATACACTTAAACAAAATTAATTTGTTTTATATAGAACTGTCTACAGTCACTGCTACCGTTTTCTTTGGTTTGTTGTCTAACATGCATATTTTGCATGTTAGATAGCCAACATCTAGATCCAGGTGTTGGCACCCTTTTTTTTTCCTTCTTATCCTCCCACACTACACTTGGACGTTAGCGTCTATGTGTCAATTTTTTTTCAAAGGATTATTTTATTCAATACTAAATCTTTCATATATATTATTTTAATTCCATGTCATAATTATCAAATTACTTTTTACCCTTACTTTAAGAACACGGGTATTACAATTCTACCCACCTTATAAAAATTTCGTCCCCAAAATTTCTTACCTAACTCATGAAAAAGCTAGGGGTACTCTTTCCTCATCCTTGCCTCATGCTCCCATGTAATTTCTTCAACATCTTTGTTTTGCCATAATACTTGAATAAATGGAATAACTTTATTACGCAATACTTGTTCATTTCTCTCTATAATTCTGATGGGTACTTGCATAAAGGTCAAATCTTCCTGAAGTTCTACAGCCTGATTCAGAATACTATGGGATTCATCATGTAAACACTTTCTCAAAAGTGAAACATGAAACACATTGTGTAATTACTTTAATTCTGGAGGCAAATCCAAACTATATGCTACTGGTCCAACTCTTTCAAACACCTCTTATGGCCCCACAAATCTTGGACTCAACTTTCCTTTATTTTTAAATCTCAATACACTCTTCCACGGAGATATCTTCAAAAACAATTAGTCACCAACTTGAAACTCAAGAGGTCATCTTCTATTATCAGCATATCCCTTCTATATGTTTTGTGCCTCTCTAAGGTTCTCTTTAACCAATTTGATCTTCTCAGTAGTCAAATCTATCATTTCTGGACCATATATCTTTCTTTCTCTAACTTCTTCTTAACATATTGGAGTTTTGCACCTTCTACCATATAAAGCCACAAATGGTGTCATCCCAATACTAGTTTGATACTGATTATTATATGCAAACTCGATCATAGGTAAATAAGCATCTCATCTCACTAAAAAACTCAACACACTTGCTATAAGCATATCTTCTAGTATTATGATGATTCTCTCTATCTGCCCATCATCTTGAGGATGAAAAGTTGTACTAAACTGCAATTGCATACCCATAGCTTCTTGAAAATCCATCCAAAATCTAGAAGTGAATCTAGAATCTCTATCTGATAAAATGCTTAAAGGTACTCCATGTAATCTCACAATTTCCTCTACATACGATTCAACCAACTTTTCAGAACTCTAGGTAGTTTTAATAGGAAGGAAATGCGAAGACTTAGAAAGTCTATCTATTATAACCCATACAGCATCATGACCTCTCTGGGTATGGGGAAAACCATAAACTAAATTCATGCTCACATTCTCCTATGGCCATTCAGGTACTGGAAGAGGTTGTAGTAAGCCTGCTGGATGTCTATTCTCATATTCCACTTGTTGAGAAATTGAACATCTAGAAATCTACACAGCTACATCCTTCTTCATCCCTGACCACCAATAATTATGTCTCAATCACCTATACATCTTATTATTCCCTGGGTGCATAGAATACACAGAATCATGAGCTTCACTTAGTATTTCCTTTCTTATCTCAACATCATTGGGAACACAAACTCTATATCCCAATACTACCATGCCATCTTCTCTAATTCTGAACTCAATCCGGTTCCCACTTAATATTTCTTGTTTGATCTTCTCTATCCCTTCATCTTTACCCTGCATCTGTAATAAACAACCAATAATAGAAGATTGCACCACCATATTTTCCATCAATACTCCTCTATCACCGACACTCAACTGCATCCTCATTTTTCTTAATTATATCATCAAGCTAGTATCATGACTCCCAATAGCATTTAATCTCTCTCTAGACTTTCTACTCAATGCATCAGCTACTACATCAACCTTCCTTGGATGATAATGAATTGTATAGTCATAGTCACTAATCAATTCCATCAACCTCATCTGTCTCAAATTCAACTCTTTCTGGGTAGGTAAATGCGCTAAACTTTTATGATCAGTATAAATTTCACAAGTGGCTCCATATAGATGATGTCTCCAAATCTTCAAAGCAAAAACTATGGAAGCCAATTCTAAATCATGGGTCGGGTAATTCCTCTCATGGTTCTTCAATTGCCTAGAAGCATAACTCTCACATGTTGCATCAATACACATCCCAACCCTTGATGTGGCATATCACTGTATACCACAAATCCTTCATCACCAGAAAGAAGCACTAATACCGGAGCAGTAGTCAATTTTTCTTTCAACAGCTGGAAACTCCTCTCACATTCTTCCAACCACATAAACTTCACTTTCTTCCTAGTCAATCTAGTCAATGGTCCAGCAATCATAGAAAAATTCTGGATAAACCACCTATAATAACCAGCCAACCCTAAAAAGCTTCTAATTTCAGTCACACTAGTAGGTCTTTCTTAATTCAACACTGCCTCTACTTTCTATGGGTCAACTGCTATACCATCTCCTAACACAACATGTCCCAAGAAAGATATTTCACTCAACCAAAACTCACACTTAGAGAACTTTGCATATAATTTCTCTCTTCTCAGAATTTCCAACACTATCTCTAAATGTTGCATATGCTTCTCTTCATTCTTAGAATATACCAGAATATCATAAATAAATATAATCACAAATCTATCCAAGAATGGTTTAAACACCTGATTCATTAAATCCATAAATGTTGTAGGAGCATTAGTTAACCCAAATGGCATCACAAGGAACTCATGATAGCTATAACGTGTCCTAAAAGCAGTCTTAGGCACATCTTTCCCTTTATCCTCAACTGATGATGACTTGATCTCAAGTCTATCTTAGAAAACACCCTAGCTCCCTGTAACTGCTCAAATAAATCATCTATCCTGGGAAAAGGATATTTATTCTTATTCAACTGTCTATAATCAATACACAACCTCGTCATTCCATCCTTCTTCTTCACAAACAACACAGAGGCTCCCAAAGGCAACATACTAGGTCGAATGAATTGTTTATCTAGCAACTCTTGAAACTGAAATTTTAATTCTCTCAACTCAGCTGGTGTCATTCTATAAGGTGCTATAGATATGGGTATTTATCCTGGAATCACCTCAATAGAAAACTCAATCTCCCTGTTGGGAGGCAAACCAGACAACTCCTCAGGGAACACATCAGAAAAATCTTTTACTGCTAAGATTTCTTCTAACTACTTAATCTTATTTCTAGAATTCACCACATATGCCAAATACCCATCATAACCCTTCTTCAACCATCTACTAGCAGTCATGGTAGAAATAAGACAGTTGGCAAGTATCTTACGTTCTCCCTAAAAGTTAAACTTTTCTTGTCCTCGTATCTTGAACACCACATTTTTCTTAAAACAATCTACCCAATCATGATATGCAGATAACCAATTCATCCCCAGAATTAAATCAAAATCCGTCGTATCTAAAGGCAACAAATCAACTTCAAATTCTCTACTAGCCATACTAATCACACAACCTCGATAAATTATCCTAATAATAACCCTATCCTTAGTAGGAACTTCAACAATAACAGCATGCATCAAAGGACTAACACTAGAATTAATATATTTCATATAAACACTTGATGAAAAAGAATGGGTTGCACCAGGATCAATCAATAATCTAGCAGGTCTATCAAAAATAGATACTATACCCATAACAATATCAAGAGTGGCTTGTGCATCGGTCAACGCATAGACTCTACTGTCTCTGGGCTGTAACTGACCACCGTGTCCTCTTTCAGCTACTGATCCTCTACCCCTACCCCGCATACTCCCTAATCCACCACCTCTCTCCACCTATCTTCTCCCAACACCTCCAGCACCTATTTCAACAGATTTCCTCACTGGACAATCTACACCAATATATCCCTCCTTACCAAATAAAAAGCACATCTGAGTAGGACAATTCTGAGATAGATGCCCTATCTGATTGCATCTAAAGCAAACTGTAATGACCCATCTCGGGTTGGCCACCCCTGAGACGGTGTTGTCACATTTTGAAAATCCCAGCACGACACATATATGCAATAATAAAAATAATACCAACTGCAATATTTACCTCAATCCTCAACCCTCAACAGGAGAGATACACCATTCCGATATTGACTTAAACATTATATACAATGTAATATGCATGAATATTTACAAATAAATTTTTTTATTTTATTTTCTTATTAGTCTGAGGATGTGGGCACGCACATGGTTTACAAATAATGACTTCGTCTGAATCTTAACTCATTGAACTATCTGTTCTGCCTGCTACCTGAAATCATTGTACAATGAGGAGTGAGCTTCACAAGCTCAGTGAATTAAATTTACTAGAAGTATTCGATTTTATACTCCCAGTTACATCTTATAATTCAATTACTTCTAAAAAAATCTTCTGATATGCATTCATCTTTTTCCACAAATAATTCAATAACAATATTTTGTAATCATTACTCAATTTCATAATTCCCCTATTACACAATCTCTTCTTAGGTTACTCATCAGATATATCAATCTTTCAATCATATATTTAATCATCTTTAAATTCTAAATTCAACATTATTATTTACCTCATTATGAGGTTTACAATATATAATAACTCACTCCAACAATTCTCATCATATTATATTTCCATATTTCTTCCTTAGCATAATTGTCTCTCTGTGATACTCATTCATCTATCAATAAATTTATAATCATGAATAGCACTTTAATATATTAAATAATAACAATTAACATTTAAAGCAAATGCAGTGCGTGAATTTAAATATTATTATTATTGGGAATGTCTTCCCACATATCGACATGTTTTTATCTTAGACCGGCTGTCTTCTCGGTTCTTTTATTCTCATTTAAATCGGCTACCTTCCTAGTTCTTTTCTTTTCATTTAGACTGGTTGCCTTCCCGGTTCTTTTATTTTCATTTAGACCGGCTGCCTTCCCGGTTCTTTTATTTCATGCATATGCATATGAATATGCATATGAATAATAATATAAAAACAAGCACGTATTCAGACATTTAAATTAGCTATCCTGATTATTCTCAAATTATTATTTGAAAAATACTACTAAATTCTTCTCATCATAAATCATATCAAATCATCAATCATAGCTCGTCAAGAATTTCATTTATCACATTTATTATTAAATTGACTCATTATTCTAATAATATTACTTCTTATATAATAACTTTCTACACATCCATTATTCCTATCATACCTATCAACCCATTTTTCATCTACCACCAAAGTATAAGTTAATAATTTATTCTAATATTATCACTATATATTTCATATTTATCTTGATTACTTAAAGTAAATCTAACTCATCACGAAGCACTTAGAGCTACCCGTGGATCACCTCATTGCCTTTCCTACCTTTCTCAGTAATTTTCCCTTGCTGATTGTCAACACCTGACATAATATTTATATTAAATTTCTAATTTATTCTTCAATTCTTTCATAATTCACACCCTTTGAAAATTCTTACTTTGAGTTCCGAGAAATTTCATGTATGTTAAATTTCAAAAATAAACTTTATGTTATTACTTTTTATTTTTCTTAGAGTTTTCCGTTACTCTCTATAAAATTCTCCCGTAAACTCCTTCAAAATTTTACTCTTTCAACCTTTCTTTCGGTCCCCAAGTGTTTAGATAAATAGAGTAGTTTGAATTGTAGAAGGAAGAAAACCAATCAAGTTTTGGTAAGTATAATCAAAATTAGGAACAAAGTATATATACAAGCCAACTTGCCGCCTCCCCCACTATTTCACCTTTTGTACTGTGTATCATGTAGTGATACATAGCACCCTTTTTTTTTTCTCTTTTGGCAACACCTGGAATCTAGGTGTTGCCACGTTTTATTGTTTTTTCTTTTTTTTCTGTCTTTTCTTACATGCTGTCCACAAATATTTTTTTCTTCAAAAGAATTGTTTTTTATATATAAAAAAATTAGTTCTTTCGCATATATATATATATATATATATATATATATATTATTTTAACTCCATATCATATTTATTAGAGTAATTTTTTACCCTTACTTTACAAATACGGGTATTACACAAACTCTTGTACCTCAATCATACATCAGGTTACCACTTCCCTTTGGTGGCATACTTGATCCTCTACCATAACTCCTAGTTCCCATATCTTGTCTCCTAAACTAGGAGTCCCACCGATATAACTCTGAGCGACAGAAGCAACATATCCTGCTTGCTTTTGACTCTGTACTATAGTTCCCTGTGACAAGGAACGCCCACTTTGGGGTGGTCTTCTACCCTACACACTCATACTGATACCTCCTCTGGGTCTCTCAAATCTAAACCTCTTTAGGCAATCCCTCTTGCTTTTAAACTCCATCAAATCCTTCCTAATTTGTAGTGCTTTATCCACCAGTATAGCATAATTCTCAATACCCATATAAGAGAGTTTGGTTCGAATTTCATAGTGTAACCCGTCTAAAAATCTCTTATATTTCCTCTCCTCCGTATTTACTTGCTCAGGTAAAAACCTCGACATGACTATAAATCTGCAATCATTCTCGGCCACAGATAAGGTATTCTGCCTCAAATGAATAAAATCTCTCTCCTACTATGCTCGAAATGTATCTGGAAAATACTTCGTAAAGAACACATCCTTAAACTTACACCAACTTAAGGGTTGATCTACCTGGGTCCCCAATCTAGGCAGAATATCCTCTCACCATTGAGAAGCCTCACATTCCAGCATAAATGAAGCCAAAGCAACCTTTTGCCTATCTATCACTGGTAAGACTTCAAAGTATTTCTCAACATGTTTAATCCACTACTCAGCTTCAACAAGATTTATAGATCATCTAAAAGACTAGGGGTTTAAACTTCACAAATCTCACAAAACAATCCCCTTGCATCTCATGTGCAAACACACTTTCTTCCTCATAAGCCTCTTATCTCACCACATCAGGTTCTATTCTACCTCTTTCTTCTAATATTCTCTATAGATTATCAACCCTTTCTTCTGCTACATTCATTCTCTTTATAGCACGATCAAGAACTTCTCTCAACTCATTCCTCCTAATATTAGATTCTCTCTCACCTCTACTAGTACCAATTGCACTAGCAACCTGTTCCCTTGCATGAACCACATACTCGACCTCCATTTACTTCAACTCTTCTAAATATTGGGGGTCTACCATGTCCTCTCTGATTCAGAACTCTACCTTTAGCTCTAGCACATCCACGGGTCATCCTCAAACTTTACATTAAGATATAGTTTACTTAAATCTTCCACTTCTTTAAATTTTTATACAGTCTACAAAATCATAAAACCTAATGCTCTTATACCAAAAATTGTAACGACCTATCCCGAGATAGCCACCCCTGAGATGGTGTTGTCACATTTTGAAATCCCAGCACAACATATATATGCAACAATACAAAAATAGATCAACTAAAATTAAAAAATTCATCAAATCCTTAATTCTTATCAGAGAAGATGCATCATCGACCTCAATTCAGAAATAATTTATACATATAACTAAATGCATGAAAAGATTTTTATTACAAATTTTTCTTTCTTCCTTCCTTCTTACAATGTCTAACGACTTGACCATGTGACTTACTTAAGGTAGTTACTCTACTATCAGCTATAAACTATATCTGCTCTGCCCACTGCTTGAAAATTTTCAACAATGAGGAGTGAGCTTCACATGCTCAGTGAATTAAATTTACTAGAAATACTCGACTATATACTTCCAGTCACATCTTATAATTCAATCTTTTCAAATTTACTAATATAAATCATCTATTTCTTCACAGATAATCATTCAAAATTTCAAATAATCTTCGTATATTCATTCATCTATTATCTCATAAAATCAATAATGACATCCTATTATAATTTCAACCATTTATCATTCTTATCTTAAATTAATTATCAAACATATCAATTTTTCAATCATATATTTGATATTATCAATTTAACATCTTTATTTACCTCGTTATGAGGTTCACATCGTATAATCAATCAGTCAAATAATTTTTTTATTATATCACACTTTTATATTTCTTTATCATCATATTTATCTATATGTGAGACTTATTTGTCTAAAAATAATTTCACAGTCAAGAATGATACTCTAGCATCTCAATCAATAATAATCAATATTTAAAACAAATACAATGCATGAATTTAAATTTTTTTTCTTTTTTTCTCATCAAATCATTTCATATTATCAGTTGGGAACGCCTTCTCACATGTCAACATGTTTTCAATTCAACCAGCTGCCTTCCCAGCTCTTTTATTTTTCAATTAGACCGACTGCTTTCCTAGTTCTTTATTTTCAGCTAGACTGACTGTCTTCCCGGTTCTTTCATTTTCAGCTAGATCGACTACCTTCCTGGTTCTTTTATTTTTTAATTAGATCGACTGCTTTTCCGGTTCTTTTATTTTTCAATTAGATCGGTTGCCTTCCCGAGTCTTTTATTTTTCAATTAGACCGTCTTCTTTCCCGAGTCTTTCATTTTTCAATTAGACCGGCTGCCTTCCTAGTTCTTTTATTTCATGCAAATAAGCAATAATATGAAAACAAACATACATTCAAACATTCAGCTATCCAGCTATTTCTCAAAATTATTATTATTTTTTCATATTCATTAAATTATCTCCTCATATATCATATCCATTTTCAAATCATATTTTTCAGAAATTTCATAAAACTTCTCAACATATTTTTCATTCATCCATCCTATCTAAAATATAAATTCTCATATAATTAATATTCATCACACTTTCAAATTCCTAATCAATAAAACCACCAATTTTCATATATAATAGAAAACATATCATTAAATTATTGCAATTCACCAATTTGTTCAAATATCATAATTTCGTATTTTTATTGGTTTTGATTGCTAAAATTAAATCTAACTCACCACGTAGTACTTAAAGCTTCCCGTGGATCACTTTCTTGTCTTTCCTGCTTCTTTCAGCAATTTCACTCGATTGTTGATCATCAACACCTGATATAATATTTATATTAAAATTTCTAATTTATTTTTATTTCTTCCATAATTCATACCCTTTAAATTTCTACATCAAATTTCGAGTAATTTCATGTATGCATAATAATAAAATTCACATTATTACCTTTTGTTTTTCTTAAAGCTTCCCTCGAATATCTTTAAAATTCTCCCGTAAACTTCTTTAAAATTTCAATCTTTCAACCTTTCTTTTAGCCCCCAACTATTTAAAGAAATAGATAAATTTAAGAAAGTGTAAACGGATTTAACACACTTAAACAAACTTAATTTGTTTTATATTGAACCGTCCACCGTCACTGCCATCGTTTTCTTTGGTTTGTTGTCTAACATGTATATTTTGCATCTTATATGGCCAACACCTAGGAGCCAGGTGTTGGTGCCCCTTTTTTTTCCTTCTTATCCACCCACACTACACCTGGACACTAGCGTCCAGGTGTCCATTTTTTTTCTTCTTACACACGCCTGGACACTTCCATTTTTTTTTTCAAAATGATTATTTTATTTAATAATAAATCTTTCATATATATATATATATATATATATATTAATTTCATGTCATATTTATCAAATTACTTCTTTATCCTTACTTTAAGAGCACGGGTATTACAGAGCACCTGGGTTTTATCTTAGAACCGGTCTTAGCCATTTGTACTCGCACATTAAGATTCAAACCGACCTCCAACTAGGGGTGAAAATAAATATTTCGTAACATTTATAGATGATCCCTCAAAATATTGTTATGTCTATCTTATCAAAACAACATATGAAGTATTTACTAAATATAAAACTTATAAGAATGAAGTTGAAAATCAATTAAAGAAAAAGGTTAAAATTCTTAGGTCCGATAGAGGTGGGGAATATAGTTTGAATGCATTTAAGGATTTTTGTGACGACAATGAGATAATTCACGAGGTTACTCTTCCTTATTCTCCTCAATCAAATGGTGTCGTTAAAAGGAAAAATAGAACATTAATGAATATGATTAATTCTATGTTACTAAGTTTTTGAGTACCAAAGAATTTGTAGGGGAAGCTGTAATACCAGTATTCTTAAAGTAAGGGTAAAGAAAAAATTTGATAGATATTACATAGAATTAAAATAATATATACATGAAAGATTTATTATTGAATAAAAATAATTCTTTTGAAAAAAAACATGTAGCTGTTACAAAGAAAGAAAATGAAAAAAAAGGAACCAACACCTAGACGTCCAAGTGTTGGTTGTCCTACATGCAAAGATTGCATGTTGGACAATAAGCCTAAGAATGTGGCAATAAACGGTTTTGGTGATAAGAATTGAATTTTTTTGTTTTGTCTTATTTTTTCTACCCAATCTCGTTTGGTTTTCTTCTTTCTTCAATTCAAATTACTCCCTTTCTTTAAACGCGTGGAGACTCAAAGAAAGGTTGAAAGATTAAAATTTTAAAGAAGTTTATAGGAGAATTTTAAAGAGATTCGAAGAAGTTATAAGAAAAACAAAAGGTAATAATGAGAATTTTATTTTTGAAATAATGCATACATGAATTACCCAGAATTTCATGTAGAAAATTAAACGGTATGAATTACGGAAGAATTAAAGAATAAATTTGACATTTTAATATAAATATAAATATTATGTCAGGTGTTGACGATCAGCAATCGGGTGAAATTGCTGAAAAGAGCATAAAATGCAAGGAGGTGATCCACATGTAGCTTTAAGTGCTACGTGGTAAGTTATATTTACTTTTAGTAATCAAGATAAATATGAAATATAAATTGATAATATTTGAATTAATTATTGAACTACAATGATTGGATATATGAAAGTTGATTGATTGATATTATATGAATAATTGATATGTTCAAAATTTATTATAGAAGTAATATTAATGAAATAATGAGTTGATGAAATATATAATGAAAGGATAAACGAAATTCTCGACAAGCTATGATTGATAATTTGATATGATATATGAGGAGATAATTTAATGAATATGATAAAAATAATAATTTTGAGAAAGAGCTGGATAACTAAGTTGAATGCTTGAATGAATGCTTGTTTTAATTATTACACTTATGGATATTTCATATCATTGTTCATATGCATGAAAATAAAAGAACCAGGAAGGCAATCGGTCTAAATGAAAATAAAAGAACCATTGCAGCCAATATAGCTGAAAATAAAAGAACCGGGAAGGCAGGCGATCTAAATGAAAATAAAATAACCGTGGCAACCGATATAGCTCAAAATAAAAGAACAGGAAAGGCAACTAGCCTAAATGAAAATAAGAGAATCATGGCAGCTAGTATAGTTGAAAATAAAAGAACCGGGAAGATAATCAGTCTAAATAAAAATAAAATAATCGAGAAGGCACCCGATCTAAGCTAAAACATGTCAACATGTGGGAAGACGTTCCCAAATGATAATACGAAATTATCCGATAATTTAAATTCATGCATTATATTTGTTTTAAATATTGATTATTATTGTTTGAGATGCTAAAGTGTCATTCTTGATTGTGAATTTATTTATAGAAAAATGAGTCTCACAGAGGAACATATATGATGAGAAAGAAATATGAAAGTATGATATGATAAGAATTATCTAAGTGATTGATTTTATGCTGTGAACCTCATAACAAGGTAATTAATGAAGTTGAATTGTTAGCCTTAAGATGATTAAATATATGAGAATAAAGATTGATATATTTGATGATTAACTTAAGAAGAGATTGATAAATGATGAGGATTATGATATGAGTAGTGATAATATAATGTTATTATCGAGTTATATGAGATATAGAAGAATGAATATTGGAAGACTATTTGAACAATTAAATTATAAGATGTGACTGGAACTATACAAATTGAATAATTCTAGTAAATTTAATTCATTGAGCTTGTAAACCTTACTCCTCATTGTTAAAAAATTTCAGGAAACGGGCAGGACAGATAGATTAGTGAACTGAGATTCAGACTGAGTCATTAACTGTAAGCCACGTGGTCCACATCCTCATACTAATGGAAATAAAAAATATATATTTGTAAATATTCATGCATCATATGTTGCATATATTATTTCAATTGAAATTTTAATAATGTAACTCCCTTGTTAAGGGTTGAGGATTGATGTGTGTGTGTGTATATATATATATATATATATATTCATTCAGGTGATGTATGTTTTTATATTGTTGCATATATGTATTGTGGTGACCTAGGAGACCTAGAGTTAGAGTTGTTAAACAAATAGGGTATGGTAGGCCCCTAATTTTTAGACAAGCTGAGGTTAAGATGGATGCTAAGTTAGAGTGAGTTTTCTAGAAGGGAACGTGTTGACAGTATAATTGATACTAGTAGGGGTGTGATGAGAATCTTGAGTTGAAAAAGATGAACAAAGAGAAGATATTGCTTATGCTCTTGGGAAAAGATATTGCTTATGCTCTTGGGAAAATGAATATAACAGATGATAGAGTTGATAGTTTATACCATAGAATTGATAAACAGACTAGAGTAGTACCTGAGGTTGTTGTAAACCCAGCAATGGTAGACGTTCAAAAGGGGAAATGTGAGTTTATGCACGAGATGCAGGGAGAATGTTTTGTTAGATATATTAAGTAAAATATGTTGATTGTGGCTCAGCATTATAGTATATTTGTTATCTTGACAAGGTTTGTATTGAAAATGATACACATAAAGGAGAAGAATGGTAAGAGGTTCTTGGATGGATTATATTTTGAGATTAGATCAAAATTATCTTACATGAGGCATATGAATTATGTTAGGTTGGTGGATATAGCACTTCAGATTGAGAAAGCTATGATGGAGTTTAAAGGAGAGAGAGAGTGGTTGAAGAGTCTTAGACATGAAGGTTCTAGAGGTAGTGGTAGTATGAATGTACAAGGTGGGAGACCACCCCAGAGGAGTTGTTCTTGTGAAAAAATAATCTATAATGCAGAGTTAGAGATAAATTAGATTCATAGCTTTATAATTCAAAATAATATTGGTGGGACCGCTAGATTTAGGAGACAGTCTGTGAGAGCTGAAAATTATAGTAGAGGTAGCAGTATACTACCTAGGGGATGTGGTAATGTGATAGAAAGACTAGAACGTGTTATAGATATAATCAGATAAGATATTTATCTTAATTTTAGGTGATTTATATATAGAAAAGGTGGACATATCAATGTTAGTTGATCTTGGTGCAACTCATTCTTTTGTATCTAGTGTGTTTATGAAGTCTATTGATGTTTATATTAGTCCTTTGATGCATAATTTTTTGTTGAAACTCCTACTGAGGATAGAATTATGATTAAAACTATTTATTGGAGTTGTGTAATCCGTATGGATGATAGAGAGTTTGAAGTTGATTTGTTTTCTTTGAATACGGTTGATTTTGATTTAATTTTGGAGATGAATTGTTTGTCAGCATATCATGTCTGGGTTGATTGTTTTAAGAAAAATATAGTGTTCAAGATACCAAGACCAAAGAAATTTAGTTTCAGGGAGAACATAAGATACTCTCGAATTATCTTATTTTGCTCTGACTACTAATAAATGGTCAAGAAAAGGATGTGAGGGGTATTTGACATATGTGGTGGATTTTAGAAACGATAGTAGAGAGTTGGAAGAAATCTTAGTAGTGAAAGATTTCTTTGATGTATTTCTTGATGAGTTGTCTAGTTTACCTCCCAGTAGGGAGATTAAATTCTCTATTGATGTGATACCAGGTTCATCACATATATCTATAATACCCTACAGAATGGCACCCATTGAGTTGAGAGTGTTGAAAGTTTAGCTTCAAGAGTTATTAGATAAACAATTTATTTGACCAAGTGTGTCACCATGAGGAGCCCCTGTATTGTTTGTGAAGAAGAAAGATAGAACGATGATGTTTTATATAGACTACAAACAGCCGAATAAGATCACCATTAAGAACAAATATATTTTGCCCAGGATAGAGGATTTATTTGAGCAGTTACAAAGAGCAATGGTGTTTTCTAAAATAGACCTGAGGTCAAGTTATCATTAGTTGAAGGTAAAGGATGGAGATGTGCCTAAGACTGCTCTTAGGGCACGTTATGGTCACCATGAGTTTCTTGTGATACCATTTGGGTTGACAAAAGCTCTAGCAACATTCATGGATTTGATGAATAGGGTGTTTAAACTATTTCTTGACAAATTTGTGGTCATATTTATTGATGACATTTTGGTATATTAAAAAAATAAGGAAGAATAGGCGAAACATTTAGAGACTGTGTTGGACATTCTAAGAAGAGAGAGATTATATGCAAAATTTTCAAATTTTGAGTTTTGGTTAAATGAAGTAACTTTCTTGGGACATGTAATATCTGGAGATGGTATAACAGTTGATCCACAAAAGGTAAAGGCAATGTTGAGTTGGGAGAGACCAACTAATATGATTGAAATTAGAATCTTATTATGGTTAGCTGGTTATTATAGAAGATTCATTCATGATTTTCTATTATTTCAGTACTATTGACTAAATTGACCAGGAAAGATGTGAGATTTGTATGGTATGGAGAGTGTGAGAAAAGTTTCCAATTACTAAAGGAAAAATTGATTATAACTCCAGTATTGGTGCTTCCTACTAGTGATGAAGGATTTGTGGTGTATAGTAATGCTTCACCTCAATGGTTGTGATGTGTGTTAATGCAACATGGGAGAGTTATAGCTTAAACTTTTAGGAAATTGAAGAACCATGAGAGGAATTACCCAATCCATGATTTAGAATTGGCTACCATTGTTTTTGTTTTGAAGATTTGGAGACATCATCTATATAGAGCCACTTGTGAAATTTTTACTGATCATAAAAGTTTGATGTATTTACCTACCAGAAAAGAGTTGAATTTAAGGCAGAGGATGTGGATAGAGTTGATTAGTGATTATGACTGTACAATTCATTATCATCCAGGGAAGGCTAATGTAGTAGTTGATGCATTGAATAGAAAATCTACAGGGAGATTAGCTACTATTGGGAGTCATGATACTAGCTTGATGCTAGACTTAAGAAAAAAGAGGATGCAGTTGAGTGTCAGTGATAGAGGAATATTGATGAAAAATATGGTGGTACAATCTTCTATTATTAATCGATTATTACAGATGTCGGGTAGAGATGAAGGGATAGAGAAAATTAAGCAGAACATATTGAGTGGAGAGCAAACAGAGTTCAGAATCAGAGAAGATGGCATGTTGGTATTGAGACATAGAATCTGTGTTGCCAATGATGTTGAGATGAGAAATGAGATATTGAGAGAAGCACATAATTCAATATATTCGATGCACCTAGGGAACAATAAAATGTGTAAGAGATTAGGATAGAATTTATGGTGGTCAGAATTGAAAAAAAAAATGTAGCTGAGTATATTTCTGGATGTTTGATTTGTTAATAAGTGAAATCTGAGAATAGATATCCGGCAGGTTTATTACAGCCTCTTCCAATACTTGAATGGCCATGGGAGAATGCGAGCATGGATTTTTTTTTTTCTGGTTTTCCCCGTATCTAGAAAGGTCATGATGTTGTATGGGTTATAGTGGATAGACTTTCTAAGTCTTCGCATTTTCTTCCTATTAAAACTACTTAGAGTCCTGAAAAGTTGGTTGAATTGTATGTAGTAGAAATTGTAAGATTACATGGAGTACCTTTAAACATTGTATCAGATAGAGATTCTAAATTCACTTTTAGATTTTGTAGAGGTTTTCAAGAAGCTATGGTTACGCAATTGCAGTTTAGTACAACTTTTCACCCTCAAACTGATGGGCACATTGAGAATCATCAAAATACTAGAAGATATGCTGAGGGCAAGTGTATTGAGTTTCTCAGTGAGCTAGGATGCTTATTTACCTTTGATCGAGTTTGCATACAATAATTAGTATCAAACTAGTATTATGTAATACTCATATTTGTAAAGGGTAAAAAAGTACTTTAATAAATATGGCATAGAGTTAAAATTATATATATATATATATATATATATATATTTAAACGTGAAAAGTTAATTTTTTATAAAACAATTCGGAAAAAAAATTCCTGGAGTCGTTCAGAAGAAGAAACAGAGAAAAAAATAAAAATAAATAAAAAAGAATTGGGCAACAAGTGGCAACACCTGTTGCCAAGAGATTTAGCCTTGCTACATGTAAGGTAGCAAGGCCAATTCATGGAAGCAAATTGCAGACAAGCTGGTGAGCATTCAAATTTTGGATATATATATATATATATATATCGTAATTTATTTTATTACTTACCAAATCCTATTTGGTTTTCCTTCAATTACTCTATTTCTTTAAACACTTGGGGACTGAAAGAAAGGTTGAAAGAGTAAAATTTTGAAGCAGTTTACGGGAGAATTTTATAGAGAGTCACAGGAAGCTATAAGAAAAACATAAGGTAATAACATAATGTTTATTTTTGAATTTTTAGCGTATATTAAATTTCCTGAAATTTAAAGTGGAAATTTTCAAAAAGCGTAAATTATGGAGAATTGAAGAATAAATTATAAATTTAATATAAATATTATGTCAGGTGTTGACGATCAGCCACCAGGGGAAATTGCTGAGAGGAGCAAGAAAGGCAAAGAGGCGATCCACGGGTAGCTCTAAGTTTTACATGGTGAGTTAGATTTACTTTATGTAATATAGATAAAAATGATATATCTAGTGATAATATTAAAATAAATTATTAACTTATGCTTTGGTGGAAGATGAAAAATTGATTGATAGGTATGATATGAATATTGGACATGTTAGAAAAAAATTTATGTGAGAAGTAACATTATTATAATAATGAGTTGATTTATTAATGATGGTTATAAATAAAATTCTTGATGAGTTATGGTTGATAAATTGATGTGATATATGAGGAGAATAAATTAGTGAAATTGATCAAATAGAAATTTGAGGAAAGACAAGATAACTAAATTAAATAATTGAATTCATGTTTATTTTATATTATTGTTCATATGCATATTTCATATCATGATTCATATGCATGTGTATAAAATAAAAGAACCGAGAGAGGGCCGGTCTAATTGAAAAACCGTGACAGCTGGTATATGCTGGAAATAAAGGAAAACCGTGACAGCCGGTATATGCTGGAAATAAATGAAAACCGTGACAGCCGGTATATGCTGGAAATAAATGAATACCATGACAGCTGGTACATGTTGGAAAATGAAAGAATCGGGAGGGGGCCGGTCTAAGATAAAAACATGTCGACATGTGGGAAGATATTCCCTAATAATAATTCATGCATTACATCTGTTTTAAATATTGATTGCATTACTGAAATGCTGAAGTGTTATTTGTTATTGTAAAATTTATTATTAGATGAATGAGTCTCACAGAGAGATAGTTATAGTGAGAAAGAAACATAAAAGTATGATATGATAGGAACTATCTAAATGTTAGACAATATGTTATTATTCAGTCATATGAGATAAAAATGATTAATTATTAAATGACTATTTATACAAATTGAATACTTCTAGTAAATTTAATTCACTGAGCTTGTGAAGCCCATCCTTCATTGTACAATGATTTTAGGTAGCAGATAAGACAAATAGTCTGGTAGGTTGAGAGTCAGAAGAAATCATTTTCTGTAAGCCACGTACATGTCCACATCCTCAGACTAATGAGCAAATAAAATAAAAATTTATTTTTAAATATTCATGCATTTTACGTTGTATATTATGTTTGAGTCAAGATCAGACTGATGTACCTCCCCTGTTAAGGGTTGAGGATTAAAGTAAAAGGTTCTGTTAGTATTATTTTTATTGTTGCATTTATGTATCATGCTGTGATTTTAAAAATGTGACAACACCGTCTCAAGGGTGGCCAACCAAGGATGGGTCGTTACAATTTTGGTATTAGAGCATTAGATTTATGATTCTGTAGACTGCATGAGAACTTAAAGAAGTGGAAGATCTAAATAAACTATATTTTAAATGTAGAGTCTGAGGATGACACGTGGACTTGCTAGAGCTAGAGGTAGAGTTCTAAATCAGATGGGACATGGTAGACCTTTAATATTTAGGAGAACTAAAGCAGATGAGGAAGTTGAGTATGTGGTTCTCGCGAGGGAACATATTGATAGTACAGTTGGTACTAGTAGAGCTGGGAGAGAATATGAGGTTAGGAAGGATGAATTGAGATAAGCTCTTAATCGTGCAATAGAGAGGATGAATGCAGCTGAAGAAAGGACTGATAAACTACAGAGAAGATTAGAGGAATTGGGTAGAAGAGAACCTGATGTGGTGAGGCAAGAAGTGCATGAGGGAGAATGTGTGTTTGCACATGAGATGCAAGGTGATTGTTTTGTGAGATTTCTTAAATTTAAACCCCAGCTTTTAGAGAATTTGTAAATCCTGTAGAAGCTGAGCAGTGGATCAGACATGTCGAAAAATATTTTGAGATCTTGCCAGTGACAGATAGACAGAAGGTTGCTTTTGCTTCATTTATGCTGGAGGGTGAGGCTTCTCAATGGTGGGAGGATATTTTGCCCAGGGTAAGCATAGAGGTAGAACAACCTTTAACTTGAGGTAAGTTTAAGGATGAGTTCTTTGCAAAGTATTTTTCAGATACCTTTCGGGCGCAACAAGAGAGAGATTTTATTCATCTAAGGCAGGAAAATTTATCAGTGGCTGAATATGATAGTAGATTCATAACCCTATCAAGGTTTTTACCAGAATTAGTGGATACGGAGGAGAGAAAATGTAAGATATTTTTAGACGAATTACACTATGACATTCAGACTAAACTCTCTTATATGAGTACAAGGAATTATGTTGTACTGGTGGATAAAGCATTACAGATTGAGAAGGATCTGATGGAGTTTAGAAGTAGGAGAGATTGGCTGAAGAGGTCTAGATTTGAGAGACCTAGAGGTGATAGCAGTATGGGTGTACAGGGCAGGAGACCACCCCATATGGGGTGTTCTTGGTCATAAAGAACTGTAGTGCAGAGTCAGAGGCAAGCAGGATCTGTTGTTTCTGTAGCTCAGAGTAATACCGGTGGGACCCCTAGATATGGAAAATAAGCTATGGGAATTGGGAGTTATGGTAGATGAGTAAGTATGCCACTAGGGGGAAGTGGTAACCTGATGTATGATCGCGAGGCAAAGGTTTGCTTTAGATGTAATCAGATGAGGCATCTGTCTCGAAATTGCCCTACGCAGATATGCTTTGTATGTGGTAAAGCAAGACACGTTGCCACAGATTATCTAGTGGGGAAATCTGCTAACGTAGGCGTTGGAAGTGTTGGGAGAAGATCGATGGAGAGATGTGGTGAATCAGGGAGTGTGCGGGGCAGAGGTCAAGGATAAGTAGCTGAACAAGGATATAGTAGCCAGTTTCAGTCCAGAGATAGCAGAGTCTATGCATTGACCCAACAGGATGCACAAGTCACTGTTGATGTTGTTATGGGTATGATATCTATCCTTGGTAGGCCTACTAGATTATTGATTGATCCTGGTGCAACCCATTCTTTTGCATCTAGTATTTATAAGAATTCTATTGATAGTCCTTTGATGCATACAATTATTGTTGAGGTTCTTATTAGAGATAGGGTTATTATTAGGACAATTTTTTGAGGTTGTGTGATAAATATTGCTGACAGAGAATTTGAAGTTGATTTATTGCCTTTAGATATGACAAATTTTGATTTAATTTTGGGGATGAATTGGTTATCTGCATATCATGCTTTGGTAGATTGTTTTAGGGAAAATGTAGTGTTCAAGATACCTGGACATGAGGAGGTTAATTTTCAGGGAGAACGTAAGATACTTGCTAACTGTCTTATTTCTGCCTTAATTTCTAGTAAATGATTAAAGAAAGGTTGTGATGGGTACTTGGCATATGTGGTGGATTCTAGCAAGGAAAGTAGGAAGTTAAAAGAAATCTTGGTCGTAAAAGATTTTTCTGACATATTCCTTGAGGAGTTGTCTGGTTTGCCTTGAGTTTTCTATTGAAGTGATTCTAGGATCAGCACCTATATCTATCGCACCCTATAGACTGACACCAACTGAATTGAGAAAGTTGAAAGTTGGTCTTCAGGAGTTACTAGATAAACAATTTATTCGATGTAGAAATTTAAAGGGTATGAATTATGGAAGAACTGAAGAATAAATTAGAAATTTTAATATAAATATTATGTCAGGTGTTAATGATCAACAATCGGGTGAAATTACTAAAAATAGCAGAAAATGAAAGGAGGTGATCCACGGGTAATTTTAAGTGCTACGTGGTGAGTTAGATTTACTTTTAATAATCGAGATAAATATAAAATATAAAGTGATGATATTTGAATTAATTATTGAACTACAATGATTGGATGATATATGAAAGTTGATTGATTGATATTATATGAATAATTGATAGGTTCAAAATTTAATATGAATGGAATAATGAGTAGATAAAATATATAATGAAAGGATAAATGAAATTCTCGACAGATATGATATATGAGGAGATAATTTAATGAATATGATAAAAATAATAATTTTGAGAAAGAGCTGGATAGCTAAATTGAATGCTTGAATGTATGCTTGTTTTATTTATTGCTCATATGGATATTTCATATTATTGTTCATATGCATGAAAATAAAAGAACCAGGAAGGTAACCAGTCTAAATGAAAATAAAAGAATCGTGGCAGTTGGTATAGCTGAAAATAAAAGAACCGATAAGATAGTTGGTCTAAATGAAAATAAAAGAATTGTAGTAGCCAGTAAGCTGAAAATAAAAGAATCGAGAAGGCAGCCGGTCTAAATGAAAATAAAAGAACCGAAAGGCAGGTGGTCTAAGCTAAAACATGTCGACATGTGTGAAGACGTTCCCAAATGATAATATGAAATTATCTGATAATTTAAATTCATGCATTGCATTTGTTTTAAATATTGGTTATTATTGTTTGAGATGCTAAAGTGTCATTCTTGATTGTGAATTTATTTATAGATAAATGAGTCTCACAAAGGAACATATATGATGAGAAAGAAATATAAAAGTATGATATGATAAGAATTATCTAAGTGATTGATTTTATGTTGTGAACCTCATAACGAGGTAAATAATGAGGTTGAATTAATAGCCTCAAGATGATTAAATATATGAGAATAAAGATTGATATATTTGATGATTAACTTAAGAAGAGATTGATAAATAATGAAAATTATGATATGAGTAATGATAATATAATGCTATTATCGAATTATATGAGATATAGATGAATGAATATTGAAATACTATTTGAACAATTGAATTATAAGAGGTGACTGGAACTATACAAATTGAATAATTCTAGTAAATTTAATTCATTGAGCTTGTGAACCTTACTCCTCATTGTTATCAGGAAGCGGGCAGGACAGATAGATTGGTGAGATGAGATTCAAACTGAGTCATTAACTGTAAGCCACGTGGGCCATATCCTCATTCTAATAGAAAGAAAAAATATATATTTGTAAATATTCATGCATCATATGTTGCATATATTATTTCAATAATGTAACTCCCCTGTTCCTTGTTGAGGGTTGAGGATTGATGTATAGATATATATACATTCAGTTGATATATGTTTTTATATTATTGCATATGTGTGTCATGCTGGGATTTAAAATGTGATGACACCATCTTGGGGTGGCCAACCCGGGATGGGTCATTACAGAAGCTATCCTAACATCCTGTTATATATTAAGTCCAGTAACCTATAAAAATAATGAGAAAACTCCTTCTGAAATCTAGAAAAATAGACCTCCAAGGTTCGATATTCTAAAACAGTGAGGGTGTCTAATTAAGGTATATATACTCGAACCAAAGAGAAAGAAAATAGAACTCAAAACTATAGATTTTGTTTTTATACGTGATGTCCAAAATAGTAGTGCAAACAAGTTCTTATTGATAAACTCTGAAATAAGTGAAACATCCAATAACACAATAATAGAAGCTAGAGATGCAACATATTTTGAGCATATCTTTCCTTTTAAAACTAAGATTCTGGTTTAACCATCTAAAGTCCAATTAAATGATGGCATACTTTCTACTTTATCCCTAAGAGATAAATCCAAAACTCCTTTTGAACCTAGAAGAAGTAAGAGAGCTAGAATTGAAAAGAATTTTGGATATAAATTCTTTACATTTTTAGTAGAAGAAGAACCTTCTACACATAGTGAGGCTATGTATTGTGGAGATGCACCTTTTTGGAAGGAAATGATTGATGATGAATTTAAATCAATAATACAGCATAACACTTGGTTTTATTTAACTTACCTCCTAAGAGTAAGTCTACAGGTTGTAAGTGGGTTTTTAGAAGAAAAAAAATTGAAATATGATGGAAGTATAGATAAATATAAAGCTAGATTAGTAGTTAAGAGTTTTACACAAAAGGGAGGAATAGATTATTTTGATACTTATTTATCGGTTGTTCGGATTACTACTATTAGAACTCTTTTAGCACTAGCATCTATACATGACTTGGTAATACATCAAATGGATTTCAAGACAACATTTTTAAATGGAGACTTAGAAGAGGAGATCTATATTGAACAACCTGAAGGGTTTAAAGTTAAAGGCCAATATTATAAAGTATGTAAATTAGTAGAATCATTGTATGGTTTGAAACAAAATATTAAGCAATGTCATGAAAAAATTGATATTGTTATCTTGAGATTAGTTTCAGGATCAATGAACATAATAAATGTTTATATTATAAAGATTTTGGCAAAGAACATGTGATTTTATGCCTATGTGTTGATGATATTTTAATTTTTTAGATAAATTTAGTGGTGGTGAATAATGTGAAGTCCTATTTATCTAAGAACTTTGGTATGATAGATTTGGGAGAGGCTTATTGAATCTTATGAATGAAGATAGAAAGAACTTCAGAAGGAATAATTTTATCTCAATTCAAAGCTCTAGAAAAAATGCTCAAACAATTTGGATATTATGCTATTAAGTTTGTAGCTACTCTGTATGATTCGAGTGTAAGTCTAAAGAAGAATTTAGTGGAACCTATATCCCAATTAAAATACTCTCAGATAATAGGATCACTATTATACTTTACGAATAGAACAAAACATGATATTGCCTATGCAGATGGAGATTTAGCAGATATACTCACAATCCTAGTAGAGAGCATTGGATTGCTTTAGCAAGAATTTTGAAATATATTAGAAGAACTTTGAAATACTCTTTACATTATAAATGTTTTCCTATTGTGATAGAAGAGTGATGCAAATTGGATTACTAATAGTTTAGATATACAATTTAGTACTGGATATGTATTTGTGCTGAGAGGTGCAACAATATCTTGGGGATCTAAAAAACAAACATTAATATCAAGAAGTACTATGGAGGCTGAGTTAATAACTCTAGATACAATTTGTATAGAGGCTGAGTGGTTAAAAAATCTATTGATGGATATTCCTATTGTGAACAAACTTGTACCCTCTATACATACACATTGTGATTGTGATAGATCTAATACGACAATCTTATTATAATAAGAAGATGAACATACATATCCAAGTGAGATATAAGTAAATCAGAGGACTGTTGAGTAGAAGTGTTATATATCTTGATTTTGTGTGATCTGAAAGGAATATAACTGACAGCTTGACTAAAGGTCTACCTATGAGGGGTATACTTGATATAATGAGGGAGATGAGCTTATCCCACAGGGAGTCACTAACAGGGGTAACCCAAACCTTGTGATTAGAGATCCCATGAAGAAGGTTCAATGGGTAGGAACAACCTACATCGCGTGACTCAATTTTTAACACTAATTTTAAGGATCATATCTCCATGAAAGCATCTCTTTCCCATCCCTAAAGTGATAGTGCTTACTAGTGTGATGTTCAAGATTGGTATTTGCCATTAATAAGACTGATGCGAGTATTACCGCGAGTTATTTGTCACGCATACCCTTGGAGGCTCACCTAAGTGAGAGTTGTTGTGACGCAACGACTTTGGGATTGGGATGTTCTTTAGAGGTTCTCATGAGAATCAAGTTAAGAACGTAGAGCTATTAATAGCACTAACCCACAAACCTCACCCTATATCAAGTACTGTGTGTGACTTATTAAAATTTTATCAAGGGACCTAATTCAATGCGTAGTCCATTACGACTCCCCTAGATAAATACTATCAACACTAAATGTAGGCTCAAGTCCTGAAGACTTTCGTACCTATTGCATAGAACTAGAGTTGCCCTTATATACTTTCTAATTTTTATTTTATTTTGTTTTTTTAGTTTCAAAATTTTATGACTTGCAGGGGATTATTAGAAAAGTTTTAAATTTCTCACGATTATTCATGCCATTCAAATGCCTTTTTAATAGCCATTATTTGGTAATTTTAATATAATAATTAAATTAAGAGTTACACATTTTGTAATTATCAAATGATATTTTAATAGTCATTATTTGACTATTTTAATATAGCCAATAAATTAAGAGTTATAAATTTGTGATTAATTTCAATAAATTGATAGTTATAAATTTTGTAATTATTTCTATTTTCAATTTAGAATTAAATTCTTACGCTCATTTGTGCATATAAATACCAAGACTTTCAAGTGCCTAAGATTCTTCTTCTTGTTTTCTACTTTCTCCATAATTGTGTTTTACGGGCAATCTTGATCGGGTCGGTTCATGCCCCCTTCCCAATGGACGTGTACTTTGTAGAAGGCAAAGCTGTAAGCACTTGAGTTTTATCTTGGAGCCAGTATTAATTGTTTGTACTCGCATGTAAGGAGGCTATAACAGCTTTAGAATAGTGGCTTTCCTCGACTCACAGGCCAACTCCCTCTATTTTATGTTTTCAATTACTCATTTTAATTGATTATACTATTTTGTTTCAAATCATATTATGCATGTTATGTTGAAAGTATTTTGAATTCTACGCATATATATTTTGAATTTGTCTTTTAATTTTGTATCACCAATTATATAAATTTTCCGACACTTTTTGGGAGTAACTTTTCAGTTATGTTATTTGAACTAAGGAGGAAACAATTGCCCCTCATATTTTATAAATATTATCTTTTTTCATTTAGTAATGGCTCTCACAAAATTCAACAACAAGGTTGAGCATTTATTTTTATTGTATAAGTCGTTCTGTAACTTCTTTTTTTTTTTTCTCTTATGGATTATATTAACATATTTTTTTTCTAATACTTAGTTGTTGAAGCTCGATTGTTAGTATTGAGTAGGGTTGGGCACGAGTTGCGTTGAGCTGAATATGTTGGAATATGTTTCAAATTTTTATCCACTTGAAATGCAGTAATGATTCATTTTCTATTGAATTCTAATGATTTTGTGTCTTTAATGGAAAGTAGAAACTTTTTTTTGAGTCAATAAAAACCGTTACAAATATATAAATCAATCATTATTTTAAATATTTCGTTACTAGTGATTTTATAACCTTAGTTGAATGCTTCTCATTAGTTTTAAATATTTAGTTACAAAATGAATTAACTTTCAATATCGATTTTGTCTTCAATGCACTACTTATTTTCTCTCTTATAAATGGTTAAGCATTCTAAGATTTTCAAATACTATAAACTAGTCATTCTTCCTTTATATACACCATTGAGAGTTGTTTGTCAATTTTTTTTTTTATTTCTTAATTTTGTCTCTGTTCTTGGGGCCTTTATTCTCTATGAGTTCAAAGTCTAATTTGTGAGTGCATGTAAATTAGGCTACTGTTGTATCATGGAGAGTGACTATCAGAGCCATTTGCTCTGAAGTGAGACAAAATCGCTTCTTAAGGACATTAGATTAATTTTCGTGCCTCGGTATTTCCCTTCATGTTTTAATCTTGTTTATATTTCTTCTAAGATGTAAATTTTGGTTGTCGCTTTGTGTTATATTATATTGTTAATTATTTAAGCATTCTATTATAATTTTTCCAACATAGTATTTGGAACTCGAGCTCGGGTAGCAGTCTTGATGGATTAATGAGCTTGAGCCGAGCTTGACAATCCATACTCGAGCTCGGCTCAAGGTCATTTTTTTGGATCAAGCTTGATTCGGTTCGGTTCGAGTGTGACTCGACCTCGAGTCCGATGAATTCACCTACAAAATTGAAAGAATCAATGTATATTTAATAAAATAATTTATAATCAAAAATTATAATCAAAATCAAATAAACTGAGTTTATCATTATTTGAACTCGATTCGTTTAACTAAACAAACTTTACTCAAATATAGTTTGTGGATCGAAAATATGAAACTGAGTTGAACTTAAAAGAGTTGAGTCACGAGTAACTTAATTCTATACTGAGTAATAGAATCTGGAACCAAGAAATGCATTGAAAAACTGTAAGTAAGAATTTTTTACGATCATTTGATCAAGTAAGGTGGATTCCATTAAAAACATCATATCTGATCTGGTCTTTGATACGCTCGTATTATTTTACTTCTCAGGTCCGATTGTGTGTTGATCAAGTTTCTTTGCTAATCGATTTATTAAGCGCATGGAAAATCGAACCCTTTGCATTGGTAAAGTAAATGGCCAAGTTGGCAACTCAGATACTCCAATAAATTTATTATTTTTTTACTACTTTATGTACTTTATTTCCACGATAAAAGCACGCGAGTAGTGTATCGTAAAACTAGACAAATGCAATACTTTTGGCGATCTTGTAGATTGTTTTGCTCGGTATGCTCCCTTAACCCCTTTGCATTGACTCATCATACCATTTTTTTTTCGCTCCTTTTTTAACTTATACGAATGCAGCTTTAATTAATAGCAACCGCACCGATGAGAGATTTTAAGTTGAGGTTCAATTTTATTTTAAAAACAAATTATGGGTTTACTGAGCAGACAACTTAGTTTGAAACAAGAGGAGGAAATTGAGAAAAAACTTGGATGGATTTTGATTATGCTCAGCATGAAAAGAGATATTAATGTAAACTGAATAAACTAAAGAACTTCACCTTAAATCGGAAAAACTAGCAATGAAATTAAAGAATACAACCTAGAACTGGCATAATTGCAATTCCTAAGGCATGGGTTTCATTCTTTTTAAATGAAAAAGAGAGATCAACTGATTGAGAGAGTTGATCGTGTTTAGCATAGGAACCTTTGGAACTTCACACGTGTAAGGATTGTATATATACACAGTGGATATTTCATGTTCCTGTTACACGTTCGATAGGATTTCGTTGTCATTTTTTTTAAAATTAGTAGACTTAGTTATAATTATATGCAAAATTTGGGAATATAGATGTTATTTTGCCCTTTATTTTTTTTACAAAGATTTTATATAAGCTATGATTATAAGATCGGCTAACTTGGGGTTTTTTTAAAAAAATTTATTAATGAATTTACCGTTACAATTATCTTCTATTAGATTTTGTTCGGGATTTAAAAGAATTTATGAAGTTGTTTCTATTTCGCATACGATAAAAGTTGCATTCGACACTATTTTTAAAAAAATTGTTTACAAAATCGATTTTGTTTTTAAAAACTGAATTTGTTTTAAAAAATATTTTTATTATTATTTTAACACTGAATAATTAATAATTCATTTTTAGTTTACAATAAACCTTTTTAAGAATCATAAACTTGCTACGACAAATGGGACCGAATTCTTGACTTGGGCATAGTCCATTAATGGCTGCACTTCTCCTTTAAACAAGAAATTTTTTAGTGTTCCAAATCTAAATACCAGTGTGTTTGGACGTAGTGCATTACAATTTACAATTGTTCATCAATTCTTTCTGATTATCAAAAAAGAAAAAATTTAAAAACAATTGTGATGAACCGTGTCTAAATGCACAATGCTTGATCCCACGCACCCAAAATTTTTTCCAAAGAAGGGCCTGTAAGAAATTTTTTTTTTATATACAGTATTTTATATTATCCTTGACAGGTCATGCAATACATTTTAAATTTCTTATAAAATATTTTTTCAAAGCTGAAAAAAATATAAATATAAATATTAATCACATGCTGAAAATGCCTACCTGCCGGCATCAATATGCGTGTAAGATGACTAAGCCACTTCTAGGAAGTAACAACGTGAGTAGCAGAGAAATATTCAAAAAGATCTGGTCTAAAACTAATCGAAAGGGTAATTTTAAAAAATTTTATTGATAATATTATTTTTTGAATTTTATATTTATATTGGTATTATTAATGAATGTTTTTAAAATTATCAGTAAAATTTCAGATGAATTTAAAACTAATATTTTAAACTTGATCTAATCAAGTATTTTTGGTGAATAAGATTAGTAAAAGTAGGTAAAGAGAGAGGCTGTGAAATTTGAGCCAACCAGAAAACTCGACTTTATTTGATTTGATCTAAATTCGACTCTATTTAATTTAAACTTGATTCAGTCAGAAAATATATCAAAATAATATGATCCAAACTTAATCTGACTGTAACATGATTGACTTGAAATTTGAAATAATCCGAATTCAAGAAACTCGAACCCGATTCGATTCGAACTCAAACTCGAACGACCCGCAACCCGAAATGACTCAAAAACCTAAAATAATCCGAACCCAAAATGATCCGACCCGAAATGACTTGAAATTATAATTTTTTTATTAAAAAAATGGTTTGCTTTTTTAAGTGATGTAATATTTAATTGACTAATTATCAAATACAATAAATTATATCATAATTAATTAGTTATTGATTTACATGTGTTAATGTGCATGGTTCAACATTTTATTAATATGAGTAATCTTATTAGATTCAAATAAAAAATTGTGGAGACTACAAAATTTTGCATTATTGTTCTTTATGTCAAAATAAAGTTTTATATTTAATTGTCCTGAAAAAGTAAAATTGAATGAAGTGATTATATGAAATTTAATCTCTAAAATCTGTTATAAGACGTTACTAGTGAGAATAACTCTCTAAACCAGCTACCTAAGATCAATTAGATGAATTTTGGGATTAATAATCATAATATTTCATATTGCATTCACAAATTAAATATATTATTTAAAAAATTGGGACTTCAAGTCTCCAACATTAACAAACTACAACTATTTAGTTAGATACATAGATGATGGTTCATGATTACATTAACTCTTTTTTAGAAGAAAAAAAAAAGTGAAACCCATGTTATATAAGCAATAAGACATGGGTCATACCAAATATAATTGTTAAGACCTTACCCAAGTGATGCAAATCCAAGATGAGCATTAAGGTCATCTTAGTAGGAGAGAAAAGTGAGAGGAAAGAAATCTAAGAAGAATGAAAACTAAAAAAAGAGTTTTTCTTTCATGTGTTTAGTAGATATACTGGAAAATTAAGATGAAAGAAAATAGTTTTCTCTTACCATTCTTTAGTAGAATAATAAAGTGAGGAAATAAAAAATAATAGTATTATTTTTATCATAATATCGTCCTTTATAATGTTAATGGATATTAATGTGAGAGATTATACGAGAATTAATTGGTAAATTGATAATCTCATCTCTTTTTCCTCTTATTTTTCACTCTTCAATAATCTCGATTTTGGAAGATTACGATTTGTACATGCAAGATTCACAAATCATCTTAGTTTTCTTTACTGTCACTTTTCACTTATGCTAAACAAATCCTAAAACAAATATGGGCTAAGCTAGTGGGAAACTTAATGAAACAAAAGAATGATAAATTTTCTCTTTCTTTCTTTCTTTTCCTTTTGTTCTCTGTTTTACAAAACACATTCTTAAACGAATGTACTCTAAGCTAGTTAGTGACTTAATGAAACAAAAGAATAAGATTTTTTCTTAGGTGCCTTGTCTTGTCACATTTGAAAGATAAGAATGTGGGAAGTTGACTGGAAAAGGGAAAAAATGAAGTTGTGGCAATTGTTCAAGGCCAATCCCAAAACTGGTACAAAAGGAAATTTGGAAGACAATTTTGTTGCTCTCTATGCACATTTACATAATATCAAGTGTCTCTGCAATTTACCTAGTATCTTTGATATTAATTCTTATAATCAATATTTGGTTTATTTGCATTTTCTTTTGATTCAATCAAACTTTTCACGTTTGTTAACTTATACAATTACTTTAAACAATTGCTCATCCAAGCATTCAGGAAACAACTTAAATCTTCTCATACTTGGACAACTTATTGATTGTTGTGTCTTTGTCTGTCTACGTACACATTGAATTTGTTGATGAATCCTAATTTTCTAGCACGCTCGTGTTCACTTGTCGATTTATAGTTAGGAAACACATGCATTATGTTTGGAATTTGTTTAAGAATTAAATGGATGGAAGATTGAAGCTTTAGCAGTCTTTGAGCTGCGGCACAAGGTGTGTACGTCGCGGCCTACAGCAAGGAAGGAAGATCCTCCACCAGGTGTGCGCAGTGGCACAGGGCGGCACAGGGCTGTGTGTCGCGACCCAAGCCTTGTGCACCGCGGCCACCAGCACATGAGAGGTTTCTACCTTGGTGTGTGCCGTAGCCTGCCCTGTTCTGGGCAGCGGCGCCAGGCACACCTGATGCCTTTTATTCAACACTTTGAGATGGTGCGTTTGACATAATTAAAACGCATAGGTTCACTTAGACTCTTAGAGAGCCATGGGTCTTTGGTTCTTGAGATCTAAGGGTTAAGATTGACTGCAAGATTGGTTGAAGAAGTTAGTGGTCTATATAAAAGGTCACCTAGGATCATTAACAATAAGGATGACACAAGAGTGCAGAGACACAAGTGTCAAGAGAGAATAAACACAAGAAGGGGTCTCATTCCAAGAGTGGCTGGTGTTGAGAGAAAAAGACTCTCAAATATTCAAAGGTGTTTCTAGTAAGAGAGAGTATTCAAGAAGTGGGATTCAAGGGCTTTGTAATTGAAATTTTCTTGGGAAAAATTCCAGGGAAACACTTAGTTCTTATCTCTTTCTTTTCTCTTCTTTCATGTATCAAGAACAAGAGGGTTCTTGAGGAGATGTTGCTGTAATTGTAAGAACTCCATTGATTTAGTGCAGAGAGCTCGGAGGAGCTCACAGGGACGTAGGCAAATTGCAAAACCTCGATAACAATTGCTCGTGTTTTCTCTTTATGGTTTGATTATGTTATGTCCAAATCATTATGAATTTGGGGTGTTTGGAAAGATCACAACTTAGGAATCTTACAAAGGCGATTTTCCAATAGTGGTATCAGAGCTGTGGTTCTAGCAACAGTGGTATCAGAGCTAGAACAGCGGGTATCAGAGCAAGGCTTCAAGAATCAAAGGAAACTTCTTAGGTGATTTAAGAACGGTGTTGGGATTAAGATCTGATCGGGTTCTTGAGATTCAAGAACGGTGTTGGGATCAAGATTTGATCGGATTTTTGAAGTTTAGAAGTTGAAGAGAAGACGTTTGGAAAGTAATCTTGAGATTTTATCTGCAATATGGGTTCAGACTTCATTGTTAAGAAGTTTGATGGAAGGGGAGACTTTGCCCTTTGGAAGCGAAAAATCAAGGCAGTTCTTATGCAACAAAAGGTGGACTTAGTGATTGGAGAAGATGACGATTTTTCAGCAAGTATCATAGAGCTCCAGCGGAATGAGATGAAGAAGATGGCATACAACACCATCTTTCTGCACATGTCAGATAGTGCCACAAGGGAATGTAGAGACTCGAAAGATCCAACTGTCATTTGGAAGAAACTAGATGAGTTATTTCTTACCAAGACTCTCCCTAATAAGATTTATCTTCTGAAACGAATCTTTGCTTTTAAAATGGATCCTGAGTTGCAAGATAATCTTGATATGTTTAATAAATTAGTTCAAGATTTGACTAGTTGTAGTATAATATTCCCGGATGAACAATTGGCTGTTATATTGTTGAATTCTCTTCCTGATAGTTTTGAAAGCTTGATTAATGCTATTGAATATGGAAGAGATACACTAGCCAAGGAAATTGTGATCAATGCTATAAGGGCTCATGATTTCAAAGCCAAGATGGGGGAAGGATCAAGTGGAGAAGGGTTGTTCGTTAGAGGAAGGCCAACAACTCGGAATGGCGGTAACATCTATAGCAACTATCGGGACAAATCAAAGAGTAGAGGTCAAGGCCATGGAAGATCGTATTCCAAACCGAAGTTTGGAGGAAAGTGATGCTACTACTGCAATAAGGAGGGTCATTTCAAGAAAGATTGCAAGAAGATGATAAGGGATGAGAAAGGAAGAGGCCATACCAACAATGGAGAGGCTTCGGTTGCCAAGGGAGAACAACAAGATGATGATGTTCTTATTGTGTGCTCAAATGTGAGCAAGTGGCAGAGCAGTGAGAAATGAATCTTGGATTCCAAGTGCACTTATCACATGTGCCCTCACCGGGATGGGCTCAAGAATTTTAAGGAAAACAATGATGGAAAGGTTTTCTTGGGGAATCTTACCAAGTGAGGGGGATAGGAGACATTCAATTGAGGATATTTGATGGAATTACAAAGCTGCTGAGGAATATGTGATATCTTTCTGATTTGAGAAGAAATTTGATCTCATTGGGGCAGCTAGATTCCATGGGGTACACATACAAAGCATAGGGAGGAAAGATAAAGGTAACCAAGGGATCTTTGATAGTGATCAAAGCAGCAATAAACGATGGTCTCTATGAGATGATCGGAGACATGGACATCAAGGATCAAGCAGCAAGCTTGATGGCTGAGATGGATAAGGTGATTCTTTGGCTCAATCGCTTGGGACACATGAGCGAAAAGGGTCTGCAAGTTCTCAGCAAGAATGGTTTACTTGATGGTGACAAGGCAAAGAAACTTGATTTCTGCGAATGTTGTGTTCTTGAGAAGTAACATCGGGTCAACTTCAACACTTGAGTGCACAAGTCTAAGAGTGTTCTTGACTACATTCATGCGAATCTTTAGATACCAGCAAGAACACCAACACAATGAGGTAATCTTTACTTTATTTCTTTAATTGATGATTATTCTAGAAAGGTTTAGGTTTATTTGCTTAAAAATAAATCAGATGCTTTGAATAAATTTGTGGTGTGGAAAAAGCTAGAAGAAACTCAAATGGGCAAGGTAGTTAAGATGTCAAGAACCGATAATGACTTATAATTTTTTAATAAGGAATTTGACAAATTCTATGAGTTAAATGGGATTCTAAAACATAGAACGGTTGTGAAAACCCCTTAGCAAAGTGAAGTTGCTGAGAGGATGAATAGGACCCTTATGGAAAAGGTTAGGTGCATGATTGTTGGTTCTGGGTTACCCATATGTTTTTGGGGGGAAGCTGTGTCTACTGCTACGTATTTGGTTAATAGATCACCCTCTAGAGCTTTGGATCTCAAGACTCCCGATGAGATGTGGAGTGGTAAACCCCCTGAGTTAAACAACCTTAGGACTTTTGGATGTGCTGCGTTTGCACATCAAAACGATGATAAACTTAGCCTAAGATCTAGAAAATGTGTGTTTCTAGGATATAGTGAAGGGGTTAAGGGGTATAATTTGTGGTCCTTAGAGCAAAAATGAACTAAACTCATAATAAGTAGGGATGTCATTTTTAATGAGCATTTATTTCCCTATTTGGAGATAATTAACCCTGCAGGGGATAGTGGGCAAACCAGCCCAGTATTTATGGAGCATAGCATCAAAGAAAATTTGGTTAAGGTAGAGCAAGGAAGTCAAGAGGGTTCAGACTAGGTAGAGCCCATCGATGAAGGTCAAACTCAAGATACTCAAGAGGAGGCTGAACTAGAAGGGGATGATGCAGCAAATCAGAATGATTATCAGCTCATAAGGGATCGGGAAAGAAGACTGGTCAGACCATTTTTGAGATATGGTTTTGTGGATGCTAATGTAGCAGCTCCTTATTTAGAAGGAGGGAATGAACCAGAAACTTACATTGATGCCATGAATATGTAAGGATTCGTTAAGATGGAAGCTAACCATGGAGGAAAAAATGCATTTTTTGAGGAAGAACAACTTTTGGGAATTGGTGCCGAAACCAGAAAAACAGAGAGTTGTGGATTGTAGGTGAATTTACAAGATCAAATAAGGGAACTCTCCAGGGGATAAAGTTCGATATAAGGTTAGACTGGTGGTGAAGGGGTTCACACAAAGAGAAGGCATAGATTTCACCGAAATATTCTCACCGGTTGTGAAATACAAGACGATAAGGATAGTGTTAGCTATGGTGGTCCAATTTAATTGGGAGATCGAGCAAATAGATGTAAAGACAGCGTTCTTACATGGAGAGCTTAATGAGACCATCTACATGAGACAACCCAAAGGCTATGAGGAAGGAAGGAAGAGAGATTTGGTGGGCTAATTGAAGAAATCTCTCTATAGCCTGAAGCAATCACCTCGGCAATGGAATAAGAGGTTCGATTCCTTTGTAACTAGCTTGGGTTTCATGAGGAGTTACTATGATTCGTGCTTGTACTACAAAGGTCACAAGGTGGAGGAATGGTGATTATCCTCATCCATGTCGATGATATGTTGTTGGTTGGTAACAGCAGGGAGATAATAGAAAAGCTGAAGTCTCAACTTAGTTCGGAGTTTGAGATGAAAGATCTTGGTCATGCACAAAAGATCCTTGGGATGAGTATAATCTGGGAAAGAGAGATAAATAGGTTAAAGGTTTCTCAGTCTTTCTACACACAAAAAAATGATATCTAAGTTTTCTATGAAAGATAGTAAACCAATAAAGATTCCTCTTGCTGGTCATTTCAAGTTCTCCAGCGATCAAAGTCCTAGAACGGATGAGGAGAAGAAAGAAATGGAAAAGGTCTCTTACTCTAGTACGGTTGGATCTGTAATGTTCACCATGGTAAGCACTAGACCCGACATTGCTCATGCCATTAGTGTTCTTATCAGGTTTATAAGTAATCTCGAAAACGAGTATTTGCTTGGGATAAAGTGGTTGCTGAGGCACTTGAAGAGAAGCCCAGATGTGGGGCTTATTTATGAGAAGAGGGTAAGTCCATCTGTTTGGAAGGTTATACTGATTCAGACTATGGAGCAGATCGGGATAAGAGAAGATTGATTACTACCTACTTCTTCAACTTAAACAGATGTTGTATAAGTTAGAAGGCTCAGTTGCAGCCGGTGGTAGCACTCTCAACAACCGAGGCTGAGTACATAGCGGCAACGGAAGCCATTAAGGAGGTTATGTGGTGCAAAGGGTTGTTGGAAGAGTTGAAGGTCCTAAAAGAGCAGGTGGTGGTGTATTCAGATAACCAAAGTGCGTTGCATTTATGTAAGAATCCGGTGTTCCATGAGAGGACAAAGCACATGGATGTTCGGTATCATTTCATTCGGGAAAATGTTACGGAATGATGCATTCATGTAGACAAAGTGGCCACAGAAGAAAATCCTGCAAATTTAGGCACTAAAGTTCTACCTTTAAGTAAGTTCAATCATTGCCTTGGACTTCTTAGGATTGGAGTCAGATGATTTGGTGACTCATGTTGAGTTTGGATCCTGAGTTCTCTGCACAATGGGTTCAGGTTTAATTGCTTAGACAAAGGTAGAGATTCTTGGGAATTTGTCTAAGAATTAAATGGATGGAAGATTGAAGCTTCAGCAGTCTTTGAGCCGCGACACAAGGTGTGTGCGCCGCGGCCTACAGCAAGGAAGGAAGATCCTCCACCAGGTGTGCGCCGCGACCTACAGCAAGGAAGGAAGATCCTCCACCAGGTGTGCGCCGCGGCCTACAGCAAGGAAGGAAGATCCTCCACCAGGTGTGCGTCGCGGCACAGGGTGGTGTGCTCCCCGGCCCAGGCCTTGTATGCCGCGGCCACCAGCACATGGGAGGTTTCTGCCTTGGTGGGCCCCGGCCTGCCCTATTCTGGGCCGCTGTGCCAGGCACACCTAATGCCTTTTATTCAGCACTTTGAGATGGTGTGTTGGACATAATTAAAACGCACAGGTTCACTTAGACTCTTAGAGAGCCATGGGTCTTTGGTTCTTGAGATCTAAGGGTTGAGATTGACTCCAAGATTGGTTGAAGAAGTCAGTGCTCTATATAAAGGGTCACCTAGGAGCATTAACAATAAGGATGACACAAGACAAGTGTCAAGAGAGAAGAAACACAAGAAGGGGTCTCGTTCCAAGAGTGGCTGGTGTTGAGAGAGAAAGACTCTCAAATCTTCAGAAGTGTTTCTAGTGAGAGAGAGTATTCAAGAAGTGGGATTCAAGAGCTTTGTAATTGGAATTTTCTTGGGGAAAATTCTAAGGAAACACTTAGTTCTTATCTCTTTCTTTTCTCTTCTTTCATGTATCAATAACAAAAGGGTTCTTGAGGAGGTGTTGTTGTAATTGTAAGAACTCCATTGATTTAGTGCAAAGAGCTCGGATGAGCTTATGGAGACGTAGACAAATTGTCGAACCTCGATAACAATTGATTGTGTTTTCTCTTTATGGTTTGATTCTGCTTTATTCAAATCATTCTGGATTTGAGATGTTTGGAAAGATTACAATATGGGAATCTTACAAAGGCAATTTTCCAACACATTATGTTGATGGCCTAACAAGAGTCTCTCATGTTGATCTGACATATTTTTTCAAGGAGATTTACCTACTTATTAGAAGTTAGAGCCTTCTGATCAATGATCAGGTCATGGAGCACAAGAAAATGAGTAATGATCCGATGGATTCAGTATCGTGAGAGTTATCATGGAACCGAAAAAATTCATTAATAATCATAAAAAATTTAAATAATTATTATTTAAAAAATTAAATTTAAATATTAAAATTATTATTCAATTTTTTTATGAATATTAATAAACGTTCTCGATTCCGATAACTCCAACAAATCCCATGATATCTCCGCTCCAAGAAAATTACTTATGAACCGATGGAGCATTGATCAAGGCCCATCTGCTTAGAGGTGCTAGAGTATGTCGGCATCACTGAACAGCACGTGTTGGCAGTATTTGTAGCAATTTAGGTAGCTTTAGTATTATATTTAAATTAAGTACTTTTTAGGGGTTACTTTTCAGTTTTGTTATTTGAACTAAAGAGGGAACAATTGCTCCTCATATGCTATAAACAAGGTAAATTATAGTGCACACCCTCCAATTTTACTGAAATGATATAAATGTATCAATGTTTTTAAAAATTCACATTTAACCTCAAAATACTAATTTCTATTATCAATCGGTCCCAAAATAACATTTTATTAATTAATAAAAATTTTAACTGAATTTTTTTTTTAGTATGATCAAAAAACTCTTGTGTTAAAATATTTTGAATAAATATAGCACTACCTTAATTTTTTACCCTAAATTATAGCCCCAAACAGTACCTTTCAAATACCAACACCGCACCCTCCTAACTTCAAAAGATAGAAAACTTGACCTACCCCAAACACTAACTTTCAAATGCCCACACACTGGACCTAGTGTCACGAGACACTCTAGTGATGCTCGAGGTCAATTTTGTGGATTGAGCTCAACTCAGTTCGGTTCCAGGATGACTTGATCTCAACTTTTCAAGTCCCATGAGTTCACTTGCTAAATTGAAATAAAAAATATATATTTAATAAAATAATTTATAATAAAAATGTATAATATTAAAAAATATATAATTTATAATCAAAATAAAATCTTTGATAAAAATTTATAATCGAATTAACTCGCAAGCCAAATGACCGGAACTTATCATTGCTTGAGCTTAACTTGTTTAATTATACACGCTTGACTCAAGCATGGTTCATGGATTGAAAATACGAAGCTGAGTTGATCCTAACGGTTCATGATTACATTAACTTTGTTTTTTTAGAAAAAAAATATGAAACTGTAATACTCGTATTCGTAAAGTAAAGATAAAGAAGTAATTTAATAAAAATGACATGAAATTAAAATAAAATATATGTGAAAAGTTTATTATTATTTGAATAAAAAAATCATGAATAGTATAAAAGAAAAAAAAAATTTGCTTTCTTTAAAAAAAAAAACCACTTAGCATCAGGTGTTGCCACCGACTACCAAGAGAAACAAAGAGTGTTGCATGTAAGACATATATCAAAAATCGTGGCAGTCATTTGAGGCGCAAATGAGTGAGACTTGGTTATATATATATATAAGTTACACTATTTATTCATTATTAAATTCTGTTTGGATTTTTTTTAATTACTTTATTTCTTTAAATATTTGGGGACTGAAAGAAAAACTAAAAGAGCAAAATTTTAAAGGAGTTTACCGGAGAATTTTATAGAGAGTCACGGGAAACTATCACAAAAACAGAAGGTAATAATGTAATATTTATTTTCTGAATTTTTAGCATACATGAAATTTTTCGGAATTCAAAGTGAAAATTTTCAAAGGGAGTAAATTAGGAAGAATTGAAGAAATAATTAGATTTAAAATAAATATTATGTCAGGAATTGACGATCAGCAACCGGAGGAAATTGATGAGAGGAGCAAGAAAGGCGAGAAGGTAATCCACGGGTAATTTTAAGTGCTACGTGGTGAGTTAGATTTACTTTAAGTAATCTAGATAAAAATGAAATATCTAGTGATAATATTAAAATAAATTATTAACTTATGTTTTAGTGGTAGATAAAAAATTAATTGATAGGTATAATAGGAATTTTGGACATGTAGAAAATTATTATGTGAGAAATAATATTTTTGGAATAATAAGTTGATTTAATAATAAAAACGATAAGTGAAATTCTTGATGAGTTATGGTTGATGTTTTGATACGAATTATGAGGAGATGAAATTTAGTGGATCTTGACAAGCTATAATGGATGACTTGATGTGATTTATGATTAAAGAAATTTAGTGAAATTTTTTAATAATAAATTGAGAATAATCATGATAGCTAATTTAAATATTTGAATTCATGTTTGTTTTTATGTTATTGTTCATATGCATATTTCTGAACATTATTCATATGCATATGCATTAAATAAAAGAACCGGGAGGGGGCCGGTCTAATTGAAAAACCGTGACAGCTGGTATATGTTGGAAATAAAGAAAAACCGTGATAGCCGGTATATGCTGAAAATAAGGAAAACAACCGATATATGCTGGAAATAAATACTGTGACAGTCGGTATATACTAGAAATGAAAGAACCGGAAGGGAGCCAGTCTAAGATAAACACATGTCGACATGTGGGAAGGCGTTTCCTAATAATAATAATTCATGCATTGTATTTGTTTTAAATATTGTTTGCATTATTGAAATGTTGAAGTGTTGTTTGCTATTGTGAATTTATTTATAGATGAATGAGTCTCACAGAGAGACAGTTATGGTGAGAAAGAAATATAAAAGTATGATATGATAAGAACCATCTAAATAGTAGACTTTATGATGTGAACCTCGTTACGAGGTAATTATGAGATAATTGATGGTCTTAAGGTGAACCAATAAATAAGAAGAATAGATTGATAGAGAATGGATCTTATGACATGTAGTAATAGTAGAATGCAATATCAAGTTAGGTGAAATATAATTGATTTAATATTGAAAGACCATTTATACAAATTGAATACTTCTAGTAAATTTAATTCATTGAGCTTGTGAAGCTCATCACTCATTGTACAATGATTTCAGATAGTAAGCAGGACATTTAGTCTGGTGGGTTGAGAGTCAGACGAAATCATTTTCTGTAAGCCACGTACGTGTCAACATCCTCAGACAAATGAGAAAATGAAACAATTTTTTTTTTTTTTGTAAATATTCATGCATTTTACATTGTATATTATGTTTAAGGCAATATCAGATTGTTGTATCTCCCATGATGAGGGTTGATGATTAAAATAAAAATTTCTATTAGTATTATTTTTATTGTTGCATATATGTGTCATGCTGGGATTTTCAAAATGTGACGACACCGTCTCGGAGGTGGCCAATCTGGGATGGATTGTTACAGAAACCCATGTTAAATAAACAATAAAAGGCTAAAAAGTCTTGTAGCTAAGCTTTGCAACTTCTGCATTCAAAAATTGAGATATTAATTTGTTAAATTCATTCAAATGATCATGAAGACATGTATCTTCTTCCATATTTAGATAGTAGATGTCCATCTTGAGACACAATCTGTTGGTTAAAGACTTTGACGCATAAATGCTCTCAAGCTTATCCCACAAACCCTTGGGTGTTATTTCCTCAAACATAGTATACTTGATCTCGGGAGTAAAAAGCAACTTGATTGTGCTTATAACCTTCCTCTGAATTGATTGTCAGTTTTTATCAGTCACAAATTCTGCTTTTCTTTCTTTAAATCTTGATCAAGATTTTATTGAACTAAAAGATCTTGAATTGTATTTTACTGCAAAGTAAAATTATTTTTTCTATTAAATAAAAAGATCTCAAATTTAAATATAAATATTGACATGATAACGCAGACACAACAAATAATAACATGAAACAAAATAAAAATGTCAAAAAAATCCATTCATCTATGATTGAGCGGTGTCTTACACTCGCGAAAAAAGGGCGTGTAAATAGAAAAAACCAATGCTCTTCTTAGAGGCTCTGAAGGAAGTTATATGTCGTTTTCTGTACCCGGCAATCCAAAATTAAAAGCCACTCGCTTGTCTCCCAGCACATCATTTCTCCATACTCTGTTTTTCTTTGTCCCCTCTCAATCCTCACCTCAACTCACCTCACCACTAAATGTTCTCTCTACGTAATTCGCACTCTATTTCTCTTATTTCTCTCTCTCCCCCCTTATTTTCCTTTTAAACTACATATTCTATTGGTACAATAACTTTCGCAACGTTATCAAATTAGTATACCTTTTAGAGAAAATTATGTTGAATGGTTTTACATGAATGCCCCTAAGTTGTACTTGGCGGACCCCAGTTTTTGTTGCCTGCAGCATGTGGACAATAGTTGGTGGGATCCATTCATGTGAGTGGGGGGGTATTTGCGACATTAAATTAGGAATGTGAACGTAACATGGGGCTATGGAGGAGGGAATCTCCAGTTAAAATAGAATGAGAAATGAGTGGGGTGGTTGAATTTGCTATATTTGGCTAAACAAGAGCTGTTTTTCTTTTGGCATGTCTCAATAAAATTCGGATAGACCGTGAATTAACTCGCAAACGGGTTAAATCTGCTGACGTAGACCTAAAATCAATAAACATCACAAACGGGTTGAATTATGACATATAACTGACGGTTCATTATTACATTAATTTTGTTTTAAAAAAAATGAAATCCATGTTATATAAAGAATAAAAGTTAAAAAGTCCTGTAACTAAGTTTTGCATCTTTCAAGTTTTTTTTTTATTCTTAAACGAATTTCATAATTATAATACAAATATTTGCATATATTTAACAAAATTTAATGAGGTATATTTTTTATTTAATAATCAAAATAATTTTATAAAGTGTAATTTGGTTTTAGTAAAATATGTTTTGATGCAATGAAATCATTGATATAATAAATTAATTGAATGAGATGTTTATTTCAACAATAAACACATTATTATTTGAAGAAAGTGCAATGAACATAATTTTAACGATAATTCTGATGCTATACATTTTTAAATTTTTCAAGACATTTTTTATACCGATGAAAGAAAAAGTAATATAATCGGTCGTTGAAAAAAATACAAAAGGTACAACTAATTTATACCTTTTATGCCAGTGGAGGATTGTGAGTGACCTACATTTCCTGCAAGGTTATTTTATTTGAAAGTTTAGAATCGTTCGACGAGCTTAAAACCATTTTGAAGCCGTTGTTGTTGTTTTTTTATTTTTTTTAAATTTTCAAAAATCTCATCTAAATAAAATAAAAAATTATTAAATTTTATTAAACAATATTAAAATATAAATTAAAAAGTGCTTCGATTTGATTTTAATAAGTTTGTCGTAAACTTTTAAAAATATATATCGGCAATATTGTATTGCATAGTTGCTGACACTAAGCTGGCATTACGGACGTTTAGTAATGGGGATTCGTCAACGGATGGTTTCCACTTGTAAAAATAAAATAACCTTCTTATTATCAACTTGTAACCAGGGATGACAATTGGGCGAGAAATAGATGGAATTAGATTTTTTATTTTCAATTTTATTTTCGCCAAGCTCATTGGAAAAAAGTTTCTATTTCAGTTTTCGGTGATGACGATGGATAAAATTTATCTTTTGTCTGGTTTTTTTTTTTTTTTTTTTTTATGAAAAATTGAGTTTTCGTGAAATTTTTTTTAAAATAAAATTTAAATTATGAGATTACATAAAATTTAAATTATTTTAAATTAAAAAATCATAAAATGATAATTTTTAAAAGTTCAAAGTTAAGGTCAAAAATTTTAACATTTTAACTTATTAAAATTTAAATTGATTTTATGATCATCAAAAAATAGAGTATTATAAAAATAAAAATGTAAATATTATTTACAAGGTATAGATTTAATAAATTATTATTTAAGTTAAAATTTTATAAATTTAAAATAAAAATTAATAAATTTATTTAATAAAAAATAAAAATAAAAATAAAAATATAAATTTAAAATAAAAAATATAATATAATACCTATAAAATTAAAGAATTCCATAGGAAAACTAATATATCTGTCCCGTCCCGTCTCGTAATACGTAACTAATCTATGTACGTCTTGTAATACGTCACTAATCTCTGTATATTTATATATCAAAGCTGAAAAGCATAGCAAATAATCTCAAAGGCAACAAACAAAACAAATGGCTGTCAATAATGGTGCAGAGGCGGTTTCACTGTGGAAGAAGAGCGTAGAAGAAATGTCGATTGACGCTGATGAACCACCACCAGAATACATGGTTAAAGAATCAACTTTCGGCGGTACTGTGGATGCTTGTCAGCCGTCACTAGGTCCATTTCCGATTGTTGATATCAGTCTCTTCTCCTCATCTTCATCATATTTTACTAAACAAGTGGACGATCAACTACAAAACCTAAGATCAGCTCTTAGATCTGGGGGATGCTTTCAGGTTTTCACTTTCACATTTTTTTTTAGTTTATCTTTTTCTTTTTTCTTTTTTATAAAAGGATATCCGGTACGTCCTATTTTTGACCTAAGAAATGACTCATTCTTTTTTTTATATATAAATTTATTTATTTTTCAACAGTAAAATGTAAAGTTGGGTAAAATTATCTTAAAAACCTAACTGAATCATAACTATTTCATAAACTAACAAAAAAAAAAAAATGATTACCAAAAGAAATGGTTTTATGATTAGCATTTTTGATTTTTTTTTGGTTATGGTTATGATCATGATTATGGTTCTTATTTTTAAATTTGTCGACCTAACCATGTTAAAATTATATATATATATATATATAATTAAGTACATATTATATATCTAATTATAATTTTATCTTTATAAATTATAACAATAAATTAGGTTTTTATCTTTCAAGATCAAGAGTATAATTGTATAATAGCATACAAGTAAAAACCCTAACTGCCTTAATCACATAATCATAATTAGTCTTGAACTTTGATGATTGAGGGGGAGAACTTGGAGTAGAAAAGATTGGTCGTTTAATGTTTTGGATATTTTAGTTTTTATTTGAAAGTTTGTACTTTTTAACTTATTTTGAAGTATTTGAATGTGAATCAAATGTTAAGAATTTTAATATGCATTGATTGAATTATATTATCCTTTGATTAGTATAACTTTCTTAAATTGATAAAATTTTGGTTTTTTTTTTTGTTAACCGTGGTTAGTTGTAAAATTTTGATAATCAAACCTAACCAAAAGTGTGGTTACCAGAAAAAATGGTTAGGTTTATGGTTACAATTTTGGATAAATTATTGTTATGGTTATGATTTGACCAAATTTTGAGGTTACGTAACCATGCTCACCCCTAGTAAAATGGTATCACGGTCAGTTTGCGTGGGTCATATTAAGTCTATTTTTTGTGCGATAGTAAAATGGTATCACGGTCAGTTTGCGTGGGTCATATTAAGTCTGTTTTTTGTGCGAGTCAAAAGCAGGGCATTCAAGCTTAACCTAAAGAACTCGCAAAGAAAATCCTTGTGACCGACTATTCGTGGATATGAAGATTGGAACTGATAACCTTGTGGTTATTCCACAGGTATCATTTCACTCACAAGTACCGTAATAATTCTTTTTAATTAAATCGATGTAAGAGATGGTTACTTTTAACCATCCATCTTTTACCGCAACAGGACAAGGTTAAGGTGAAGATTCATCCCTTAGCCGTCTCCATCCTTGATACCTAAATTGTTTCTCGTCCCGCCCTCATACTTAACGTGAAATTTCTCTTACCATAGCCCCATCTCCAATGAAGTATAAGTTTTCGTTCCATTGTTGTTTATATATCAATGATTTCCCGATTGATAAATCCGATGATTCTCTGTCAACGTTATCAACTCTTTCTTTTTGATAAACGTAAACGTCATCAACTCTAAATGAATAATTATTCATCCTAGTTTTTAATTAATAACTTACATTATTATCATATATGATATATAAAATATTATATATTGTTAGAATTTTACCCCTAAAATTTACGTACTCAAACTTATAATAATTAAATAGACAAATAAACAAACAAATATTAAGCACAATAATTTAATGTGGTTCGATAAACTCTTTGCTTATGCCACAAACAAATTAACAATTTTATTAATCCTTAACGAAAACTTTAGGAAAAACAAAATTATTACCCTGACAACCTCACGACCCAAAATTTTCAATACACCGAAAGCTCTCCACCTAGTTTTAGTTATAATATTGGAATTATGAGTGTGCTTCAAATCTTTTCTAAGACCCCATTTATATGGAGAATATTTTCCAAACACCACTAGGAAAAGAACAACAAAAACATAGTAAACAACTACTACTACTTGTACAAGGAACAGTCTAATAGGAAACTAGTACTACTCCTACTAGAGCAACTAACTATAAAATAGAAAATTATTTTTCCTAAACCAATTAGAATTCTTTTTTGTGAGGATTTGAGCCAAAATCCTAACAAATCTGCACATTGGCTCAAATTCTCCATACCTCATCAACAAATCTAACTTTCTTCTTGGTTGGTGTGGTCATTCCTTTTGGTCTTTTTATATCTCTTACACCTAATTTCCCAAGCAAAACCTTCCCATCCAACACATACAAGGCTTTCTTGTTCACAGTAGCTTTCAACACTACATTTGATGCATTAAGAACTTACATCTCTCCATTGCCCGCAATCAATGTGTATCTTATCTTATCAAGCTCCCCTAAAGCGATAATATTTTTAGTGAGAGAGGAAGCAAAATTTACATTCTTAAGAGTCTTCATGCATCCATCATGGAGCTTCAACCTTAAGCTTCCTTCACCATCAATTACTTTGTATTTCCCACATGCAGTAGCAACTGTGACATGGGTAGATCTTTCATACAATCAAAGTACTTCTTATTGAATATGTGAATGGAGGACGTCGAATCAAGTAGTACCATATTGTTCTTATCAACTTTTTCTTCAATGTGCTCAATAGCTAGTACCTCTTCATCACTTCCATTGGTGATATTAGCACTTTCTCTACTATTTTCATCATTACTCTTCTTCCTAATTATCCTTCTAAACTCTTTTAAATCATCTTTCATGGCCTTACAATAATATTGTATGTGTCCTATCTCTCCACAATAGAAGCACTCATTGTCACTATCATCTCTAGGCCTATATTTGGATCTCCACCTTGAGCCATTATTCGCTCTCCATTGGCTCCTCCCTCGATTAGAACTCTCCATAGTAAGAACTTACTATCACTAGACAAGCTCTCGTTTTTTATCAACCTCTCATTCTCACGCAGGAGCATGGTCACATCATCTAAGCTCAATGTCGACTTGCCCACCAACAATGTTTGCACCAATGGTTTGTAAGATTTTGGTGAAAATGATAACAAGAGCAATGCCTCCTCATCATTCAATGTTTCTTCTGCATTCAATAATTGAGACACTAATTTGTTAAATTCATTCAAGTGATTATGAAAACTTGTGCCTTCTTCCATCTTTAGAGAGTAGAAGTCCATCTTGAGACACGATTTGTTGGTTAAAGATTTTGACGTATAGATGCTCTCGAGCTTATCCCACAAACCCTTGGGTGTTGTTTCCTTCAACACAATATATTTGATCTTGAAAGCAAGAGCCAACCTGATTGTGCTTACAGGCTTCCTCTGAATTGATTGCCGCTTTCTATCTGTCACATCTTCTAGCTTTTCTTTCTCTAGATCCTGATTAAGATCTTGTTGCACTAGAGGATCTTAAACTATACTCTGTCACAAAGTAAAATTATTTATTCCATTAAATAAATAAATCTCAAATTTAGATATACCTGTTGACATGGTGGCGCAGACACAACAAATAACAACAGACAACTTCTTCAAGTAGATGATCAGGCTTTGATACCACTTGTTGGGATTTTACTCCTAAAATCCATCTACTCAAACTTACAATAATTAAATAGGTAAATAAACAAACAAATATCAAGCATAACAATTTAACGTGGTTTGACAACCTCCTTGCCTATGCCACCAACAAACTTACATTTTTATTAATCCTTAACACAACTTTAGGAAAAACAAAATTATTACGCTGACAACCTCACAACCCAAAATCTCCACTACACCCAAAACTCTCCACCTAACTCTATTTATAATATCGGAATTACGAGTGCGCTTCAAACCTAGAACCTCCTTTATATAGAGTATATTTTTCAAATACTACTAGGAAAAGAACAACAACAATATAGTAAACAACTACTACTACTTGTACAAAGAACAATCTAATAGGAAACTAGTATTATTCTTACTAGAACAACCAACTATAAAATAGGAAACTACTTTTCCCAAACCAATTAAAATTCTTCTGTGTGAGGATTTGAGCCAAAATCCTAACATATATAATAGTAATACATTTTGGGTATGGGAAAATGAGGATGACAAATGCAATTCCTGACTTACTTCGAACTTGACGGAGAATTATGTCTTTACGGATGAGAAAAAAACCAAAAAATTAGACAAATAATCTATGTATCGATGGGAGATGTAATTTTCTTGCGCCCAAAAATGAGAACAATATGTTTGGATGCTTCACTTTGAAGTCTTACTGAAAATAATAATATAGATCATTTCTAGAACTTAATAATGAACAAGAAGAAAGGGTTGATTTGAGTTGGTAATTGTTTTAGATTTCACTATTATGTTTTGAATATTCTTTTTTTTTTAAGGTGCCTTCATCATCTTTTTGGGTTTCAGGCAATTGGTCACGGAATGTCAAGTTCATTCCTTGACAAGGTACGTGAGGTTGCAAAGCAATTCTTCGCACTGCCAGTGGAAGAGAAGCAGAAATACGGCCGAGCAGTTAATGAATCTGAAGGGTATGGGAATGACATGATAGTTTCAGAAAAGCAAGTTCTCGACTGGTCTTATCGCCTCACTCTTAAGGTGTTCCCGGAAGATAAAAGAAAACTCAATCTTTGGCCTCAAAATCCTAATGATTTCAGGTATTTTTCTATTTTCATGTGCGGTGCTGATTATGTCAGTAAGAACTTATATCAACCCTAATTAGCAACCATTGGATCGATAGAATGAAACTAATAATTACATTTGTCTATTTGAGAGTATTAAAATATTTTTTGATCCAATGACTGTCTGCTAAAACTCACAGTAAGCTCTAGCTAATAAAATTATTTTTCTTACCTGTATCAGTGGTATAATATTGGACCAATTAGATTCTCCTACTCTAATCTTCACAATAGATGTTTCAGAGCAAGCTAATTTTAATTTATTTATATAACATTTGGAACCTGAAAGAAAATTGAAAAGAGCAAGCTAATTTTAATTTATTTATATAACATTTGGAACCTGAAAGAAAATTGAAGAGAGAAGAAAAATAGAACAGTTTTCATTGTTTCATTTGAATGTCAAAATAAAAGCTAGCTAAAGTTAAATTAACACAACATTAATTAAAAAAAAAGGTGTATTTAATTAATTGGAGAGAAAAATAGAAGGAAAGATAAATGAAAAAAAGAAGCATGGGTGGAGTATTTTTCTCTTGTTTAATAATAGAAGCGAAAATTAAGAGGAATGAAGTTTTTCTTTTACATATACAAATTATAATCTTCTTGGGAGACATTAAGAATGGATAACAGGAGAGATAAGAGAATCATTTACCAATTTATCCTTATCTAATCTTAATATTAACAATATAAAGGATATAATGGTAAAATTGATATTATTTGTATTTCATTTTTTCCCATTTTTATTGATCTTCTCATGTTTCCACTCTATTAAGTAAGGCAAGAGAAAATTATTTTCTTTCCTTTTAGTTTTTCATCTTTTTTATTAAGCACATGAAAGAAAAAGTCTATCATTTTACTTTTTTATCCTTTTAAACTTTCATCTTCTCACTTTTTTTCTCTTTAGGGGAAAAAAGAGAGTTTCAAATGGAAATTTTGTAGCTATCTTTTCTTTTTTATTTTCTTCTACGGATTTCCCTTTCCTTCAAATTTTCTAGAATTCAATAGCAACAAAACAATGACAGAGGAAAATGTTTTAATGAATTCAGGCAATTCTTATATATATTTTTTTCATTGATTAGTGGCATTGATTGATTTGTTGCAGAGAAATCTTACATGAATATGCAAAAAATATTAAGCTTGTAATGGATGTTCTGTTTAAGGCAATGGCAAAATCATTGAATTTAGAAGAGGATAGCTTCTCAAAGCAGTTTGGAGAGCGAGCATTAATGCAAGCAAGGTTTAATTTCTATCCACAATGTTCTAAACCTGATAAGGTTCTTGGTGTCAAAGCTCATACAGATAGATCAGGGATTACAGTTCTCTTGCAAGACAAAGAAGTGGAAGGCCTTCAAATTTTTGTAGATGACAAATGGGTGAAAGTTCCTGTAATTCCGCACGCTCTTGTTATCAATCTTGGCGATCAAATGCAGGTAAGTCTTTTAAGAATAATTGATCTAATTTTTTTGATTTATTATTACATCAGAAAGAACTTGATTACATAATCATTTGACAGAAACCTACAGGATTCAAGTTCACCCGCCCCACAAGTAACCATCACACCACATAAACTCACAAGATAATTGATCAGTTAATGCTAGTGGGTAAAAGTTATGTTACATGGATTCTTCATTTTACCTTGTCATAACCGCGTCGGACTTTCAACACTCGGATAAGTGTATGGTACTTGGACATTCCAAATTAAAGGAAAATTTATAAAAAAATATTAAAAAATAGACGAATCCGACATTCAAACACATACCTTTGTTCGACACTCGTACTCGAGTCCAGGTAACATAAAATAAAGTATCATAACATAGAATTTTAAAATAATACCGGGTTACAACACCTTTTGTTCAAGTTATGTTGCGAACCAATTTAGTTAAAGAATGATTTTTTTTTTATCTTCTATTAATTATGGATATCAATATGTTCATCATTTTAAACAAAATCCACAATTAAGTCAATTTTTAATACTTTTGAACTAGTAAAATTATTAGTGTCATGTTTAAGATTTGTTTTGTAATTGGTTTTATTAAGTTTTAGTTAATATTTAATAATATAATATCATGATTTTTAATATATATGATGTTACGTACTAAATTTATTATATATTTTAAAAATATTTTTAATAATTTACGGTTCGATCATTAACTTGTTGGATCCACAAATCGATGATACGATGTCTCGATTAGTTCAAGTTTCGATTCAGTACGTTCTAATAATTATAGTTCCAACAAGTCTGGGTCTAGATTAACATGTTTCATGTGAAGAGTGTCATGCATATGTGGGATACAAGATAGTACCGTATTTTATTTTATTTTACTATCATTTATTTACAGATTTAGTTGTCTTTTGTTACTTGAATTTATGCATGCAGATAATGAGTAATGGAATATTCAAGAGCCCAATGCACAGAGTAGTGACGAACTCACAGAAAATGAGGTTATCTGTGGCCTTGTTCAATGAACCAGAACCCGAAAAAGAGATTGGACCTGTCCCTCAGTTGGTGAACGCGCAGAGACCAAAGTTATACAGAAATGTGAAAAACTATGGAGCTATCAACTATGAATGCTATCAGAAAGGGATAGTGGCACTTGACACAGTAAAAATCTAAGTCTGTTTTAATTAATTGTGTTCTCCTTAATTCCTCAACTCATAGGTGTTGAGTGTACTGAATATGATTGGGACTTGGATCTTTGCTTGGACTTGCGAACTATTTATGTATGTTAAGTTGGTGAATGTATGATCGATGGACTAATGTATTATTTATCTGTTATTGTATTATTTTATGTATTATGTAAAGTATATTTTATCAATTTTATTCATTATTATTATTATATCATTTAATAATAATGATGTGGTTCAACCATTTCTCTCATTTCTACCTCAAAGGCTTGGTGGACAGTGCTCTTTAGAGTTGGTTGAAGAGGTTTTCCTGGCGGCATCTTTTAGATAAAATTTTCGTTTCTCACATATAGCGTCAGTTGTTGATACCGAAAAAAAAGATGTAAACTTAAGTGCAATCCAAGAGGGATGAATTGGGTTTTTAATTTTTTTTTTTTTGCAAAAAACAAACAAGTTTTAAATACTTAAGAAATCAAGCATGAACAACAATAAATATATTGTTCAAATTAAAAGAGTAAGAATAAGAGATTGCAAACACAATTTATAATGGTTCGGCAATATCAGAATTTTTCTGACCTTACGTCCATTTTTTTCAAGGAGACTCTTTAAAGTAATTCACTAAAAATAATCAAGTAACTTCAGAGGTGTTGTTCAAACCTTTACAATGATCTCTTCCAAAGTAAGTGCACACAAAAATGTTTTAATACCTAAATACTTTTAAGAGTTACACCAACTATTTCTCTTAAAATGATTGAAATTTAAGATTGAAGAAGGTATAAGAGAGATTGTAATAAATGCTTTTAGAAATAAAGAATATTTTTCTTTCAAGAACAAAGCTTTAAAGATGGCACAAGAAGAATTTTGAAAGTTTTGATGAATATTAAATGAGCTCAATAATGAATTAAGTGTTCTTTGATTGTTAGGTTTGCTCATTTAAAAGGGGTTTATATAGCCCAAGCCTCATAGCCGTTAGACATAAGAGAGAGCAGTTTGGAGCATTATATGCTCTGACCCACGTCGTTTAATTCAAAAACTAGCCGTTATTATCGAGCAATTAATCGACTGGAAGCTTGTTCAGTCGACTCAGTCAAGTCATTTTGCTTCAGGTTTTAATCATTTAATAAACCATTCAGTCGACTGGACCAAAAGGGATGAAACTCTCTGTCCCTTATTCAGTCGATTGTATTGTTCATTAAGTCGATTATTTATTAGGTAAAAAGGTTATATCCTTCATTCAGTCGACTGTATAATTCATTCAGTCGCCTGAATCCCCTTAATCAATATTTTTTTTTTTTATTTTCAAAGACTTATAATGTTTAACATAGGTTTACATGTTTTTGTTAAAAACATTTTAAGCCATAATTGAAGCTAGATAATTAAGAGGGAAATTTGCAAGTATATCAATAACCTTATTAGCTTCTAATCTTGATCTTCAAACTTCTTCCAAGGTTGAGTACTTAGCTTATCAAGTACGAGTTGTCTTTGTACAAACATCTTGGCAGCTTTAAACACTTAGATAAATTAGTTAGCATAATTTAATATTGTTTTGTCATCATTAAAATCAAGTTAAGGGTTAATAATCTCTCTCTCTTTTTGATTATGACAAAACCATTTTATGAGAAACTCTTTTAAAGTGTTTGGTTTTTATAAAAATTTGGACAGTGCCTCGTTTGTTTTTGTAATAAAAAACTCTTGCAATTTTCAAAAACAACCAAACCAAGCAATTTATAAAGTATTTTAAAAACTTTAAGGAGCAAAGCTCCTCTTTAATCTATGCATTCTTTCAAAGAGAAATGAAATTTTCTCCCCCTTTACCATAATAATATATTTTTCTCCTATTTCTATTTTTCTTATCATCATAAAAGGGTATCTAATCAACCACAAAGGCAAGCATAGAGAGAAAAGAGTACTTTTATAAACAAATAAGCAGTTATGAAGCTCACACAAGAAAACACATAAATATGCATGAAAATGAAAATGTCAATTTACTTGCAAAGTTTGAAGGAGTTTAAAAAAATGGATAAGGGGACAAAAAAAGTCAAAGACATATATGCATCAATACTCCCAAGAAGGTGGAGGGCTAGAGCCAAGGTCTCAAATCCCAACAAACTGTTGTCGTACCTCAGCAAAAGATCTTTCTGTCTCAGTCTTGAAGACAGTAAGCTCATTATATACTGAAGTCATCTTGGTCTTCAATGCTTGAAGCTGGATGTCAGTGGCCTGCTGCATGCTGTTCACTGATAGTTGAAGACTTACCAAGGCTTAAAGAATAGCATCTTGAGAACCACCACCAACTGAAATTCCCTGACCAGCAGTAGGCTACTAAGTACCCATATCAACATCTTGTTCCTATTCCTCTTCATTTAGATCTTCATCTCCAATCTTGTTGTTCTTCCTTGGCTTGGGGACTACAAAACCATCCCTGATTGAACATCCCATCCTCTTAAGAGAAGAGACATTGATTAAATCAGTGGTCTCAATATCACTGGCATCTATTTCAGGAAGGGAAACCTCAAAGTTGTTTAGAATGAGAGTAATGAGCATCCCATACGATAAGCCACATACGTCACTCTCATTTCCAGTGATCATATTTTCAATGAATGGAAGGGGGGGGGGGGGGGCAGATGTCATAGGCTGTACCAGTCTTAAGGTAATAGATCAAAAAGATATCCAATTTGGAGGGGCTGATTCGGCTACCTAGTCTAGGATTTATGCACTAGTTTAGAATTAAATTCAACATCCTAGATTCTAGAGGTAGATCAAGATAGGTGTTATAGGTTTGAATTCTATAAACATATGCAAGATTACCTTTCACTATCCTATATGCACCCTTATAGTCGAAATCCTCAAGCCAACCATCTAAGGTCCATCTCATACCACCATCAAGCAATTTCAACACAGTACATAAAACCTCAGCATTGACAGTAAATTCTTTATCCATAACTATGGTTTTGAACAATGGGGCAAAGGGTAAGGACTGTTTTAGGTTAGCATAGAACTGATGGATTAACCTATGATAGAATTTCTGGTGGATTGTGACTAGGGAAGTCCATCCTAAGGTATTAAACAAGGGCTTAATGTTGAAATTACCAAACCTAATTGAGGAAAAACCAACATATATACTAGACATAACTTATTTGACACGAATCATAGTGTCGTACCTTTCTTTTGCAGTAGTATTGCAAAAATATGATCCACCCAAATCATTCTGAGCCTTCTTGGTCTTTTCTCTTGACTTTTCCTTTCCCTTGTCCTCTTAAAAAGCTTTTCGTGACCTTTTTGGAGGATTCAGACTAGAAGAAATGAGTTTGATTCATGGTCTTTGAGACATTTTGGGAGAATCTTGAAAAGGTAAGATTTGATCAGTGGGTTTGTGTTTAAAAGGAAGATCTTGGCTGGATTTGTCAAGAAAATGAGTTTCTAGAGAGGGAAATGGAAATGACCATAGAGATTTGATTTCTGGGTTGAAAGTGATGTTTTAAAATATATAAGGGTATTTATAGAATCATGGGTTCAATCGATTAGATCCTTGTTCAGTCGACTTTATCCATTACAGATTTGAACAGATTTTAAAAACATGGGCGTTCATTCGACTGGAAGGAATGGTTCATTCGACTTAATGAGAGGCAGAAAGTTCAAGTTTTTATAGGAAGGGCATTCAATCGACTTAATAGATGATTCAATTGACTGAATCAAGGATTTTCAGAAAAGTTTCAACTCCAATTAGAAAAATTTGAAAGTTTAAATTTTGTTATACCATTTTTGAGTGAGGGAAACATCAAATTAAGAATTAATCTTCATTCATTCAACGGAACATAAATGATGATGTAAATGCAATCAAATCATACGAAAATTCTTATTTTTAGTAACATTCTTATCATTCAAAATCTATCTTTATTCAATGGTTTAGTGAATATATCAGCAAGTTGATTTTCTATAGGAATGAATTCAAGTTTGATATCACATTTTTAAGAGTGGTCTCTTATAAAGTGATGTCTGATTTCAATGTCCTTAGTTCTAGAATGCTAAATTGGATTTTTAGTTACATTGATGGCACTAGTGTTATCACATAAAATTGGAACATTTTCAAAACACATGCCGAAATCTTCTAGTTGTTGTTTTATCCATAAAACTTGTGCATAACAACTACCATTGGTCATATATTCCACTTCGGTGGTTGATAATGCAACTGAATTTTGTTTCTTTGAAAACCAAGAAGTTAACAAACAACTTAGAAATTAGCATGTTCCACTAGTACTTTTTCTATCTAACTTACAACCAGCAAAATCAACATTCGACTACCTAACTAAATCAAAAGATGAATCTCTTGAATACCATAATCCTAGATTTTGAGTACCATAAAAATATCTTAAAATTCTTTTAACATCAATTATATGAGATTGTTTAGGATTAGCTTGAAATCTAACACACATACATACACTAAATATAATATCGGGTCTATTGATAGTTAAATAAAGTAAAACCCCATATCATGCTTCTATATTTCTTAACATCGACACTTTTGCCTCCTTCATCCAAGTCGAGTTTTGCTGAGGTGCTCATGGGAGTCCCAATTGACTTTGAATTATCCATTCCAAACCTTTTTAACAAATCTTTTGTGTACTTGGATTTGTTGATGAAGATACATTCCTTTGTTTATTTAATTTGAAGTCCAAGGAAATAGTTGAGCTTCCCATCATGCTCATCTCAAACTCGCCTTGCATACATTTAGCAAAGTCTTGACACATGGATTCATTAGAGACACCAAATATGATATCATCAACATATATTTGAACCATAAGAGTGTCATGCTTATTAGATTTTGTAAAAAGAATAATGTCTATTTTTCCTCTAGAAAAACCATTATCAAGTAAAAACTTACTTAACCTTTCATACCACGCTATTGGAGCTTGCTTCAACCCATAAAGAGCTTTAGAAAGCTTATAAACATGGTTTGGAAGGTTAGGGTCTTCAAAACCAAGAGATTGTTCAATATAGACATCTTCTTCAATAAAACCATTTAAAAAGACATTTTTTTTAAATCAATTTGAAAATTTTAAAACATGAAAATGCAAGTAACATACAAATAGCTTCTAATCTAGCTACGGAAGCATATGTTTCATCAAAATCAATTCATTCTTCTTGATTATAACTTTTAGCTACAAGTCTAACTTTGTTTCTAGTTATTATTCCATTTTCATCCATTTTATTTCTAAATACCCATTTAGTTCCAATTACGGAATGATCCTTAGGTCTAGGAACTAAAGTCCAAACTTTATTTTTTCAAATTGATTGAATTATTCTTGTATAACATTTATCTAATTTTCATCATTTTTAGCTTCACCGAAAGTCTTAGGTTATATTTGAGATCAGAAAGCAACATAATTGCATACATTTCTCATAGAGAATCGGGTTCTTACCCCTTGTGAAGGTTCACCAATCACTTGATCGATTGAGTGATAATTCACATACCTCCAATCTTTAAGGAGACCGCTTCCTTGTTGACTTGTTGAAGGTTGATCAAGTTTAGGTTCATCTTTCCTTTAAGATATTTGAAATGGATTCTCCTTGGGGTCAACAATGGGAGTGGTTGCTTCCATTTTTGGCATGAAACCTACATCCTCATCAAGAGAAGTTATACTAATACAAGTAGGGTTCTTTAACCACTAGAGCTCTTTTGTTAAAAAACATATAAGCTAAAACTATAGGTTAAATAACCCAAGAAATTTCATTCGTCGGTCTTGGAATCAAATTTACCTAAATTAACTTTATTGTTATTCAAGATGGAACATTTACAACCAAAAGCATGAAAATAAGAGATATTAGACTTTCTGCCTTTCCATAGTTCATATGGAGTTTTATTAAGTATAAGCCTAATTAAAACTCTATTTAAAACATAACAAGTGGTGTTTACGAATGCTATCCAAAAGTATTTTGGCAAATTATTTTCAGAAAGCATAGTTCTTCCAAATTCTTTTAAAACTCTATTTTTCCTTTCAACAACACCATTTTGTTGAGGTGTTCTAGGAGTTGAAAAATTGTGATCAATACCATTATCATCATAATATTATGAAAAGCTTTGGTTTTTAAATTCTTTTCCATGATCACTTCTTATGCTTGAAATAGTAATACCTTTTTCATTTTGAACTTTTTTACAAAAGTTTATAAAACCTTTATAAGCTTCATCCTTATAAGTAATAAAAATAATAAAAGTATATCTAGAATAGTCATCTACAATAACAAGAGCATATTGATGCCACCTATACTAATAGTGCTTATTGGACCAAATAAGTCCATATGCAAAAGCTCTAAGGGTTTAGAAGTTGAAACCACATTTTTGAATTTAAAAGAAACTCTTGTTTGTTTTCCCATTTAACAAGGATCACAAACTTTGTCTTTTCAAATTTGATTTTGGGAAGACCAACAACCAAATCTTTTCTAGAAAGAATTTTAATTAAATCCATATTCACATGGCTAAGTCTTCTATGTCATAACCATAAGTTTTCAGTAAAAGCTGAAAAACATTTTTCATTTTTTAAAAGCAAAGTTTTAAGATCAACTAAATAGACATTTTCATGTATTGGGCCAACAAATTTAATCTTGTTACTCTTGATGTCTATTATAAGACAATGAGAGGTTTTAAATACAACTTTATTTCTTTTATCACATAATTGACTAATGCTAAGCAAATTAGGCTTAAAACCTTTCACAAGTAAAACATGATCAAGGTTTGAAGTATTTTTACCAACTTTACCATGCCCAATGATCTTCATCTTGGTGTCATCTCCAATGGTAACTTGTCCGCCATCTTTTAGAGTCAACTCCATAAAAAGACTTTGATCACTGATCATGTGCTTTGAGCATCCACTATCAAGGTACCAATTCTCACCTTCAACCTTTGTGTGAAGACATATCTACATCACACAACGATACACAATGGAGCTTTTAAGTACCTAAAATTTCTTGGGTCCTTTTGGGTTAGTCCTTGAAAATACGGATCCTTTAGGAACCATACTTTCTTAGTTCTATAATGTGCTCCATAATCATAATAATGTGGATGATGCATGATCCTAGAACGATAATCATAATAATTTATAGGATGTCTAGAATATGAAAAGTTATAATTTCTTGGATATGAATATATAGAATTCCTAGAATATATGTTTCTTACATTATAAGAGTTATGAGTGTACATGTTGTTTATAGGATATGAATGATAGTTATTTCTAGGATATGCTTTCCTAACATATGAATTTCTTGAATGATCATACCTAATATTTGTATTTGTAGAATGAGTATACATATAAGCATAGGTATTTCTTGGTTGTCTATTCTTAGTATTAGCATATGAATTTCTACCATAGGAATTGACATTTGAATTCTTAGGCTTCCTAAAATTTCTCAAATGAACATTATTAACATTACTAGGAGCCTTAAAGGTAGAAGGTTCATCAACACATGTTGCTTTCACAAAGATAATTTCACTTGATTTTTGCTTGCCCAATGGAGAATAACCCAAACTGGATTTTTCTCCTCTTCACCTAGCTTTTATTTTCCACTCGCAAGTCTAGATATAGTGTTACTCAACTCAATCACTTTTTTTTTTTTCAAATAACATTTTCATTCATAAAAGATTTTTGTGATGAGTTGTTAAGTTCTAAAGAAGGTTTTTCTTTTTATTCCTTTAGAACTTCCATCTCTTTAGAGAAAGATGAAACTTCCTTTTTGAGAGAAAAATTTCTAAAATCAAATTTCTTTAATTCCTCATACAATTCTTTTATAGCATCAATTAATTCGTCATTTCTATTTTCATTATCATTGGTAGGGGAAGAATTAGTTATCTCATCTTTATCATCAGTTGTCATCAAGTAAAGATTGACAATCTCTTCATAGTCAATCTCATTTTTTGAGATGTCCTCATCATCATTACTTCAAGTGGTAACAACCATGACTTTCTTCTTGAAGTTCTTGTAAGGTTTCTTTGTTGTAGGACAATCTATCTTAATGTGCCTAGGTTTCTTGCAACCAAAGCACACAATAGGATCCATTTTGGTTGTGTTGTCTTTTGTGTAAGGTTTCTTGCTTTTCTTTAAGAACATTTGAAACCTCCTTTTGATGAGAGCCATTTTTCCATCCTCTTCACTAATTTCATTATCTTCTTTTTCTACCTTCTTACTTGTGGTAGCATTGAGGGCAATGACCTTCTTCTTCTTTGACTCATCATCAACAACTAGAGTATTTACTACTTCCATCTCGCGAGTTAATAGTGGGCCAAGAAGCATTTCGACATCAATAACATGTATACCAATCATGTTTTGTACAAGGCATCTCCACGATTTGACACCATTCACGTGAAAAAAGATAAAAAAGCTATTAAATTGAAATACTCTTGCTTCATCACTTCCAATCCTGACCATATAAAAAACTAAGGGAAGACCACTCCACCCATTTTTACCACTCTCTGGACCAAACATAGGGTGTTTCACAAAATATCAAAACCTGGTGGCAAATTTTGAAGAAACAAATTCATTGGGAACTCTTTCACAGAGAGTACATTAACAAACAAGGTATTTCTCTCCAGTCTCTGAAGCGACAATGACCTTTGAATTCTTTCCGTTGAAAGAATCGAAGTACAAAGTAGAATCACTTAAGAATGCTCTTCATATAAGTCATCTACATTAGAGAAGAAAGAGGCCCCCAATTTTTACACCACATCAGAGTAATCAGTTCTAGAATACTATAAAACCATATGGCCTGATGAACGAGGGCTTTTACAAGAAACTGGCCAAAGTTCCCAAATCCAATAATTGTAACTTTAAGGTTTAAGGTACAAACTATCATAAATACTACCAGAGAGTGTGTTTTAAACTTGTAAACTTGCGCAACATCTTTAGATTTGTAAGATTACAAATAATCTTTTTCGATATTGCATACAAAATGGTTATATTGCAGGATATATTGAAAAAGAAGATACCAAAGTTTTAATTATGTAGTATATTGTTGGGAAACCACCTTGGATGATGCCCAGGGGGTGATCTTCCAAACATCCAAGTCTAGAGTGACTTGTATGAGAAAAAGAAACAGCAACCAATCAAAGCAAGAAAGAAAAGAACACAAGAAATTTGTTCACGAGGTTCGGCAATATGCCTACGTCCCCGTGAGCTCCTCCGAGCTCTCTACACTATCTTATCAATGGGGTTCTTTACACTCAGCAACACCCTTCCAAGAACTCACAGGTTCTTAAAGAACAAAAGAAGAAGAAGAAGAAGAAGAAGAAGAAGAAGAAGAAGAAGAAGAAGAAGAAGAAGAAGAAAAAGTGATAAGAACTAACCCTTGAATTTTCCCAAGAAAATTCCCCTTACAAGCCCTTAAATCCCTTTCTATTCTACTCTCTCTCTTTCTAAACAACCAGCCTCTCTATAGAATCTCTCTTGAGTTTAGTGTCTTTGTACTCTTACAATTGATCTCACTTTTAATCACAAGTTATGTTATGACTTTTGAAGCTAGGTGACCCTTTATATAGTGCACCAACTTCTTGACCAATCTTGAGGGTCAATATCCACCCTTAGATCTAGAAGACTAATCATCCATATCCCTTGATTAATCCTTAGTGATCCTACGCATTTTGAATATGTCTCACGAACCTCTTAAAAAGCTGAAACACATGTGCATCAGTGTGCCCGGCGCCGCGGCCCAGGGCAAAGCACACTTCTTCAAGCTTCTGGGCGCCGCGGCTTGGGAGAGGTTAAGTCGCAGTGCACACCTCCTCCAAGAATCCTCCCTTGCTAAGCACCGTAGCCTGGGAAGGCTGTGCCATGGCGCACACTAGTGCTGAGCATGTTGATTTTATTCTTCCACCTTTTTGTTTAAACCTCGGACAAAATACTAACATATATCTTGTAATATATTATGGTGATATTTTAGGTTAGAAAATTAGGTACTTTAGTTCAGGTTTGGTTTGATTTCCTTTTATGTTAATGTTTTGCGCCTATATCGAGGAATTACACATATTGTGTTGATTCATTGATCTTTATGCCCTAATTATCAATATCATTTCTTGAGTATTTTGTGTTCTTCCTAACAATCTCTCTTGTCAACATTGTCTTCTACATCAAGTGGTATTAGAATCCAAATTTCAATCCCCTACCACCACTTTCACCAAGCCAAAACTGTTAAAATATTGCCTAAAACCCTAAAACCTTAATTTTTTTTTTAAAAACTGTTTTAATTTTTTTTTCTAAAAGAAAACCAAAAATCACACTACTGTACTCAACCTCACTACCCTCCGCTATTTCTCACTGCCACTGTACCCTATCCACCAACAATATCTCAAACCCACCCCACTAGAAATCATGCTAATCATTTGCCCAAACCCACACCCAAACAACTGATCAAACCAAAAGTTGAGAATTGGCAGACTGTAGGCACAATTTACCATTTACAGCATTTTACCCCAGCCTTCTCCCCCAAAATTCTCAAAAGACTTTTAATCCAATTATTCATCTATAATAACTGGTTATATGAGATTGACTAAAATGACTATTTTCAACTGAAACTAATTAAGGAAAAAGAGGTAAAAGATATTTTTTCTCACCTCTTCTCTTCTCTTCTGAATGATTTATCCATGATCTTGGCAAATTACAATTTTAGGGCTATCTTTACTCCATACCCTTTCAGAAAATCAGTCAAGATTAAAAAAAATAATAACAAAAGAAAAAAATTAAGTCCCAAATATGTTAGCAGAAAATAAGAATCTCTATGCGTATATGATCCTTAACATAAATAACCAGCACAATCATAGGAGGTTTGAGATTTTATTTATTTTTTTTGATTCAATTGAAATGGAAGTATTCTTTTAATTTAATATGCATGAGAATGTTAAGAATTAAAACAAAGATATCCATTAACTTCCTTCATCATTTAATCCAACCAATAAACAAACATTAAGGTTTACCTAATAGTACTGGAAGCCATATCCAACCTCATGCATCACCCAGTATTACCTATTGAAAAAAAATGAAATGGTTATATTTCAAAGTTTACCTAAAAGTATTGGAAGAAGATGTCAATGCAGCACCGTTTTGATAAATCTCTTGGAAATGTTGAACCCTCTTGCCATTCCCAAACAACTACTTCCTCACAACATCATGCATCCATCTAAAATGCTGATTCCTCAAGCCCTCCAAAGCCATATCCAACCTCTCCAGCATCCCCACAAGTGTTTTCCACCAAATCCAACAAAGTCTCATACCCTTTGGTGTTAATGGGCATTGACTCTAACATTAGCATCTCCAAAATCCTCTCTACTGAATTGGTCATAAACTGCGATCTGACGACGTATTTGTAGTGCTCGGCATAACTCATTTCCACCATTTTGCACATTTCTCTCTCGAAAACATCAAGAAATCTCTCGCAGCTAACAATCTTGAATCATTGTTTCCGATCCTAACTTTTTTGCAAATGAAGAGCAACTTATTCCATCCGTTTTTAGTGCTTTGTGATACAACTTCTATATCAGGTTTCTGATGAGTTCAGAAACAAACTCTGAAGTTGGGGGAGGAGAAGAAGAATTTTAGAAGAAAGGTTTTAGAGAAGAAGGAAATTATATATTATTCGTTTCTTGAATGTCAATCCTGATACAAAGTAGTATTTATAGAGTGCTTATACCACAAACTAAGCTAGTACAAGAGCTCAGTTAGTTACAAATTCTATTATAACTGCTTTAACTACCTCCATCTGTACAACTAACTGCTGAGCTCCTTCTCTACAAGTCTTAAGTCTTATATCTTCCTTGTATTCTTCCCTTTCAGCTTACATATGGTTTATCCAGTTATGAGCTTGTTTTGCCCGACCACTTGTCCTCGAGACGGTGTTGTCACATTTTGAAATCCCAGCACGACACATACATGAAACAATATAAGAACATACATTGACTAAAAATATATACATATATCAATCCTCAACCCTCAACAACATTATTAATATCCCAAATGAAACAATATATACAACATATTATGCATGAATATTTACAATTTTTTTCTTCCATTAATCTGAGGATGTAGACCATGAGACTTACAGATAATAACTCAGTCTGAATCTCAACTTAAAATTCTTTCTGTCTTGCCTACTACCTGAAATTATTTAACAATGAGGAGCGAGCTTCACAAACTAAATGAATTAAATTTACTAGAAGCACTCGATTTTTATACTTCTAGTTATATTCATTCATTGTTAAATCAAAATAATTAACCATCTATCTCTTCTCACATTCTAATTCAATCATTTATCAATTTCTCTTAATAAATAAATAAATTATTAGGCTATCATTTTTCAATACGTATATCTCATATATTTTATCAATTTAATATCATCATAAAGTTTACATCATATAAAAAATCAATAATATAATTCTTTATTACGTCATCCTTTCTATTTATCTATAATTAAAATTGTCTCATTATGAGACTCATCTATCTATCAATCATTTAATACTCAAAACTGATTCTTTAGCATCTCAAGCATTAATAATAAATATTTAAAACAAATATAATGTATGAATTTAAATTATCTTTCTTTCTTTCTCATCAGATCATTTCATATTATCATCTGGGAACGTCTTTCCACATGTCGACATGTTTCAGCCAAACCAACTATCTTCTTAGCTAGACCAGCTCTCAGCCAGACTAGCTGCCTTCCTGGTCTTCTTTTTTATGCATATGAGCAATAATATGTAAGAAAGTATACATCAAAGCATTCAATTCAACTATCTAGCTCTTTCTCAAAATTATTATTTTTATCATATTTATTAAATTGTCTCCTCATATATCATATCAATTTTTAATCATATTTTCAGAAATTTCATATAACTTCTCAGCATATTTTTCATTAATCCATCATTTTTAAAATTTAAATTCTTATATAATTAATATTCAACATACTATTTAATCCCTAATCAATAAATCAATCAATTATCATACTTAATGGAAAATACATCATTAAATCATTATAATTCAACCATTTCAAATATCATAAATTCATATTTTTTATTGGTCTCGATTACTAAAAGTAAATCTAACTCATCACATAGCACTTAAAGCTACATGTGGATCACCTCTTTGCCTTTCTTGCTCCTTTCAGCAATTTCTTGAGATAGCTAATCACCAACATCTAATCATAAACTTTCATAAATCCTACTATTTCATAACTTAATTCAAACAATATAATTATTTAGTTGTGAGTTTTATTGAAAATTTACCTCAAATATGATGAAGTATTGCTATAGTAATTGAATGACTGTACTATCTCTAATATTGAAGAAATTTTCTTTATAACTTTTTACTAAGAAATTTGAATTGAAGAAAGAAAGAAACCAAATTGGATCTGGTAAGAAATAACAAAACAAAGTCTATGTTTTAGAGACTTATAATTTTTTTTTCCACTTTTCTATCGCTTCACCGCTCTTTTTTTTTCCTTCACTACTTAACCATTTAGATTTTTCTTCCTTTACCACTCAAAGACAATTTATTTATTTTACCGCCGCTTCGTGAAGTCTGCGATTTTTAATACAATTTACAAATTTTTCATTGGTTATTTACAATTCTGCTATCATTTAAAATTTACAGTTTTGCCATTATATAATTACAGTTTTGCCATTACAAAATTACAATTTTACCATTTATCCTTTAAAATAATTTTTTCATCTTTTCTTCCTTCAAAAAATTTTATAACAATTATAGAAAAATATTAAAATTTATATTTTCTTCCATTTTTTTTTTTAAAATTATTTTCATCAACTTCAATAATATTGTTCTTCAAAATTATTTCATTTCAACTTCAAATTAAATTTTTTTTAAATACTTTCTTCTTAAAAAATTTCTAACTCTTTTCAATAAAATTTTCAATATTATCTTTTAAATAGTATTTCAAATCAATAATAAATCTTTCATCAGTGAATTATTTAATTCAATATAATATATATAAAATTATTTCTTTATTCTTATTTTATGAACACGAGTACTACATACCCCATCAAGAACAATCTTATTCTCAAGGTTAGGATCAAGTAAAAGTCTTTGTATAGTGTTTAAGTCTTCCCAAGTAGTGTCTTCAAGGGCCAAACCATCCCATTGAACCAGGACCTGTGGAGTAAGGGTTCCATTGATGCAAACATCCCTTTTGTTTAGCAAGGCTGGTGGAGAGTGGATTGGTTTATTGTCACAACTGGAAGGGGATATGGAAGTAGCTGTTTGGTTAAGCTGACTATAGTAAGATTTGATGACAGAAATGTTGAACACAGGGTAGATTTTGTTGTTAGAAGGGAGTTAGAGTTTGTAGGCTATAGGTCTAACCTTTGCCAGGATTGTAAATGGACTATAGTAACTCTTGCTGAGCTTTTGGTTGAGTTTGATGGAGATTGATTATTGCCTATAAGGCTATAGTTTAAGTAGGACTAAGTCACATATTTTAAAGGATTTGTCACTTCTCTTCGTGTTTGCCAGTGTTTTCATCCTAGCTTGTGCTTGAGTTATAAAAGTTTTCAAGAACTTGAGTAACTCATCTTTTCTTCTGAGTTCCTGATCAATAGCTTCTACATTAGATGAGTCAGGTAGATAACTGGCAATGACAAGTGGTAGTCTACTATATAGGGCTTCAAATAGAGTCATTTTGATAGTTGAATGATGAGAAGTGTTGTAAGAATACTTTGCCCAAGGTCAGATTTGTGCCGAAGAAGAAGGTTTGTCTTGAGTGAGAGCCCTCAAGTACTGCTCTAAGCACTTGTTAAGAACCTTAGTTTGACCATCTGTTTAGGATGGTAAGCTGAGCTGAAAGCAGGGCTGTTCCACTATACTTAAATAAATGCTTCCAAAAGTTGCTGAGAAAGACTTTTTCTCTATTTGAGACAATGGACTTAGGAAGGCTATGCAACTTAACAACCATGTTAATAAAGCGTTTAGCTACAATATGGGCAGTGAATGTAGAAGATAACGCACCAAAATGACCATAATTAGTAAGTCTGTCTACCACCACTAGGATGACAGAGTAACCATGAGTGAGGGGTAAACCAATGATGAAATCCATAGAAAGATCTTCATACACTTGTGTTGGAACAAATAGAGGTTGAAGCAGGCCCAGTGGAGAATAAGTAGAGTACTTTGTTTGTTGACAAATAAGACATTGTCTAACAAAGTCTTGAATCTCTTTTTTCATTCTTGGCTAATAATAGCTTACAATAATCCTTTTGTGAGTCTTGTGTATGCCAGTGTGTCCTCCTATGAATGAGTTATGAAAAACTTGTAAGACTTTAAGTCTGAGAGAAGAGCTTGGACTGATGAGCAACTTATCTTTGAAGAATAGTAATCCATTCTTGACTTAGTATTCTTTTTCTACTATATCTTTCTTTAGATCATTATGGATGGAGATTAGAAATGGATATGCCTGATTCTCTTACTTAAGTTTTTCTATGATATCAAGTATAGGGTAGGAGTGCAACATTAGTTGCCTAGGGGAGGAAGTTGTATTAGCTGATAAGGGAGCTTCCACTACTTCAGTTTAAGGGATTTTGGATTTTACATTTGTAGTTGTGTTCTATTTTCCTAGCTTATATACTATAGTGTAGGAGTATCCTATCAACTTATTGAGATACAATTGTTTCTTGGGCATCTGGATTGTTTGTTACATCAAGCATTTCAATGCTTTGTGATCAGTGTGAAGCTGAAATTGTCTTCCTAACATGTATTTCCTCCACTTCCTGACAGCTTGAGTGATGACATAGAGTTCCCTCACATAAGTGGATGTTACTACTAGTCTAGGACTAAGTTTCTTAATGTAGAATGCTAGAGGATGAAGGTTTTGCATCAAGACTGCACTAATGCCAATATTGGAAGCATCTATTTCCACAACAAAATCTACCTCAAAGTTGGGTAATGCTATTGTTGGCGCGATTATCTACCTAAACAAATATGTAAATAACCGTCCTAGTTTTACTTGCAAGTGCACAAGGTCTGTGGTAGCATAGTGTGCAAGTACGAGATTATTTCCACAAGGATTGGTGAATTTCGTTTTAGAATTAATTTATTATATTAGTAAGTACCTGACAAAGAAAAATAAATATTGTTCCAAAAAATAAAATATAAATAATAGACATGTAAATATAACTATAAACAAACGAAAAGTACTAAAATGAAAAAAGATATGTCTGGGGTGCCTCCCATGAGCACTAAGTTTTATGTCTTCAGCCAGACGGGGTATCCTCTCACTACTGATCATCTGTGGGTGCAGTCAAGGAAGTATCGAGTATGGGGGGTAGGCGGTCAAGGATGGCCTGTAACATCACCACCTGTCATGTAAACTGTGCCTCTAACCCATCGATCTACTGATGGATCAAATGGTCTACCTCACGATCCTCTCGACGGATGTTGGATAGCTCACAGTGGAAGGAAGATACCTCATTTAGGAGGTGCTGATACTCCATGGATCCCATGTTTGTCTGATCCTCCTCCCATGAAGGGCTCACTAGTGAATGCTTGGCCTCCATCGAATCATCCGCTATAGGCTTGGCAGCTGGAATTTGTGCCTGGGGTCCTCGGTGCATGTGAGACTGGCTGAGGCTCCACTGGGCTCTCCCAAAGAAAGGATGGTCACTAACCGGGCCGTCAATAGAAGAGCCTCTAATCCCCTTCTTCTTGAAGATGTGACTGAGTAAGAAGGGGAAAGAAAGGCCCCATGCATTAGCTGTGGTCGTCTGTCGGTTATGCACCCCATCCCAGAACTTGTGTATCTGACCCCATATGACCACTGGGATGGAGTACCAGTGACCTCGGTAAAAGGTGTAGAGAGCCTGTAAGAACTGATCCTACCTCTATGTCTTGTGCCCCAAAGGACACACGTTCCGCTGCAGGACTGAGTCAACGAACCATAAATGGGGAAGCAACCTCAACTGACTCCCCGCATTGTTGTGGTGGTCTGCGTACTATCCCGCACACATATCCTCTATGATGTGTGATAGAGGGAACGAATCAGGCTGCTCCTCCGGTGAGGACTCATCACAGCAGTGTAAAGAGCTAGCTATGTTGGTCATGGTCAGCTTTATCAATCTGCCCTAGACCGAGGAAGATAAAATCTCTGGCCTGGTGTAGTCGTAGGTTAGGTTCTCGTAGAAACTGACCACGAATCGAGTGTATGCTGTCGAGCAGACTGGCTTGAATAGCCGCTTGAGACCCCGGTTCCTGAACTCTTGGACCACCCATCTTGTGGCATCCAAACTCTTGAAGTCTGCTTCTATACTGAATATGGTTTCGAACAGTATTTCATGCTGTTCAAAACTGGGCCGGGATGCCTGGTGGCAGCTGCTAGAAGCTCGGGATGTGGAAGCATGTTCTGAGATCTGAAACTATGTTACTGTCAAAATTGCGCTCGATCACTGATATTGTGCGCTCGATCGCATGAGAGGTAGTGCGCTCGATCGCTAATACCAAGCGCTCGATCACACTTGGTCAGGCAATAGGTCGAACAGTTGGCGCGTAACAAACACTCAAAGCTATGGAAAAACCTTTGAGCTCGATCCTATCCTCCTGCAAGCATGAAATAGAGCAGCCAATTACAAGAGATAAATGGATAATATGAGAAAAATATAAACGAAAAACCCATGTGTGCTGGTGTGCAAGTAAAATAGAACAAAATTGGTTTGTATACCATGGGGGGCTTTAGGTGAAATTCAGGGGAAGGTGGTCGTGCTTGTGGAAGGGTGACATATGGTGGTAGGTGGTGATTGTGACGGACAATCGGTGGTTTGAAGGCAGTTACCGTGCAAGATTAGGGCAAGAGGAGGCTAAGTGCGATAGTGAGAGTGAGAGTTGTGCTAGAGCGTAAATTAGGGGAAAAAGGGAAACTGTTTATAATATGCACATGCCCTCTTTGCCCCGAGTGCGCTCGAGCGCATTTGTGAAGTGCGCTCTATCGCATGATGCACAAGTGCGTAGGGTAATGTGTTCGTGCGCACTAGGGTGTGGGGGATGTGCGCTCGAGCCTAATGATTGGTGCACTCGAGTGCAATACAGTATGCACAGTGTATTTAAAACTTTACCAAAAACAAATTTAGAATGATACTTTCATACCGTATTTTAGTGGCATTCAGTACCACTAACCTTGATAGAGGCACGTGAGCTATATTTTATTCAAGTGGAATTTGCTCAAGTGTTCTCTATGGTAGCTTCAAGGCTATGTCTTTTGAAGGAGGCATTTAGGGCCTCCATCAGGTGGTTCCAGTGCCGTTGACAGCTGCTTTGTCTCTAATTTTGGCGCCTGGTCAATAAAATAAGGAAAAGTCATATTAGTAAGTGCAAGATTTTTAAATTGAGGGTGACACTTACTTGAAAGCTCTGGTGTTTTCTTGATGGTGTGCACAGCTCCATTAATATCCTTAATCATGTTAACATCCTCTGGCCTAATGTCCAATCTTGTGTCAGCATGGTTGTGGATGGTCTCCAATGGAATAGTGCAATGGACTTTAGACACTTTTTCACCGATACCTTGCATGAAGCTCACATTATAACACTCATTATTAGTTTTAGTGGAGTCTAGTGTATTAAATATTTTAAATTCTACCTCTTCATCATTTACTCTCATAGTGACTGTACCTCTTTTCACATTAATGTTTGTGTCAGCAGTGATCATAAATGGTCTCCCTAAGATGATAGGGAGTGGTACTGGCATATGACATTCCTCCAAAACATCCTCGAGGATACCTCTTGGTCGTTTGATACATCTGTCAGCCAATTGTAACGTAATGGAGGTTGCTGGAGTTCTCCCAAACCTAGTGTCTTGTATACACTATAAGGTAACAAATTGACACTCGCTCCTAGGTCCAATAATGCATGCTCGAAAAGCTGGTCACCTAGCCTGCAAGGAATAGTAAAACTACCCGGATCTTTTAGTTTAGGTGGTAATTTTCTCACTAATACAGCACTCACCTCTTCGGTCAAGGCTACTGTCTCATGCTCTTGAAATTTTTGTTTGTTAGTGCAACAATCTTTTAAAAACTTAGTATAAGTAGGTAGTTGTCTTATTGCATCTAATAAAGGAATATTTATTTCCACCTTTTTCAAGGTTTCGAAAATGTCAATCATTTTAGTTTCCTTTTTAGGCTTCACTAACCTTTGAGGGAAGGGTGGAGGTGTATTTACCTTTTCCATCTCTCTTACCTTAGATGTGGAGGTTTGGTTTGGAGATGCTTGTGTAGGCTCATTGGTGCCGATGATCTTACCACTTCTTAAGGTAGTTACAGTATTCAGTTGCTGATGTCCTCTTGGATTAGGCAGTGGCTGGGCTGGGAGCTCTCCTCGCTTTCAGCTACTCAATTTCTTGGCCAACTGTCCCATTTGTACCTCTAGTCCAAAATTGCCTTGACTCTTCCATGAATTGTTCATGTTTATTCAGGATTTGTTGTTGCTGAGTCGCTAGTTGCCTCACAAGACTTTCAAGGTCATTCTTCTTTGGTTCAGGAGCAGATTGGGCTACTAGTTGGAAGTTTCTTTGCTGCTCTTGACTGTTTTGGTTGTTGTTCCACCAGAAATTCGGGTGATTCCGCCATCTAGGGTTGTATGTGTTAGCATAGGGGTTGTTCTTCGGCGGATAATTATTTGGTCCCACAAAGTTGGCTTGCTCATGATCTGTAGATGAATACAAGGGACATGTATCAGTATTATGATCAAATTATGAGCAAATAACACATACCTGGAGTGGTGTAGCTGGTGGGTTCGTTGAGGTGTTCTGAGCAGCCATAGCTTTCACTAATAGGTCAAGTTTCCTCTCCACAGTAGCCATTTGAGGAGATAATCCTCTGTTTAAGTTTACCTAATACATACTCTTACTTTTGGTTATATGTCTACCTCGAGAGGAGAACTATTGTGTGTGTTCACTTAGGCTTTTGAAGAGTTCCATAGCCTTTTCGTTGCTCTTTTCCATCAGCTCTCATCCACAACCTGAATCAACAATATTTTTGTTAGAATCACTCAAACCTTCATAGAAAGCTTGCACCAGTTCGTCTTGGGGTAGGTTGTGGTGTGGACACTTGAGTAGTAGCTCGTTGAAGTGTCCCCAGGCTTCGAAGAATAGATCACCATCCTTTTGTTGGAAGGATTGAATTTCTTTTCTCATTTTCCTCATCTTTTGGGCTGGGAAGAACTTCCTTAGGAATTTGCTAGCCAACTCCTCGCAAGTGTGGATGGAAACTGCAGGCAAAGAATTGTACCATAATTTAGCATTATCTTTCAAGGAAAAAAGGAAAAGAATTAACCTTATTCCTTCTTGGTCTAAGCCTCAGATGTGCTGGAATTTGCAAAGGTCGAAGAACTCTCGAAGGTGCAAATGTGGATCCTCACTAGGTGTACCCCTAAAGTGAGTCAGTGCACTGAGTATCTGCGAAGATATATAGTAGTTTTCTTCCACCTCAGGTTGATACGTGATGCACGATGGTTGATCGAGGTTCTGCAGGATGAAGGATTGCTTCATCGGCCTCTGCTCAGGTGGTTGCTGTTCGGCTATCTGTTCTGCCATTGGTGTGTCTTCCTCAATTCCTCCTTTATCCTCTTCCGAGTTGTCTCTAAGTCTTTGTTGGATAGTTCTCTCTAGCTCGGGATCAAGGGGAAGGAATTTCGGATGCTTGGATTGTTGTCCGTGCATGAATCAGTGGCAGTTACTTGAGTGCAGCAGTCAAACACTGCTGCTCGAATTACTCTCTGCTTCAATTGCACTCGATCGTATAGAGGGTGCCCTCGATCGCACAGAGGGTGCGCTCGATCGCAAGTGGCACAGAAAGCTCTCCTGGAGTACCTGAAACAGGAAAAAAAGGAAATTAATTAGGTTTTAATGAAACGAAAAACAAGATAAACACAATAGTTAAGAATCGAATAAAAAGGAAATAACAATAATTAAATTAAATGAGAAATTAATTCTAAAAAGAAATTTTAGCGAAATCCCTGGCAACGACGCCAAAAACTTGTTGGCGCGATTATCTACCTAAATAAATATGTAAATAATCATCATAGTTTTACTTGCAAGTGCACAAGGTCTGTGGTAGCATAGTGTGCAAGTGCGAGATCATTTCCATAGGGATTGGTGAATTTCGTTTTAGAATTAGTTTCGTCAAGTTTAAAAATAGAAATAACAAATTTGATTGTGAGTAAATAACAATAATGAGAACATAGGACTACGATATTCACCCTAATTATACTTTTCGACTAAGTAAAGCTTCAATGCTCTAGCCTTATTATGAATATCTAATGGTTGACAACCTAAGGGCTTGGTCCACACCTTAGGCTATTGATCTCCCTATGCAACGAGTTAGGCATGGTGTATACTCTAACTTTTTTCTCTTTTAAGGTATTCAGCATGGGTGTATACTGAGTTGTTCCTTAAGAGAGCATGAGTGCTGTGGAGATCGGCAACCACACGGGACCTAGGGCTTGGTCTGCTCCCGGTTTCCCATGTTGATTAACCCAGGAATCCGGTGTGGATATCTCTTGTTACTAATGTCGAACCTAGGACTCGGTCATCCAAATTGATTCGACTAAGTTATCCATACCACATGCATACGTTGATCAGGCACATACGTATGAGGAATGTAAATACAAACAGGTATTAATCAAGTTAAATATTCTAACAAGGCTATAGCAAAGAAAATCAATGAATGAACATGTGGAAAAGCATAACTAGGGCGAAGCCCTATAGGAGTTTAGTTACACATGCTAAGTAAACTAAACATTCTAAACATAATGAAATAAAAGCAGAAAACTAAAATTGAAGAAGACTCGGGAGACGAGTCGTCAATTCCTCTCCTAAGCTCTCTACTTCGAATCTAGAACAAAAGATTTGGTTTATGTGTTTTACAGGGCTATTTATAGGGTCATCTTGGTGTCCCAAAACCCTAATTCCTTTTTGGAGTAGGAAGACTTCTTTCCATATCTGGCTCTGCCACCTCTAGAGTGATTGCACTCGAGCGTATGCGGGATGAGCTCAAGCGCAAGTATGCGCTCGAGCCTTCTTCAAGTGCGCTCGTGCTCTTGTGCGCTGGATCTCAATGGGGTGCGCTCGAGCGCAATTTGCTGGATGGCAGATCTTGACTTTTGCTTCTAAAAGTTCCAAATTATCATCTTTTTGTCCAAGTCCTGTGAAAAACATATAAAACACGAAAATGAAGTAGAATCCATAGAAATAGATAAATAAAGAGCCTAACAAGTGTAAATTAAGGGACTTAAATATGACTATTTAAGCACTTATCACATGTAAAGGTTGGTACTTAAATTAGAATATTTGAAATCATGGGACGACGTTTCGACGCGTTTTTGATGTACTGTCTAATTTTTGAGTTGTAATTATTCTGTATTGGTATTTGTGAAATTAGAAAAAGTAAATAAAGTAAGATTTAAGTTATAAACACATGTTTTAGGGGAATTTTTGAGTTTTAAAGAGTTTTGGGCTAGATGATGGAAGAGGTGTAAAATGGAAAGAGTGATTGTGTAATTAAGAGAAAGCTTGTCTATAAATAAGGTGAAAAAGAAGGAAAGTTCTAGCATGTACTGGATCCATCTAGAGAGAGAGATCAAGAGAGAGGAGAGAAAAGGGTGAAGATGTGGAAAAAAAAAGAAGAAAGGGAAATAAAGGAAGGAGATAAAGGAAAAATAAAAAAATCCTGCAAAATTTAAGGTAAGAATTTACTCTTATTTATCTTTATTTCTTCAAGCTTGTCTAATAAACTAAGATTTTGATTTGGGGTTTTGAATTTGAAGTGTTTTGAGAAAAGTGGGTTTTATGCAAAGTTTGTTGATTTAGGAGTTTTGAGTTCATTTCTTCTTATGGGTAATGTAAAGTTTTGAATTTTAACTCCTAAGAACTTGTGTTTTAAAAGGATTGAGTGTTTCATAAGAATAAAAAGTGTTTTGATGTGAAAAAGAAGAAGTTTTCGTGAGTTTTGGTGTTTAGGTCAAGTGAATAGTCAACTGTGATGAACCCATAGTTGGTTGTGCATTGAGCAAAAACCCAGGATTTGAAGATTGTGACTGTCTAAGTTCCACAATTGACTACCTAAACATTCTAGAGCTTGGTGATAACGCTCAAACTAACACGTGATTATTGTGTATAGCTGAGGTGTCGATCCCACGAGGAAAGCGAATTACAAGTGAAAGTGTAAACCTTAACACTAAACGATAAAATTCGAATAAGAAAATCTAAGTTTTACGAATGAAATTATATGAGAGAGTTGTGAAAATATGATGAGGAATTCAATAAAGAAATAACAAGGTTCCAAGAATCCTTCCTAAGTTCGTTGCCTTACTCCTATCTTAACTCAATTGCTAGTTTCACATCTCAAACAAGCAATTGGTAAATATTCAATCAAAGCACATAAATATCCTAATGTAATTGCTGCAAATTACTCTTTAATTCCAATTCAAACACACATGATCTATCTTATAAATTATCAAGAAGCGACAATATATTTCAATAATAATACTGCAGTAATGGATAAACCTATAAGATAGATCTACCGAAATCAATTACATCTAACAACTTTGACATAAGAAAAGCTTGACTAGACTTATATGGAGAAGAAAGATGCAATCACCGGATCAAGAAAATCTAAGAGAAGAAAAACATAAATTGCAGCTGTTACATGAACTTAAATCCTTTTTATTTAATCAAAGAGTAAATCATAAACAATGTTTAACAATCAATCCATATAACTGAATCAAAGATAGATCATTTCGCCTTGCTTAGAGTTTAGTTGGACATGGGGTGCATACTTGATCACCTTTAGGAAGAAGAAGATGGTATGATCTCTTAATCCCAACCTCCTCTTCAGCAAACCCTAAGTGTTCTATTAATACCTCAGAAGGATCAAGGGTATTTTCGGGTCAAGAAATATCATCAAAGCCATAATAAGGTCGTAAACCAGAAATAGAGAAATTGCACCCGCGCCGCGGCATAGAACAAGGGCACCGTGGCACGGCTGTAGGAATGCTCCTGCGTCGTGGCGCAAATCATTCCTCGCCGCGGTGCAACTGCCTAATCCAAGATTCTCAATGATTCGGGTGGCCGCGGCGCAAACCATGCCTCACCGCGGCACAAAACCCTAAAAATGGGTTTTTCTTCATTTTATCCTTCCGAAACCATTCCTTCACTCCGACATGATTAGAATCTTCGTGCTTTAATCAACATTAACTTTTCTATCTCTTTTAAACCCAAAATACCTGAAGATGCATCGAAATAAATCAATATACCAAGAATGACACTTGAGAATTATTAAGGCATAAATGTGTAATCCAGCCCTAAATCAACCCTAAATACTAACAAATAAACACTATTAAGATGCATTTTCTGACTCTCATCATAACCCCCAACTAGCTTATTGCTACTCCCTAGCAATTCAAGCGAAAAAAATGAAATGAATTCTATACTAGAAATCAAAACAAAATAAAGCAATGTTAGCGTTAATCCAAGAGTAATTCAACTTTTTGTCTCAAAAATTGCACATAACACACAACACATTGAATCATTAAATACCACCCAATTCCAAAGACAATCCAAATATCAACCTCATATTTGTTATCGACTCTTAACATCCATCTTACCACAAACCATTAATCCAAACACTCAGATGATTTTATGCACAACATTCATGAATACAGGTCTTGGCCTCTAAAGATGTATTAAATTACGTGACATCAATCACAAATCAAACTCCATAGGCTCACTTTTCAAATCACTCTCTACTAATGTAGAAAAATCACACTACACTGGATCAATAGGTCTTAAATAGGCTTGTAACATTAGACTAAGGTAAAGGTTAAGAAAGAACGGGAATGATTAAACAAGTAAAAGAACCCAGTCTCCTGATTTTAACACAACCTTTTTAAGCACTAAATAACTTTTCTTCAGCACCCAACTCATTCAACCATTTTTCGAGCATTTCTCCCAATAATTCAACACTTTTTTTTATATTTATTTTATATATAGGACATAGCCATTCACCTCTGTTTTCATTCTTTACTCTTTTCCACAACCCCCAACCTATCTCCTTTAAAGTACTTAGGTTATGGTAGTAATATATATATATTTTCATATTTCCACCCTTACTCCTCTTAAGTGCTTCTCAACAAATGTGTATAAACTGAGTTCTCTTAAAAGAAAGGTAGGGATAAAATATTTTTAGGCTCATAGAGGTAAATAAATGGGCTATCGAACGAAACAAGGCTAGATTTTTTTTAAAAAAAAAAAGGCTCAAACATTTAACTAGCGATAAATATAACAAAGGTAAGCTTGAAAGGCTCAAACGGTCCAAAGATGGCCTACATCACATCCTAAGTAGTGTGCAATCTAAGATTTTGCCTCAAGTGATTATCAAATAAGTTCTAGAGCTTGTCGAGACCGCAAACATATTCACAAAACATTCGCATATAAAATTCTCTAAATGTTTTAGACTAATCATGTAATCTTACTGCAAACCAGAGTCTCAAACTAAATGAAGATCGACACTTAAAAGTATTCTCAAACCGAAGCAAGATTTAACTTCTTCTAAATGCTATATGCTATCTCAATTAAACTCATATCATTGACATGTAAATTAACTCCAAAACTAACACAAAGCATACTAGGAACAAACAAAACTAAACCTAATTTTTTTTTAATTTTTTTTTCAAATCTTCAGTTTTTCTTTTAACAATTTATCCTAACAAACGAATTAAAATGAAAAAGGGAAGGGAAAGTGACACAAAACAATTCAATGGTATGAAATAGGAAATGTGTTTCCTGCACCCCCAACCTAAGACTTGCATTATCCTAAATGTGAAAGAAAAAAATCGAGATAAAAAAAGTAAAAGAAACTCCCTTATTAACCAATGGTGTGAGGAAACCGAAAATTGTGCACGATACTGTTCCTCTTTTTGAAATTTTGATCTCTATCATGCAACAAAACAAACAAAAAGAAGGAAACTACGGTGTAACATTAAGATTCCCAACAAATGTTAGGTTAACACATCAAAACTAAATAAATAACTAAAATTGAAAAATGAAGTACAAAAAATAAAGATAACGAAAAAGAGTACGGAATAAAAGTTAATACAGTCATCCGAAAATAAAATAAGAAATAAATAAAATGAAGCAAACAAGAGACAACCCAAAAATTAACTCGTCATGTCATCGTCGTCGTCCTCCTCTTCCTCCACTGGAGTGGGATCAAAGGATGAACCCGGATAGGGCGATAAGGTGGGAAAGTGATCCATATCACAACCGACGGTGGAAGCAAGGTATTGGTATATCTGACCAAAAGAAGAGTAAATCGCCGCGTGATAGTCTACTGGCCTGGCTAAAAATCGATTTTGACGATCAAACCTATCCTGTAAAAGCTGCTGATGCTCATAAAATTGAATCACTAGATGCTCAAGCCACTCTGCAACAATCAAAGCCCTAGGAGGTGGAGGTGGGGCAGCAACCGTTACTCCCTCTTCCAGAGGTTGCAACCTCGTTGCCTTAATCATAGTGAGCATTCCGTCTTCGAGAGTTCTTGGGGTGCTGTGTTTCCTCATCATTACTGTACTGGACACCGGATCGGATGCATAACTGGGTAATCAAGGAAGGGAAGTATAGACCAATCTTATGTCTCACAGTATGGATGATAGAATCAAACATAATTCGACCCACATCAATAGTCATACCTGTCAAAATAGCATAAATAAGAACAACCCTCTCAATAGTAACATCGCTATAATGTGTAGCGGGCATTATCTTCTGACACATAAAGTATTGCCAAGCTCGAGCATTCACAGTCAAAGAAGTACATGGCAAGGTCTTAGGCTTACCACCTGACATCTTCCAAGTTGAGCCCAGAATACAAAATGTATTACAAACCTCATCATAATCAACATTAGACAAATAAGCAATATATTCGCTATTCTCAATGTCAGGCAGCCTATAAAACCTGTTAATAGATGCACTGTCAAAGGAAATTGTTTTTCCTTTAACCATCACTTTTCCATTCCTATGCTCTTCCACATTAGCATAAAATTCTCTAACCATATTAATAATGGAATTAGGTGGTTTTCCCCCAAATTCACCCTAATTCCTATCAGCAATCATCTTAAACAAAATTAGGTTTCCCCTCTCTGTGATATTGAAACCTCTTTCAAGAATGGGTTTCCTAGTGTGCATTAAACTAACATACCTCTCACTAGCATTAAAACTGATAAATTTACTATCATCAAACTCTTGAGTCTGTTTCCTCATTTATCTCTTAGTTTTAGGGGCCATTTGAATCAAAATTTTCTAAGACAAGGTAAATAATTCAAATGCAACCACTCAAATACCAAAAATCCACAACAAAGAGAAGTAAATCGACCATACTTGATAAATAATCGGCCCAAAGTCGGAGAGAATACCCACAAACTCAAAATCCTCTTGAACCCTAAGCTTTGTGGACAAATTTGCAGCAAAATTTTCAATCTAAGTGAAGGATTCCTCAGGGAATGTGTTAGAATCAAGAAAGAATGAGAAAAATAGATGGGTAAGGATGGATTTGGAGAGAAGTTGAGAGAGAGTAGAAGAGCTGCTGTTTTTCTTTCAAAAGGAATGAAAAAGAAAGAGAGAAAATGGGTTTTTATAAACCTGATCGCGGCCTCGTGCTGCAGTGCAAAAACCTAATTCCCAATTTAATGCAATGCATGCCACGGCGCACACTTACCTGTGCTGTGGCACGGCCATGAGAACTTGAATCCTGGGAGTTGTGGGTGGGCGTGGCGCGGGGACCTTACACATAGGCGCGAGGTCTGGGGCCCTTCTTGTTGTGCTGAAAATTAACAAATAAAGGGCATAAAAATCTAAACTAAAATTAATAAAAATAAACCTAAAACTAATAAAAATTAAATTAAATCAAAATAAAAATAAAAATTAAAATAGAATTAACTAAAAAAAAATCCTAAAATTAAAAAAGACTAAAAACAAAAACCTAAAATTAACAAAGACTCAACAAAAACAAAAAACAAATGCATTCACCCTCAACCAAAATGGAACAGTGTCTGCATTGTTCTAAATTTAAAAATAAATGAAAGCTCAACAAAATTAAAACTAATGTACAATGGAACAAAAGTACTAGATTAAGAAGGATAAACCGAGGGCACCAAAGAGATTTATTCAGGCCTATCTTTAACACGTTCATGTTCCAAGTAGAGCTTCAACCTTTGGCCATTAACTCGAAATGCATGACCTTTGGAGGGATCTTCCACCTCTACCACTCCATTGAGAAAAACACTATTCACAACATAAGGTCCCTTGCATCATGATCGCAATTTTCCCGGATGGAAGTGTAACCGAGAGTGATAAAGAAAAACTCGATTACCTTGTTCAAAATTTTTTCGTAGTATTTTCTGATCATGTACCGCTTTCATTCTTGACTTTAAGTCCTTAGCATTATCATATGCATCATCCCTCAAATCTGCAAGTTCACAAAGTTGCATTTTCCTCTCCTCATTGGACATCTTCAAGTCATAGTTAAAATTTCAAATAGCCCAATATACTCTATGCTGAAGTTTTACCGGTAAGTGACATGCTTTGCCGAATACCAACTGATAAGGAGACGCTCCAAGAACCGTCTTGTATGCTGTACTATATGCCCAAAGCGCATCCGATAAGTATTCGCTTAATCTCCCTATTTGCTAGTTCTGCTTGGCCATTGGTTTGTGGATGGTAAGCTATCAAAACCTTATGGGTGACGCCATACCTGCGCATCAAAGCCTCAAAAGAACGGTTACAAAAATGTGACATTTGATCACTAATTATAGCACGTGGAGTACCATACCTAGATCAAATACGATCTTTAAGAAATTTAACTACAACTTTATTATTATTAGTGCGGCAAGGTATAGCTTCAACCTATTTAGAAACATAATGAATGGCAAGCAAAATGTAAAGATACCCAAAAGAAGGTGGAAATGGTCCCATAAAATCGAGCCCCTAACAATCAAAGATTTCCACGACTAAGATCGGGTTGAGAGGCATCATATGATGACGGGACAATGAACCTAGCTTTTGACATTTTTCACATGAAGTACAAAATTCATTAGTATCCTTGAATAAAGTAGGCGAATAAAAATCGTATTTCAAAATTTTTACAGCTGTCTTTTTAATAGAAAAGTGACCTCCACAAGCATAGGTATGACAAAAGGTTAACACACTATCAATTTCCATATTCAGAATGCATCTTCTTATTATTTGATTAGGGTAATATTTAAAAAGATAAGGATCATTCCAATAAAAATTCTTTACCTCAGCCAAAAACTTATGCTTATCTTGTGCAGTCCATGTAGATGGAACTTGATGGGAAACCAAGTAGTTTGCAATGTCGACATACCATGGTGTGTGACAAAGGACATAAAATAAATTTTCATCCGGAAAGGCTTCGTGAATGGGAAAAATGTCAATATTATTCTTAAATTCCAACTGAGACAGATGGTCCACTACAAAATTTTCTACCCCCTTCTTGTCTTTGATGGTTAAGTCAAATTCCTGCAAAAGCAAATCCAATGTATCAAACGGGCCTTAGCATCCGTTTTTGAGAAAAAAAACTTAAGGGCATAGTGATAGGCGAACCATTTAAGTAAGAGCAAAATTTATCCAATGCAACTACTGTGGCTAGTAATTATTTCTCAGTTGTGGTGTACATTATTTGAGAATGATTTAAGGTTCTACTAGCATAATAAACAACATATGGTTTTCCCTCCCTTCTTTGTCCTAAAACAGCCCCTAAAGCATAGTCACTAGCATCACATATATCTCAAAAGGCAAGGTGAAATCGGGTGATTGCATAATAGGGGCGGTTGTAAGATTAGAGACAAGTGTCCTAAAAGCTTTCTCACATTCGAGGCTCCACTTAAATTTAGTATCATTCAACAAAAGATTATATAAGGGTCTAGAGATAGCACTAAAATTTTGAATAAACCTTCTATAAAACCCATCATACCCTAAAAAAGACCTAACATCTTTAATATTCTTAGGAGTGGGTAGTCTAGAGATTAATTCAATTTTCGATTTATCCACTTCTATCCCCTGTTCGGACACTATATGGCCCAAAACTATTCCGGAAGACACCATAAAATGACACTTCTCCCAATTAAGCACAAGCCCCTTCTCTTCACACCTACACAAAACATTTTTCAAGTTAGATAAACATGAATCAAAAGAAGTTCCAAACACGGTTAAATCATCCATAAATACTTCCATACATTTTTCAACCATGTCACTAAAAATACTCATCATGCATCTTTGAAAAGTAGCGGCGCATTACACAAACCAAAGAGCATTCTACAAAAAGCAAAAGTACCAAAAGGACAAGTAAAGGTGGTATTCTTTTAATCCTCTAAGGCAATTCCTATTTGGTAGTATCCCGAATACCGATCTAAAAAATAATAGAAAGGATGACCAGCCACATGTTCTAAAATTTGATCAATGAATGGAAGGGGAAAATGGTTGTAGTTGAATTAAGTTTCTTATAATCAATGCACATACGCCATTTGATCACTACCTTAGTTGGTACTAACTCCCCCTCTTCATTTTCTACCACGGTCACCCCGACTTTTTTAAGAACTACTTGAGTTGGACTAATCCACTTACTATCGGATATTAGATATATAATTCTCGCATCTAATAGCTTTAAGGCTTCTTTCTTAACCACCTCTTTCATAGTTGGATTTAGCCTTCTTTGTGGGTCTCTACGAGGGTTAGCTCCTTCATCTAGATAAATCCTATGGGAACAAATTAAAGGGTTAATATATTTTATGTCGGCTATAGTCCAACCCAATGTAGATTTATGCTCTCTTAACAAATTCAACAATTTATCACATTGTACATCACTAAGTTCAGAAGAAATAATAACCGAAAATGTATCACCTGGGCCTAAGAAGGCATGTTTGAGTCTTTTGGGCAGTGGAGCTAAATTAAGCGTTGGTATCTCATCGGAAGAGGGTTTGGGTGCCTCATTCTCTTTAGGCAACTCCTCAAAGCATGGTTGCTATAACTTCTTAATAAATCCCTGCGACTTATCAAAAACATCAACAACATTAACGACATGGGGATAAATTGAAGAATAATCAAAATCAAAATTATTAAGAAGGAATTCCAAAGAGTTAGAATTATCTGTAAAGTACTCATCCTCCAAAATAAGCTAATCAATCATGTAAGTGTCGAAACACTCATCCTCTTCATGTAACTGCCTTGAGACTTGAAAAACATTCACCTCTAGAGTCATATTTCCAAATGATAATGTCATTAGGCCATTCCTACAATTAATGAGGGCATTGGCAGTGGAAAGGAATGGTTTTCCAAGTATCAAAAGAATTTTTGACTCCGTGTTCACAATAGAAATGATATCTAACACCAAAAAATCAACAGGATAATAGAATTTATCAATTTGCACTAAAACATCTTCCATAATACCTCTTGGTTTTCGTATCGATCGATCCCCTAGTTTAAGTACTATGAAAGTCGGTTTGATCTCACCTAGACCAAGTTGCAAGTAAATGGAGTAGGGAATGAGATTCACACTAGCCCCTAAATCTAGCAATGCTTGGCTACAAGCTTTGTTTCCAATTTGGCAAGCCACCGTAGGATAGCCTGGATCTTTATACTTGGGCAGTGTCTTGCTATCAATTACCACATCTGCTTGCTCCATTAAGAATGCTGTCTTCTTCACATTGTGCCTCCTCTTGAGTGTGCATAGATCCTTAATGACTTTAGTATAGTTGGGAACCTGTTTTATGACATGAAGAAGAGGAAGGTTAATTTTAACTTGCTAAAGTTGTTAAAGAATCTCACCTTTTAATGTCGAATTTCTCTCCTTAGGTTTAAGGAGTACTTGAGGAAAGGACACCGATATAGAATCACTATGGGCATCTTGTTCCTTGGGGGCTTCACCCTTGTTGCTAATGGTGTTAGGAATCAAGTTTGGTGGTAGAGTGGGTCCATCAATTTCCTTACCACTGTGAGTAATCATGGCATTAACCTCTTTAACATTTTGATTATCAGGATTGGAGGTTTGCGCCATATGTTGTCCTCTTAGAGTAGGTTGTGGCTGCGAAAGAAAATGACCTTGCCCTTGAACCGTCAATAAACTAGTCAACTTGGTGAGTTGGCTCTTTATCACCTTTTGTTCCTCTTTGATCACTTGTTGCTCCTCTAGCAACCGTTGATTTATCTTGCCTTGCTCTTCCACACTCTAGGCATGTACCTGCATAAATGACTTAAAAGCATCTTCCAAAGGTAAAGCTTGTTGTGGTGCATTAGATGAAGTTGCTTCCGATCTCCATTGGGTACTAGATTGGGTAGAAGGTTGTGTATCGGATCTCCAACTAAAATTAGGGTGATTCTTCCAATTGGGTTTGAAAGTGTTAGAGTAGGGTGAGTATGTTTTCCTAAGGGTATACCTAAAGCATTACACTCTTTCTTCATCTCAAAATAGGTCGGACAATCCCTAGGTACATGATCTACCCCATTACACATAAAACAAGGTTCGTGGGACTCTACCCTAGCAACCAGTTTGGGGGCTCTAGCATCCTTGGTTTTTAAAACTTCAATTTCCTTAGTTAGGACCCCTAAATGGGCTTTAAAGCTATCATCTTCCTCAAGTTGATAAATTCTAGCTGTTTTGTTTCTCTTAGTACTTTCTATGGCATTGGGTCCCGTCTAAGTGTGGGCTTTTTTCGATAGGTCATCTAGAAAATCTATGGCTTCGTCGGGATCTTTCTAAAGAAAATCTCCATTACACATCATTTCTATGAATTGCCTTTCCCTACTTAGAAGTCCATCATAGAAATAGCTAACTACCCGCCAACTCTCACACCCGTGGTGTGGACAAGAATTCAAAAGGTCTTTGAAACGTTCCCAAACTTGATATAAGGTTTCACTCTCTTTTTGTGCAAAGTTTGAGATTTGTCTCTTGAGGTTATTGGTCTTATGGGTTGGGAAATACTTTTGGAAGAAGGCTTGGGTCATCTCATCCTAACTACTAATAGACCTAGGCCTTAACGAGTACAGCCAAATCTTGGACTTATCCTTAAGTGAAAATGGGAAAAACCTAAGTTTGACGGTGTCTACCATATCAGCCCTACTTTGAAAGGTTTCTACTACTTCCTCAAATTCCCTAATATGGACATAGGGGTTTTCATTCTCTAATCCATAAAAGGTTGGCAGCGATTGGATCATGCCTGGCTTAAACTCAGGTTTTTGAACATTAGGGGGGAACATGATATAAGATGGTGTGATCGTTCGGCTAGGGTGCAATTAGTCCTTAAGTGTCATAGCAAGATTCTCATTGTTATTGTTGGCCATGTTAACAAAATTCTCTAAATTTTCGTTTGGGTGTGCACTATGATTTGATCTAGGCGAGCTTTCACTATCGGACATGGAAATAGAGGGTAACTCTATTTCAGGTCTTTTAATGAATCTACCGCGCGTATCTCTAAGTCTACGCATACACCAAAGGATTTAGAGGGGAAATGAATAAAATGAAAAACAAAATAAAAATAGAAAATCAAAACAAAGAGCAAAGAACAATATTACCGTCTTGTCTCAAAGTTGACAATCTTCCTTGTAATTAAGCGTAATTCCCCGGCAATGGCGCCAAAATTTGATAACACTCAAACTAACACGCGATTATTGTGTATAGCTGAGGTGTCGATCCCATGAGGAAAGCAAACTACAAGAGAAAGTGTAAACCTTAACACTAAACGATAAAATTTAAATAAGAAAATATGAGTTTTATGAATGAAATTATATGAGAGAGTTGTGAAAATATGATGAGGAATTCAATAAAGAAATAACAAGGTTCCAGGAATCCTTCCTAAGTTCGTTGCCTTATTCCTATCTTAACTCAATTGTTTTATTTCAATTGCTAGTTTCATATCCCAAACAAGTAATTGGTAAATATTCAATCAAAGCACATAAATACTCTAATGTAATTGCTGCAAATTATTCTTTAATTCCAATTCAAATACACAGGATCTATCTTATAAATTATCAAGAAGCGACAATATATTTCAATAATAATACTGCAGTAATGGACAAACCTATAAGATAGATCTACTGAAATCAATTACATCTAACAACTTTGGCATAAGAAAAGCTTGACTATACTTATATGGAGAAGAAAGATGCAATCACCGGATTAAGAAAATCTAAGAGAAGAAGAACATAAATTGTAGCTGGCACATGAACTTAAATCATTCTTATTTAATCATAGAGTAAATCATAAAAAATGTTTAACAATCAATCCATACAACTGAATCAAAGATAGAAATAAGAACAACTACACCAAGGAATTCATCCTTTCGCCTTGCTTGGAGTTTAGTTGGACATGGGGTGCATACTTGATCACCTTCAGGAAGAAAAAGATGATATGCTCTCTTAATCCCAACATCCTCTTCAGCAAACCCTAAGTGTTCTACTAATACCCAGAAGGTTCAAGGGTATTTTTAGGTCAAGAAATATCATTAAAACCCTACTAAGGTCGTAAACCAGAAACAGAGAAATCGCACCCGCGTCGCGGCACAAAACAGGGGTGCCGTGGCACGACTGTAGAAACTCTCACACCCTGCGGCGCAAACCATTCCTTGCCACGGGGCAACTGCTTGATCCCAGATTCTCAATAATTCAGGTGGCCATGGCGCAAACCATGCCTCGCCGCGATACAAAACCCTAAAAATGGGTTTTTCTTCATTTTATCCTTCCGAAACCATTCCTTCACTCATCTTCGTGCTTTAATCAACGTTGGCTTTTCCATCTCTTTTAAACTCAAAATACCTGAAAATGCATCGAAATAAATCAATATACCAAGAATGACACTTAAGAATTATTAAGGCATAAATGTGTAATCCAGCCTTAAATTAACCCTAAATACTAACAAATAAACACTATTAAGATGCATTTTTTGACTCTCATCACTTGGATAGTCGACTGTTGTTGTGCAAAAATATATCTAAATTTACAAGCAAATACTTTAACAGTTTTACTTGCAAGTGCACAAGGTCAACAGTAGCATAGTGTGCAAATGCGAGATCATCTCTACACGGATTAGTGAATTTCGCTTTAGAATCAGTTTCGCAATATAAAAAGATAGAAATAAATATTGAGTTTGGATTGATAATGATAAGAACATAGGGCTTTGATATCCACCACTAATCATATTTTTCCAATAAAACAATATGCCAATGTTTTAGTCATGTCATGAATACCTACTGTCGTCAACCTAAGGGCATAGTGTATACTCATTAAGCTATTGATTTTCCTAAGCAATGAGTTAGGCATGGTGTATTTTCTAACTCTTTTCTCTCCTAAGGGATTTAGCATGGTGTATACTAAGTTGTTCCTTAAGAGAGCATATGATCTATGAAAATCGACAAACGCACAAGACCTAGGGCATGTTATATACTTCTGGTTTCCCATGTTGATTAACCCAAGAATCCGGCGTGGATTCTTTTTATTACTATTGTCAAACCTAGGACTCAGTCATCCGAATTGATCTGACTAACTAATCCATACCACATGCATATGTTGATCAAGCAAACATATATGAGGAATTTCAATAAAAACAGGCATTAATCAAGTTAAGAATCGTAACACAGCTATCACAAAGGCAACAATATTTATAAATGGAAAAACATAATTAAGGCTTCAATCGAGCCCTACTAGTAAGTTAGTTACACATAGTTTTGATGCTAAACATCTTCATAGAATAAAGTAAAGGGAAAAAGAAACCCAAAAATACTGTGGAGAAGAGTCGTCAATTCGTCTCCCAAGCTTAAAACTGAAAAGAAGATCTCATTTCTGTGTTCATAGGCCTATTTATAAGGTTTAAAGACATCTGGAAACCCTAACTAGAAAAACAGAACCCTAACCCTACTTTTCAAAATAGGTTATGCCGTTTTACTGCACGGGTGCCTCGATCTCATGTTGGTGCGCTCGAGTGCAAGGTGGCACTAGAGCCTTCTTCTTGTGCGCATGAGTGCTTGTGCTCTCGATCGCACTTTTCTATGCTTGATCGCACTTGGCTGCTTCCAGGTCTCCAGATTTCTTCCTTTGAGTTCCAAAATGCTACATTTTCTCCAAGAACCTATAAAAACACAGAAAACACAAAAATGAAGTAAAATAGAATAAAATATATAAACAAAGAACTTAACAAATGTAAATTAAAGGGCTTAAATATGAATATTTAAGCACTTATCACACCCCTAAACTTACATATTGCTAGTCTCTTAGCAATACGAAACGAAAAACTAACAGAAAAACCATAAAAAAAATAAATCCATTATTCATGATATCCAAAAATTTGGGTCGCACACAAAACCATGATAATTATTCATGAGTAAGCTTAAAATATAAACATATCTTCACAATGAATAAGAGTTTTAAAATCTAATCACTTACACAAGGCTGGTTAAGGCATCACAAGTCTATCTTAGTGTGTGGTGGATTAGCACATAAAATATGAAGCTTCTAAATAACTTCAATGTGAAGTGTTTTGGCGTCTCAACATTCACCGAATTTCCTATCAGAATGAACAATAATGACATAGTTTTATTTCTTTCTTTTCTTTTATTATGAGATTTTTGCCATGTTGAGTTCCCTTACGCTTTCTAATTGACCCATGTAGCGAGTGTTTAGCCAATGAATCCTAGGCATTAGGTGTAAAGTCACTCCTAAGGACTTACTAACTCGAGTAAAAAAGGCTACGAAACTAACTGGTCTTAATGCTTCCAAGCAAAATTCTCACCTTTTGACGTGAACACTCACTGCTTACTGAGGCATGAGGTCCAGTTACTCAGTGGGAACTTTATTTTAATGATCATTATAAGCTAAATTCCCACCTTTTGACGTGAACACTCACTGCTTACTGAGGCAAGAGGTCCAGTTACTCAGTGGAAAGTTTATTTAATGATCATTAGGAGCACTTTATTTTCTCTTTTTGTGCAAATTTTTTTTTCTTCTATTTTTCTATGCCAAAGTGTTCTTCTAATAAGTCATGTGATTACAGTTAAGCCATGGAAACATACATATAAAAATTACATGTCATACCCCACACAATTATGTGCTAATGTGCTCGTGTCAGATTTAGATCAAACTTGTGAATTCTTAAATTCCTTAAAGTAAGTAATTAAACTTTTAAAACTTTATTATTAGACTATGTGTTCTAAATTTTAAGCTTACTGATGAAATCTTATCAAAATATTTGTTTAGATCAACCAAAATTTTCAAAACAATATGAACATGCATTTATCTTGTTAATAATACTAAATAAAAAAAAACTGGGACAGAGTGTGTGAATGTGTCTCCCATGCCCCCAAACTTAATTTACACATTGTCCCCAATGTGTGAATGACATGGAAAGATCTGACCTGGGAGATGGAGAACTAGCTGGCTGGCATGGCTCGTAGCACACCCCCAAACTTGAACTGATGCACACACATTGTCCCTAAAAAAAATACTTACAAGGAATGTGAAAAATACAAAAAATAAAAGGATATGCTGTGGGGTGCCTCCCAAGAGCGCTAAGTTTTACGTCTTCAGCCAGATGGTGCACCTCTCTCACTACTGGTCATCAGGTGGTGCAGATGATGAGGCACCAGGGGTGGGAGGTTGTTGATCAAGAATGGCCTGGAGCATCACATTTTGACTCGCAAAGCGTGCCTCTAAACCATCGATGCTCTAATGCACTAGTAATGCAGCCTCCCTATCCTCCCGTAGAATATCAAAGAGCTCACACTGGAAAGAGGACATCTCCTCAAGAATGTGCTGATACTCTGTGTGTTCAATGTCCAAATGGTCCTCTTCTCATGAGAGGCTCGCTGTAGGATCCTTTGTCTCCATAGGGTCATCTACTACTCTCTCTGTAGCTAGTGCCTGCCCTCGGAGTCCTTGAGGCATGTGTGACTGGCTCTGTGTCCATTGAGCTTTCCTGAAGAAGGGGTGTTCTCGCACTAGTCCATCTGTGGAGGTCCCCTTAATCCCCTTCTTCTTAAGTATGTATAAGAGGAGGAACGGGAATGGGACCCTCCAGGCATTAGCAGTGGTGACCTGGCATGCATGGGCATGGTCCCAGAACTTATATAGCTAGCCCCAGATTATAGCCGGGATAGAGTACCAGTGGCCTCTGTTGAATGCATATAACACTTGTAAGAACTGGTCACGCCTCTGGGTCTTGTGTCCCAATGGAAACACATTCCGCTGAAGGATGGAATCCACAAACCAGAGAAGTGGAGGCAACTTGGACCGGCTCCCAGCATTGTTGTGTCGATCGGCGTACTGCCTATCACACATGTCCATAATGATGGTGGACAAGGAAAAGGACTCCGACTACTCATCCATCTGGGTGCCTCAAGAGGAGACTCATCACAACAATGAAGGGCAGCAGCTATATCTACAGATGTCACGTCGATGTACTTGGCATGAATAGATGAGGACAAGACCCCCGGCCTGCTGCAGTCGAAAGAAAGGTTCTCATAAAACTGTACTACGAATCGAGTATAGGCAGTAGAACAGACTAGCTTGAACAGCCTTTTCAAACCCCGGTGCTTGAATTCCTGGTATGCCTATTGAGTGGCTTCAAAGTTCTTGAAATCATCTTAGATGTTGAATGTGGTCTCAAATAAGACCTCCTGTTGTTCAAAGCTGGGTCAGGAGGACTATGCATGGTTTCCCGAGGTACGAGAAGTGGAAGCAGTCTGTTTAGGCATTTTGAATATGGTTTCTGCAGAATTTGCGCTCGATCTCAGTGTAGTGTGCTTGATCGCACTTTCCCTCTGCACTCACTCGCACTAGTCCCTGCGCTCGATCGCAGTGGCTAGTTTTTTTTTTCACTGAGTAATAGGGACTTGAAGCAGTGGGGACAAGAATTAGTAGTTCCCTACCTCCTGTAATTTGCAAAACACAACCATACAAACAAAATAACACATTGTATATGCAAGATATTAGGAAAAAGACAAATCAAGAATGTGTGTGATCGTGTGTGATTATGTGTGAAAAATCAAAACATATATGCATATACCTAGAGTCACGGAGTGGTGGTAGCGTGTTGGTGACGTGGGGAGTGGTGGTGAGGTGGTGGTGATGTGCGGTGAGAGATTGGGTGTGGGTGAGGGGGTGGAGAGTGCAGAGTGTGAGAGATGCGAGAGTGAGAGCGAAATGTGGTAAGTGAGTGAAATGTATTAAAATAGCACGTGACTCTCTGCTCTGAGTGCGCTCGATCGCACTTTGCAGTGTGCTCGATTGACTTTGTAGTGCGCTCGATCGCACTTGTGCGCAGGTGTGTGCATGTGATTGCGCTCGCGCGCTATTGGGTGCATGGAGATGTTGTGCTCGAGTGCATTGTGACATGTGCTCGATCGCAAGGGAAGAATGTATTGAATGACTAATTGAACTACATAAAGTAAGGAAAAAATGAAAAATAATGAAAAACAATGAACAATAAAAAATAGAAATGTACCGTACTTAGTGGCCTCAGTACCACTGACCTCAATAGAGGCGCTTGAGCTACATGTTTATCAAAGTCTGAATTGCTCAAGCACTCTTGATTATGCCCAAAGAATAATGCAGTAGTTGTAGCACAGCTTTGGGGTGTCGATTCCACAGGGAGACAAATTAAAAGAATAGTAGAAGTTACAAAGAAACTAAAGAAAAATATCAAGTGATTAATGGAGAACAAAGATTGATTGTAAATGCAAATTTGAAACACAGTAAAGTGAAACAGTAAAGTGTCGAGAATCCCTTGCACAAATATGGTATTTTACTTATTCTTAATTCATTGAATAGCTCAATTGGGAACTCAATTCCAAAATTTCCAATCGGAAGGTGTAGATTTATGAACCAAGATTAAACCAAATGTAACCCTTTGAAATATCATTCACCACTTTTAAAATTTGTAAACTATTATCACTATTGAGAAAATCTAACGACGATAATATACTTAGGAAGCGATATTGCATCAAAGAACTAAATCAATATAGATAAATAATTGATCCCAGCATATCAAAGAGCTAATCCATTCAATAGAAAAAACATGACTGAATCCATAAATAGAATAAACTCTATGACATATCACGAATAAATTGCGAATAATAAAACAAAAGAGTTTTAATAATTAAAGATCAAATACATAAATTAAAAATAAACAAAAATACTGTCAACTGTGCAAGTTCATCCCTAGCTCCACTTGAGAATTTAGTTACCCATAAATATAATGGACAACAAAAATCTCAAGGGAAAATTTGAACTCTTCGTGAGCATCCCCGCTTGGTAGTGGAGATTCCCTAGATTGCTCCCAAAAGCCCTCCAAATTACTCCGAGTGATAGCAAAGTCCTCCAGACTGCACGCTGTTTGGTAGCAAAGCCCTGGAGATTGAACACTGATTGATGAAGTGAGGTGGAGCTTTTATAGGGCAACTCCACGAGTGCAATGTGTTTCTAATCCGATGTGGGATACTGCGCGAGTTGGCTCAATCGCAGCCTGATGCACTCGAGCACAGATGCGCTGCAAAGTGTTTCGAATCGATGTGGGATGTTGCGGGTGCGCTCGATCACAGTCTTGTGCGCTCGAGCTCAGCATGGTGCATTGCCTAACCTTTGTCTACTAAAACTGCCATAATTTTCTCTAGAAAAATCATTTTTATGAGCCGTAAAATTCTCCAAAAAATAGACATCTGAATTTTTCTAAGCATATATGGCTCATCTCCTGGTTCTTCTTGAATCAATACAGTTTAATATGCAAAAAATGAATGTTCAGTATGGGCAATTCTAGCAATTTAGTGAAACTTTTTTCGAAGTTCTTGTGAACCTGTAAAACAACGAAAAACAACTCAAAGTAACAAATTCCTAAGCTAAACATATAACAACCTAGAAAAACACAGTAAACACATAAATAAGATAAAATATGATGAAATAACACAAACTAAGAGCTTAACAAATATAAATTAAGGGGCTTAAATATGAATATTTAAGCACTTATCACACCTCCATACTTACATATTGCTAGTCCCTTAGCAATACGAAACTAAAAACTAAATGAAAAAATAAAGAATATAAAGATAAATTCATCATTTATGGTATCTTAAAATTTAAGCATCACACAAAACCATAATATTCAGTCATGAGCAAGCTTAAAATGTAAACCCATCTTCGCAATGAATAGAAATTTTAAAATCTAATTACTTACAAAAGGCAGGCTAAGGCATCACAAGTATGACTCAGTGTAAAGTGATTTAGCATATAAAGATGACGCTTTCAAGTAACTCCAATGTGCAATGTTTCCATGTCTCAAGATTCACAGAATTTCTCATCAGAATAAACCACGATGGCATAGTTTTATTTTCTTCTCTATTTTATTATAAGGCTCTGCTATGTTTAGTTCCCTTAAGCTTTCTAATTGACCTATGTAGCGAGGGTTGAGTCAATGACTCCCAAACCAGATGGTTATAGGGCATTAGGTGTAAAGACAACCCTAAGGACTTACTAACTCGAGTAAAAAATGCTACGAACCTAAACTGGCCTTAATGCTACCAAGCAAAATTCCCACCTTTTGACGTGAACACTTACTGCTTACTGAGGCAAGAGGTCCAGTTACTCAGCAAAAATTTTCTCAATGATTATTATGAATAAAATTCCAACCTTTTGATGTGAACACTCACTACTTATTGAGGCAAGAGGTCCAGTTACTCAGTGAAAATTTTATTAATGACATCATGAGCATTTTTTTCTTTTTGTGTAAAAATTAAATTTTTTTTTCAAAGTGTTTATCTAACAAGTCATCCAGTTTCATTTGAGTCATGGAAACATACACATTAAACTCATATGTCATACCTCACACTATTTTGTGCTAATGTGTTCGTGTCAGATTAGATCAAACATGTGAATTCTCAAATGCCTAAAGTAAATAACAAAATTTTAAAACTCTATCATCAAATCATGTGTTCAAGATTTTAAGCTCACCAATGACATCACATCACAGTATTTGTTTAGATCAACCAAAATTTCAAAATAACATATGCATGTATTTATCTTCTCTTTAATAAATAATAAAAAAATGGGACAAAGTGTGTGTGAATGTGTCTCTTATACCCCCAAACTTAAATTGCACATTGTCCCCAATGGGTGAAAAAAATGGAAAGAGCTGACCTGGGAGATGGAGAACTAGCTGGGTTGGCATGGCTCATAGCACAACCCCAAACTTGAACTGATGCGCATATTTGTCCTTGAAAAAGAAATACGAAGGTAATACTGGAAAACAACAAAATACTAATAATAAACAAGAAAAAGAAATATAAAAAACAATAAAAATAAAAGGATATGCTGTGGGGTGCCTCCCATGAGCGCTAAGTTTTACGTCTTCAACCAAATTGTCTTACTCTCCCAGATAAGCATAAGTTAGATGCTCTGGCAACTGCTTCAATTCAACTTTGGGTGTTTCCACACTTAAAGGAATTTGTTTTGCACTGTTCTCAGGAAACTCCTTAAACTTCGGTTGCCATGCCCGGGTGCCATAATCCAGAGTTCGCTTGCTTGATTTTAAAGCTTGAGGGAATAGTATCTTAACATAACTCTTTGTCACCTCAGGTTCCTTGGGCAGCTCGACATCACTACTATCTTGACCCTTTTCCACATCCTCTGATTTGTTTGTTGTTGGGATGTATAATGACTTACCATTTCGTGTCACAATGGCAATCACATGCGCCATGTGTTGATCATGGGGTGTGGACTGAGCTTGAGAAGGGAACTTACCTTATTCATTCACACTCAAAGAGCTCATTAATTTGGACACTTGGCTTTTTATCTCCTTATTTTCTTCAACAGCCTATGTAATCAATGCTTCAAATCTTTGGTTAGTCTTACCTTATGCCTCAATAAAAGCCTGCAAGGTGTCTTCTAAAGGACTCCTAGAAGATGCAGGTGCATGATATGGTGCAGGATGTGATTTAAGGGGTTGTGCAAGTGGCTAGTTTTCAGGCTTCCAGCTAAAATTGGGGTTATTGCGCCACCCCGGATTATAGGTATCAGAGAAAAGTGAAAAAGGCTTCTTGTACATACCTAAGGCATTACATTGTTCCTCATACATCCCTCTCATCTCAAAAAATATGGGACACTCTTAGGCGAGATGATCTACCCCGCCACACACAAAACATGGTCCAAAAGACTCTGTATGATTAGCCACGTGTGTTGGATTTAAGCTCTTAGTCTTTAACACATCTAGCTCCCTAGTGAGCATCTTGACCTTAGCCTTTAGACTATCATCTTCTCTAAGATGGTAAATTCCACCACCATTTGGGTTCCCTGCAGGTTATGACCTATTTGTGCTTTCAGTAGCATTAGGTCCAGTCCAAGTGTGCGCTTTTTCAGTAAGCTCATTGAGGTATTCCAATGGCCTCATCAGGATCTTTCTGTAAGAATTCGCTATTACACATTATCTCCACAAATTGGCGCTCTCTATATGTAAGTCCCTCATAAAATAGCTCACTAAGTGCCAATTCTCATACCCATGGTGAGGACACATACTCAATAACTCCTTAAATCTCTCCCAACACTGATACAAAGTCCCACTATCCTTTTGTGTAAAGGTGGAGATTTGCCTTTTTAAAGCGTTGGTCATATGTTGGGGAAAGTATTTATTAAAAAAAACTTTAGCCATCTCATTCATGACCCAATAGATCGTGGTCTTAGTGAGTATAGCCAACTCTTAGCTCTATCCTTCAAAGAGAAAAGAAAGAACTTAAGTCTCACAATGTCATCAGTTGCATTTTGACTATGAAAAGTTGCAACTACTTCCTTAAACTCCCTAATGTGCACATATGAGTTTTCGTTTTCCAAGCCATGAAATGTAGGGAGTAACTGTATCATCCCTATTTTAAAATCTAGTGGGCGAGTATTAGCTGGAAACATGATGCATGATGGTGTGGCTATGCGTGTAGGGTGGAGGTAATCCTAAAGGGTCCTAGTGGGTTGATCTCCGTGTTCACTCATTTCTTCAGGACTAGATGGATTGTCAAATAAAGGATTTAGAAAGTTTGATTCTGACTCTAACACAGGCTTACAAGCAAATCTACCTAAAGTGTCTCTATATCTGGTCATGCAAGGTCACAAAATAATAATAATAAATAAAAAAAACATACTATAAAAAGAAAGAAGAGAAAAAAAAATAATGTAGCAAGCTAAAAGAAGGAACGAAATTACCGCCTTTACATCTGCTAAAAAGAAAAACTATCTAGCAATTCTTCTACCGTCTCCCCGGCAATTGTGCCAAAATTTGATTACGATCAAAGAATAACGTGGTAGTTGTAGTACAGCTTTGGGGTGTCGATTCCACAGGGAGACAAATTAAAAGAATAGTAGAAGGTACAAAGAAACTAAAAAAAAAATATCAAGTGATTAATTGAGAACAAAGATTGATTGTAAATGAAAATTTAAAACACAGTAAAGTGAAACAGTAAAGCGTCGGGAATCCCTTGTACAAATTTGGTATTTTATTTATTCTTAATTCATTGAATAACTCAATTGGGAACTCAATTCCAAAATTCTCAATTGGACGGTATAGATTTATAAACCAAGATTAAACCAAATTTAACCTTTTGAAATATCATTCACACTTTTAAAATACGTAAATTATTATCACTATTGATAAAATCCAACGACGACAATATACTTAGGAAGCGATATTGCAACAAAGAACTAAATCATTATAGATAAATAATTGATCCCAGCATAATCAAAGAGCTAATCTATTCAATAGAAAAAGCATGACTGAATCCATAAACAAAATAAACTCTATGACTATTCGAAAAAGAAAACATCACGAATAATAAAACAAAAGAGTTTTAATAATTAAAGATCAAATACATAAATTAAAAATAAACAAAAATATCGTCAACTGTACAAGTTCATCCCTAGCCCCACTTGAGAATTTAGTTACCCATAAATATAATGGACAACAAAAATCTCAAGGGAAAATTTGAACTCTTCGTGAGCATCCCCACTTGGTAGTGGAGATTCCCCAGTGTTGGAGTTTGTCTAAGGTTTAAACATGGTTTGAAAGGGTTCAACATCAGGTCTTGGCGCCTCGGCTCAAAATGTGTGTGCCTCGGCTTCCAGGAAGTCCAGAAGATGAGAGAGCAGCTATGCACCGTGGCCCAAGGAGTGTGCATCGTGTCTCAGCCATTCTAGGCTGCGGCCTCCAGCATGACAGAAGATTTCAGCCCCTTCTAGGCAGCGGCTTGCCCTGTTCTAGGCCGCGGCCTGAAGGCACACTGATGCTGATTTTTCTAGCCTTTTGTTAGGTGCGTGGATGCATGATCAATATGCACAGGATCACTTAGACTTGATCAAAGGCTACGATTGATTAGTCCCCAAGATCTAAGGGTGGATATTGACTTTCAAGATTGGTCAAGAAGTTGGTGCACTATATATAGGGTCATCTAGGTGCAAATCAACATAACTTGTGATTGTGAATGAGAGATCAATTATAAGAGTGCAAAGACACAAAGCAAGAGAGACTCATTAGAGAGGCTGGTAGTTTAGAAAGAGAGTAGTATAGAGAAGGGATTCAAGGGACTTGTAAGTGGAATTTCCAAGGGGGAAAGTTCTAGGGTAACTCAAGACCTTATCACTTTCTTTTCTCTTTTTTTTCCTTCTTCAAGAACAAGAGGTTTCTTGAAGAGGAGTTACTATAACTTATAAGAACCATTGATTTAGTGCAGAGAGTTCGAAGGAACTCACGGGGACGTAGGCACATTGCCGAACCTTGATAACAATTGTTGTGTTCTTTCTTTTCTTTGATTTATGTTTCTGTTTTCGATTCATTGCAAGTCATTCTAGACTTGAGTGTTTAGAAGATCACCATCTGGGCATCAAGAAGGTGATTTCCCATTAGTTATTGTGGTATCTCCTCTAGCTCTGATGCCACTATTGGGAAATCACTTTCTTGATGCCCAGGTGGTGATCTTTCAAACACCCAAGTCTAGAATGACTTGTAATGACTCGGAAACAGAAACAGAAATAAAAGAAAAGAAAGAACACAATAATTGTTATCAAGGTTCGGCAATGTGCCTACGTTCCCGTGAGTTCCTTCGAACTCTCTGCACTAAATCAATGGTTCTTACAAGTTATAGTAACTCCTCTTCAAGAAACCTCTTGTTCTTAAAGAAGGAAAGAAGAGAGAAAAGAAAGTGATAAGGTCTTGAGTTACCCTGGAACTTTCTCCCTTGGAAATTCCATTTACAAGTCCCTTGAATCCCCTCTCTATACTACTCTCTTTCTAAACTACCAGCCCTTCTAATGAGTCTCTCTTGCTTTATGTCTTTGCACTCTTACAATTGATCTTTGATTCTTAGAGTCTTGCTTCGATACGTTCTGTTCCAGCTCCGATACTCGCCGTCCAAAGCTCTGATACCACTATTGTGGTATCTCCTCTAGCTCTGATACCACTGTTGGGAAATCACCATCATATGGTGATCTTCCAACACCCAGATTGCTCCCAAAAGCCCTCCAGATTGCTCCCAAAAGCCCTCCAGATTGCTTTGAGTGGTAGCAAAGTCCTCCAGACTGCACACTATTTGGTAGTAAAGCCTTGGAGATTGCACACTGATTGATGAAGTGAGGTAAGGCTTTTATAGGACAACTCCACGAGTGCAATGTGTTTCTAATATGATGTGGGATACTACGTGAGTGCGCTGGATTGCAACCTGGTACGCTTGAGCGCAGGTGTGCTTGAGTGTAGATGCGCTGCAAAGTGTTTCGGATCGATGTGGGATGTCACATGTGAGCTTGATCACAGTCTTGTACGCTCGAGCGCAGCATGGTGCACTGCCTGACCTTTGTCTACTAAAACTGCCATAACTTTCTCTAGAAAAATCATTTTTACGAGCCGTAAAATTCTCCATAAAATAGATATCCAGATCTTTCTAAGCATATAGGCTCATCTCTTGGTTCTTCCTGAATCAATATAGTTTAATCTGTAAAATGATTGATATGTACAGGTAATTCTGGCAATTTAGTGAAACTCATTTCCAAATGCTTGTGAACTTGTAAAACAATGAAAAACAATTCAAAGTAATAAATTCCTAAGCTAAACATATAACAACCTAGAAAACATAATAAACACAGAAATGAGATAAAATAGGATGAAATAACACAAACTAAAAGCTTAAAAAATATAAATTAAGGGGCTTAAATATGAATATTTAAGCACTTATCAGCTCTCTATAGTAGCTTCAGTGCTACTCTCTTGGAAGGAGGCACTTAAAATCCACCTCATGTGGCTCAAGTGCCATCGGTTCTGCTATATACTGGACAGATTGAAGTGCCAAATCTTCATCTCTTGGTGGTGAGATGATTTCAAGGTATAGATTGACTTTGTGTCCATTCATTGTGAACTTTTGATTGTTGTTGGAACCATAGATCTCCAAAGCACAATGAGGAAAGACCTTGGTGACCACATAAGGACCAAACCATCAGGACTTGAGTTTTCCTGGGAACAATCTTAATCGTGAATTGTAGAGTAACACCTTCTGTCCCACACGAAACTTTTTCCTAACCAGTTATTTATCATGATAAGCTTTGGTCCTTTCTTTGTAGAGCTTGGCGTTCTCATAGGCATCTTGCCTTAATTCTTCCAGCTCATTTAAATGCAGTTTTCTCTTCTCACCCACTTGTTTCATGTCAAAATTTAACTGCTTTATGGCCCAATATGCTCGATGCTCTAACTCCACTAGTAGATGGCATGCTTTCCCGAAGACTAATCGATATAGAGATATGCCAATTGGTGTCTTGTAAGCTGTCCTATATTCCCATAGAGCATCATTCAGGCGCAAAGACCAATCCTTCCGAGTAAGAATTTACGATCCTCTCCAGGATACCCTTGATCTCTCGGTTACTTATCTCCACTTGGCCACTGGTTTGAGGATGATATGCAGTGCCAACTTTATGGGTGATCCCATATTTCTTGATTAAGGCAGCAGAAGATTGATTATGGAAGTGGCTGCCTCCATCACTGATGATTGCTCTTGGAGTCCCAAACCGAGTAAAGATGTTATCATACAGAAACTTCACAACCATTTTGTGATCATTAGTCTTTGAGGGGACAGCCTTGACCCATTTGGACACATAATCCACACCCACAAGAATATATAAATAACCATAGGAGTTAGGAAATGGACTCATGAAATCAATACCCCATACATAAAAAAGTTATACTATATGAATATTTTTTAAGGGCATCTGATTTCGGGATGAGATGTTACCTGTCCTCTGGCATCTATCACATGAGATGCAAAATAAGAAGGCATCTTTAAACAAATTAGGCCAATAAAAACTGGATTGTAATACCTTAAAAGCTGTTCTCTTGGCCCCAATATGTCCTCCACAAGCAAACTGATGGCAATGTTGCAATAAGCTTAAATGCTTCTCCTCTGAGACACACCTTCTGATATTTTGATCAGGACAGAATTCGAATAGGTAGGGGTCATCCTAATGGTAGTGTCTAGACATAGATATCAACCGCTTCCTTTCTTGACTAGTAATACCTGGAGGAAAAACCTTAGCAGTTATGTGATGCAATGAAATTAACACTAGCAAGTGCACTAATCGTTCAAGTAATAAAATGATGAGTAAATATCGTTCCCAACGAGGACTGAGCAAATACTACAGAAATTATGACTCAACTCTTGCTGTTATTTGAGCAAATGAATAATTGTAGGAGAAAAGTTTACTAACAATTAACTAAAGAAAAAAAAATAGAAGCACTAATAATTAATAGAACATTTGCAAACTTTGGAATGAAGACTCTTATGAACTAACGTGCTAAGGACTCGACTTCACCCAAACCATAATTGACAAGAGTTTTGAATGGACAAGTTTCACTTACTATGCCTTTCAAGATGGTAGAATCCCCAATCAATTGGTTATCCTTATTCCAATCTAACCACAATCTCAAGAATCATCAACTTCAAATATCCATATTCCAGGTCTATTCTAGATTGATTCAACTTAAGAAGCATTAAGTTCAATGGAATTCCTTTCAGTTAAATCTCCCTATTCGGTTACGGTTTAAACGGACCACATGAACTTCCTAGAATCCCTATTCGGTTACTCCTATTTCATTAATGGCATGTTTTACCTTGGCTTTGCATAACTAACAATCCAAAATAATATTTATTAATTCAACTATTCATAAAAGCATAGCTTCTCTATTCGACACATCACTATGCCTCAAGAAGGAATCAAAATAATAAACAACATTAAGAACAATAAAACACACTCTTTGAAAAACAAAACAAATTCCAACTTGTCCAAATAGCACTCATGACATAGGTTTAGGATCCATCTTTCCTTAACACAAAAATATCTACTCCATAATAATATTCAAACAACCCATGTTCATATTATAAAACATCAACATAGCTAGATAAGAATAATACAAAACCAGAGAAGAATGATTTAAAAGCTTGATGCGTAGCCTCCCAGAGTGTCTCCAACTTTCCTTTTGCGTCTCCTCTCCTCCAAATTCTGTTTTCTTCAACGGCCGTGCTCCTTCTTATTCAGCTAGGGTTTCTATTTATAACTTTCAAAATCCACGGGCTGGTGCTGCAGCGCCAACATCCCAGCGCTGCAGCTTCAAGACATATTTTTAACCCTAGTCTAGCACTGCAACTTCCACTTTCCAGCACTGCAGCGCCAACTTTCTGTCCAAATCCTCTCTTTTTGTCAGTTACCAACACTACAGCGCCAACATCCCAGTGCTGTAGCCTTGAGTTTCTGTCTCCTTTGTGCATTTTGGCCTTCCAGTGCTCTCCAGTGCTCCAGCAAGTGTCTGCATAATAGATTTTCATGACTTAGCATTGATAATTCAACTAAAACAACTTATTAGTAGAATAAGATAAACTAAACTCAAATTGCTAAAAACACATGCAACACAATTCTAATGCTTAAGATCAACACCAAAAACGTGCCTAAAAGTAGTATAATAACATGATTTAGTCAGAGTTATCATAGCCCCAAACTTATGTCTTTGCTAGTCCTCGAGCAAACTAGAACAAAATCTATGCACACACAACCTAAGAGTGAGAGATGGTTTGATTAGATTTGATATAACATGCCTCAAAGATTGCATATAGATTATAACGCATGAAAACTTTCCAAATGCTGCTAATGTCTAGAATTTCAAATTTATCGCCAGCTTTATCTTACATCAAATTCTTAAAATGTGTGTGTGTAACACCTTTATAAACTTAATCGTCTCGCCACTCTGATCAGTTTATGCAAGCAAGTAGGATAATGCCAATCTTTCAAAGTCCATAAGCTTGCTTTTCACACCACTCTCCACTAATGTAGGCCATAACAATACCCGAGATCACCAGAACTTTATTCAACTTGTAACTTTGGCTAAGGTTAAGGTATGGTAAAAGATTTATTTGAGGCTCACATCACCTTAAGCACATCAACCAATATCAATTTTAAACTTTCCTTCAGTTATCATGGAATACTTCCAATGCTTTTGTTGTTGTCACATCTTTTTTTTTTTTTTTTGTATGCTTGTACTATAGTAGCACCAGTCTTTATTTCCGTATGCATTAATGAAACTACAACATAGCATGTACACTACGATCAAACACGACTTTGCCAGTTGCCTGTGATAGGCAGAATACAAATTAACCAAATAGTTTGTGTGGTAAACCTTTTTAACTTCGATCTTTCCCTTGGTCACTCTCGATGGAAAATATTTGGTACTTAACACAGCCAAGTCGAAGACCGCTTTCCCTTGCTCAATCCTCTGCCACCACTTAAGAGAATAGTCCATTCATTAATCGATGTGCTTACAGGGGAAAGGTAGAGTTGTAGCACTTTTTTTATGTTTTTTTTTCTTTGAAAAAGAAATAGGTTAGATGATTGGGTGACAAAACAATAGATATCCAAGCTCAAAAGAGGAAAACTAAGGATAATCACATATCAAGGGTTGGCTAGAAAGGCTAAAACTTTCCAAACATGGCCTGGATCCTTTCTTTGGTATAGTACTACCTAGGATTTCGCCTCGAATGGTCTTCAAACAAGTTCTAGAGTCTAAGAGATCACAAGAACTATACTACTCACATAAACGTTCTCCGAAACAGCAAGACAACAAAGTGCTTAGGTGTAAGTGCTCATTGTGTTCAAAGAGTTCGATGTAAAATAAATCCAACAACAAATTCAAGCACAAAGACAAACACAACATTTTTCAAATTTTCAATGGCTATAATCAAGTCAATCTATTTCTCATCATTGGCAGAATCAAAATCAAACAACCGAAAGCACTCAGATATAACAAACAGAAAAGTAACTAGAAACATGAGCAGCGCACAACACTCAGATAAAGTTCCCACCCCCAAACTTAAATGATACATTGTCCGCAATGTATACAATTTGAATTATAAAGTAAGAGAAGGGAACTCCCCTGATTATTCGGAGGCCGAATCAATCGTCTTTGTCAATGTACTCATCCTCTAGATCACTGCTATGACCGGGATATGGTGGTGCGATGAGTGAAGAAGGTTGAATTTTAGTGATTTGGAGAGAGAGAGCTGCTGGAAATCAGACTTGGAATTGACCTAACAATGGAAGAGCTGTCTATTAAAAAAAACAGTGTGCAACCTGGTGCTGCAGCGCTGAATCTCTGGACAGTTCAGTATGTGAGCAGTATCAGTGTGTGGGGGCATGACCTGGCGCTACATCGCCCAAAGTGTGAGGCTGCAGCACTGAATCTCTATCCTGATTAGTGTGTAGGGGCAGGATCAGCGCTACATCGCCCAAAGTGCAAGGCTGCAGCGCGGAGACTGTGTCCTGACTCCAAGTAATCCTGAAAATAAACCAAGAATACACATTTTAAAACAATAAAAACTTAACTAACAGACAAATCAAACAAAAAAAAAAAATATAAACACACAAAACAAATTCAAAAGGCAAGAAAAAAAAATGTTAGTTCTAATTTATAGTCTTTAGCTTGACTTTCTGATTTATGGCTCTTGGAGAATGGTTATGGACGATTGAGGGTCAAACGTCCCCATGATGTAGTGCTTCAATCTGTGCCTGTTAACCTTGAACATCTGCTTGTTTTTCTCGTGTCGTAATTCAACGGCACCAAAAGGTGATACACTTATCACGGTGTATGGTCCAATCCATCGAGATTTTAGCTTTCCCAGAAATATGTGCCTTCTTAGGACTTCCAGCAACCATTCCTCCATTTTACCTGTCAACGAAGAAGATATTGTAGCAGGGAAAATATTTTTCTCTAAATAAGTATATTTCAAATGAGCAAGTAAAGTTTTCAATTTAGTTATTATTATTTGTTCTTCTGGCACTTCTTTTCCCATTTTAGACTCCAAGTTCCTTGCTTCTTCTTGGATGACGAGTTCTTCAGTGGTAGTAGTTCCTGATTCCATGATGCATCTCTCCGAAGTGTCTTCATTTAATGTTTTCTCCTGAAACTCCTCAACGAGATTATCAATAATATCCACTTGAAAACAAAAAGAAGTAGATAAGCCAGAAGGGTGTTTCATAATTTTATACATATCAAAAACTACTTGCTCATCATTGACTCTTAAAGTCAATTTCCCTTTTTGTACATCAATTATGGCTCTCCCTGTAGCCAGGAATGGACGTCCAAGTATAAGAAGTATCTCACGATCCTCTTCCATGTCGAGAACAATGAAGTCTACAGGGAATATAAATTTATCAACTTTTACCAGTACATCTTCTATAATTCCCCGTGGTCTCTTAATTGATTGATCAGCTAATTGCAATGACACTGTCATTGTTTTGACTTCTCCTAATCCAAGTTTCTTGAAAATTGAAAGAGGCATAAGATTAATACTGGCACCAAGGTCACATAAAGCTTTATCAAAAAATGAATTTCCTAAAGTGCAAGGTATAGTAAAACTCCCTGGATCTTTTAATTTTGGAGGTAGTTTGTTTTGCAGTATAGCACTGCACTCTTCAGTTAACATTACCATTCCGTGTTCCTCGAGCTTCCATTTATTAGACAAAATTTCCTTCAAAAATTTAGTGTAACTAAGCATCTGTGCTAATGCCTCTGCAAATGGTATGTTAATGTGCAATTTCTTGAAAATCTCTAAAAATTTGGAGAATTGTTTATCTAATTTTTATTTTTGAAATTTCTGAGGATAAAGAAGAGGTGACGTATATTTAGTTTCAGAGTTGGAATCAACCAAACCTTTACCAGTAGACTTCTTCGCTGAAACACGTTTCTCCTCTTGCATAGTCTCTTCATTCTCGCATTCTTGATTAAAGATTTCTTTAGATTTTGGCTCATCCAATTGTGTGCCACTCCTTAGTGTTATGGCCTTAACATCCTCCTTAGGAATTTTTTCTGTGTTGCTCGGAAGAGAGCCTTGTGCACGTCCAAAAATTATAGTTGCTAGTTGGCCCACCTGAACTTCCAGATTTCTGATGGATGCTTCTTGATTTTGGAACCTAGTTTCTGCTGCATTTAAGAATTTAGCCATCATGTCCTCCAAGTTGGAATTTTTTTTCTTGAGGTGAGTATTCAGGAGGAGGCTGTTTTGCATTGCTTTGATTCCAAGACAAGTTCGGGTGGTTCCTTTACCCCGAATTATATGTATTGCTGTATGGATTATTTTGGCTGTGAAAATTTGAAACAAAGTTAGCTTGTTCAGCAGATGAATTATATGCAAACTGATTACCTACTTGACAGTTACTGCTGTGATGGCCACTACCACCACACAATTCACATATTGAATGTGAGTTGGGATTAAGTCCATCAATCTTCTTGTTGAGAGTCTCCAGTTGTGCTGCTAGAGCTGTAACAACATCTACATTGTGCAATCCTGAGGCTCTGTTGACAGATAACCTTTCAATTGGCCATTGATAAGAGTTTGTCGCCATTTCTTCTAGTAATTCAATGGCTTATTCTGGAGTTTTTCTCATGATAGTGCCACGTGCAGCTGCATCAATCATGTTTCGGGTTGTACTAGTTAAACCGTTATAAAAAGTTTGTACCTGCATCCAAGTGGGCAACTCGTGATGAGGACATCTTCTCAACAGGTCTTTAAAACATTCCCATGCCTCATAGAGTGACTCCCGATTGACCTGCAAGAACATAATAATTTCATTACGTAACTTTGCAGTTTTTGCAGGAGGGAAGTATTTTCCTAAAAATTTGTGTGCCAATTCTGCCCATGTTGTTATGGATCCGGCAAGCAAAGAAGTCAACCAGCTTTTTGCTTTATCCCTCAATGAAAATGGGAAAAGCCTTAAGCGAATTGCATCTTCCGATACTCCGTTATGCTTGAATGTGTCACAAATTTCAAGGAAATTAGTCAAGTGAACATTTGGATCTTCTTGCGATAGGCCCCCAAATTGTACTGAATGTTGAATCATCTGAAAGATGGCGGGCTTAATTTCAAAATTGTTCGCTTGTATAGGTGGTCGCCGAATGCTAGACTCAACACCATCCATCTTTAGCATGGCATAATCCCACAGTGCACGTTGCACCTCTGCATTGTTTCTTTCTGCCATTGTGTTACTTGTTACTGGTGCTGCTCTTCTCAAAGTGTGAAAAGTGCACTCAATCTCTGGATTCAGTTCTGCAAGTATTCTCCCACTAGTATGTGTCATGCACTAGAAACGAAAACCCTGCAAAATAGACTTAAAAGTTCAAATTAATAAACTCTCAAATTAACTAGTAGAATCACAATAAATGTAATATTTTATTTCAGTCCCTGGCAACGACGCCAAAAACTTGATGCGATGAAATTAACACTAGCAAGTGCACTAATCATTCAAGTAATAAAATGATGAGTAAATATCGTTCCCAACGAGGACTGAGCAAATACTACAGAAATTATGACTCAACTCTTGCTGTTATTTGAGCAAACGAATAATTGAAGGAGAAAAGTTTACTAGTAATTAACTAAAGAAAAAAAAACAGAAGCACTAATAATTAACGGAACATTTGCAAACTTTGGAATGAAGACTCTTATGAACTAACGTGCTAAGGACTCGACTTCACCTAAACCATAATTGACAAGAGTTTTGAATGGACAAGTTTCACTTACTATGCTTTTCAAGATGGTAGAATCCCCAATCAATTGGTTATCCTTATTCAGGTCTAACCACAATCTCAAGAATCATCAACTTCAAATATCCATATTCCAGGTCTATTCTAGATTGATTCAACTTAAGAAGCATTAAGTTCAATGGAATTCCTTTCAGTTAAATCTCCCTATTCGGTTACGGTTTAAACGGACCACATGAACTTCCTAGAATCCCTATTCGGTTACTCCTATGTCATTCATGGCATGTTTTACCCTGGCTTTGCATAGCTAACAATCCAAAATCATATTTATTAATTCAACTATTCATAAAAGCATAGCTTCTCTATTCGACACATCACTATGCCTCAAGAAGGAATCAAAATAATAAACAGCATGAAGAACAATAAAACACACTCTTTGAAAAACAAAGCAAATTCCAACTTGTCCAAATAGCACTCATGACATAGGTTTAGGATCCATCTATCCTTAACACAAAAATATCTACTCCATAATAATATTCCAACAACCCATGTTCATATTATAAAACATTAACATAGCTAGATAAGAATAATACAAAATCGGAGAAGAATGATTTAAAAGCTTGATGCGTAGCCTCTTGGAGTGTCTCCAACTCTCCTTTTGCGTCTCCTCTCCTCCAAATTTTGTTTTCTTCTTTTATGGCCACGCTCCTTCTTTTTCAGCTAGGGTTTCTATTTATAACTTTCAGAATCCGCGGGCTGTCGCTGCAGCTTCAAGACGTATTTCTAACCCTAGTCTGGCGCTGCAGCTTCCACTTTCCAGCACTGCAGCGCCAACTTTCTGTCCAAATCCTCTCTTTTTGTCAGCTACCAACACTGCAGCGCCAACATCCCAGCGCTGTAGCCTCGAGTTTCTGTCTCCTTTGTGCATTTTGGCCTTCAAGTGCTCTCCAGTGCTCCAGCAAGTGTCTGCACAATAGATTTCCATGACTTAGCATTGATCATTCAACTAAAACAACTTATTAGTAGAATAAGATAAACTAAACTCAAATTGCTAAAAATACATGCAACATAATTCTAATGCTTAAGATCAACACCAAAAACGTGCCTAAAAGTAGTATAATAACATGATTTAGTCAGAGTTATCATTATGTAATTGACAATATCAGCATACCATGGAACTGTTACCTCTAATGTGAACAATTATTCATCGGGGAAGTTCTCATTCAAAGGTAGCTCATTTTTGTCGTCCTCATAAGGTAGTCTAGATAAGTGGTCTGCAACCACATTCCCACTACCCTTCTTGTCTTTTATCTCAAAGTCAAACTCTTATAATAGGAGTACCCATCCGATTAACCTAGGCTTTGCATCTTTCTTAGAAAACAAATATCTCAAAGCAGCATAATCAGTAAATATAATAACCTTAGAGCCAATCTGGTATGATCTAAACTTCTCTAAAGCAAAAATAATAGCTAACAATTCATTTTTAGTAGTAGAATAGTTTAGCTGAGCATCATTTAAAGTTCTAGAAGCATAGTAAATAACATGAGGTACCTTATTGACTCTCTGGCCTAAAACAGCTCCTAAGGCGAAGTCATTGGCATCACACTTCAGCTCAAATGGAAAAATTCAATCAGGTTCCATCATTATTGGTGCAGAGGTGAGCACGTTCTTCAATGTGTTGAAAGCTTTCACACAGTCATTAGTTCAATCAAACTTGGTATCTTTAGCTAACAATGCACAAAAAGGTCTAGAGGTCTTGGAAAAGTCCTTGATGAATCGTCTGTAGAATCCAGCATGTCCAAGGAAACTTCTGACACCCTTGACTGTTAAAGGAGGAGGCAACTTTGAAATAATGTCGATTTTAGCCTTGTCTACCTCAATACCTTTGTTGAAAATGGAATGACCCAACACAATGCCTTGTTGAACCATAAACTGACATTTTTCCCAATTTAGCACTAAGTTCTTCATATCTCTTTGGGACACTTTCTAGATGATTGAGGCATTCATCAAAATTAGACCCAAAAACACTAAAATCATCCATAAATACCTCAATGAATTTCTCCACCATGTCGAAAAAAATGCTCATCACACATCTTTGAAAGGCGGCTGGTGCATTGCATAAACTGAATGACATCATTCTGTAAGCAAATGTACCAAAAGGGAATGTGAAGATAGTCTTTTCTTGGTCCTCTAGTTCTATGGCAATCTGGTTGTAACCACTATACCCATCCAAGAAGTAATAATAGCTATGGCCAACTAATCTCTCTAACATCTGATCAATGAAGGGCAATGGAAAATGATCTTTTCTGGTCACTTTGTTTAGCCTTCTGTAATCAATGCATACCCTCCAACCAGTGGTTATTCTTGTAGGTATTAGCTCATCATCTTCATTTTTCACCACTGTGATTCCACTATTTTTCGGAACAACATGGACTAGACTTACCCATTTACTGTCTGAGATGGGGTAGATAATGCCGAAATCTAATAGTTTTAATACCTTTGCCTTTACTACCTCTTTTATGTGTGGGTTGAGTCTTCTTTGAGCATCCCGGGTGGGCTTTGCTTCATCCTCAAGGTAGATATGATGCATGCACTTGGCTAAACTTATCCCTGATGTCAGCAATGGTCCATCCAATAGCAGATCTATGCTATCTAAGAACTCTCAACAGTTTCTCCTCTTCCCTAACACTTAAATTTGCAGCAACAATCACAGGTAATGTTTTATTCTCTCCCAAATAGGCATAAGTTAAATACTCTAGCAGTTACTTCAATTCCAAGTTTGGTGCCTGGACTATAGAAGGAAGAAGAGTAGTATTAGTAGGAATAAGAGATTCAAATGGAGGGGTATACTTACTTGGATGTTTTGGAGAGGCATCAAGGAGGTGCACAGCTTTGATGATGTCATCAGTAACATCTTCAGGTTCTTGCTCAACATTTAATCTTATGAAGCTATGGGTAAGGGTGGTTTCCAATGGATCAATGAGATAGACCTAAAAAAATTTCTCAACAAAACTTTGCATCATACATACATTAAAACATTCCATATCATCTTGTGGTAATTTTAATGCATCAAATATTATGAACTCTATTTTCTCACAATTTACCTTCATACTCACCACACATTTTTTCACATAAATCTTTGTATCAACAGTTCTCATGAAGGGTCTTCCTAAGATGATGAGTAGAGGTAATAGCATAGGGTATTCCTCCATATCTAACACAATAAAATCAGCAGGCAAAATAAAATCACCTACCTTTACTAGGACATCCTCAAGAATACCTCTTGGTCTTTTGATGCTTGATTACGCCCAAAGTATAACACAGTAGTTATAGCACAGCTTTGGGGTATCGATTCCATAGGGAAATGTGAACTACAAGGAAAGTATAAAATTCTAATATGAAACGGTAGAATCTAAATGAGAGAATCTGAATAGTGTGAGAAAATTATGTAATTGTAATGAAAAATATAATGGAAGCAACAAGGTTCCGAGAATCCTCCCTAGGTTCGTTGCCTTATTCCAATGTCGATTTAGTTGTTTTTATCTCGATTGCAAGTTTCACATCCCAAACAAACAATCGGTGTATATTCAATCAAAGCACATGTAAACCCTAATGTAATTGCTATGAAGTACTCTTTACTTTCGATTCAAGCACACATGACCTATCATATAGGTTTATCAAGAAATGACAATATATCCCAATGACAATATTGTAGTAATGGACAAACCTAAAAGAAAGATCTACCGAACTCAATCACATCCAAACAACTAGACATAAGAAGAGCTTGACTAGACTTATATGGAGAAGAAGCATGCAATCACTGGATTAAGAAAATCTAAGATAAGAAGAACATAAAGTGCAGCTGTCATATGAACCTAAATTCTTCTTGTTTAATCAAAGAGTAAATCATAAACAATGTTTTAACAATAAGTCCTTACAATCGAATCAAGAATGAAAATAGGAACAACTACACCTAGGGATTCATCCCTTTGCCTTGCTTGGAGATTAGTTAGCCATGGGGCTCATGCTTGAACACCTAATGGGGGAGAGTGTGGTAGCCATCTTGAGTTTTCCAGACTTCCAAGATTGTCTCTTATCAAACCCTAAGTGATCTATTTATAATACAAAAGTTCCAAGGGTGTTTTAGGGTTTAAACAATCATTAAAGTCCTAATTAGGTCATAACTTAAAAAAAAAAGTTTCATGTGCGCACCACGGATCAAGCTTTTGAGGCTTTTCTTCACTTTCTGGAGGCCGTGGCACCCACTCTTCCAGGCCACGGTGCTAGGCAAAAAGTCAAGTTTGTGTGCTGCTGGGGGCCGCGACGCCCACTCTTCCAGGCCGCGGCGCACATTGGTAGCTTCCTTGCTCTTTTAGGCTTGGTTCTAGAGGCCGAGGCTTAGACTTCTTCAGGCCACAGTGCCCACACTTAAGACTTAGTTTCTCTTCATTTTGTCCTTCCTTAACCATACCCTCACTCGAATGTGCATCGAAGCATCGTGCTTTAAGCTATGATAGATTTCCATCTCTTTTGAACTCAAAGTACCTGAAAATACACGGAAATAAGTCAATGATCCAAGAATATTACTTTAGAGATATTAAGGTATAAAAGTGTAATTCAAATCTCGATCAACCCTAAAATTCTAACAAATAAGTACTGTTAAGATGCATTTTATGACTCTTATCATAACCCCCAACTAGCTTATTGCTAGTCCTTAGCAATTCAAGTGAAAACAAGACAATATGAAATGAATTCTATTGTAGTAATCAAAACAAAGTAAAGCAATGCTAGTGTTAGTCCAAGAGTAATTCAACTCTTTGTCTAAAAAATCAGACATAACACACAACACATAGAAGCATTAAATATCACTCAAGTCCAAAAGTAATCCAAACATCAATCTTAGAATAGTTATTGACTCTTAACATCCATCTTACCACAATCCATTAATCCGAACACCCGGATGATTTTATGCACAACGTTCATGAATGCAAGTCTTAGCCTCTAAAAATATATTAATTTGCGTGACATCAATCACAAAAACAAGCTCCATAGGCTCACTTTTCAAATCACTCTCCACTATTGTAGAAAAATCACACTACATTGGATCAATAGGTCTTTAATAAGCTTGTAACGTTAGGCTAAGGTAAAGGTCAAGAAAGAACGGGAAGTATTCAACAAGTAAAAGAACTCAATCTCTTAGTTTTAAACACAACCACTTTAAGCACTGGATAACCTTGCTTCAACACCCAACTCTTTCAACCATTTTTCGAGCATTTCTCTCAATAAATCATCATTTTTTTTCTTCTTTTCTTCTTCTTCTTTCTTTGCCATAATTCACTTCTTTTTTTTTTATTTTTTTTTATTTTGGCACATAACCATTCACCTTCTTTTTCATTTTCATTTTCTTTTTCATTTTCATTTTCTTTTTCTTTTCTTTTCCACAACCCTCAATTTATCTCTTTTAATGTACTTGGGTTATGGTAGTAATATATATATATATTTTGAATATTTCCATCCTTACTCCTCTTAAGTGTTTCTCAACAAATGTGTATAACTAAGTTCTTTTAAAAGAAAGGTAAGGATGAAATATTTTTAGGCTCATAAAGGTAAGTAAATGGGTTACCAAAAGAAACAAGGCTCAATTTTTTTTCAAGAAACAGGTGACTAGCGATAAATATAGCACGGGTAAGTTTGAAAGCCTCAAACGGTCCAAAAATGGCCTACATCATATCCTAAGTAGTGTGCATTCTAGGATTTCACCTCAAGTGATTATCAAATAAGTTCTAGAGCTTGTCGAGACCATAAAAATATTCACAAAACAATCACACATAAAACTTCTCTAAATGATTTAGACTAATCATACAATCTTACCACAAGCTAGAGTCTTAAACCAAATGAAGATTGATAATTAAATTATTCTCAAACCGAAGCAAGATTTAAATTTTTCTAAATGATATATGCTATCTCAATTAAGTTCATATCATTGACATGTGAATTAACTCCAAGGCTAACACAAAGCATGCTAAAAAAAACAAAAATGGAAAATGACACCAAACAGTTCAATGAAAAAAAAGAAACACGTTTCCTCCACCCCCAACTTAAAAATTGCATTGAACACAATGTAAAAAAGAAAGTAAAGGAAGCTCCTTTTGTAACCAAAAGTGCGCAGAAGTTGAAAATTGTGCACCACCATTTGAACTGCTTCGTATAGTTGTCCCTGAAACAGAAATACGAAGTTAACACTAGAAAACAAAAAATACTAACAAGAAAAAATATATGAAAAACAATAAAAGGATATGCTGTGGGGTGGCTCTAATGAGCGCTAAGTTTTACGTCTTTAGCCAGACGCTGCACCACTCTCACTGCTGGCCTCATTGTGGTGCTGAAGATGAGGCTCCAAACTCAATGGCCTCAGTGCTAATCTTTTAGCAAGGAATACTTAAAGTCCACCACATGTGGCTTAAGTGTTCTTGGTGTTGCCCATTCACTATCAGTAATAGGGTATTTGATTCCCGCATCCATGTGACTTCTCTCAAGCAACTCCTCAAAGCATGGTTGCCATGATTTCTTAATAAATCCCCGTAACTTATCAAAAACATCAATAATATTAACAGTATGAGGATAGATTGAGGAATCGTTGAACTCAAAATTATTAGGAGGGAATTCCAAAGAGTTAGAATTATCTTTAATGTGCTCATCCTTCAAATTAAGCTTATCAACCATGTAAGTGTCGAAACACTCATCCTCTTCATGTGGCTGCCTTGAGACTTGGAAAACATTTATCTCTAGAGTCCTATTTCCAAATGATAATGTCATTATGCCATTCCTACAATTAATGAGGGCATTGACGGTAGCAAGGAATGGCTTTCCAAGTATCAAAGGAATTTTTGACTCCGTATTCACAATAAAGACGGTATCTAAAACCAAAAAGTCAACAGGATAATAGAAATTATCAATTTGCAACAAAACATCTTCCACAATACCTCTTGGTTTTCTTACTAATCTATTCGCTAATTGAAGTACCACAAAGGTTGGTTTGATCTCACCTAGACCGAGTTGTAATTACATGGAGTATGGCATGAGGTTCACACTAGCTCCCAAATCCAGCAATGCTTGGCCACAAGATTTGTGTCCAATTTGGCAAGCCAACGTTGGGCAACTCTGATCTTTATATTTGGGTGGTGTCTTGCTGTCAATTACTGCACTTGCTTGCTCCGTTAAGAATGTTGTCTTCTTCATATTGTGCCTCCTCTTGAGTGTGCATAGATCCTTGATGACTTTAGCATAGCTGGGGATCTGTTTTATAACATGAAGAAGAGGGAGGTTAATTTTAACATGTTGAAGCTATTCAAGGATCCCACATTTTAATGCCGAATTTATCTTCTTAGGCTTAAGGAGTGCTTGAGAGAAAGGCACCAGTGGAGAATAATCATCATGGACCTCTTGTTCCTTGGGGGCTTCATCCTTGTTGCTCATGGTATTAGGAATTAAGTGTGATGGTAAAGTGGGTCCATCAATTTTCTTACCACTGTGGGTGATTATGGCATTAACTTCTCTAACATTTTGATTTTCAGGTTCGGAGGTTTGTGCCATATGTTGTCCCCTTGGATTAGGTTGTGGCTATGAGGGAAAACGACCTTGCTCTTGAATAGTCAAGAAACTAGTTGACTTGGTGAGTTGACTCTTTATCACCTTTTGTTCCTCTTTGATCGCTTGTTGCTCCTCTAGCAACCGTTTATTTATTTTGCCATGTTCTTCCGCACTCTTGGCATGTACCTGCATAAATGACTTAAACATATCTTCCAAAGGTAAAGATTGTTGAGGTGCATTAGATGAGGTTGCTTCTGGTTTCCATTGGGTATTAGATTGGGGATGAGGTTGTATATCGGATCTCCAATGGGTGCTAGATTGGACAGAAGGTTGCATATCGAATTTCCAACTAAAATTAGGGTGATTCTTCAAACCGGGATTATAGGTGTTAGAGTAGGTTGAGTCTGGTTTCTTAAAGGGTATTCCTATAGCATTACACTCTCCCTTCATCTCAAAATAGATTGGACAATCCCTAGGCACATGATCTACCTTGTTACACATGAAACAAGGCTCATGGGACTCTATCCTAGCAACAGATTCGGGGGCTCTAACATCCTTGGTTTTTAAGGCTTCAATTTCCTTAGTTAGGGCCTCTAAACGGGCTTTAAGGCTGTCCTCTTCCTTAAGTTGATAAATCCCAATAGGTTGATTTCTCCTAGTGCTTTCCATGACATTTGGTCCTGTCCAAGTGTGGGTTTTTTCTGATAGGTCATCTAGGAAATCTATGGCCTGATCGGGAACTTTTTGAAGAAAATCCCCATTGCATATTATTTCTATGAATTGCCTTTCCCTACTTAGGAGTCCATCATAGAAATAGCTAACTACCTGTCAACTCTCATACCCATGGTGTGGACAAGAATTCAAAAGGTCCTTGAAATGTTCCCAAACTTGATATAAGGTTTCACTCTCCTTTTGTGCATAGTTTGAGATTTGTCTCTTGAGGTTGTTGGTCTTATGGGTTGTGATAAGTGCTTAAATAGTCATATTTAAGCCCCTTAATTTATAGTTGTTAGGTCCTTAGTTGTGTTATTTCACTTTATTTTATGTGTTTTCTGGGTTTTCTATGTTTTGTAGGTTTTTAAATAAAAGGAAGCACTTTGGGAGCTGTTGGGCTTAAAAGAGCAAAGAGCTGCTGCCTACACTACGATCGAGTGCAGAAGCGGTGCGATCAAACGCACTTGCGCGTGAGCGCAACATCCCGCTATTGAGTGCATAAGCGCCATCCCATATCGACTAAAAGTACTTTGCAGCACCAAATGCGATCAAGCACACCAAGCTGCGATCGAGCAGACTCGGGCATAATCCCACATCGGTTAGAAAACACATAGTACTCCGGGAGTTTCCCTATAAAAGCTCCTCTCTACTTCAGCTTTGGGAATGAACTGGGATCAGATCCAGAGGGCCTTTAGGAGCAATCCAGAGGGCATTTAAGAGGAATCCGAAGAACATTTGGAGGGAAAGCTGAGGAATCTCCGAAGCTTTGCTACCAAGGGGGAGATCATTGAGAGGTCGGAGGCAACTCAAGGAAGCATGAGCTCCATGGCCAACTAATCTCCTAGCAAGGCAAATGGGTGAATCTCTAGGTGTAGTTGTTCTTATTTTCTTTTCTTGATTCAGTTGTAGTATGGATTTATTTTCATTAAACATTGTCATGATTTACTTTTTTTTATCTAATTAGAAGATTTCCCCTTAATTCGGTGATTGTATCTTTCTCCCCTATATAAGTCTAATCATGCTCTTCTTATGTGATGTTGTTGAGGTGTGATTGAGTTCGGTAGATCTCTCTTCTAGATTTATCCATTACTGCAGTATTGTCATTATGGTATATTGTTGTTTCTTGATAATCTATAAGTTAGGTCATGTGTACTTGAAAGTAAAGAGTATTTCATAACAATTGCATTAGGGTTTATATATGTTCTTTGATTGAATATTTTCCGATTGCTTGTTTGGGATGTGAAACTTGCAATTGAGATAAAAACAATTGAATTGAGATTGGAACACGGCAACAAACCTAGGGAGGATTCCCAGAACCTTGTTGCTTCCATTATAGTTTTCATTACAATTACACAATTCTTATATCACTTTACTTTATTATTCAAATTCTCTCGTTTAACTTTTATCGTTCGTGTTAAGGATTCCATCTTCTCTTGTAATTAACTTGTTTCTCTACGGAATCGACACCCCAAAGCTGTGCTATAACTGCTGCGTTATACTTAGGGTGTAATCAAATTTTGGCACCGTTGCCGCGGAAACGCATTTAAGTACAAAGAAGATTGTCAACTTTTGACAAGACGGTAGAAGAATTGTAGATAGTTTTTCTTTTTAGCAGCTGTAAAGGCGGTAACTTCGTTCCCTCTTTAGCTTGTTGCATTAATTTTGTTTCATTTTATTCTTTCTTTTTATAGGATTTTTATTATTTTGTGTTCTTGCATGCCCAGATATAGAGACCATTTGGGTAGATTTGCTTGTAGGCCTGTGCTAGAGTCAGAATCAAACTTTTTAAATCCTTTATTTGATAATCCATCTAGCCTTGAAGAAATGAGTGAACACGGAGATCAACCCACTAGAACCCTTCAAGATTACCTCCACCCTACACGTATAGCTACACCATCATGCATCATGTTTCCAGCCAATACTCGACAACTGGATTTTAAAATAGGGATGATATAGTTACTCCCTACATTTCATGGCTTGGAAAATGAAAACCCATATGTGCACATTAGAGAGATTGAGGAAGTATTCGCGACTTTTCATAGTCAAAATGAAACTGATGACATTGTGAGACTTAAGTTCTTTCCTTTCTCTTTGAAGGATAGAGCTAAGAGCTGGCTATACTCACTAAGACCACGATCTATTGGGTCGTGGACTGAGATGACTCAGGTCTTCTTTAATAAATACTTTCCCTAACATAAGATTAATGCTTTAAAAAGGAAAATCTCCACCTTTGCACAAAAGGACAGTGAGACTTTGTATCAGTCTTGGGAGAGATTTAAGGAGTTGTTGAGTATGTGCCCTCACCATGGGTATGAGAATTGACATTTAGTGAGCTATTTTTATGAGGGACTTACATATAGAGAGCGCCAATTTGTAGAGATGATGTGCAATGGTGAATTCTTACAAAAGGATCCTGATGAGGCCATAGAGTACCTCAATGAGCTTGCTGAAAAAACTCACACTTAGACTGGACCTAGTGCTACTGAAAGTATAAATAGGTCACGACCTATAGGGCACCCAAATGGTAGTGGAATCTACCATCTTAGGGAAGAGGATAACCTTAAGACCAAGGTTGAGATGCTCACTAGGGAACTAGAGGTGTTAAAGACTAAAAGCTCAAAGCCAACACTAGTAGCTAATCATGCAGCGTCTTTGAAACCATGTTTCGTGTGTGGCAGGGTAGATCATCTCGCCCAAGAGTGCCCCACATTTTCTGAGATGAGAAGGATATATGAGGAACAATGTAATGCCTTAGGCATGTAAAAGAAGCCTTCAGCACTCTTCTCTAACACCTATAATCTGGGATGTCGAGATCACCCAAACTTCAGCTGAAAGTCTGAAAACCAGCAGCTTGCACAAACCCCTACACCATATCTTGAACCATATCATGCACCTGTATCTTCTAGGAGTTCTTTAGAAGACACTTTACATGCTTTTATTGAGACATAGGGTAAGACTAATCAAAGATTTGAATATTTAATTACGCAGGCTGTTGAAGAAAATAAAGAGATAAAAAGCCAAGTATCCAAGTTAATGAGCTTCTTGAGTGTGATTAAGCGAGGTATGTTCTCTTCTCAAGCTTAGTCCACATCCCATGGTCAGCACCTGGCACAAAAGAATTTAAAGGAGGTGAATGCCATTATGGCACAAAGTGCCAAGTTAGTACACATCCCAACAACGAACAAATCAGAGGATGTGGACGAGAGCCACCAAGTGTACATGATTGGCTCACTCATGGAAAAGATCCATCACCTTAATCCATTGGAGTCCATCCACACCTATGGTTTCACAAGAGCAATTATCGAGCCAGAATCTGCAGATGTTACTGATAACATCCTTGAGGCCTCTCCAAAGTATGCAAGCACCAAATTTGGCAGTAAAGCAGTTGCAGGTGCATGCAACTTATGTTTTTCTAAGAGGAAATAAAAGTGTCTGGCTGAAGACGTAAAACTTAGCGCTCATGGGAGGCACCCCACAGCTTATTCTTTATATTTTATTGTTTTTCCTATTTCTTGTTACTATTTATTTTTAGTTATTTTTGTTTTCAAGTATTATTTTAGTAATAATTTTTCAGGGACAATATGTGCATCAGTTCAAGTTTGGGGGTATACTATGAGCCATGCCACTCCAGTTAGTTCTCCATCTCTAAGGTCAGCTCTTTCCATGTTATTCACACATTGGGGACAATATGTAATTTAAGTTTGGGGGTATGGGAGACACAGTCACACACTTTGTCCTAGTTTGTTTAAAAGAAAAGATAAATGCATGTTCATGTTGTTTTTGAAATTTTGGTTGATCTAAACAATAATGTGATGTGATGTCATTGGTGAGCTTAAAATTTTGAACACATGATTTGATGATAGAATTTTAAAATTTTGTTACTTACTTTAGGCATTTGAGAATTCACATGTTTGAACTAATTTGACACGAGCACATTAGCACAAAATAGTGTGAGATATACCATATAATTTCAATGTGTATGTTTCCATGGCTTAACTGAAACTGGATGACTCGTTAGATGAACACTTAGGCATAAAAAAGTAGAAAAATTATATAAAAAAAAGAGAGAGAGAAAAATGCTAAGGATGATCATTGATAAACTTTCCACTGAGTAACTGGACCTCTTACCTCAGTAAGCAGTGAGTGTTCACGTTAAAAGGTGGGAATTGTAGTCATAATGATCATTGAGAAAATTTTTGCTGAGTAACTGGACCTCTTGCCTCAGTAAACAGTGAGTGTTCACGTCAAAAGATGGGAATTTTGCTTGGTAGCATTAAGGCCAGTTTAGTTTTGTAGCCTTTTTGACTCGAGTTAGTAAGTTATGAGGGGTGTCTTTACACCTAATGCCCTAAAACCATCTGGTTTGGGAGTCATTGACTCAACACTCGCTACATGGGTCAATTAGAAAGCTTAAGGGAACTAAACATAGCAGAGCCTTATAATAAAAGAGAAAAGAAAATAAAACTATGCCATCATTGTTCATTTTGATGAGAAATTCTATGAATCTTGAGACATAGAAACATTACACTTTGAAATTATTTAGAAGCCTCATCTTTTTATGCTAATTCACTTTACACTGAGTCAGACGTGAGCCTGCTTTTTGTAAGTAATTATATTTTAAAATTTCTATTCATTGCGAAGATGGATTTACATTTTAAGTTTGCTCATGACTGAATATCATAGTTTTGTGTGATGCTTAAATTTTAGGATACCATGAATGATGGATTCATCTTTGTGTTCTTTCTTTTCCATTTAGTTTTAGTTTTGTATTACTAAGGGACTAGCAATATGTAAGTTGGGGGGTGTGATAAGTGCTTAAATAGTCATATTTAAGCCCATTAATTTACAGTTGTTAGGTCCTTAGTTTTGTTATTTCACTTTATTTTATGTGTTTTTTGGGTTTTCTATGTTTGTAGGTTTCTAAATAAAAGGAAGCACTTTGGGAGCTATTGGGCTTAAAAAAGCAAAGAGCTGCAACCTGCACTGTGATCGAGCACAGAAGCGGTGCGATCGAACACACTTGTGCACGAGCGCAATATCCCGCGATCGAGCACATAAGTGCCATCCCACATCGACTAGAAGTACTTTGCAGCACCAAATGCGATCGAGTGCACCAAGCTGCGATCGAGCGCACTCGGGCAGAATCCCACATCGGTTAGAAAACACATAGTACTCCGGGAGTTTCCCTATAAAAGCCCCTCTCCACTTTAGTTTTGGGAATGAACTGGGATCAGATCCATAGGGCCTTTAGGAGCAATCCAGAGGGCCTTTAGGAGGAATCTGAAGAACTTTTGGAGGGCAAACTGAGGAATCTTCGAAGCTTTGCTACCAAGGGGGAGATCATTGAGAGGCCGGAGGCAACTCAAGGAAGCATGAGCTCCATGGCCAACTAATCTCCTAGCAAGGCAAATGGGTGAATCCCTAGGTGTAGTTGTTCTTATTTTCTTTTCTTGATTCAGTTGTAGTATGGATTTATTTTCATTAAACATTGTTATGATTTACTTTTTTTTTATCTAATTAGAAGATTTCCCCTTAATCCGGTGATTTCATCTTTCTCCCCCATATAAGTCTAATCATGCTCTTCTTATGTGATGTTGTTGAGGTGTGATTGAGTTCGGTAGATCTCTCTTCTAGATTTGTCCATTACTGCAGTATTGTCATTATGGTATATTGTCGTTTCGTGATAATCTATAAGTTAGGTCATGTGTGCTTGAAAGTAAAGAGTATTTCATAACAATTGCATTAGGGTTTATATATGTGCTTTGATTGAATATTTTCCGATTGCTTGTTTGGGATGTGAAACTTGCAATTGAGATAAAAACAACTGAATTGAGATTGGAATAAGGCAACAAACCTAGGGAGGATTCCCGAAACCTTGTTGCTTTCATTATAGTTTTCATTACACTTACACAATTCTCATATCACTTTACTTTATTATTCAAATTCTCTCGTTCAACTTTTATCGTTCGTGTTAAGGATTCCATTTTCTCTTGTAATTAACTTGTTTCCCTGTGGAATTGACACTCCAAAGCTGTGCTACAACTACCGCATTATGCTTTGGGCGTAATCAGCTTGGGAAGTGCTTTTGGAAAAAGACTCGGGTCATCTCATCCGAACTACCTATAGACCTAGGCCTTAACAAGTACAGAAAAACCTTGGCTTTTTCCTTAAGTGAAAAGAGGAAATACCTAAGTTTGACGGTGTCTACCATATCAGCCCTACCTTGAAAAGTAGCTACCACTTCCTCAAATTCCCTAATATGGATATAGGGGTTTTCATTCTCAAATCCATGGAAGGTTAGTAACAACTGGATCATGCTCGGCTTAAAATCAGGTTGTTGAACATTAGGGGGGAACATGATGCAGGATGGTGTGGCCGTTCGGCAAGGGTGCAGATAGTCTTTAAGTGTCCTAGCAACATTCTCATTGTTATTTTCAGCCATGTTAACAATATCCTCTAAATTCTCACTTGGGTGTGCACTATGGTTTGATCTAGTCGAAGTTTCACTAACGGACGTGGAAAGAGAGGGTAACTTTATTTCAGGTCTTTTAATGAATCTACCTCTTGAATCTCTCGGTCTAAGCATACACCAAAGGGATTAGAGGGGAACAAATAAAACAGAAAAATAAAAATTAGAAAATCAAAACAAAGAGCAAAGAATGATATTACCGTCTTGTCTTAAAGTTGACAATCTTCCTTGTACTTAAGCGCGTCTCCCCGGCAACGGCACCAAAATTTGATTACACCCAAAGTATAACGTGGTAGTTGTAGCACAACTTTGGGGTGTCGATTCTACAGGGAAACGTGAACTACAAGGAAAGTGTAAAATTTTAATATGAAACGGTAGAATCTAAATGAGAGAATCTGAGTTGTGTGAGAAAATTGTGTAATTGTAATGAAAAATATAATGGAAGCAACAAGGTTCCGGGAATCCTCCCTAGGTTTATTGCCTTATTCCAATCTCGATTCAGTTGTTTTTATCTTGATTGCAAGTTTCACTTCCCAAACAAATAATCGGTGTATATTCAATCAAAGCACATGTAAACCCTAATGTAATTGCTATGAAGTACTCTTTACTTTCGATTCAAGCACACATGACCTATCCTATAGGTTTATCAAGAAATGACAATATATCCAAATGACAATATCGCAGTAATGGACAAACCTAAAAGAGAGATCTATCAGACTCAATCATATCCAAACAACTTGACATAAGAAGAGCTTGACTAGACTTATATGGAGAAGAAGCATGCAATCACCGAATTAAGAAAATCTAAGATAAGAAGAACATAAAGTGCAGCTGTCACATGAACCTAAATTCTTCTTATTTAATCAAAGAGTAAATCATAAATAATGTTTTAACAATAAGTCCTTACAACCGAATCAAGAATGAAAATAGGAATAGCTACACCTAGGGATTCATCCCTTTGCCTTGCTTGGAGATTAGTTGGCCATGGGGCTCAAGCTTGAACACTTGATGGGGGAGAGTGTGGTAGCCATCTTGAGTTTTCCACACTTCCAAGAATGTCTCTTATCAAACCCTAAGTGATCTATTTATAATACAAAAGTTCTAAGGGTGTTTTAGGGTTTAAACAATCATTAAAGTCCTAATTAGGTCATAACTCATAAACAAAGTTTCGTGTTGCCGCCGCGGCTCAAGCTTTTGAGGCTTTTCTTCACTTTCTGGAGGCCACGGTACCCACTCTTCTAGGCCATGGTGCTAGGCAAAAAGTTAAGTTTGTGTGCTGCTGGGGGCCGTGATGCCCACTCTTCCAGGCTGCGGTGCACACTGGTGGTTTCCTTGCTCTTTTGGGCTTGGTTCTGGAGGCCGAGGCTTAGACTTCTTCAGGCCACAGTGCCCACACTTAAGACTTGATTTCTTTTCATTTTGCCCTCGAAGCATCGTGCTTTAAGCTATGATAGCTTTCCATCTCTTTTGAACTCAAAGTACCTGAAAATGCACCGAAATAAGTCAATGATCCAAGAATATTACTTTAGAGTTATTAAGGTATAAAAGTATAATTCAAACCTCGATCAACCCTAAAATGCTAACAAATAAGTACTATTAAGATGCATTTTATGACTCTCATCAATGCTTATATCTGCCAATTGCAAGGTGACGGAAGTTGGTTGAAGCTCCCCTAAGCCTAGTGTTTCAAATACTGTGTATGGCAACAAATTTACACCTGCTCCTAAATCCAGTAATGCACGCTCAAACAGCTGGTCACCTATCCTGCAAGGAATAGTAAAACTACCTAGATCTTTTAGCTTTGGTGGTAGCTTTCTTAAGAATACCGCATTTACCTCTTTAGTTAAAGCTATTGTCTAATGTTCCTGAAACATTCTCTTATGAGTGCAACAATATTTAAAAAATTTAGCATAAGTAGGTATTTGTTGAATTGCATCTAATAAAGAAGTGTTTATTTCTACTTTCCACAAAGTTTCAAAAATATCAAGCAGTTTATTTTATTTCTTTTGCTTTACTAACCTTTGAGAGAAGGGTGGTGCATTCACCTTCTTCATTTCACTTACCTTTGATACAGATGGTTTCTCTAGACCTTACCATTTATGAGAGTTGTAATAGCCTTTAGTTGATGGTGCCCCCCTAAATTAGGTAGTGTTTGAGCTGGAAGCTCACCTTACTTTCTGCCACTCAGTTCCTTAGCCAATTGCCCCATTTGTACCTCTAGTCTTTGAATGGCTTGTTAATGTTTTGCAGTGGTTTATCTTAGCTCAATCTGAAATTGCCTTTCATCTGCTATGAATTGATATTGTGAATTCATTAACTGTTATTGCTGAGTTGCTAATTGCCTCACAAGACTCTCTAGGTCACTTTTCTTTGATTCAGGAACTGAGTGGGTTGCTGGTTGGGAGTTCCTTTGATGCTCTTGAAGGTTCAAGGCATTCTGATTGTTAGTCTATGAGAAGTTGGGGTAGTTTCGCCATCCAAGATTATAGGTATTTGCATATGGGTTGTTCTTGGGAGGGTAGTTGTTCGGTCCCACATAATTCGCTTGGTCTAGATCTGCAGATGAATATAAAGGACATGTCTCAATATTATGATCAAAATAAGAACATATAGCACATACCTAAAGTGGTGTAGCTGGTGGACTAGGTGAGGTGTTCTGAGCAGTCATGGCTTTAACAAGCAGATCTAGCTTCCTCTCCACATCAGCTATCTGATTAGAGGATCCACCATTTAGAGTTACCTCATATATACCTTTGATCTTAACTCCTTGTCTATCTCTAGAGGAGAATTGTTGGGTGTGTTCACTTAATGTCTCAAACAGCTCCATGGCTTCTTCACTGCTCTTCTCCATCAGCACACCTCCACAACCTGAATCCACAATACTTTTATTAGTATCACTCAAACCTTCATAGAAAGCTTGTACCAGTTCATCCTGAGGTAGATTGTGATGTGGGCATTTGAGTAGCAGCTCATTGAAATGTCCCCATGCCTCCAAGAACAAGTCTCCATCCTTCTTTGGAAAGATTGAATCTCATTCCTCATTTGTCTTGTCTTTTGAGCTGGGAAAAACTTTATTAGGAATTTACTGGCCAACTCTTCCCAAGGATGGATAGAAATTGCAGGCAATGAATTGACCCGCAGTTTAGTATTATCTGTTAATGAGAAAAGGGAAAAGAATTAACCTGATTCCCTCTTGGTCTAGGCCCCGGATATGCTGAAACTTGCAGAAATAAAAGAATTCCCGAAGGTGCAAGTGTGGATCTTCAGTAGGTGGACCCCTAAAATGAGTCAAAGCACTGAATATCTGCGGGCATATGTAATAATTACCTTCCGCCTCAGGTTGATACGAAATGCATGAGGGTTGGTCGAGGTTCTGTGGAATGAAGGGTTGCTTCATGGGTCTTTACTCTGGTGGAGGTTAGTTGTCAAGCTGTTCCGCCATTTGCGCTTCTCACTCGAATTCCTCTTCTAACTCTTCAACGTTGTCTCTAAGCCTTTGTCGAACGGCCCACTCAAGCTCTATATCGAGGGGAAAGAAAGCTGGATTCCTAGATTGAAGTCCTTGTATGAATTAACTGAAACGCTTCAGTGCAGCAGCTTCAGTACTGCTACTCGGGTAGTCTCTGCCTCGAGTGAGCTCAATCGCACCAGGTAGTGTGCTCGATCGCAGTGCTACAGATTACTCTGCTGCAGTATCTGAAACAGAAAAATAGAAAGCAAAAAGAAAAAAGAAATTAGGTTTTTGATGAAACAGAATAAAATAGAACAAAAAATAATTCTAAACAGAAATTTAGTACAATCCCCGGCAATGGCGCCAAAAACTTGTTGTGCAAAAATATACCTAAATTAATAAACAAATATTTGAAAAGTTTTACTTGTAAGTGCACAAGGTCAACAGTAGCATAGTGTGCAAATGCAAGATCATCTCCACAGGGATTGGTGAATTTCGCTTTAGAATTAGTTTCGTAATATAAAAAGATAGAAATAAATATTGAGTTTGGATTGATAATGATAAGAACATAGGGCTTTGATATCCACCACTAATCATATTTTCCCAATAAAACAATGTGCCAATGTTTTAGTCATGTCATGAATACCTACTGTCGTCAACCTAAGGGCATGGTGTCTACTCCTTAAGCTATTGATTTTCCTGAGCAACGAGTTAGGCATGGTGTATACTCTAACTCTAACTCTAACTCTTTTCTTTCTTAAGGGATTTAGCATGGTGTATACTAAGTTGTTCCTTAAGAGAGTATATGATCCGTGAAAATTGATAAACACACAAGACCTAGGGCATGTTATATACTCCCAGTTTCCCATGTTGATTAACCAAATAATCTGGTGTGGATTCTTTTTGTTACTATTGTCAGACCCATGACTCGGTCATCCAGATTGATCTGACTAACTAATCCATACCACATGCATATGTTGATCAAGCAAACACATATGAGAAATTTAAATAAAAACAGGCATTAATCAAGTTAAGAATCATAACACAACTATCACAAAGGAAACAATATTTATAAATGGAAAAACATAATTAGGGCTTCAATCGAGCCCTACTAGTAAGTTAGTTACACATAGTTTTGATGCTAAACATCTTCACAGAATAAAGTAAAGGGAAAAAGAAACCCGAAAATACTGTGGAAAAGAGTTGTCAATTCGTCTCCCAAGCTTAAAACTGAAAAAAAAAATCTCGTTTCTATGTTCACAGGCCTATTTATAAGGTTCAAAGACATCTGGAAACCCTAACTAGAAAAGCAGAACCCTAACCCTACTTTCCAAAATAGGTTCTGCCGTTTTACTGCACGGGTGCGCTCGATCTCATGTTGGTGCGCTCGAGCCTTCTTCTTGTGCGTATGAGTGCTTGTGCGCTCGATCGCACTCTTCTGTGCTCGATCGCACTTGGTTGCTTCTAGGTCTCCAGATTTCTTCCTTTGAGTTCCAAAATGCTATCTTTTCTCCAAAAACCTTTAAAAACACAAAAAACAAAAAAATGAAGTAAAATAGAATAAAATTCATAAACGAAGAGCTTAACAAATGTAAATTAAGGGGCTTAAATATGAATATTTAAGCACTTATCAACTATACACTTAGACAGTCGATAGTAAAGCCCTGTTTTCATGTACAAACAACAATTTTGTATACCCTTTCTAATCCTAAACTTTTTTAGAACAACTTAATGAGATTTTTGGGATAAAACTTGAACTTTATGGTTTTAAGGAGGCTACTTTATTTTATTTTAAATCTCTTAGAACAAAAATATTATGTTTATACTTTGACAAAGGAAAGATTGTTGTAACTTGAGAACTTAGCCTCTCTTATCTTTTTAATTATTGACATAAATGATTTTGGTTTACGTATGTGCACTTTAGTTTGATTGATTACTTGATATATTCGTTAGATGTAGTGGAGGATTGTATTAAAGGCAAAGAGGTGTCTCAAGACTAGGAGTTGGTTCCAAAGGTGAGTTTCATCTTACTTCTAGTAAACGTTGTAAATTTGTAAGAAATATAATAAAAGGCCAAAAATACCTAAATATGAAAGAGCATGGACTTAATAATAGTAATATTTGAAGAAATATATGTATAGGTAATGATATAAAAAGTGTAAGAAATAAGTGTAGTACTTGAATGATAAAAATGAAATGAAAAAGGTTTGTAAATGCGAATGATTGTGGAATTATAATTAATAGTATTATGAAGATGATATATATATATATATATATATATATATATGTGTGTGTGTGTGTGTGTGTGTGGAGGTACAAATATACAGGAATTGAGTATAGAAATGGTTTGATGTAGTTATGTTTGAGAAATTTTGATACTTCTCATTGAATTGGAAGTGATTGATGGATTGTTATAATTTGGTGATGTGATTGGATGATGGATGCTTGGATTGCAAAATCATTACATCATAAATTGCATTTCACATGATATATATATATATAGACACACACACATGCGTACAAAACTATAAGTGAAAAATAATTGAATTACGTAATAAAGCTAAAGATAAAGAATTTAAATGTTTAAAATGATTACTTTTAGTAAGATGTTTACTCACTGAGCTTTTTAGCTCACTCCTCCTTTTTTGCTAACTTTTCACATTAGCACCAAAAGACTTGTGGTCAGAGTCAAAAGGAGTCTTCATTCACGGCATCCTCATTTCTTGGGTCTTTTGGAAGTCTAAGTTCTTGTTGATTTAGTTTTATAAAACTTTACAAGTTTGTTTTAATAAAGGATGTTTCCTTTTTACTTATGTCTTTTTTTTGAAAAAATTGTAAGAGTTGGTTTATTGTATCGAAAAAGTTTCATGATTGTAAAGAATTATGTTTGTTTAAAATTGTGATGTTTGAAAAGATTTTCATTAATTTGATGCTTTTTATAGTTGCATCTTGAGTCAAGGTGTTTAGTGTTGCTATAAGATTTAACAAATATTCTATAGTAACCAGTGAGACCAAGAAAGCCTCATAGTTGTTTCAGATCCTGAGGTGTAGGCTAGTCCTGCATAGCCTAAATTTTTTTTGGTTCTTGTTGAACTCCATTATAAGATACAATATGACCCAAGTAGTCAATAGAAGATTGACTAAAACTGCGCTTGTTCATATTGGTAAACAACTGATTAGAGTTCAAGCATTGTAATACTAATGCTAAATGTTGAACATGATATTCCATACAACTACTATAGATCAGCATGTCATAAAAAAACAAATGACAAACCTTCTCAAATAAGGTCTGAAGATTGAGTTCATAGTAGCTTGGAATGTTGAAGGGGCATTTGTGAGACCAAAGGGCATTACTAGAAACTCATTGTGTCCTTCATGAGTTCTAAAGGCTATCTTTTCAATGTCATCTGGATGAACTCTAATTTGGAAATAACCAGCCCTAAGATCAAGCTCAGAAAAGACTACAGCTCTATGTAACTTATCAAAGAGTTCATCAATGGTAGGAATTGGGACTCATTAGTCAACACAGAACCTCCATGAACCATCTTTCTTTTTCACTAAGAGCACAGGTGAAGAGTAAGGACTGTGACTAGGTCTTATGATACCAAATTGTAGCATTTCTTGAACTAACTTTTCAATTTCTTGTCTTTGAAAATAAGGGTATCTACAGGGCTTGGCATTTATAGGTGAGGAATCTTTTTGGAAGTGAATGGAGTGATCAAAGTCTCTAACAAGAGGTAGGTCTTTTGGTTCATTGAATACTGCTTGGTAATGTTGTAACAGAGGTTCTGAAACATAAGGAATAAGTGTATCTTGAGCAGAGAAAAGGCATGCTTTAAGGTAAAAGGAGGAGGATATTACCTGAGTGCCAAGCATTTTCTTTAAACTCTTCAAAGTGATCCGTTGAGGGTTCAGTTGAGGCTCTCACACTAAGTGAATCTGAAGACCTTGCCACAAGAACTTCATTGATTTTTCTTTGTAGTATGTAATTATAGGTCCTAACAATGCGAGCCATTGTATGCTAAGCACTAAGTCTGCTCCCTCAATGGGTAAGACATAGACATCCCAAAGAAAATAATTGATTTTGTAAGTACAAAGAGACATTCTGGCACCATTTGGAATAAGTCAGTGAGTCTCCATTTCCCACTAGTACCTTGAATGGTTTACAAGGCAAAATGGACCACCCCAATTGTTTTGCCACATTTTCTCGGACAAAATTGTGAGTTCTTTCACTATCTATCAACACTTGAATCTTGTGGTTCTTCCATTCTCCAGTGATCTTGAGTGTGCTTGGTGTAGATTGACCTGCTAATGCATGAAAATTGATTTCATATGATTGAACCAGTTGATCTTCTTCTGTTTCTTGAGAAAGTTCCTCCTTTGGAATGTCAGTTAGCTTTGAGAAACAAGAACTTGCTTTTGCATATTTGGCCAGGGTGAAATCTTTCATCACAATTGTAACATATGCATTTTTCTCTTTTAAGTTTTATCTCAGCAGGGGATAATCTTTTAACTGATAATGCAATAGATTTGGGTGGATGTTTAGGTTGTTGAGGCTGTGGTACAAGGGTAGGGAGAAGGCTAGAGCTTTGTAAGGTTCGAGGCCATTGGGGTTTCCAGAGTTTTCTCAATTCTTGGAACTTATCTTCATGAAGTTTTGCTAAGGACACGACTTTTAGCAAGGAATTAGGTTGTAGGATTAATAATTCCCTTCTCAATTTAGGTCTTAATTCTAAAATGAAAAGACTTATGCGAAAAGGCTCTTGAAGACCAATGATCTTGGTTGATAAAGACTCAAACTGAGCCTGGTAATCTGTAACAGATCCTATCTGTTGTAGCTTAGCTAGTGCACGAGTGTAGTCTTCATAGGAGGAAGACCCAAACCTTTGCTTTATTTTCTCCAAGAAATCTTGCCAATAATGTATGCATCCGTTTGATGTAGCCCATTGGAACCAAAATAAAGCAACACCATCCAAATGAAAGGAAGAGATCATCAATCTCTGATCAATAGAGGTAGCATGGTGAGCAAAAAACTTCCCAGCTTTGAAAGACCAACTAGAAGGATCTGTCCCATCAAATCTAGGGAGCTCTAATCTCTTCATCTTCATGGTACTGTGATTGTAGTGACCTTCTTGCACTTTTGACCTTTCTTCAACTGTATCTTCTCGCTCAGAGTGTCTTGATTCTTGATTTCGAAAACCATGGAAATTCTCTTGGATTGTTGTAACAGATTGTCGCAACTGAGCAATGACTAAGGACAAATCTGCTACAAACTTCTTGACTCCATTCAGTTCTTGTCGAGTGTCAATAGCTCCTTTTAGGTTGTCTTAATCTTGTAAAGACGATCATCCATTCTGTTGTAATGAGTACCATCTGCCATTGTTGAATTCGTTGATGAAAGCACCAGTTGATACAGCGTCTGTATCAGGTTTTTGATGAGTTTAGAAACAAACTTCTGAAGTTAAGGAGGAAGAAGAAGAATTTTAGAAGAGAGGTCTAGAGAAGAAGGAAATTATGTATTATTCATTTCTTGAATGTCAATCCTAATACAAGGTAGTATTTATAGGGTGCTTATACCACAAACTAAGCTAGTACAAGAGCTCAGTTAGTTACGAATTCTGTAATAACTGCTTTAACTACCTCCAACTGTACAACTAACAGCTGAGCTCCTTCTCTACAAGTCTTCTGTCTTCCTTGTATTCTTCCCTTTCAGTTTACATATGAATCTATCCAGTTAGGAGCTTGTATTGCCCGACCGCTTGTCCTTCCTGTCATCTCCTATTCTCTTGCATTGTTGTTCAATCCTCTGTTTTGTTCCTTGCTTTCTAGTTCCTTCTTGCTGCTGCCCTTTTCCTTTCTTGTTCTGTTACTATCACTTTGCAGTCCAAACATTGGATGGGTGTAAATTATTTCGAAAACATCGAGCAATAGATTCTTGGCGAACTCTTTCATAAGCCCAAATTATTGTTCTATTTTTCTCTCTTTTACTCTCCCAGTAAAAGAAGAAAAAATCTGTTTTTTTTTTGTACCTCACTGTAACTCTCCACAGTTACAAAAACTCAGCTTTTTTATTTTCTAAACACATTGACGACGGCTAGAAAGGAAGTCACTATTATATAGCACTTGTTTTCGTGCCCCACTAGAATTAGGAGTCACCAAACTTAGCCGCTTACGTGCCGTCCTAACTCAAGTAGGAGTATAAAACTAAAGTTCACCACTTGCTGAACACGTGGCCACTAGACATCATACTAATTATAATGTGCTGCAAGTTTTTTTATTTATTTTTATCTTTCCTTTTCATAGGTTGGACTAAAACTACAAGATCAATAATCTCCTCCTTTACATAGGGAAACAACTACCATGCGATTTATTTAGAGTCCATTGTAGCTATCGCCGAGCAAATTAAGCTTTTCTCTGAGAACAACTTTTGTCATCATGTCAGCGACATTTTTATCTGTGTGAATCTTTTCCAGCTTCATTTACTATTTTTCAATCACCTCACATATCTAATGGTATCTCACATCGATGTGTTTTGTACGTGAATAATGCATGGTATTTTTGCTTAGATCCGTAGCACTCGGACTGTCACAAAAAACCACATAATCTTGTTACTTCAAATTCAATTCTTGAAGAAACCTCATCATTCAAAGCCTCTCTTTCCCTGCTTCGTTAGCTGCAATGTGCTTAGCTTTAGTAGTTGATAAGGCAAAACATTTTTGTAGTCTTGATTACTATGAAACAACACCCCTTGCAAAAATGAACAAGAACTCCAATGTAGACTTTCTAGCATCAAGATCACTTGCCATATCTAAATATGTATAACCCTAAAAAAACTGGTTCTGAACTCACAAAACTCAAACACAACTTGAAGGTACCTCTGAGATATCTCAAGATCCACTTTACTGCATCCCAATAACTTTTACCCGGATTAGACAAAAACTTACTAACCATACCAAAAGCATAAACAATTTCTGGTCATGTGCATACAATAGCATACATTTAGCTACCAACTGCAGAGGAGTAAGGAATTACTACTTCTCTTCATTTTCTTTTTTTGTTGATGGACACGATTTCTTGCTCAACTTAAAGTGGTTGGCAAGAGGAGTAGTAACTGATTTTGAATACTTCATGTTGAAATTTTTAAGCACTCGCTCAACATAACTTTTCTGGGATAACATACCTTTCCTGTGATCCACTTTATCGCTTCCCAGTAACTTTTACCCGGATTAGACCAAAACTTATTAACCATAGCAAGAGCAAAAGCAATGTCTGGTCACGTGCATACAATAGCATACATTAAGCTACCATCTGTAGGTGAGTAAGGAATTGTTATCATCTCTTCATTTTCTTCTTTTGTTGATGGTCACAATTTCTTGCTCAACTTATAGTGATTCTGAATGCTTGATGTTAAAATTTTTAAGAACTCGCTCAACGTACCTTTCGTGTGATAAAAACAAATTTTTGGCTTTTCTATCATGAATAATCTACATTCCCAAAATCTGTCTCGCTGGTCCCAAGTCCTTCATGTCAAACAATTTAAACAAATCCTTTTTCAACTTGCCAATTTCAACATCTTGTTCAATAATCAACATATCATCAACATAAAGTAGAAGAATAATGAATTTACCATCAAGAAATTTTTTGACATATACACAAGGATCTGTAGCTATCCTCTGATAAATGTGATCCATTATAAATGAATCAAGCTTCTTGTACCACTATATTGGAGTCTGTTTTAATCCATACAAACTCTTCTTCAGCCTACAAACCATGTTTTCTTTCCCTTTCACTTGAAAACCTTTTAGTTGAACTATAGAAATCCCCTCATGCAAGTCACCATGAAGAAATGTTGTCTTCACATCTAACTGCTCAAGCTCAAGATTCAAACTAGATGCCAAACCAAGTACAACTCGGATAAAACTCATCTTTACCACTGGAGAGAAAATTTTATCAAAGTACATTCCTTTTTTCTGACTGAAACCTTTCACCACCAATCGAGCCTTATACTTCACTAGTTTTTCACCATATTTCTTCAGCTTGAACACCCACTTATTTCTTAGTCTTTTCTACCTTTGGGAAGATCAACCAATTCATAAGTGTCATTCTTTTCCAAAGAACTCATATCTTCCCTCATTGCTTTCATTTGACAATCTTTTTGTGGATGTGACTGAACTTCTTGGAAGCTCTCTGGCTCTCTCCCCCCATTAGTAAGCAAAACATACTCAGAACTAGAGTACCTAGTTGACAGTTGATGCTCTCTAGTAGACCTTCTCAACTGAGGCTCTACAATCCCCGGTGCAAGGGGCTGCTCCCCATGCTCAACATGCTCTGTATCATATATAACATCATCATCAACTGTCGTTGGCTCTTCATTATCCATATTTTATTCTTCATGTCTCTCTCCTTCATTTGTGGCACTGTTCGAAGGAGTAGGATCTGGTACAAAGTCTTCAACTCTGCATGTACCAAGTTGTATCTCTCACTCTTCTCAATGTTAGCCAAAGTTTCATTTTCATTGAAGACAACTTCTCTGCTTCTGATAATCTCCTTCTTTTTTAGATCTCATAACTTGTAACCAAACTCAGCATTCCTATAACTTGTAACCAAACTCAACATCCCCATAACCAACAAACGCACAAGCAACAGATTTTTCATCAAGTTTTGACCTTTTCTCCTTGAGCATGTATGCAAATGCTTTGCAACCAAAATACCTTCAGGCGAGAATAAGAAACATTTTTTCCTTTCCAAACTCTTTCTGGAATGTCAAAACCCAAAGGACCAGATGAAGATCTACTAATCAGGTAGCAAGTTATACGAACTACTTCACCTCAAAATGGCTTAGGTAGCTTAGCCATTCTAAGCATGCATCTAACTCTTTCCACAATGATACAGTTTATTCTCTCAGCCACACCATTACGTTATGGGTTACTAGAAACTATCATCTTATGCCTGATACCAACCTATAAACTAAAGTGCAATCCAAGATAGGGGAGAACTGGGTATTAAAAACCTTTTGCAAACAATAAACAAGTTTTAAACACTTAAGAAATCAATCATGAACAACAATAGATATATTGCTGAAAATAAGGCAATAAGGATGGGAGATTGCAAACACGGTTTATACTACTTCGGCAATATCAGAATCTTTCCGACCCTACATCCACTCTCTTCAAGGAGCTTCCTTGAAATAATCCACTAGAAATAGTCAAGTAACTTCAGAGGTGTTTCCCAAACCTTTACAATTTTCTCTTCTAAAAGAAGTGCACAAAAAAGTGTTTAACACCTAAACACATCGAAGAGTTACACCAACTTTTTCTCTTACAATGATTAAAATTTAAGATTGAAGTTTGGCACAAGAGATACTGCAATAAATGCTTTTACAAATGAATAATATATTTCTTTCATGAACAAAGCTTTAGAGATGGCTTAAGAAGAATTTTGAAAGCTTTGGTGAATAATAAATGAGCTTAAGAATGAATTAAGTGTTCTTATATTGTTAGTTTTGCTCATTTAAAAGGGGTTTATATAGCCCAAGCCTCATATGGCCGTTAGACACAAGAAGGGGCAGTTTGGAGCATTAAATGCTCTGACCTATGCCGTTTAATTAAAAAACTAGTCGTTATTATCAAGCATTCAGTTGACTAAGTCAAGTCATTTTGCCTCAGATATTAATCATTCGGTTGACTGAACAAACCATTCAATTGATTGGACCAGAGGGATGAAACTCTCTCTCCTTCATTCAGTCAACTGTATTATTCATTTAATCGACTGGGTCTTAGGCAAGAAGGTTATATCCTTTATTTAGTCTACTAAACAAATCATTTAGTTGACTGAGTCAAAGGTTAGGACTTTCTGTCCTTTATTCAGTCAATTGTATGATTCATTTAGTCTACTGAATCCCTTGAAACAATATCTTTCTATTTTAGCAAAACTTATAAAATTAAGATCAAGTTCAAATGTTTCTGTCAAAAACCTTTTATAAAATTTTGAGCCACAATTAAAGCTAGATAATTGAGAGAGAAATTTACAAGTATATCAATAACCTTATTAGCTTCTAATCTTGATATTCAAACTTTTTCCAAGGTTGAGTACTTAGTTGATCAAGTATGAGTTGTCCCTGTACAAACATCTTGGCAGCTTTAAACGCTTAGATAAATTGGTTAGCACAATTTAATATTGTTTTGTAATCATTAAAATCAAGTCAGGGGTTAATAATCTCCATCTTTTTGATGATGACAAAACCATTTTAGGGAAAACACTTTTAAAATCTAAGTGTTTGGTTTTTATAAAAATTTGGAAAATCTACTCTATTTTTGTAATAAAAACTTCTTGCAAAAGTTCAAATAACCCAACTAAACAGTTTATAAGGTATTTAAACGACTTGAGAAGCAAAGCTCCCCTTAATCTATGCACACCAATAACAGCATTCACAAAAAGAAATCATATATTTCTCCCCATTTTTGTCAACTGAACAAAAGAGTATCTAATTAACCACAAAGGCAAGCATAGAGAGAAAACAAAGCATATATAAATAAAGAGCTAGTCGCGAAGGCAAATAACCATCCAAACATAAAAGCTCATATGAGCAAATATCTATATGATTCATGAAAAAGAAAAGAAAATGTATTTGCAAGAGTTCTAAGGAGTTAAAAATAGAAAAAGCGAAAGATATAAAAACATCAATACTCCCAAGAAGGTGGAGGAGTAGAGCCAAGGTTACGAATCTGGTTTCAAATCTTAGTAAACTGGTCTCGAACCTCAGGAAAGGATCCTTTTGTCTCAGTCTTGAAGATGGTAGCTTATCATATACTAAAGTCATCTCTGTCCTCAAAGCTTGAAGTTACATATTGTTCATCGAAATCTGAAGGCTTGCCAAATCTTGAAGAATATCATCTTGAGAACCATTACCAACTGAGTTGCCCTGAACAACAACAGGTTATTGAGTACCCATACCAGCATCATGTGTAACAACCCATCCCGAGTTGGCTACCCTGATACGGTGTCATTACATTTTGAAAATCCTAGCATGACACACATATGCAACAATAAAAAATTTACCAACTTCAAGTATTTACATCAATCCTCAACCCTTAACAGGGGAGATACATCATTCATATCTCAACTTAAACATTATATACAACATAATATGCAGGAATATTTATAATTATTTTTTTTCTTATTAGTCTAAGGTTGTAGACCACATGGCTTACAGATAATGAATCTGTCTGAATCTCAACTCACCAACTATCTATCCTGCCTGCTGCCTGAAATCATTTATCATTGAGGGATGAGCTTCACAAGCTCAGTGAATTAAATTTACTAGAAGTATTCCATTTTTATAAATAATCTTTTAATATTTAATAATTTATATCTTATGTAACTTAATAATAGCATTCTACTGTCACTACACATATCATAAGCCCCATTCTCTATCAATCTCTTCTTCTTTATTTATTTGTTCACCTTAAAATCATTAATTATCTCATAATTACCTCATTATGAGGTTTGTTGGAAAATCACCTTCTTGCAGAATCCCAGGTTGTGATCTTTCCAAACACCTAAGTCCACAATGACTTGTAAGAAATAGGAATCAAACAATCAAAGAAAGAACACAAGCAATTGTTATCGAGGTTCGACAATGTGCCTACGTCCCCATGAGCTCCTCCGAGCTCTCTATACTAAATCAATGGAGTTCTTACAATTACAGCAACACCTCTTCAAGAACCCTCTTGTTCTTGAAGAACAAAAGAAGAGAAAAAGAAAGTGATAAGGACTAAATGTTTCCCTGAAATTTTCCCCAAGAAAATTCTAATTACAAAGCCCTTGAATCCTTAATCTATACTACTCTCTCTCTAAACAATCAGCCTATCTTGAATGAGTCTCTCTTGTGTTTAGTGTCTTTGCACTTTCACACACCATGTGTTCTATTTCAACCCTTAGATCTTGAGGACCAATCAATCATAGCCCTTCAACAAGTCTAAGTGATCCTGTGCATTTTAATCAAGTCCCATGCATCAGGAGAAGAGTGAGTTAAATTGCCATCAGGTGGGCCTAGAGTCGCGGCCCAGAATAGGGCAGGCCGCAGCTCACAGCAGGTCACACCACCTCCAGGTCTTCATCCTTGCTGGGCGTTGCGGCATAGGGGAGGTTGTGCCATGGCGCACACCTCCCTGGACTTTCTCCTTTGCTGGTGGTCGCGGCGCACACCACCTGTGCCGCGGCGCACACCTGGACCTGATGCTGAACTCTTCAACCCGTTTATTCCTTAGACAAATACCAACAAGGTTCACAACATATAGTCTATCATTTAGAATAGTTCTTATCATATCATACTTCCGTGTTTATTTCTTACCATAACTGTCTCTCTGTGAGACTCATTCATCTATAAATAAATTTACAATAACAAACAACACTTCAGCATTTCAGTAATATAATCAATATATAAAACAGATGCAATACATGAATTATTATTAGGGAACATCTTCCCACATGTCGATATGTTTTTATCTTAGACTAGCTGCCTTCCTGGTTCTTTTATTTTATTTAGACCGACTGCCCTCTCGGTTCTTTTATTTCTAGCATATATCGGCTGTTACGGTTTTTCATTTAGACTGGCCCTCTCCCGATTCTTTTATTTCATGCATATGCATATGAACAATGATATGAAATATGCATATGAACAATAAGACAAAAACAAGCATGTATTCAAACATTCAATTTAGCTATCTTGTTTTTTCTCAAATTATTATTTGATGAATTTCACTAAATTCTTCTCCTCATATATCATATCAATTTGTCATCTATAGTTCGTCAAGAATTTCACTTATTACCTTTATTATTAAATCGAGTCATTATTCTAATAATATTACTTCTCATATAATAACTTCCACATATCAATCATACCTATCATACCCATCAAACAACTTTTATCTATCATCAAATCATAGGTTAATAATTTATTCAAATATTATCACTATATATTTCATATTTATATTGATTACTTAAAGTAAATCTAACTCACCACGTAGCACTTAGAGCTACCCGTGGATCACCTCCTTGCTTTTCCTGCTCCTCTCAACAATTTCCCCTGATTGCTGATTGTCAACACCTAACATAATATTTATGTTAAAATTTCTAATTTATTCTTCAATTCCTTCATAATTCATACCATTTGAAAATTCCCACGTTGAATTTTTGGAAATTTCATGTATGCTAAATTTCAAAAATAAACTTCACATTATTATCTTCTGTTTTTGTTAGAGCTTCCCGTGACTCTTGATAAAATTCTCCTATAAATCCCTTCAAAATTTTACTTTTTCAATCTTTTTTTTCGGTCTCCAAGTGTTTAAAGAAATAGAGTAGTTTAGATTTGAGATTGAAGAAAACCAAACAGGATTTGGTAAAACTAATAAAACAATTCAATATATATAATAAAAGTTTTATGCGTCATCGTCACCGCTTTCTTGCTGTGTAATATGCAAGAGTTGCAAATCTCTTTGGCAACACCTAGACTTGAGGTGTTGAAACGTCCCTTTTTTTTTCTTTTACTTTTACTTTTTCTTTTTTCCTTTTCCTTTATTTGGACAATTTTTTTTTTCATTTTCACTTTCTTTACACCACCACGTGTCCCTTTTTTTTTTTAAGAATTGTTTTATAAAAATTAAATCTTTCGCATATATATTATTTTAAATCCATGTCATATTTATTAAATTACTTCTTTACCCTTTCTTTACGAATAAGAGCATTACGATTCTACCAACCTTACAAAAATTTTGTCCCTGAAATTTCCTTACCTAATTCATGAAAGAGTTGGGGGTATTATTTCCTCATTCTTATTTCATGCTCCCAAGTGACTTCTTCGACATCTTTGTTCCGCCATAATATTTGAATCAAAGGAATGACTTTATTGTGTAAGACTTGTTCCTTCCTGTTTAGAATTCTGACCGGTACTTGCATAAAAGTCAAATCTTCCTGAAGTTCTATCGCCTGATTCGAGCTACTATGGGATTCATCGTGTAAGTTCTTTCTTAAAAGTGACACATGAAACACAATATGTAATTGTTTTAACTCTGGAGGCAAATCTAATCTATATGCTACCGGTCCAACTCTCTCAATCACCTCATACGACCCCACAAATCTCGGGCTCAACTTTCTGTTCTTTTTAAACCTCAACATGCCCTTCCCCGGAGATATATTTAAAAATACCCAATCACTAACTTGAAACTCGAGAGGTCGTCTTTTATTATCAGCATATCCCTTCTGTTTATTTTGTGCTGCTCTAAGGTTCTCTCTAACCAATTTGGTCTTTTCAGTAGTCAGATCTATCATTTCTGGACAAAATATCTTTCTCTCTCCAACTTCTTCCCAGCATACTAGAGTTCTATACCTCCTACCATATAAAGCTTCAAATGGTGCCATCCCAATACTAGTTTGATACTGATTATTATATGCAAACTCGATCAAAGGCAAATAAGCATCCCAGCTCACTGAGAAACTCGATACACTTGCCCTCAGCATATCTTATAGTATTATGATGATTCTCTCTGTCTGCCCATCAGTTTGTGGATGAAAAGCTATACTAAACTGTAATTGCGTACCCATAGCTTCTTGGAAACCTCTTCAAAATCTAGAGGTAAATCTAGAATCTCTATCTGATACAATACTCAAGGGTACTCCATGTAATCTTACAATCTCCGCAACATACAATTCAGCCAACTTAGAAAGTCTATCTACTATAACCCATACAACGTCATGACCCCTTTGGGTATGGGAAAACCTGAGACAAAATCCATACTCACATTTTCCCATGGCCACTTAGGTACTAGAAGAGATTGTAATAAACCTGCTGGATGTCTATTCTCAGACTTCACCTGTTGACAAGTCAAACATCTAGAAATATGTTCCTCTACATCCTTCTTTCATCCCTAATCACTAATAATTTTGTCTCAATCCTCTGTACATCTTATAATTTCCTGGATGCATAGAATATACAGAATCATGAGCCTCCTTTAGTATCTCCTTTCTCATCTCCACATCATTGGGAACACAAACTCGATGCCTCAATACAACCATATCATCTTCTCTAATTCTAAATTCAGTTGGCTTCCCACTCAACACTTCCCATCTGATCTTCTCTATCCCCTCATCTCTTCCCTGCATCTGTAATAAAAGATCAATAATAGAAAATTATAGCACCATATTTTCCATCAATACTCCTCTATCATTGACACTCAACTGCATCCTCATTCTTCTTAATTCTATCATCAAGCTAGTATTATGACTCCTAATAGCAGCTAATCTCCCTGTAGCCTTTCCTGGATGATAATGAATGGTATAGTCATAATCACCAATCAACTCCATCCACCTCCTCTGCTTCAAATTCAACTCCTTTTGGGTTGGTAAATGCGTCAAGCTTTTATGATCAATAAAAATTTCACAATTGGCTCCATATAGATGATGTCTTCAAATATTCAAAGCAAAAACTATAGCAGCCAGTTCTAAATCATGGGTTGGGTAATTCCTCTCATGGTTCTTCAATTGCCTAGATGCATAAGCTATAACTCTCCCATATTTCATCAACACACATTCTAACCCCTAATGTGATGCATCACTATATACTACAAATCCTTCATCACCAAAAGGAAGCACTAATACTGGGGTACTAGTCAATTTTTCTTTCAGTAGTTGGAAACTTCTCTCACATTCCTTTAACTACCTAAACTTCACGTCAATCCTGGTCAATCTAGTCAATGGTCCAGCAATCATAGAAAATTTTTGGACGAATCTTCTATAATAACCAACCAACCCCAAAAAAGCTTCTAACTTCAGTTACGTTAGTGGGTCTTTCCCAATTCAACACTGCTTCTTCTATCTGTAGGTCAACTACTACTCCCTCTCCCGACACAACATACCCCAAGAAAGATATTTCACTCAACCAAAACTCACACTTAGAGAACTTTGCATATAATTTCTCTCTTATTAGAATTTCCAACACTATCTCTAAATGTTGCTTATGCTCCTCTTCATTCTTAGAATATACTAGAATATCATCAATAAACACAATCACAAATCTATCAAAGAATGGTTTAAACACCTGATTCATTAGATCCATAAATGCTGCAGGAGCATTAATCAACCCAAATGGCATGACCAGGAACTCATGATGGCCATAACGTGTCCTAAAAGCAGTCTTAGGCACGTCCCCTCTTTTATCCTCAATTGATGATAACCTGATCTCAGGTCTATCTTAAAAAACACCCTAGCTCCCTATAATTGTTCAAACAAATCAGCTATCCTTAGCAAAGGATATCTATTCTTGCTGGTGATCTTATTCAACTGTCTATAATCCATACACAATCTCATTATCCCATCCTTCTTCTTAACAAACAATACAGGGGCTCTCCAAGGTGACATACTAGATCGAATAAACTGTTTATCTATCAACTCTTGAAGCTAAACTTTCAACTCTCTCAATGCAGCTGGTGCCATTCTATAAGGTGCTATAGATATAGGTACTGATCCTGGAATCACCTCAATAGAAAACTCAATCTCTTTATTGGGAGGTAAACCAGACAATTCTTCAGGGAATACATCAGAAAAATCTTTTATTACCAAGATTTCTTCTAACTTCCTACTCTCCTTGCTAGAATCCACCACTGATAGGTGCTTAAATATTCATATTTAATCCCCCTTATTTACATTTGTTAGGTCCTTAGTTATGTTAATTTAGTCCATTTTACTTCATTTGTGTATTTCACATGTTTTTATAGGGTCTTGGAGAAAAAGAAGCATTTTTTGCACCTAAAGGAAGAAACCTGGAAATCTTGGAGTAGCTTCTGGTCAAAGTGCGATCGATCGCACTATTTTATGCGATCGAGTGCACATGCGATCGTGCGCACACAAGAAGGATCAAGCGCAGCACTTATGATCGAGCGCACATGTACGGGCGTGAACAGTAAAACGACAGAACCAGTTTTGGAAATAGAGTAGGTTTTGTGTTTTTGGAAATTAGGGTTTCCAGAGTCTTCTAGGATCACTCAAGCACTATAAATACACCTGTAAAGCACACACAAAGGCACGACTTCTTTTATCTTTTACTCTCGCTCGGAGTTGTAAGCTTTGGAGAGGATTGACAACCCGTCTCCACAGCATTCCTCGGGTTTTATAGTTTATGTTTAGTTTATGCTATGATGTTTATCTTAGACAGCATGTGTAACTAACTCTTTATAGGGCTCAATTGAAGCCCTAGTTATGCTTTCCCATATATATATTCATTGATTATCTTTGCAATAGCCTTGATTATGATTCTTAACTTTATTAATGCCTGTGTTTATTTAAATTCCTCATATGTATATGTCTGATCAATATGTGCATGTATTTGGATGACCGAGTCCTAGGTCGGACATTAGTAACAAAAGATATCCACAACAGATTCTTGGGTTAATCAACATGGGAAACCGGGAGTAGATACCATGCCCTAGGTCTTATGTGGTTGTCGATTTCCATAAATCTTATGTTTTCTTAAGGAACAACTCAGTAGATACCATGCTACATCCTTTAAGAAAGAAAATAGTTTGAGTAGATATCATGCTTAACTCGTTGCTTAGGGAAATCAATAGCTTAAGGAGTAGATACCATGCCTTTAGGTTGACAACCATTAGGTATTTATAGGAAGGCTAGTGCATTGACCTATTAATCATTAGGAAAGTATGACTAGTGGTGGATATCAAAGCTTTATGTCTCATTATTATTAATACACATTCAACAGTTATTTTAATATTCTTTTATTAAGAAACTGATTCTAAACCGAAATTCACCAATCTTTGTGGAGATGATCTTGCATTCGCACACTATACTACTGTTGACCTTGTGCACTTGCAAGCAAAACTGTATGGTTATTTACTTATTTATTTAGGTAGATAAACGCACAACAAGTTTTTGGCACCATTACCGGGGATCAAACCCGGGTCACCCGCCTGACAGGCAGGAATACTCACCACTACACTACAATTACCTAAGCTATCACGAGCACATTAGCACATAATTGTGTGGGGTATGACATATAATTTTGATTCGTATGTTTCTTTTGCTTGACTGTGATCCAAATGACCTATTAGATTAACATTTTGGCATAAGAAAATAGAAAAAAGTTTATTAGTGCTCAAAAAGAAAAATGCTCCTAATGATCAATAAAACAAACTTTCCATTGAGTAACTGGCCCTCTTGCCTCAGTAAGCAGTGAGTGTCACGTCAAAAGGTGGAAATATTTTTGCTCACAAAGATCATTAAAAAGAACTTTCCACTGAGTAACTGGCTCTCTTGCCTCAATAAGCAATCAGTGTCACGTCAAAAAGTGGAAATTCTGATTGGAAGCATTAAGACGAGTTAGTTGCGTAGCCTTTTTGACTCGAGTTAGTAAGTCCTTAGGGGTGTTGTTGTGAGTTTTAATTTACTCGCAAGTGCACGAGTCGTTTGCAATATAGTGTTGTGCAAGTGCGAGGTTAAATCCACAGGGAATTGTGTTGTGAAAATATATTTTTAATCTAAACTAACTTTATCTTAACCTAGTTCCGAATTGTGAATGATATTGCAAAAGAAATATAAACTAAACTAAGTTGATTTAAAAACTAATAATAAAAAGCACTAAGGTTTCCGAATCCGCCCCACCGAAGTTAAGCATATATGTTCTAAAAATATAGCCTATCAAAACATTCCATGAATCCAACTATAAGACAAAAAACAAAGAATATCCTAACTAAACCAAAAGCATCCAATGTATCCGCTCTTAACAAATCACAAAGGAAATCCAATTTAATCGAATAGCGTTCAATGTATCCATCAGATGAAACACAAAGAATATCCAACAGACAATTTAAACTCAATCAATTATAAGGTTAACTCAAATAATTGACAGAACATTTTATACTAAAAATTGTCAGATTTGTACAAGCAAATCTGAACTACTACGCCAAACAACGGCGGGGCTTCATCTTCACCTTTAGCTGAAGAGTCTAGCCACTCAAAACTATAAAACTATAATAAAAAGTGTTAAAACATTTAAACTAAAACAACTGAATATAAAGAAATAAATAAATAACTTTACATTGGAGAAATTCCACTTGCTGACGGGCGGCGCTTCGCCTCGTGGTAGCAATGCCTTCGAGATCCACCAGAATGCTAGCGGACGTCCACTGGTAAACACCAAAGTGGCTCAGGAATTGTACACTGAATGATGGGGCCAGATGGTGTTTATATAGGGGAAGACCCGGAGCAAAATGGGTTGCAGATTCGATGTGGGATACTGCCCGTTTGCGCTCGATTGTAGTGTGGTGCGATCGATCGCAGGTACGATCGATCGCATGTCTTGTGCGCACGATCTCATGTGCGCTCGATTGCATGTCTGCTACGATCGATCGCAAATGCACTGAACTTCAAATATTTCGATGTGGAATGTTGACCATTCGCTCGTTCGTAGGCAGGTGCGCTCGATCGCATATCTCGTTCGATCGATCGCAATGTCTCCAGAAGCTTCACATCTCCTGAAATGTTTTATTTTCTCCACAAACCCGTAAAAATACACAAAACATAAGAAAGACGTAAAATAAAGTGAAATATTACTAACTAAGAGCATAACAAATATAAGTTAAGGGTCTAAAATATGCAATATTTAAGACTCATCAAATACCCCCAAACTTATATTTTGCTAGTCTCTTAGCAAAACAAAATAAAAGACTCAATGAAAAACAAAGAACATAAAGATAAGTTTATCACTCATGGTATCCAAAAATTTAAGGAGCACACATCACCATGATATTCATTCATGAGCAAGCTTAAAAAGATAAACACATCTTCGCAATGAATAGAAATGTTAAAATCTAATTATTTACAAAAGGCAGGTCAAGGCATCACAAGTCTGACACTGTGTAAAGTGAATTAGCATATAAAAGTGAAGCTTCCAAGTAACTCCAATGTGTAAGGTCTCCATGTCTCAAGATTCATCGAATTTCCCATCAAAATGAACGGAAAAAAAGGCATAGTTTTTTTTTTATTTTTTTTTATAATAAGGCACGGCTATATTTAGTTCCCTTAAGCTTTCTAATTGACCCATGTAGCTAGTATTGAGTCAATGACTCCCAAACCATATGGTTTTAGGGCATTAGGTGTACAGACACCCCTAAGGACTTACTAACTCGAGTCAAAAAGGCTACAAAAATAAACCGGCCTTAATACTACCAAGCAAAATTTCACCTTTTGACGTGAACACTCACTGCTTACTGAGGCAAGAGGTCCAGTTACTCAGCGGAAAGTTGTAGCAATTTTTTTTTTTTCTTTATGCCCAAGTGTTCATCCAACAAGTCATCCAGTTTCAGTTAAGATAAGGAAAAATACACATTAAAATCACATGTCATACCTCACATAATTTGTGCTAATGTGCTCGTGTTAGATTATGTCAAACATGTGAATTCTCAAATGCCTAAGGTACTTAACTAAATTTTAAAAATTTATCACCAGATCATGTGTTCAAAATGTTAAGCTCACCAATGACATCACATCACAGAAAATGTTAAGATCAACCAAAATTTCACGATAACATGAGCATGCATTTATCTCTACGATGAAAAGACAACACTGGAAACAAACATTAATAATAAAAATGCGAAATAATAAATAAACAAAAAAGATAAGCTATGGGGTGCCTCCCATGAGCGCTAAGTTTAATGTCTTCAGCCAGACCCAACATTAATAAACAGGCCCAACTAAGCGCTCCACCATCTGATCAATAAATGGAAATGAAAAATGATCAGGCCTAGTGGCAGCATTCAATTTACGGCAGTCTAGAGACTTTCTTCATCTTGACTGCACTCGAGTTGGGACCAACTCGTCGTCTTTATTTACTACCATCAATTTAGCATGTTCGGGCACGACTGGAATCAGGCTCACCCACTTGCGATCAGAGATGGGATAAATGATCCCTGGCTCTAACAGCTTAATATCTTCTACCCTCACAACCTCTTGCATAGCAGGGTTGAGCCTCCTTTGTGGCTCCCTCGATGGCTTGGCATTCTCCTCCAACTGTATCGTGTGTATTACCAACGTGGGGTTGATTCCCTTGACATCCTCAATAGTCCAGCCTATAGCTTCTTTATGCTCTTTTAAGATGTCCAATAATTTCTCCTCTGGAGCATCACCCAAATCTAAAGCTATCATTATAGGCAAAGAATCTGCTGGACCTAGGAACTTATACTTAAGATTGTCCGATAAAGGTTTAAGTTCATTCTTGGGGGGTTCAAGTGTTATGGTTTCCTCCGTCTCACTGATCTTTTGAGAAGCAGACTGCAAAGTAGCATTTGCTTGCTCAAACAACTTATCTAAATCCAAATCGTCTTCAAATTGAGCAAAGCATGCCTCCAAAATGTCCTCAGACTTCTCTTCTTTCTTGGGTGCTTGTAGTCTCTCAGGGTAAGGCGCTTTAGGTAAAAACGACCTAGAGAGATCATTAATAATAGGTGTGGCTGTAGATGGCTCAGCATCTCTCTTCTCATTGTTGCCACTTTCTTGCCCTTGGTGCATAGCAGGGTTCTCTTCCACTTGATTGTGCACTTGTCTCCTAGACCTCAATGGGACAAGTGATTGCACTTGTTCCTGCCAATGCATAGGAGTTAATAAATTTCCCACCGCAAACTGTTCCTTTGGGTTAGGATCAGTTTGGCTGGGGAACGTTCCTTCCTCTCCTTCATCCACGTAACTTGCGATTTGATCAATTTGACTCTCTAGTGTGGCAATCGTTTGGGTGTTTTCTATTGTTGCACTCATCACTTCACTCATAGATTGGCTAGTCGTTTTCATGAAATCATTGAGAGCGTCCTCCAATGACTATGAAATCGACGCTAGCGCTTGAATGGGAGCTTGGTAAGCGGGTGATGATGCTGGATAAGTGGAGTGACCATAACTTGGAATTGGTGGAGGAAATTCGAGAGAGTATTGATTGTGAGCATGATAAGGGTCTCCTCCCTGATTCCTTAGTTGGTTCTGCGTCCATGAAACATTAGAGTGGTCTCACTACCCTGGATTGTATGTTTCAGAGTAAGATCCATTTAATTGCCAGCAACACTCATTGAAAGCATTCATTTGTTCCATGGGATACTCGGCAAAAGACGACATTGATGGACAATTTTGTGCTAAATGCAGAGGACTAGCATAGATGGAATAATTATCAACATTGAATGCGTTGGCAGCATTGAGGGACGGGCCGGTCATTTTAATGAAATCCTTGAGGGCGTCCTCTAAAGACTGTGAAACCGGTGCTGGATTCATCCACATTTTTTTTAAATTAAATTACAATTTTTTTTTAAATTGATAACTAACTAGTAGAAAAATAAAATCAATTCAGACAAAAAATTTTCACAAACCAAACAATTCCCCGCAACGGTGCCAAAAACTTGTTGTGAGTTTTAATTTACTCACAAGCGCACGAGTCGTTTGCAATATAGGGTTGTGCAAGTGCGAGGTCGAATCCACAGGGAATTGCGTTGTGAAAATATATTTTTAATCTAAACTAACTTTATCTTAACCTAGTTCCGAATTGTGAATGATATTGCAAAAGAAATATAAACTAAACTAAGTTGATTTAAAAACTAATAATAAAAAGCACTAAGGTTTCCGAATCCGCCCCACCGAAGTTAAGCATATATGTTCTAAAAATATAGCCTATCAAAACATTCCATGAATCCAACTATAAGACAAAAAACAAAGAATATCCCAACTAAACTAAAAGCATCCAATGTATCCGCTCTTAACAAATCACAAAGGAAATCCAATTTAATCGAAAAGCATTCAATGTATCCATAAGATGAAACACAAAGAATATCCAACAGAAAATTTAAACTCAATCAATTATAAGATTAACTCAAATAATTGACAAAACCTTTTATACTGAAAATTGTTAGATTTGTACAAGCAAATCTGAACTACTACCCAAACAACGGCGGAGCTTCATCTTCACCCTTAGCTGAAGAGTCTAGCCACTCATAACTATAAAAATATAATAAAAAGTGCTAAACATTTAAACTAAAACAACTGAATATAAAGAAATAAATAAAAAACTTTACATGAGAGAAATTCCACTCGCTGACAGGCGGCGCCTCCCTTCGTGGTAGCAATGCCTTCGGGATCCACCAGAATGCTAGCGGACGTCCACCGGTAAACACCAAAGTGGCTCAGGAATTGTACACTGAATGATGAGGCCTGATGGTGTTTATATAGGGGAAGACTCGGAGCAAAATGGGTTGCAGATTCGATGTGGGATACTGCCCATGTGCGCTCGATCGCAGTGTGGTGCAATCGATCGTAGGTACGATCGATCGCATGTCTTGTGCGCACGATCTCATGTACGCTCAATCGTATGTCTGCTACGATCGATCGTAAATGCACTGAACTTCAAATATTTCGATGTGGGATGTTGACCATGCGCTAGTTCGTAGGTAGGTGCGCTCGATCGCATATCTCGTGCGATCGATTGCAATGTCTCCAAAAGCTTTACATCTCCTGAAATGCTTCATTTTCTCCACAAACCTGTAAAAATACACAAAACACAAGAAAGACGTAAAATAAAGTGAAATACTACTAACTAAGAGCATAACAAATATAAGTTAAGGGTCTAAAATATGTAATATTTAAGACTCATCAGGTGTCTTTACACCTAATGCCCTAAAACCATCTGGTTTGGGAGTCATTGGCTAAACACTCGTTATATGAGTCAAATAGAAAGCTTAAGGGAACTAACTTGGCAAAAATCTCATAAATAAAAGAAAAGAAGAAAATCTATGTCATCTTTATTGATTCTAATAGGAAATTTAGTGAATCTTGAGTCATCAAAACACTACACATTAGAATTATTTGGAAACCTAATCTTTTATGTGCTAGTTCACCACACAGTATAGTCAAACTTGTGATGTCTTAAACTGCCTCATGAAAGTGATTTGCATTCAAAACTCTTATTCATTGCAGAGATATGTTTATATTTGTTAAGCTTGCTCATGAATGCGCATTATAAATTTTTGAGAATACCTAAAATTTTTGTGGACATTATGAATATTGGATCTATCTGTGTGTCGTTATTTTTTCGTTTTAGTTTTTAGTTTTGTATTGCTAAGGAACTAGCAATATGTAAGTTTGGGGTTGTGATAGGTGCTTAAATATTCATATTTAAGCCCCTTTATTTACATTTGTTAGGTCCTTAGTTATGTTAATTTAGTCCATTTTACTTCATTTGTATGTTTCACATGTTTTTATAGGGTCTTGGAGAAAAAGAAGCATTTTTTGCACCTAAAGGAAGAAACCTAGAAATCCTGGAGCAGCTTCTGGTCAAAGAGCGATCGATCGCACTATTGCATGCGATCGAGTGCACATGCGATCATACACACACAAGAAGGATCGAGTGCAACACTTGCGATCGAGCGCACATGTACGGGCGTGAACAGTAAAATGGCAGAACCAGTTTTGGAAATATAGTAGGTTTTGCATTTTTGGAAATTAGGGTTTCCAGAGCCTTCTAGGATCACTCAAGCCCTATAAATACACCTGTAAAGCACACACAAAGACAAGACTTTTTTATCTTTTACTCTCGCTCGGAGTTGTAAGCTTTGGAGAGGATTGACAACCCGTCTCCATAGCATTCTTCGGGTTTTATAATTTATGTTTAGTTTATGCTATGATATTTATCCTAGACAGCATATGTAACTAACTCTTTATAGGGCTTGATTGAAGCCCTAGTTATGCTTTCCCATATATATATATATATATATATATATATATATATATATATATATATATATATTCATTGATTATTTTTGCAATAGCCTTGATTATGATGCTTAACTTGATTAATGTCTGTGTTTATTTAAATTCCTCATATGTATATGTCTGATCAATATGTGCATGTGGTATGGACTTGTTAGTTAGATCAATTTGGATGACTGAGTCCTGGGTCTGACATTAGTAACAAAAGATATCCACACCGGATTCTTGGGTTAATCAACATGGGAAACAGGGAGTAGATACCATGCCCTAGGTCTTATGTGGTTGTCAATTTCCAAAAATCTTATGCTTTATTAAGGAACAACTCAGTAGATACCATGCTGAATCCTTTAAGAAAGAAAATAGTTAGAGTAGATACCATGCCCTTAGGTTGACAACCATTAGGTATTCATCGGAAGGCTAGTACATTGACCTATTACTCGTTGGGAAAGTATGACTAGTGGTGGATATCAAAGTCTTATGTCTCATTATTATTAATACACATTCAACAGTTATTTTAATCTTCTTTTTATTAAGAAACTGATGATAAACCGAAATTCACCAATCCCTGTGGAGATGATCTTGCATTCGCACACTATACTATTGTTGACTTTGTGCACTTGCAAGTAAAACTGTACGGTTATTTACTTATTTATTTAGGTAGATAAACGCATAACAACGACATATGCCAAATACCTCTCAGAACCCTTCTTCAACCATTTACTAGCAGTTAAGGTGGAAATAAGATGGTTAGCAAGTATCTTACATTCTCCCTGAAAATTAAATTATTCTTGTCCAGGTATCTTGAACACCACATTCTTCTTAAAACAATCTACCCAAGCATAATATCCAGATAACCAATTCATCCCCAGAATTAAATCAAAATATGTCATACTAAAGGCAATAAATCAACTTCAAATTCTCTTTCAGCCATATAAATCACGCAACTTTGATAAATTGTCCTGATAATAACCCTATCTCTAGTAGGAACCTCAATAACAATAGCATGCATCAAAGGACTAGCACTAATATCAATAGATTTCATATAAACACTGGATGCGAAAGAATAGGTTGCACCGGGATCAATCAATAATCTAGCAGGCCTATCAAGGATAGATACCATACCCATAACAACATCAGGAGTGGTTTGTGCATCCTGTTGTGTCAATGCATAGACTCTGCTGTCTCTGGACGGTAATTGACTATCACGTCCTCTCTCAGCTACTGATCCTCGACCTTTGCCTTAGACACTCCCTGATCCACCATCTCTCTCTACCGGTTTTCTCCCAACACTTCCAATGCCTACGTCAGCAGATTTCCCCACTGGAAAATCTACAACAACATGTCCTCCCTCACCACATATAAAGCATACCTGCGTAGAGAAATTTTGAGACAGATGCCCCGTCTTATTACATCTAAAGAAAACACTAGCATATAGATTTTTAATTTCTTTACTTCACTAATGACTTCATATGTAACTTGAAGTTTGTTCCATACTTCTTTTTTCGAATCACATGCTGAAATTTTGTTTTATTCATTAATGTCTAAAGTGCAATAAAGAATACTAGTAGCTCTACTATTTTAAGAAATCATCCTAAAATCATCATCATTAAATTCAGATTTAAGATTAGGCAATGTAGTTACTGTTTCACCAACTATGACTCTCTTTATAGGAATCTTAGGTCCTTCAGTGATTCTTCACAAATTATAATATTGGTCTTTTACAAAAAATTTCATTCTATTTTTTCAATAATTATAATTTTTCCATTAAATAAAGGAGGCCTAGTATATGAGTGACCTTCAGTATAACTATTATTAGTCATAGGATCTACTCGAGAATTTTAACCATATTAATGAGAACTAAGCTCTTATACCAATTGTAAACTAAAGTGCAACCCAAGAGGGGGTGAATTGGGTTTTAAAAACATTTTTACAAACAACAAAAAAGTTTTAAACACTTAAGAAATCAAGCATGAACAACAATAAATATATTGTTGAAATTAAGAGAGTAAGGATAAAAGATTGCAGACATGATTTATAATGGTTCGACAATATTTGAATCTTTCTAACCCTACGTCCACTCTCTTCAAGGAGACTCCTTGAAGTAATCCACTATAGTCAAGCAACTTCAGAGGTGTTGCCCAAACCTTTACAATGTTATTTTCCAAAGGAAATGCACACAAAAGTGTTTAACACCTAAACACTTCAAAGAGTTACACCAACTCTTTCTCTTACAATGATTAGAATTTAAGATTGAAGTTTGGTACAAGAGAGATGTTGTGAGTTTTAAATTACTCGCAAGTGCATGAGTCATTTGCAATATAGTGTTATTCAAGTGCGAGGTCGAATCCATAGGAATTGCGTTGTGAAAATATTTTTATCTAAACTAAGCCTATTTTAACCTAGTTCCAAGTTTTGAATTGTCTTTTGCAAAACAAATGTAGACTAAACTAAATTGATTTAAAGACTAATGATAAAAACACTAAGGATTCTGAATCCACCCCACCAAAGTAAAGCATATATTTTCATGTTCTATAAAAATAATCTATCAAAACATTCCATGAATTCAACTTTAAACAAATCACAACAAATATCCCAATTAAACCAAAACGATCCAATGTATTTCCTTTTAACAAATCACAAAGGATATCCAATTTAATAAAAAATGATTCGATGTATCCATCGGATTAAACATATGGAATATCCAACAGAACAATTTAAAAACTATTAATCGTAAGAATTTACTCAAACAATTGACCAGAACATTTATACTAAAAAAAAAAAAACATCAGAATTGTATGAACAAATATGAAAATCTTATGCCAAACAACGGCGAGGCTTCATCTTCAACTTTAGTTGAAGATTTTAGCCACTCATAATCATGAAACTAAAGTTCACAATAATAGTGCTAAACATTAAACTTTAAAAACTAACAAAAGCAGTAAATTAAAAACTGACTATACATGGGGAGAAATTTCACTCGTTGTTGGGCAGCGCTTCCCCTCGTGGTAGCAAAACCTTTGAGATCTACCAGAATGCTAGAAGAAGTCCTCAAGATTGCACCAAAATGGAACAAGGATTGCACACTAAAGATAAAGTGAAGAGGGGCTTATATAGGGAAACATCACAAGCGCAATGTGTTTCCAATCCAATGTGGGATACTGCAGATTCCAACTTTAGCTCTTTGACCTTTGTCTACTAAAACAGCCATAACTTTCTCTAGAAAAATCGTTTTATTGATCCATAAAATTCCCCAGAAAACAGACATCTGGATCTTTCCAAGCATATATGGCTCATCTCCTAGTTCTTCCTGAATCAATATAGTTTAATCGTAAAAAATGACTGATCTGTCACGCTGAAATCATGCACAGCCTGACCTTTGTCTACTAAAACTGCCATAACTTTCTCTTGAAAAATTATTTTATTGATCCGTAAAATTACCCAGAAAATAGACATCCGGATCTTTCCAAGCATATATGGCTAATCTCCTGGTTCTTCCTGAATCAATACAGTTTAATCCTAAAAATGGCTGATCTGTACGAGCAATTCTGACAATTTAGTGAAACTCCTTTCCCAGCTTGTAAACCTGTAAAACAACGAAAAACAACTCAAAGTAACAAATTCCTAAGCTAACAAATGTAAATTAAGTGGCCAAAATATGCAATATTTAGTACTCATCAAGAGATTGCAAAAAATGCTTTTACAAATGAAGAATATCTCTCTTTAAAGAACAAAGCTTTAAAGATGACTCAAGAAGAATTTTGAAAGCTTTGATGAATAATAAATGAGGTCAAGAATGAATTAAGTGTTTTTAGATTGTTAGGTTTGCTAATTTAAAAGGGGTTTATATAGCCCAAGGCTCATATGGCCGTTAGACACAAGAGGGGGCAGTTTGGAGCATTAAATGCTCTGACATGTGCCATTTAATTCAAAAACTACCTGTTATTATCGAGCATTCAATCGACTGGATGCTTGTTCAGTTAACTAAGTCAAGTCATTTTGCTTTAGATATTAATCATTCAATCGATTGGACTAGAGGAATGGAACTCTCAATCCCTCATTCAGTCAATGGTATTGTTCATTTAGTCGATTGAGTCTTAGACTAGAAGGTTTTATCCTTCATTCAATCGATTGAGTCAAAGGTTAGGACTTACTTTCCTTTATTCAGTGAACTGTATGAATCATTCAGTCGACTGAATCCCTTGAAACAACATTTTTTTTATAGCAAAACTTGTAAAATTAAGATTAATTTCAAATTTTTTGTCAAAAACAATTTGTAAACATTCTGATCCACAATTAAAGCTAGATAATTGAGAGAGAAATTTACAAGTATATTAATAACCTTAATAGCTTCTAACCTTGATCTTTAAACTTCTTCCAAGGTTGAGTACTTAGCTTATCAAATAAGAGTTGTCTTTGTACATACACTGATGAGTGCCAAATATTGCATATTTTGGCCCTTTAATTTACATTTTTTAGCTTAAGAATTTGTTACTTTGAGTTTTTTTCGTTGTTTTAAAGGTTTACAAGCTTGGAAAGAAGTTTCACTAAATTGCTAGAATTGCTCGTGCAGATCAGCCATTTTTGAGGATTAAACTATATTGATTTAGGAAGAACTAGAAGATGAGCCATATATTCTTGGAAAGATCCGGATGTCTATTTTCTGGGGAATTTTACGGATCAATAAAATGATTTTTCTAGAGAAAGTTATGGCAGTTTTAGTAGACAAAGGTCAGGCTGTGCATGATTTCAGCGTGACAGATAAGCCATTTTTGAGGATTTAACTGTATTGATTCAGGAATAACCACGAGATGAACCATATATGCTTGGAAAGATCGATGTCTATTTTCTGAAGAATTTTACGGATCAATAAAATGATTTTTCTAGAGAAAGTTATGGCAGTTTTAGTAGACAAAGGTCAAAGAGCAAAAACTGGAATATGCAGTATCCCACATCGGATTGGAAGCATATTGCACTTGTGATATTTCCCTATATAAGCCCTTCTTCACTTCATCTTTAATGTACAATTCCTGAGCCACTTTGGTGTTTACTGGTGGATGTCCGCTAGCATTCTGGTGGATCTCGAAGGCTTTGTCACCACGAGGGGAAGCGCCGCCCGTCAGCGAGTGGAATTTCTCCCATGTAAAGTTATTTATTTATTTCTTTACATTTTGTTGTTTTAGTTTAAATGTTTAGCACTTTTATTATGAATTGTAGTTTCATAGTTATGAGTGGCTAGACTCTTCAGCTAAGGTTGAAGATGAAGCCCCGCCGTTGTTTGGCGTAGTAGTTCAGATTTGCTTGTACAAATCTGACAATTTTTAGTATAAATGTTCTGTCAATTATTTGAGTTAATCTTATAATTGATTGAGTTTAAATTGTCTGTTGGATATTCCTTGTGTTTCATCTGATGGATACATTGAATGCTTTTCGATTAAATTGGATTTCCTTTGTGATTTGTTGAGAGCGGATACATTGGATGCTTTTGGTTTAGTTAGGATATTCTTTGTTTTTTGTCTTATAGTTGGATTCATGGAATGTTTTGATAGGCTATATTTTTAGAACATATATGCTTAACTTCGGTGGGTTGGATTTGGAAACCTTAGTGTTTTAATTATTAGTTTTTAAAAATCAATTTAGTTTAATTTTAATTTCTTTTGCAAATTATCATCTGAAATTCGGAACTAGGTTAAGATAGAGTTAGTTTAGATTGAAAATATACTTTCACAACGCAATTCCCTGTGGATTTGACCTCGCACTTGCACAACGCTATACTGTAAACGACTCGTACGCTTGCGAGTAATTTAAAACTCACAACATACACCTTGGCACCTTCAAGCATTTAGATAAATTGGTTATTAATATTATTTTGTCATCATTAAAAGCAAGTTAGGGGTCAACACAAATTGTGAACAATAATCTGTAAACTCATTGGAGGTATACTCTCCACCATTGTTAGTACGAAGACACTTCAACTGATTCTCTGTCTCTCTCTCTTTACCATAACATGAAACTTCTGAAATACTGAAATACCTGCTTTTGTTCTTCAACAAATATGCCCACACCTTTCGTGAAGCATCATCAATAAAAGTAACAAAATACCTATTACCACCTAAAGAGTCAACTTCAATGGGACCACATACATTAGAATTTACCAATTTTATTTTCTTTGGTTTTCTTTTAGATGACTTACTAAAAGAATCTCTATGATGCTTACCAAATAAACAATGATCACATGGGTTTAGAGATATAACTTTGGAGGAAGGAACGAACGACTTCCTAGCCAAAATCTGCAACCCTTTCTCTCTCATATGTGCTAATCTCTTGTGCCACAAGTTTGGAGAATCATCATCTTCAACTACATTCAGCTCATTATCACACACTTTCACACGTGTCTTGTACAAGGAGCAAAACATATTTCCTTTGGAAACCATCAATGATCCCTTGGACAGTTTCCACTTTCCATTACTGAAGTAGTGCTCATACCTTTCTTCATCTAGGACGTGAGTAAAAATTAGATTGAGACACAATTCAAGAACATGTCGCAGATTCTTCGAAGTCATAGTGCACCCTACATCTGTCTGTATGCGCATATCACCAATACCCACAATTGGACTAAAACTCGAGTTATTCATCTTCACTGTATCAAAGTCTCCTACTATGTACGTTGTGAAGAAATCCCGATGTGGAATACAATGGTAAGAAGCTACTGAGTGAACCACCCACCCAATACTAGAATTTCCAACATGATTGCACTCCTCAAACTCACAAGCAAATAACACAACATTTTCTTCGTTTGAAATAACTACTGTCGTGTTATTTTCATCGATCTTCTTATGATTCTTTCCATCCTATTGTTCCTTTTTCTAGACCCAACAATTTCTTTTCATATCACCTAGTTTATTGCAGTGATAACATTTCACCTTATCTCTGAACTTTGACTTATCTTTAAATTTATCACGACTTTTAGGACCTCTACTCTTACTTCTACCCATGTTCTCTATGAGAAGAGCTTGACCGCTATTTGTGTCTGAATCGTTTCAGCAAGTCTTCTCGTTAAACATATTGCCTTTCACCATAGACAAACAAAGCACACCATTTGGAGCAAAGTTACTAAGTGACACTACTAAGTCTCCCAGCTATCAGGCAAAGTACCCAAAAGAAACAGTTCTTGTAACTCATCATCTAATATTATTTTCATTGTAGACAACTAGTTCACTAGATCCTAAAAATCATTCAAGTGTTTGAAAATGGAACATTTATCCTTGTACTTCAAATTCACAAACTTTCTCATCACAAAAGCTTTATTATGAGTTGTTTTTCTTTCATAAAGTGTCTCTAATTATCCCAATAAGATTTGACTTTTGTCTTTTTGACCATATGATGGAACACATTGAGATCCACCTACTGTCTAATGGCACCAACTGTCTTCATGTTCATTCTTTCTCATTCTTTATCAGTCTTGCCCTTCGACTTAACTTCATCACCCTCAACGGGATCATACATATCTTTTCAATACAGATAATCATCCATCTTCAGTTTCCATACTGAATAATTAGAAGTTGTCAATAAAATTATAGTACTAAATTTTTCATCCATGTTGACCAACACAAGCAACCAAAGCACTAATATTACTTGTTGAGAAAAATAACCACCATCAACAATTAATACCACAATTCCAACCAAAGATCACAAATTAAATATAATAACCACCAAGTTCCGTGCGGAAATAAAATAACAAGCACCAAATAAAGTAACCAATAAAAGACACAAGAATTTACATGGAAAACCCTCCAATGTAGAGGGAAAAACCACGAGGTAAAAAATCAAATCCACTATGTACATAACGATTGCAAAGTTTATGCTCAAACTTGAGATCCACAACAATTTGGTAACAATACAAATTACCTCTAGGAAAAAACTATTATTGTACTACCAACTGCTGAAATCTAAGAAGTCTCTGCACTTCATCAAAATCAGACGACATGATAGGAACTGTAAATCTCGAGTAGCTTGATTTTCTGTGACCAAACACCCTGAATAACACCCTAAAGAAGAACCCCAAATTATTGTTCTTTTTTTCTCTTTTTTATTCTCCCGATAAAAGAAGAAAAAATGTTTTTTCTATACGTCACTGTAACTCTCCACGATTACAAAAACTCATATTTTTATATTCTAAATACACTGACAACGGCTATAAAGGAAGTCACTACTCCTCTATCCCATAATTTCAGTCACTAATCACTTTTTTACTTAAGTTTGACTTTAATTATTATATATATATATATATATATATATATATATATATATATATACGTTATTTTAAAAATATAAAAAATATTTTTTAGAAACTTTTAAACTATATTTATGTAAATATGAAAAAGAAATAAATTTTCTTAATGATTTAACAATAGAAAAAAAATATTCATTTAATTGACTAAATAGTAAACATGACAAAAATTATGGGACAGAGGAAGTATTATATAGCACTTGTTTTCGTGCCCCATTAGAATTAAGAGTCACCAAACCTAGCCGCCTATGTGTTCTCTTAATTCAAGTAGGAGTATAAAGCTTAACTTCACCACTTGGTGAACACGTAGCCACTAGCTTTCAAAAGATTTTTAACACCCCACTCGGTATGAACTCAAAGAATAGAGTTCAGTTCATTTTGAACTAGAATTGCAAATTAATTCATTTGCAAATAAACTTAAATGAGTTTTTATGTTTGGTATATTTTTACTTAAATGGTAGAATTGAAATGAAATTTTGTATTTGGAATCATCTAGAATTCCATTCATTCTCTAAATTTTACTTAAATACCCTTAATATTATTAAATGATTTTGTAATACTTTATAACTTCATTTCACTTCATTGTCTTTTATGATTGCATATGTTTTATAGGCACTTAATCCTTTGGAGTATTACAAAGACCGTATCTCTTCAAAATTTAAATTACTATTTCATATTAGAGTAGAAAATGAAAAAAAAAATTAACTCTTCCTTTTTTAGATTTAAAACTTCATATTTGAAAGTTTAATATGAGATAATCTTTTAAATGGAAAACATTTCATGTAGGCCAACCCATTATCATCAGTATAAACGAGTAGCCCAAGCGCCCAATTATGGCAAGATGCAGGCAGGCAAGAAATAATAATATACTATATGATGCGATCAATAGCAAGACGACACGTGGACAGCCCTAGGTCCAATAACAAGACGACACATGGACATTCCCATGTCTAATAGCAAGACGACACGCGTACAACCCTATGTCCAATAGCAAGGCAACACGTAGACAAAATAGTTGGAAGCCTATCACCATATCCAAACTTCCCTGCTCAGTCCTATAAGTGTGATCACAGGGATGACGGCCATCCCCAGACAGAATATAAGGCCTTCTCGCATGGAAGCAGGATCTCCTGGATTGCCCCATCCCTACCACGTGGGTAATCTCACCTATGAATTGCTATAAAAGGTCAAAGGTATGCAAGCACAATTCAGACTATGATTCTTACTTATTTACTACAAACACTAGGCTTCATTCATCCTCTTCTTTTTTCTGAAACACTACACTAACAAGAGCGTCGGAGTGTCCTTGGAGGCATCATTCCTTTCTACTCCAGCAACCCTTTAGTTCACCCATTTCTTTCTATGTAGGCCATCGAAGTATCAATCTCCATCTCAGCTACACATTTTTGGCATCAACAGATTGCCGCCGTCCATGGGAAACCACCATCTCTCGGTAACAGTAAAAGCAAAGAAATATAAAGAACTCAATTGTTGTTATGCCACCTAAAAACACCACAAGGAATACTGGCAAAGAAACTGTCGGGGCCAGCACCATACATGCACAAAATAGCACCCATAGCCAACGTTCTGGGTCTAGACCCCCTACAATGTCCAAATGAAGGTCCTCTAACAACAACCCAAGACTCCTTCCCGGGACCCAACACCCCCGCTAAACAGAAATTAACCTACCAGAAAACTTCCAAAAGGCCTCCGTAGCACATCCCACTATGCCTATGCTCCAAGCACAGTTCATGGAACTCTCACGAATGATGACTGACCTCACTGCTGAGGTCCACAGAGGGACTCACCAGCCCTCTCCCGTACCCCCTCAACAGAATCCTAGACGCATATGCTCTGCTGGTCGTGGACTCGCCATCAACAACTGTTCCACGGCGGAGTCCTCACCACCCCACACTGTCAAATCCAAAGGAAACCCCTCCACCAAGAGCAACCTCGGTCTCGACAGACGGATCGAAGAAATAGAGGAAAGAATCAATGAAACACCAAAGTACCGAAACCATAGTGTCCTGGATGAGCTCAAAGTTCAGGACCCGCCCTTCACTCAAGAGGTCCTCAAAGCTCCACTCTCACCAAACTTTCGAATGCCCCAAATCAAATCCTATGACAGTTCTACACACCCCTAAATTATCTCCAACATTATAAAACCACATTGACGTTGCATCGACATTTTAACCCTGTAATGTGTCGAGCGTTCCCCTTGACACTCGAGAAGGTAGCAGGAACATGGTACTCTCGTTTGAAACCATGAAGCATTGGCACATTCAAGTAACTGAGCTATGCCAGCAGCAAGGGACCCAAGAAGACCTCAGAGTCTCGGTTTAATGCCACCATTTAGAAAATCCTGAACCTCGACCCCGGTGTCTAGATACTAGCATTCAAAAATGGTCTAAGATCTGGAATCTTTAGCTTCAAGCTCACCAGGCGACCACCCAATGATATGAATGAGATTCTGGCACGAGCCAAGAAGTATATGTTGGCGAAAGATGATTAAGCCTTCCAGAAAGAGCAGGAAGGGGACACAGAGAAGAAGAGGAGAGGCCCCGTCAGTCCTCACCATGAATTGACCAAGCGACCTTTCCGCGACAGTAGGCACAAAGTCCCTAGCCACTTCGGGAGCTTTACTACCCTCAATGCATCCAGGACCACTATCCTGATACAACTCCAAGACAAGATAATCCTTTAGTGGCCTCCAAGACCATTTGTAACGATCAATCCCGGGTTCACTACCCCCGAGATGGTGTCATCACATTTTGAAAATCCCAGCATGATACATATATGCAACAATAAAAACAACATCAATAGAAATTTTTACATCAATCCTCAACTCTCAATAGGGGAGATACATCTTTATGATCTTAACTTAAACATTATATACAACGTAAAATGCATGAATATTTACAAATAATTTTTTATTTTATTTTCTCATTAGTCTGAGGATGTGGATACGCACGTGGCTTACAGATAATGATTTTGTCAAAACCTCAACTCACCAAACTATTTGTCCTGCTTGCTACCTGAAATCATTGTACAATGAAGGATGAGCTTCACAAGCTCAGTGAATCAAATTTACTAGAAGTATTCAGTTTGTATAAATGGCATTTCAATATTTAATTATTTATATCTCATACAACTTGATAATAGTATTCTACTATCACTACACATACCATAAGTCCCATTCTCTTTCAATCTCTTCTTCTTATATATTGGTTCACCTTAAAACCATTAATTATCTCATAAATATCTCGTTATAAGGTTCATAGCATAAAGTCTACTATTTAGATGGTTCTTATCATATCATACTTTTATGTTTCTATTGTGCGTTTATCTACCTATATAAATAAGTAAATAGCCATACAGTTTTACTTGCAAGTGCACAAGGTCAATAGTAGCATAGTGTGCAAGCGCGAGATCATTTCCACAGGGATTTGTGAATTTCGGTTTTAAAATCAGTTTCTCAAAAAAAAAAAAGATAGAAATTAACAGTTGAGTGTGATTTTAATAATAATAAGGACATAGGGCTTTGATATCCACCTCTAATTATACTTTCCCAACGAGTAATATGTCAATGCACTAGCCTTATCATGAATACCTAATGGTTGCCAACCTAAGGGCATGGTATCTACTCCTTAAGCTATTGATTTTTCTAAGCACCGAGTTAGGCATGGTATCTACTCTAACTCTTTTCTTTCCTAAGGGATTCATCATGGTATCTACTGAGTTGTCCCTTAAGAAAGCAAAAGATTTATGAAAATCGACAACCACATGAGACACAGGGCATGGTATCTACTCCCAGTTTCCCATGTTAATTAACCCAAGAATCCAGTGTGGATTTCTTTTGTTACTATTGTCAGACCCAGGACTCGGTCATCCAAATTGGTCTAACTAACTAATCCATACAACATGCACATATTGATAAGACATACACATATGAGGAATTTAAATAAACACAGGCATTAATCAAGTTAAGCATCATAATCAAGGCTATTGCAAAGATAATTAATGAATGTATTTATGGGAAAGCATAACTAGGGCTTCAATCGAGTCCTATAAAGAGTTAGTTACACATGTTGTCTAAGATAAGCATCATAACATAAACTAAACATAAAATATAAAACCCGAGGAATATTATAGAGACGGGTTGTCAATCCTCTCCAAAGCTTACAACTCCGAGCTAAGCAAAAGATAAAAGAAGGGATGTCTTTTGTGTGTGTTTACAGGAGTATTTATAGGGTTTGAATAACCCTAGAAGACTTTGGAAACCCTAAACTTCCTAAAACGCAAAACCTCCTCTATTTCCAAAACCGGTTCTATCGTTTTACTGTTCACACCTGTATATGTGCGCTCGATCGTATTTGTTGTGCGCTTGATTGCAAAGCTACACTCGATCCTTCTTGTGTGCGCACGAGCGCTTGCGCTCGATCGCACCCAATAGTGCACTCGATCGCACTTTAACCAGTAGTTGCTCTAGGATTTCCAGATTTCTTCCTTTAGGTGCCAAAAAATGCTTCTTTTTCTCCAAGACCCTATAAAAACATGTGAAACACATAAATGAAGTAAAATGGACAAAATTAACATAACTAAGGACTTAACAAATGTAAATAAAGGGGCTTAAATATGAAAATTTAAGCACCAATCACACCCTCAAATTTACATATTGTTTGTCCCTTAGTAATACAAAACTAAAAACTAAAATGAAAAATAATGACACATAGATAAATCCAATATTCATAGTGTCCACAAAAGTTTAGGTCTCACACAAAACTATGATGTGCATTTATGAGCAAGCTTAACAAATATAAACACATCTTTGCAATGAATAAGAGTTTTGAACGCAAATCACTTTCATGAGGTAGTTTAAGACATCACAAGTTTGACTTTAGTGTGTGGTGAACTGGCACATAAAAGATTAGGTTTCCAAATAATTCTAATGTGTAGTGTTTCAATGTCTCAAGATTCACCAAATTTCCTATCAGAGTCAACAAAGATGGCATAGTTTTTTTTTTCTTTTCTCTTATATGTGAGACTTTTGCCAAGTTGAGTTCCCTTAAGCTTTCTATTTGACTCATGTAGTGAGTGTTTAGTCAATGACTCCCAAACCATATGGTTTTAGTGTATTAGGTGTAAAGACACCTCTAAGGACTTATTAACTCGAGTCAAAAAAGCTATAAAACTAACTGGTCTTAATGCTACCAATCAGAATTTCCACCTTTTGACGTGACACTCACTGCTTACTGAGGCAAGAGGGCTAGTTACTCAGTGGAAAGTTTTTTTAATGATCATTGTGAGCATTTTTCTTTTTGAGCAATAAAAATCTTTTTCTATTTTCTTATGCCAAAGTGTTAATCTAACAAGTCATCTGGTTCACAGTCAAGCAAAAGAAACATACAAATCAAAATTACATGTCATACTCTATACAACTATGTAATAATGTGCTCGTGTTAGTTTAGGTCAATCTTGTGAATCCTTAAATGCCTAAAAGTAAGTGATCTAGGTTCAAAACCTAATTATTGGCTTATATATTCAAGGTGTTAAGCTTTCTTATGAAGTCAAATCATTTTGTTTGTTTAGATCACCCAAAAATTTTTGCAACAGAATGAACATGCATTTATCTATAAAAATAAAAATTGGGACATAGTGTGTGTGTGTGTCCCCATACCCCCAAACTTAAATTGCACATTATCCCTAATGTGTGAGAACCATGGAAGGATCTGACCTGGGAAATGTAGAACTCAGTGGCTGGCATGGCTCGTAGCACGCCCCCAAACTTGAACTGGATGCACTGACTATGTCCTTTAAAAAAAACAAACATAAACTAGAAAACAAGTAATAATAAATAGATATAGAAAAGTAAATACTAACAATAAAATAAAATACTAAAAAGGATACGCTTTGGGGTGCCTCCCATGAGCGCTAAGTTTAACGTCTTCAACTAGACGGGGTATCCTCTCACTGCTGATCGTCGGGTGGTGCAGTCAAAGAGATACTGGGAGCTGGAGGTAGGCAATCAAGGATGGCTTGTACCATCGCCTCTTATCGTGCAAACAGTGCCTCCAAACCATCTATACACTAGTGCACTAGTGATGTAGCGGCAGAGACCTCACCTCGAAAGGAGGACAACTCAGCGAGAAAGTGTTGGGACTCGATGGATCCCATGTCCGGATGGTCCTCTTCTCACAATGGGCTAACTGTAGAGGTCTCTGTCTCTATATGATCCTCCTCAACCCTCTCAGCTGTAGGTCTAGGGGCTAGGAGTCCTCGAGGCATGTGCGAGAGGCTGTGTCCACTGAGCCTTCCCAAAGAAAGGATGCTCTCGTATTGGTCCGTCGCTGGTGGTCCCCTTAATCCTTTTCTTCTTGAAGATGTATGAGAGTAGGAATGGGAATGGGAGCCCCCATATATTGGCCGTGGTGGTCTGACAGCCATGGACATGATCCCAAAAATTATGCAGTTGGCTCCACATAACAGCTGGGAGAGAGTACCAGTGGCTTATGTGGAAGGCATACAATGTCTATAGAAACTGGTCTCTCCTATGTGTCTTGTGCCCCAATGGACACACATTGTGCTGGAGGATGGTGTCCACGAGCCAAAGCCGTGGAGGCAACTTTGACCGGCTCACCGCGTTGTTGTGCCTATCAGCGTACTGGCCAGCGCACATGTCCTCAATAATTGTGGAAAGGTCAAAAGAGTCTGACTGTTCCTCAATATCGGTGTCCTCCAGAGGGGACTCATTATAACAATGAAGAACAGCGGCTATATCGACACTAGTCACCTCGATGGATGTGCCCTGGATTGAGGAAGTCAATACTCTTAGTCTGCTACAGTAAAAAGACAGGCTCTCATAGAACTGGACTACCAGCTGGGTGTAAGTAGTCGAGCAGACTGGTTTAAAAAGCCTCTTCAACCCCCAATGTTTAAATACTTAGACTGCCCATTGAGTGGCATCCATGTGTTTGAAGACTTCATCGATGACGAAAGTGGTCTCGAATAAGAGCTCTCTCTGCTCGAAGCTTGGCCTGGATGACTGGGCATGGCTGCTCGAGGCACGGGAGGTAGAAGCGGAGTGTTTTGACATGTGAATTCTAGTTGCTGTCAAATTTGTGATCGATCACGAATACGTGCGCTCGATCACACACTGGACTCTGTGCTCGATCGCAAATGTCGTGCGCTCGATTGCTTATGGTCAGACTTTTTCTCGAACAACTTATGGGCGACAGAAGACCAAGCTATAGCCTTGTGGATTCGAGTTTGTTTCTAACCTCTTGTAAACATAATAATAACCAATCACACACCAGATAACACATATGAATAATGAAAGTGTAAATGAAATATTAAAATCCGTGTGTGTGAAGAAAATAGGTTACCTTGTGTATGGAGGGAATGTATAATGGGGAGAGAGACGTGGCGGTGACAATATGGTGGTGATGGGGGTATGGTGGTGATGGTTGGTGTGGTGATGATGGTGATTAGTGTGGTGGAGTGCCGGAGTCGAGAGTGTGAGAGTGGTGGTTTGTAAACGGGAGAGTGCGAGTGAGAGGGTGTGAGTGAAATGTGAAAAGAGGGGGTGAGTGAGTGAGTGTGAGTGAAATGTTTAAATCTATCATGAGATTGTCTGCCACGAGTGCTCTTGATCGCACTCTTGCACCCGAGCACACTGAATGATGCGCTCGATCGCAAACAGTATGTATGGACAAAAAATAAAAACTTATCAAGGCTGGAATGATAAAACAAGAACGATACAACCTTACCGTACGTTAGTGGCCTCAGTACCACTAACCTCAATAGAAGCGTTTGAGGTTACATGATTGGTAATGTGAAACGTCTCAAGCACTCTCTTCATACAATGCTATTCCTGTTGAAGGGAGAACTTATAGCCCACATCAAGTGGTTCAAGTGCCCTTGACAGCTGCTGCATCTCTAATCTTGGTGCCTGGTTAACAAAATAGGGAAAAGTAGTATTAGTAAGTTCAAGATTTTCAACTCGAAGATTATACTTACTTGAAGGTTGTGGTGTGTTCTTGATGAGGTGCATAGTTCTATTGATGTCTTTAATCACATCGTCATCCTCCGGCCTAATGTCCACTCTTGTGTCCTCATGGTTGGGGATGGTCTCCGAGGGAATAGTGTGATGGACCTGAGAAACTTTCTCAACAACACCTTGCATCAAGCTCATATTGGAGTATTCATTATCATGTTTGGTTGATTTTAATGTATTAAATATTTGGAATTCTATTTCCTCATCATTTACTGTCATTGTGACAATTCTCATTTTTACATTAATTTTGGTGTCAGCAGTTATCATAAAGAGTCTTCCCAAAATGATGGGGAGGAGTAATGGCATGTGACATTCTTCCATATCTAAGACGATAAAATCAGTGGGTAAAATAAACTTACCTCCTCTTACCAAAACATCCTCGATGATACCTCTCGATCGTTTGATACTTCTATCAGCCAATTGCAAAGTGATGGAGGTCGGTTAAAGCTCCCCCAAACCTAGTGTCTCGAATACACTGTATGGCAGTAGATTGATGCTTGCTCCTAGATCCAATAATGCATGCTCAAATAGCTGGTCACCTAGCCTGCAAGGAATGGTGAAACTACCCGGATCTTTTAGTTTTGGTGGTAATTTCCTTAATAGTACAACACTTACCCCTTTGGTCAAGGCTACTGTCTTATGTTCCTGAAATTTCCTTTTGTTATTGCAACAATATTTTAAAAACTTAGCATATGCAGGTATTTGTTTGATTGCATCTAAAAAAGGAATGTTTATTTTCACCTTTTTTAATGTTTCAAAAATGTCAATCAGTTTAGTCTCTTTCTTAGGTTTCACCAACCTTTAAGGAAATAGTGGAGGTGCATTTACCTTTTCCATCTCACTTACCTTAGAGGTGGATGCTTTGTTAGGAGATGCTCGTGCAGGCTTATCGATGCCTATGATCTTTCCACTTCTCAGGGTTGTCACAGCATTCAATTGGTGATGCCCTCTTGGGTTAGGTACTGATTGGGCAGGAAGCTCACCTTGCTTTCTACTACTCAGTTCCTTGGCTAATTGCCCCATTTGTACCTCTAATCCTTGAATGGCTTAATCATGTTTCGCAGTGGTTTGTCTCATTTCAGTCTGAAATTACCTTGTTTCTTTCATGAACTTATTTTGTGAGGTCATTAATTGTTGCTGCTGAGTTGCTAATTGCCTCACAAGACTTTCAAGGTCGCTCTTCTTTGGTTCGGGAACAGATTGGGCTGCTGGTTGGAAGTTTCTTTGCTACCCTTGATTGTTCTGATTGTTGCTTCACAAGAAATTTAGGTGATTCCGCCATCCAGGGTTATAGACATTTGCATAAGGATTGTTCTTTGGCGGATAATTGTTTGGTCCCACAAAGTTGGCTTGTTCATGATTTGCAGATGAATATAAGGGACATGTATCAGTGTTATGATCAAATTGGGAGCAAATAGCACATACCTGGAGTGGTGTAACTGATGGGTTAGGTGAGGTATTCTGAGCAGCCATAGTTTTCACCAATAGGTCTAGTTTCCTATCCACAGCAGCTATTTGAAGAGAAGATCCTCCATTTAAATTTACCTCATATATACCCTTACTCTTGGTTACATGTCTACCTCGAGAGGAGAACTACTGAGTGTGTTCGCTTAGGGTTTCGAAGAGTTCCATAGCTTCTTCACTGCTTTTCTCCATTAGCACTCCTCCACAATCTGAATCAACAATACGTTTATTAGTATCACTCAAACCTTCATAAAAAGCTTGTACCAGTTCATCTTGAGGTAGGTTGTGATGTGGGTATTTGAGTAGCAGCTCGTTGAAGTATCCCCACACTTCGAAGAAGATGTCCCCATCCTTTTGTTCGAAGGACTGAATCTCCTTCCTCATTTGCCCCGTCTTTTAGGCTGGGAAAAACTTCTTTAGGAATTTGCTAGCCAACTCCTCCCAAGTATGGATAGAAACTACAGGCAAAGAATTGTACCACAGTTTAGCATTATCTTTTAAGGAAAAAGGAACATAATTAACCTTATTCCTTCTTGGTCTAGGCCTCGGATGTGTTGGAACTTGCAAAGATCAAAGAATTCTTGAAGGTGCAAGTCTGGATCCTCATTAGGTGTACCCCTAAAGTGAGTCAAAGCACTCAATATTTGCGAAAATATGTAATAGTTGCCTTCCGCCTCAGGTTGATAAGCAATACATGATGGCTGATCAAGGTTCTGTGGGATAAAGGATTGCTTCATCGGTACTTGTGCAGGTGGTTGCTGGTTTTCGAGCTGTTCCGCCATTGGTGCTTCGTTCTTATTGAAGTTGTTTTTAAGCCTTTGTCAGATGGTCCGCTCAGGCTCAGGATTGAGGGGAAAGAATGTTGGATGTCGGGATCGAAGTCCGTGCATAAATCAGGTAAACCAGCTTCAGTGCAGCAGTTCAACTCTGCTGCTCGGGTAACTCTCTGCCCTAATTGCGCTCGATCGCACAAGAGGGTGCACTCGATCGCAAGTATCACAGAAAGTTCTGTTGATGCCCTGAAACAGAAAAGAAATCGATTAGGGTTTGATAAAAAATAAAGATGATAAACAGAAACTTAAATTTTTTAGAAAAATTAAAGTAAAATAAAATAATATTAACGATGATTAAACTAAACGAAAGTAATTCTAAAAGGAAATTTAGCACAATCCCCGGCAACGGCGCCAAAACTTGTTGTGCGTTTATCTACCTAAATAAATAAGTAAATAACCGTACAGTTTTACATGCAAGTGCACAAGGTCAATAGTAGCATACTGTGCAAGTGTGAGATCATTTTCACAGGTATTGGTGAATTTCGGTTTTAGAATCAGTTTCTCAAAAAAAAGATAGAATTAACAGTTGAGTGTGATTTTAATAATAATAAGGACATAAGACTTTGATATCCACCTCTAATTATACATTCCCAACGAGTAATAATGAACTAGCCTTATCATGAATATCTAATGGTTTCCAACCTAAGGGCATGGTATCTACTCCTTAAGCACCGAGTTAGGCATGGTATCTACTCTAACTCTTTTATTTCCTAAGGGATTTAGTATAGTATCTACTGAGTTGTCCCTTAAGAAAGCATAAGATTTATGGAAATCGACAACCACATGAGACTTAGGGCATGGTATCTACTCTCAGTTTCCCATGTTGATTAACCCAAGAATCCAGTGTGGATTTTTTTTGTTACTATTGTCAGACCCATGACTCGGTCATCCAAATTGGTCTAACTAACTAATCCATAACACATGCACATATTGATCAAACATCCACATATGAGGAATTTAAATAAACACAGGCATTAATCAAGTTAAGCATCATAATCAAGGCTATTGCAAAGATAATCAATGAATGTATATATGGGAAAGCATAACTAGGGCTTCAATCGAACCCTATAAAGAGTTAGTTACGCATGCTGTCTAAGATAAGCATCATAACATAAACTAAACATAAAATATAAAACCCGAAGAATACTATGGAGACGGGTTGTCAATCCTCTCCAAAGCTTACAACTCCGAGCTAAGCAAAAGATAAAAGAAGGGATGTCTTTTGTGTGTGTTAACAGGTGTATTTATAGGGTTTGAATAACCCTAGAAGACTTTGGAAACCTTAAACTTCCTAAAACGTAAAACCTCCTCTATTTCCAAAAATGGTTCTGCCGTTTTACTGTTCACGCCCGTACATGTGCACTCGATCACATTCGTTGTGCGCTCGATCGCAAGGCTGTGCTCGATCCTTCTTGTGTGCGCACGAGCGCCTATGCACTCGATCGCACCCAATAATGCGCTCGATCGTACTTTAGCCAGTAACTGCTCCAGAATTTCCAGATTTCTTCCTTTAGGTGCCAAAAAATACTTCTTTTTCTCTAAGACCCTATAAAAAAATCGTGAAACACAGAAATGAAGTAAAATGGACTAAATGTTGTGCGTTTATCTACCTAAATAAATAAGTAATTAACCATAAAGTTTTACTTGCAAGTACACAAGGTCAACTTAGTAGTATAGTGTGCAAATGCAAGATCATCTCCACAGGGATTGATAAATTTTGATTTAGAATTAGTTTCAAAATAATGAAATAAAAACAAGAGAAATAAATATTGAGTTGGAATTTAATAAAGATAAAGGCGTAGGGACTTGATATCCACCACTAATCATGCTACCACAACAAAACAGTATGCCAATGCTTTACTCATGTCATGAATACCTAATGTTTGTCAACCTAAGGGCATGGTATCTACTCCTTAAGCTATTGATCTCCCTAAGCAACGAGTTAGGCATGGTATCTACTCTAACTCTTTTCTCTCTCAAGAGATTCAGCATGGTGTATACTGAGTTTTTCTTTAAGAGAGCATAGGATCTGTGGAAATCGACAACCACACGGGACCTAGGGCATGGTATCTACTCCCGGTTTCTCATGTTGATTAACCCGAGAATCCGGCGTGGATATCTTTTGTTACTAATGTTAAACCCAAGACTCGATCATCCAAATTGATTCAACTAACTAATTCATACCACATGCATACGTTGATCAGACACACACATATGAGGAATTTAAATAAAAACAGGTTTTAATCAAGTTAAGCAACACAACGTAAATATCGCAAAGGTGCCAGTACTGAATTATTGAGTAAACATAATTAGGGCTTCAACCAAGCCCTTACTAAAAAGTTAATTACACATAATAAGATAAAAAGGAAAGAAGAAACCCGAAAACATTATGGAGAAAAGTCATCAATTCGTCTCCACAATCTCTTCCTTCGGGCTCGTCCAGCCTTCGGCCTCCCCGAACAAAAACTAAAACTAAAAAGCAAGATATGCTTCCAAAAGGGAGATATACTCCTCAAAAGGGAGATTAAAAGATAAAAGAAGGGATATCTAATTTGTGTTTTTACAAGTGTATTTATAGGGGTTGAATAATCCTAGAAAACTCAGGAAACCCTAAATTTCCTAAAACATAAAAACTCCTTTATTTCCAAAACTGGTTCTGCCGCTTTACTGTTCACGCCCGTACATGTGCGCTCGATTGCATAAGTGGTGCGATCGATCGCAATGCTGCACTCGATCCTTCTTTGTGTGCGCATGAGCGCTTGTGCGCTCGATCGCACAGAGGAGTGCGCTCAATCGCACTCTAGCCAGCAGCTACTCCAGGATTTCCAGATTTCTTCCTTTAAGTGCCAAAAATGCTTCTTTTTCTTCAAGACCCTATAAAAACGTGTAAAACACAAAAGTGAAGTAAAATAGACTAAAACATGTTGATAAAGAGCTTAAAAATGTAAATTAAGGGGCTTAAATATGAATATTTAAGCACCTATCACTAAATTAACATAACTAAGGACTTAACAAATGTAAATAAAAGAGTTTAAATATGAATATTTAAGCACCTATCAATTTCTTTCTCACCATAACTATCTCTTTGTGAGACTTATTCATCTATAAATAAATTTAAAATAAGAAACAACACTTCAGCAGTTCAGTAATACAATCAATATTTAAAACAGATGCAATGCATGAATTATTTTTAGGGAACGTCTTCCCACATGTAGACATGTTTTTATCTTAGACCGACCCTCTCCCGGTTCTTTTATTTCATGCATATGCATATGAACAATGATATGAAATATGTATATGAACAATAACATAAAAACAAACATGAATTCAAATATTTAAATTAACTATCCTGATTATTCTTAAATTAGTATTTGAAAAAAATCTACTAAATTCCTCTCCTCATAAATCACATCAAATCATCAATCATACCTTGTCAAGATCCACTAAATTTCATCTCCTCATAAATCGTATCAAAACATCAACCATAGCTCATCAAGAATTTCACTTATCGCTTTTATTATTAAATTGACTTATTATTCCAAAAATATTATTTCTCATAAAACAATTCTCTACACATCTACTATTCCTATCATACATATCAATCAATTTTCATCTATCACCGAAGCATAAGCTAATAATATATTTCAATATTATCACTAGATATTTCATTTTTATCTAGATTACTTAAAGTAAATCTAACTCACCACGTAGCACTTAGGGCTACCCGTGGATCACCTCCTTGCCTTTCCTGCTTCTCTCAACAATTTACCCCGGTTGTTGATCGGCCACACCTGACATAATATTTATATTAAAATTTCTAATTTATTCTTCAATTCTTCATAGTTCACATCCTTTGAAAATTCCCACTTTGAATTCTGAAAAATTACATGTATGCTAAAATTCAAATAAAACTTATGTTATTACCTTATGTTTTTCTTAGAGCTTCTCGTGCCTCTCTATAAAATTCTGCCGTAAACCCCTTCAAAATTTTGCACTTTCAACCTTTCTTTCGGTCCCCAAGTGTTTAGAGAAATAGAGTAGTTTGAATTGTAAAAGGAAGAAACCAAACAGGATTTGGAAGTGAATAAATATTATAACTTAAATTATATATATATATATATATATATATATATATATATGTGTGTGTGTGTGTGTGTGTGTGTGTGTGTAAAAGCAGTCTCAGTTCATCCTCCCTTTGCTACAATATTGTGTATGTGTTCTACATGCAACATGCCACTTGCTGCCATGTTTTTCGTGTGTTGTTTTTTTTTTTTAAACAAAAACAACACTTTTTTTTTCTCTTCTCCTTTTCAAACTATATGCATCCAAAAAAAAAAAAATTCATTTCCTTTGTAACTACGTCCCCACGCGTCCATTTTTTTAAAAGAATTATTTTATTCAATACTAAATCCTTTGCATATATATTATTTTAAGTTCATGTCATATTTATTAAATTACTTCTTTACCCTTACTTTACGAATACGGGTATTACAATTCTACCCACCTTATAAAAATTTCATGTCCGAAATTTCTTTATCTAATCTAGAAAGCAATTGTGAATAATATTTCTTCATAGTTGCCTCATGCTTTCACGTAATCTTTTCAACATCCTTATTCCACCACAAAACTTGAACTAATGAAATTATTTTATTATACAAGACTTGTTCTTTTCTGTCTAAAATTATCACTGGTACTTGTATAAAAGTCGAATCTTTCTGAATTTCTATAGCTTGGCTCGAAATATTATGAGATTTATCAAGTAAGCGCTTTTGCAAAAGTGAAAATGGAATACATTATGTCACTGCTTCAACTCCGGAGACAAATCAAAGCTATTTACAACTAGCCCAACTTTCTCAATAACCTCATAGGGTCTAACATACTTCGGACTCGACTTTCCTTTCCTGTTTAAATCTCAATACACCTTTTCATGGAGATATTTTTAAATACACCCAACCACCTATTTGAAACTTGAGAGATCTTCTCCTATTATCAGCATAGCTATTCGGTCTACCCTATGTTGTTTTAAGGTTTTCTCTAACCAGTTTGATCATCTTAGTTGTTAACTTAATAATTTATGGACCAACTATCTTTCTCTCACCAACTTCATCCCAGTATACTGAAGTTCTACACCTCCTACCATATAAGGCCTCAAATGGTGTCATCCCAATACTAGTTTGATACTAATTATTATAAGCAATTTCAATCGATGGCATGTAAGCATCCCAACATAATGAGAAACTCATCACATCTGCCCTTAACATATCTTCTAGTACTCTAATAATCCTTTCTGTCTGAGTATGAAAAGCTATATTAAATTGCAACTGTGTACCCATGGCTTTATAAAAGTCTCTCCAAAACAAGATGTAAATTTAGCATCTCTATTTGACACTATGCTTAATGGTGCTCCATACAACCTCACAATCTCAGCTATATCCCTCTTCAATCTTGACCACCAGAAATTCTGTCTCAATCCTCTGTACATCTTATTATTACTCAGGTGCATCAAATATATATCAGCATGTACTTTTCTCAATATCTTCTTTCTCAACGCTACATTATTGGGAACGCAAATCCATGTTTCAATACCAAAATACCTTCACTTCAAATTTTGAACTCATATTACTTTCTAGTAAGCACTCAATGCTTAATCTTTTCTATCTCTTCATCTCTACCTAGTATCTTTAAAATATTTTACTATGGATGACCATGATCCTCTATCACTAATATTCAACTTCATTCTGATCTCTTTTAAATCTATCATCAATTTCACATCAGGACTCCCAATAGCAGTTAACCTTCTTGTAGACTTTCTACTCAATGCATCAGTTATCACCTTCGCATTTTCTAGATCATAGTGAATTGTACAATCATAGTTACTAATCAACTTAATCCACCATCTTTGCCTCAAATTCAACTCTCTTTGGGTAGATAAATATGTTAAACTCTTATGATCAATGAATATCTCACAAGTGGCTCCATACAGATGATGTCTCCAATCTTTAAAGTAAACACTATAGCAACCAACTCTAAGTCATGAGTAGGGTAATTTCTATCATGAATCTTCAATTGCCTAGAAGTATGGGCCACAGATTTCCTATGATACACATATCCCAATCACTGATGTGATGTATCATTATACACCACAAATCCTTCATCACCAGAGGGAAACATCAATACTGGAGCTGTAGTTAATTTCTCCTTTAGTAATTGAAAATTTTTCTCACATTTCCCTCACCATACAAATCTCACATCTTTCCTGATTAGTCTATTCAATAGTATTTCAATAATAGAAAATTTCTAAAAGAATCTTTTATAATAATCAGCTAACCCCAAGAAGATTCTAATCTCAGTCACATTATTTGGTCTCTCCTAACTTAACATTGCCTCTACCTTTTGTGGATGAATTGTTATGCCATTTCCTGATATTATATGTTCCAAGAATGTCATTTCTTTTAGCCAAAAGACACATTTAGTAAATTATAGCATACAATCTCTCTCCTCAAAATCTCTAACACAATTTTTAAATGTTTTGCATGCTCTTCCTTAGTCTTAGAATACACCAAGATGTTATCGATGAACACGACCACAAGATTATCAAGAAATGGTTCAGACATTTTAATTCATCAAATCTATGAATGTTTCTGGAACATTAGTTAATCCAAATGACATCACAAGAAACTTATGACCATAACGTGTCCTAAAAGCAGTCTTAGGCACGTCTCCCTTCTTTATCCTTAATTAGTGATAACCTGATCTCAGGTTTATCTTAGAAAATACTCTCACTCATTGCAACTGCTCAAACAATTCATTTATCTTGGGTAAAAGATATTTGTTGTTATTCAACTATTTGTAGTCTATACACAATCTCATTGTTCCATCCTCCTCCTTCACGAACAACACAGGAGCTCCCTATATTCATTAGGTCCGATAAATTGTTTATCTAAAAATTCTTGAACTTTCAACTCTCTTAACTCAGTGGGTG